>OY754950.1:1200000-2400000 GCA_963576515.1 Cryptocephalus primarius
TATTCTTGGTGTGAACAGGGCGATCTACCACCCTCCTTTATAGCGGCTACAAATCTTCTGTCATAATTCAAACTGTGAACTTTGGAAACGTTAAAAGTACGAAATCTGCAGATATTGCAAATTACATCTCTCGCGGTAGTATATCACGCGAATGTCTACATTCAAGCCATTTTACAATGTTATGAAAAATTGTAGCAAGCATTGGATAAGGGAAAGGAGAAGAAAAGTTGGAGTTGCCGAGTTTTGATGCGGGGCGGAAAGTTCGGGCGTCGGCATTTATCACGTTTAGGGAAATGTGTAATGTCAGCGATGTATTAGTTGTGGAGGACGATTTTCCGTCAGGTTTTTCGCTCGAGGAATGAAAACGGTACAAATGCGAGCGCGTTCAACAAGTTACGCGAATTTTCATGAAGGATATACATGATGGTTATGTTAGATTACGATATGAGAAGGTGGTGACGATATTCTTTCCCTCTGTATAAAAATATAATATAGAAATCTGTTATATCACAACCAAACACAGGAGTAAACGTTGCAAATTTATACAAGTAAAGGCACAGCCCTTTCGCGCATACTACGGTCTATCTTTTAGGTTAAAACTAGGTTAGGTTTAACCATTGGTGTTAACTCGGCGCTTGTGCGCATAAATACGCGCATGGTATAGTGGGAAGGTAGGTCAAACCGTTCCTGAGTCTGGCGCTAAATGGAGACTTAGGGTGCTTAATAAGTGGTGAAAATCAGAGGGAATGGTCAAATTGTTTCTTACGGAATTAAATTTATTTTTTCCAGACTTTTATTTCTGCAATGTTATTTTACAGTCAGTAACCACGGCAGTTGTGGTGATTTTTACATGATAAATTGAAAGGGGGCGCTTATGTTGCCAAATTGAATTTTTGAGAGGTGAAACAGTTAATTTTGAAAGCTGTTTGAACAGTACTGAAAACTGTAGCCTTTTTAAGATGACAAATAAAAGGTTTAACCCCATCGCATTGCAAAATGGAGAAATCCTGGTTGCAGATTCGAAAAGCTGGCAGTTTTACACGAATTTAAGAAAGGAGAAATGCGTTACGACCCTTAGGAGCCGAGTTAGCCCTTTTTTTAAAAACTGACCTTTTCTCTTTTTTCGAAATATCACTGAAGTTTCACCTCAAAAAATTTCAAAACGTTTCCTATAGAAATGAGCCAATGGTGAACCGCCAAACACAATTTTCCCTTTGATGGGTGGTGGCTTCTCGCTTATATCAAGAAAATGCAATCAGTTCTAGTTAATTAACCCCCTAATTGTTTTAAATAATTTAATATGGACGAGGCTTTTGTTCTAAATGGAACATTTTTTCCAATGTTTTGATTGGACAACGTTATTCGTTAATTTTATTATAATCAATGTTTACTCCTAATCCGTATAACCGATTTGAGTCACATTTGTACCTCGTATCAATCAATAAATCCTTAATCGATTCTAAAAATATAAATGCAATTGCCTTAACAAATTTATCTACAATACACACCGCCCTTAATTTAAATGGAAAAATTATTTAGTTCATGAGAAATGGAGACTCGAGGCACGATTCACCTCTAAAGTGTATAATGGCGATTTAGACATATTTTGCTGATTGGTCGAAAACTAGGGATTTGGAAATTAAGTTGTCAGCCTGGATTAGACGTTAAGTCGGTAAAGGGAACGGCCATGTTGATAGAGGAGTTCAAACAGGAGCTCTTGAAAAATATTATATATTAGCAAGGATATTAACGACTTTATTGTACAATATTTATGTGTAAGATTAAAGTAACTCCCGATAAATCGTGCCCCTAATGAATACAATATTTCTCCAATCTGAAAATAATTACTTCCCCCTTAAACCAATTAGTTTCCTGCGTTCCCCGAGCTTCCCCTCCCCGCATATACTATATATATAATCGATTTGACAAACAGCCGATTTTATTACCGATTTATTCCATTAAAGGATCCAATTTAAACTTCCCTGACCCCTCAGACCGTCGGCTGAACTCATTCCGGCCACGAATGATAAATATGGAATTTATCGTCGAAGTTTCGACCTTTCGTTAGACCTCGCATTAATGTCCGTCCATACCTGGTCGAAAATCACCCCCGACCGCCCCCACCTGCTGACCCGAATCCGGTCGCGATTTCAATTATGGTAAGTAGCGAGGTAACAAAAAGGGCGGCCCTGTGTTCGCAGCCACCCTGCGCTACTCTCCCCCACGACACCAGGGGGTTCATAAGGGGGCTCTACCTTTCCTCTTTTTGTCTGCGACGTTGTCAAAGAAGGGACGTTAGGATTTGATAGTGTTTCCTTAAAAACATCATAACACTGGAAAAATGTTCCATTTAGAACAAAAGCCTCGTCCATATTAAATTATTTAAAACAATTAGGGGGTTAATTAACTAGAACTGATTGCATTTTCTTGATATAAGCGAGAAGCTACCACAAATCAAAGGGAAAATTGTTCACCCTTCCGCTCGCTCATCAGCCCCATGTGTTTGACGCTTCACCATTGGCTGATTTCTATAGGAATCGTGTTGAAAATTTTTGAGGTGAAACTTTAGAAAAAAGAAAGCAAGGCGAATTTTTGAAAAAAGTGTTAACTCGGCTGCTAAGGGTGGTAACGCATTTCTCCTTTCTTAAATTCGTGTAAAACTGCCAGCTTTTCCAATCTGCAACCAGGATTTCTCCATTTTGCAATGCGATGGGGTTACACCTTTTATTTGTCAGCTTAAAAAGACTACAGTTTTCAGTACTGTTCAAACAGCTTTCAAAATTAACTGTTTCACCTCTCAAAAATTCAATTTGGCAACATAAGCGCTCCCTTTCAATTTAGTACGTAAAAATCACCACAACTGCCGTAGTTACTGACTGTATTATAACGCTGCAAAAGTAAAGGTCTGGAAAAAATAAATTTAATTTTGGTAAGAATCTGTTTGACCATCCCCTTTGAAATTTCCACCACTAATTAAGCACTCTAAGTCTCCATTTAGCGCCAGACTCAGGAGCGAGAACGGTTTGACCTCCCCTCCCACTATACCATGCGCGTATTTATGCGCACAAGCGCCGAATTAACCCCAATGCTTCTGCTATTTTACCTTCAAGTGGTCAATAAAAAACTTCACTTTAAATGTGATGAATGCATCTACACAGTCTTTTTAGTACCAATTCGCTTTTTGCTTATTTTAACCTAAAAGATAGACCATAGTATGCGCTAAAGGGCCTTTACTGGCTTTACTTATATAAATTTGGTTGTAATTTTTGACTGAGGGGAAGATGAAATTTGTGATCCTGCTTCCTTTTAAATAATTATTATGTATCCTGTTAGTTCCGGCCGCGTTTCCCTTGTAACGGACGTTTCTTTGAATATCCCAGTTTTTTGCTCGCCATCGTGACTGTCACTTAGGGGAGAAGAGAAAGAAGGAGTGGAAGTTTGTCCCTGGCGGACACAACGTTATTTTTTCCGACGTATATAATTCACGGGGAAGCGACGCCATTTATATGTGTCCCGTACGTGAATCATTACTCTTATTTTTTCTGGACCTTGGGCGCGTGGGACGACTTTTTTTTAATATATAGCCCTCATCATTTCCCTGACGTGGATCGTGTAAACGTTTACAAAAACATTTTTCCCCATGTTGTTTCGTCTCGCGCGCCAGGTCGGTTTCGTTTACCTTTGCCATTGGGGCGCCTCTTTTTTGTATTTGGGGAAGGGGAATGATAAATACGGTAGTGCTTCCAAGGAACGAACAGATGGGTTTTGGTAATGAGGTTTTGAATGTTCCTTTCTTCTTTGGGGTGTAAAATTGCTTGCAGGTTTCGGGTATTTTGCAGTAGGTGTGTTGTGCGTTTTAACTGTCTTCCTTTTGTTTTGCAGACCTATTCCTAGTACTAAGTGGAGTAACAGGGAAAATATGGTATCGAATGTGTATTCCAGAAGACGAGGGAAAACAAAAAATTGCCTGTGTGGTAAATGTTTCCATTGAACGAAGTTGTCGTGCGAGACGATAACGGCCGAAGCAAACTCTCTTAGTTCGCTGCTTTAACTGCGACCAGGCCCTTTACTATATCAGAAAGGCAAATAATTTAATACATAATCCTGAATCACAGGATCCTCAGGATTACCGTGGAGGATTTATCGAAAATTTGTTCCACCTAACGATCCCCAATCGAACTTTCTCAAAAGTCTATTTAAACTCAAGGTGGTTTGTGAAAGTTTGGCATACGACCATTCTGTGCATTTCAATGAAACCTGTCGAACCCATATAACCTAAAGAAAAACCCATGATTAAACGTGGTGGAACGTCCCAATTATTTCACTTAGATTTACACAACTTCCCCAAGCCCATGCTCATACTATTTTTTCTTTGCCTGCGTCCCGTGTGGAAGTTTTCACGAAAATTCTGATTATGCGATACTAATTTTTTTTTTGGACGTAACAACCCCCCTAAAGTTCCCCCTTTTCTGATGATCCCCTCGCTCTCTTTCCCCCAAACTTTAACTACCCCGTGCCCTAATAAAGTTTACACCTGAAGTTCGAGACGAAGAAGTTTCTGGGAGCATATGCCGCGGAGTTTAACGGCGGAGTTTTCGCCCTTTTTCTTACGTCCACGTTTTACGAATTGTCTCTGGTTCGGCGGTAATTTAAATGCGATTAAAAGTTGCAGGAAGGACCGGGGAGAGTCCCTACCTTTCGGCGTTTTATTTTTGGAGTAGATTTTTCAGGAGACGTAAACTTCGTCTCGATCCTGCAAACGTCCAGACTGTACCAGGCACAACGACAGGTCTGCGCTCAAATTCTGTGAGAGCGCTTGCTCTCTTTGCTATTGGTTGCAACCCCTTATTTGATTTACTCTCAGATCCATTCGACCAGCTCCCCACCCTTTTGTCCCCATAAGCGGTCGACTCGACGACGTTCGCCTTTCCCCACACCCTCTTGCCTACTACGATTCCCCTCTCTCGCCAATCGTGCTGTTTCCCCCTGTATTTCTCGTCGCGTTGACCGCAATTAAGGCATGAGAATACGACCGCGTCTTGCCGAAAATCCCCCATCGTGATTACACTTCAACCCTCAAGATGTGAGAGGCCGTAACACCATTCGACTCTGTCTTTCTCTTTTTGTAACTGCCATGGTGTTACATGAATATATACTTATGGATTTCCTAACTGCTCATTAAAACGATCATGCTAAAAATAATTTCTTCGTGCCCCTTTTCAATTTTACTGACAGTCGCTAATTGCTCTGATAAAGGTTGCTTGAAATTGATATTTTTCTGCCTGTGTATCTGCCGTTTCAAGTGTATACAGTCCCAATTAATATTTTACTAACAAAGGGAGGACTCATGACAGGGATCTCAAGGATTTACTCTGCAACAATTCGAAACGAAAAATTAATTATGGACCACCAGAAAATTTAATTTTGTTTAATTCCCGCATTGAATTTTTCTGGGGAGATTGGGAAAAAATGAGAGTATTATATTCTCCTCTTTACGCATCAAATATGTTTAATTATGTACCCTTTGTAAACGCAAACCGTGACCAGTGAACGCTGAAAACTTTTTATGTGCGAACAAAGCAACTTTCCATCATTTCATATTAATTTCAGGAAACGGGCAAAGAGAGCCTGGGCAAGAAAGGAGATTGTTTTGTTTTATTTTGATGAAAAATTGTCCCTTGATGGCATGACCCTTTGTTAAATGAGTTTAAAATTAATCATTAGAGCATCGAATTGATATGCATTGCGTCCAGTTCCAGTGTGTTTTCAGGCGCCTTGAATAGTTGAAACGGTCACAATTACACGAGGGGGTTACATTGGGGTAAACCACCCTTGCTGCTATACGCCCTTTAGGAAGTTGAAAACGTCGCGAACACACCAGAGGCCTCACCTTCGCAATACGGTCCGGTTAAGAGAACAAATATTTTCTGTTTATGTTACTACAAAGTGTTCCTATAAAGTAAACGTTCCAGCTCCGCATATACCAAATTTAAAAACGTTCATTTCACGCGTGGAAACCAGCCCGTTGCTGCCACTAACGAAACAGTGTGTTGTATGAGGAAATTCAGGTGAAACTCGTGCCTTTATGAAAGCAGAAATTTGCTCAAAATTGTATTCGACAGATCGTCAAAATTTAAAAGCTGACAACTGTGTATAACAAGGGGAACCCTGGCGTGTTATTGGATTTCAAACATAATGGAGACGTCTTGCGATTTTAATTAAAAAGTCCTCTTCCCACTTGGTCCGAATTAAACCCATTAAAAAAATATTCATCGACGAATATTTTAATAAATTTCGGAATTTAACGCTTTGCTTCCTTATTATCAAGGATATTTATTGTGAAATAAAATTAATCCTCCAGCTCTCAGGCGATCATTCAAACGGGGACCCCAGAACTCGTATTTAGGCTGCATAAAACAGAGTGATATTAAAATGTGAAGAGGCAACCAAGATTAATAGGCTCTGGGGATAATACTGATATTAATAGATTTTTCCTTCATTAAAAAAATATGAAATTTACTCCCCGGTTTATTACGGTTGTAAAATGCATCTCATCGATGTTTTTGATACAAGGAGCACGTACAACATGGGATATTAATTTGATATGAGTAAAGTCTGGAAAATATGGACTTGTGAAAAGTCCTGGCAACAGTGGAAGCAACTTCTTTAGTCAAAACGCAGACTTTCTGGGAAATCTGGCAACATCGCGTGTCAAAGATTGTACTTGTGGTATGTTGGTTGCCTAACCACGTTTAGATCGATCACAAAGTGACATGTTTAAGTATTCAGGTTTCCATAAAGCCTTAAATATCTTTTAAATTTCTTCTAGATTATTATTTTAGATCGTAATTTTCATTTCATTATTGTTCCGTTTGTTCCTTAGGAGCTAGTACCCCATTTTTAGGTCGATTTTATTTTCAGGAAATCCATGGCGCCGGCGTATTGAATACAATGAGAAACAAGAGCAAAAACCGTAGAACTTGGCTTACTGAAGATCGAATTTTGCTCGAGAATTAAGACCGCCAGCACTGAACCTCCCTCCTCTTAGATGTTCATCATAGCTTTCCATTTGGGTAAGTCTAATGATATTTCATCTGTTTGTGTGTGAGAGAGAGAGAGAGAGGGGAAACATTTATTCAACTCATTTAATACCCCTGTAGAATAGCAAATTAGGTTTTCTCCTGCACCTCCCCCCTTTTGCTGAGTGTGGTACTCGAGTGATTTAAAAGACAGTCGGCCATTTTGCCGATTTAACCGCCCCTCCTTCGAAAACTTATCCTCCGGTTGTGTCCCCGAAGGAACGCATTATAATCCCTTATCAGACAAACAGGGAAAGCCGTCAAATTACCTTACAAATATCCCAGAATCGATCTAATCATTATCCACGGAATGGACGTATCGAACAAGAGAGGGGCGATAATGAAAAGTGTAGAGGGGGAGACGATAGTGGTGACTGTACAAAGTTAACGTTGCGAGAAGGTCGTTAAAAGTTTTGACACCCTTCGCAGTCTTGTCGAATGAAAATAAGGGGCTGGAGGAGGCCGATAACCGAATATGTTGATTACCGTTGGATTTTTCTACGGAGTTGTTTACGGATTATTAAAAGTTTTTTGATATCCCGACTTGTTAACGCAAATATTTTTTGAAATGATGGATAATGGAAATATTGGCCATGGGTAGTTCGATGTCCCTCACTTCTCGATCGTTTCACTAGGCAATTTAATCAACAGACTCCTGTTGGCGTGGATATTTACCTTAAAATTGATTGGGAAATAATAACACCTGACACTCACAGTAAACATCAATCTAAGGTTGTCACTTGTCATCAGATTTATTGAACCAGTTGGCTACAGTTTAGTCCATTCTTTTATACACCCTTATTTTACTTACGCCACGGCATCAGCAGGGTCGCCCTTCCAAGGGCTTAGGTGGGAAGTTCCTCCAGACAGGGCAGGCAAAATTTGCCGTATACAAGGCGTCCCCTCGGACCCTGGGGACCCTAAACACTCCCTTGCTTGAGGATGCCAAAACTTAGCCCCAGCTGAGGTCTTGACGTTCTGCCAACTAAAAACCGAGCCAGTACCAGCGACGTGTTCTTGAAGTCCCTAACTTTCGAGCCCAATGAGCGATGGGTGATTTTCCCCTAGGCAACGAGGCGCGTCTTTGCACTCTACCAGTAAGCAGGTGTAACCTATTGTACCTATTAAAAGGCGATTAGGTTGAAGATTCCTTGGGCAAAAGCGCTGTAAAGCGACGTTTGGATGGGTGAAATATCGTGCGATATGTCGCCAAAAATTATTCTTATTTGCCTAAGGTGCATAAATATTCGACCAACGTAGCTCCTTCCGTGATAAATCATGCACATCTCCGATAACACTTCGAGGTAGTAAATTTACCTAAAAAGACCTGATTCTACATTTCTTCCGCGTCGAAAACTTCCGACTATACGGCCGGTCCCCTTGCGGGTCGCCGGCCATTTCCATAATACCCCCCTGAAACCAGACGTACACATTACGCCTCGTATTTCCCCGTAGGACACTTTTCCCGGACTCTTTTCATCGGCCCTTCTCGACATCGACACGAAATCATAAAAGGCGACTTTGTCGCGTCGTCCTATCGTTTCCCACTTTTTCCTCCGGGCAATAATTCCGGAACTTTACCTTCCGGATCCTCCTTTCCTTGTAAACTCCGGCCGAGTTACGCCGCAATAAAAACGGCGATTAAATTTTAAACTAGGATCAGGGAGCACAGAACGGATCAGGCTTTATATGACGCTGAATAACGTAATTCGTATTCGTAATGACTGAACTCCTTATTAGACCTCTCGTTTTTTAATATAACTTAACCTCCTTCAATTGAGATACCTCTCACCTCTGTAACCCTCGAAATTATTGAAATATCATTAAGAAATTAAGAAGATTTAAAAAGTATATTAAAGTAGCCGATTTAAGTTAAGTTGAAACGATGACGTTTATATCTTACCCGATTACATCTGCAGGTCGAGGGGAAGCGGCGTCCCCTCTCCCTCCCGAGGAGAGCGTCCATGGCAGTCGCGTACGAGCTCTTCCTCTCATAAGTTTGTCATATACCAGCCAGCTATTATAAATACAAGGAAATAGAAGTGCTTACACAGCTACTGTTATATCAATTGTTCTTGTGTAGTCATTTAGGTGTAGAGCCTCGAAACAAGTTTATTTCTATTTAAAAAAGTTTCAGGTTTTATTAGATTTTCTATACTAAGGTTCGCAGTGGTTGATGGATTCACATCATCTAGATACAAATTAACAATTTAATTGCATTGAAGTAATCACGCGATCGATATTAAAATAAATAGATTTCATGGTACATTCCTATTTATAAGATCGCCTTGATAGTTACAATAATATATAATTAAAAATTCCTAATACTACTCACCCCACACCTCGCGTAAAATCCAATATCTTCAAAACAAACCCCCTACTACCATATAGAATCATTTTACTATTAAGTTTACCGAGGGGAGATTTATGTCTGACCGTTCTTCAAACAAGACGAGCTTTAAGGAAACTGATTAGAGAGCTTACACCATTAAATATTCATGGAGGATCCCTTTTTTCCAGGTCCTCTCCCGTTTTTCCTGTAAGTAGATAGACCGCCTCCTCTGGTCCGGGATACGTATACCTTTCCCGGTTAAAATTTTGATATAAGTAAATATTTGAGGGGGAATATAAACACATTAAAATTCCAGTGAAGGTATTAACATCGACCGTTTTCCTCCCTGCTTTCACCCCCCGTACAAGCTCGTTGTATTTCTAATTGGGATCTCGGTAATTACGAGGGTTACAGAGTTGAGAAACGAGAAATTTATAAAATAGTTTGTCAGGCAGTATTAGTAGAACTGAAGGTAATAAAAAGCAATCATTATTAAGGGAATTCGACCCTGAGTACACTCTTTTTAATAAAATTAATTAATTCCTATTATGCGACCTATATAGTGCTATATAGGGCCAAGTTTTTTTATTATAGATTAATCTTTATTATTAAGAGTTTAATCTTAAGAGACACTTAAGATTAATTAACACTTGGAAACACCATAGTGGGCCATCCAGCCTTGATGGGTGTGGTAATTTGTTCATTTTAATGCTTGCAAAGAGAGAAAAATCATTATACAACCATCCGAACTGAAAGAAATGGTGACAGCCTCTTATTATATTATATTATATTAATACAACAACTGATGGACGTGACAGACGACCGAGAGATTTCTTATACTACACCCTGGGGGATTTATATTCCAAGATATAAACTTAATTGGGTGTTTTAGGTCATAAAATAATTATTTATGATGGTCGACTCGTTAATATCGATAGTGCCCCTTACCCTATGGTATGCATGTGTACATAAGATACTATAACAAAAATGTGTAGGTATATAAGTAAGTTACTTGAAGCTTGAAGGTTCTATTGGTCTGTAGAGCACCTGGACGCTCGTTTGAAGAGTTGAATTAAGTCAGTTCAAGTGTGGCTGTAGATTGGAACCTACTATGCTTAAAAAAGAAAGTGCGCTCTTTATGTTGGTGATTTGTGCTCACATTTACACTATTTATGGAATATTTATTATTCTGATGTTAGTGGGGCATTCAGTTAAGAGATCTTCAGATAACAATTCCATTGCTCAGCAGATGCTGATGTTCATGTTCTGATTCAGCTCAGGAAAAGTGTACTTAACTGTAGCAATCGTTTCGTAGAGTCTGTTGTACTTAACCTACGCCGAATTTATGGCAAAGTGTCCTTCAGAAGTACCCTTGAACCCAATAAGAGTATGTCCCCTACTGAATTTCCACAGGGGACGTATTATACGTGGTATTTTATACATACGTTATAACAATTTTTGAGCCTCTTCGTCTTCTTGGTTTATAATTTTTTACACTGGGTGTCCGGGTAACACGTACCACAATTCGAGCCTCAAATAAAATGCGACGAATTATATATTAAACCTTTCGCAATTAGCTATCTAATGACGGCTTATCTCACGTTTCACTCTGGCATAAATCATTTAGACCCTCGCCCTTCCGCACTTATCTCCTCGAGGAGGAAGGGGAACCCCGCGAAACAAAATATTTCTGAAACATCTCTAAGCGTCGCCGTCGTCGCGCGCCATTAATAACTCCGCGACGTCAAAAAATGTCTCCCGTCTCCCGTAAAATGGCCCCTCGACATGTTTTTGTCTCGCTATCTGGTAAATCTGGCGTAGTGCGTTATAAAACCGCGTTGACAGCTTTTGAGTAACCGGGGATATCACTTTAGGGGTAAACGAAGCGAATGAGGGCGATAAGGAGTACAGGGGTTCTCGTATGGTGAAAATTACGGGCAGAAGTAGCGGCGTTATGCTTCGGATTTTCATTTTCTTTAGGTTGGTGCAGCGCTTTCGAGGGGTTTGGAACAAGTAATTTTGAAACACGAAGCAATGATCACACCAGGAGTGAGCCGCACATGCGCGGTTGCTGCAACGTAACTAATAATAAGGAATATGCATTTCCTGGATCCTAGAAGCGAGGATACAAGTGTTACGACTCATACAAATTTTTTGGAGGTCTTAAGAGCGTTGAAATACGCGAGAAGAAAACTGGTCTTCTTGCAGGGATGTTTGGCGTGGTTGAAGATTGAATATAATACGAGAATGTAATTTTTTCCAAGTCGGAGGCCCAGAAAACCGCCGAACATGCAAATCTCGCAACTCATAAATAAAATCCACCCCTGGGATGTATAACGGTACACGTGTACAGCGCAACATGGACGTGATGCAGAGCGCGGCAGATGCTGCGTTTCCCCTCAAGCTTGTGTTTTGTGCGTGTATGACGCGTCCCCAAATTAAAAATTCAAACCGGAAAAGGATCAGCCGGGGCATTTTCGGGACCGAATTTATTAGGGCGGTCGCCATGAATTGTTCCATCGGACGAGGATTATGTAAAAATTACGCAACAGCGGGATTAAACTGGAAAGCAACCGCCTAAGCGATGAGGGAGTTATCAAAAGAAAATCTGGATTAATATGATGGGTTGCCTCAGGAGATTTTTAAAATGCATGGAACGCTTTGCCTCAATCACGTAACAAATCGCCTGCACCTCATTGGAAAAACGTGGTACTTCTGCTGAAATACCAGAATAACGTGCAAGCAAAAAAAAAAGAAAAGTTATAGAGCAGAGATGCATTTAGGCGGAGAGTGAGGGTGAAATAAGCAACGGAGAAACTACAAAATCACTTATCAGCGGTCAAGCGAGATGAGTTACAGTTTTTAGTGAGTTCATGAAAATGAGTTTTCATGCTTGTATTTATTCTATACCACAAAACATAACTACTTTTTACGATAGAGCCCTGGTTCAATTCACCGCCACATCTGTCGGATTTTTCTGTTCAGTTTGTATAAGTGAGGTTATGTATGGAATTTCGTCTGTCGACCAGTACATAACATGTTCTCTCCATATCTACTTCATTTTTTAATTGAGAGGTGTCGGTTATTACCTACGTTGTGGTCATAGAGTATTATAACAATAACAAAATGGCTGTTGTTGCTCAATTTATGTATATGTTGGGATACTATAACCTTATCTCTTACAATGATTGATTTAGTGTGCCAGTTGTATATCTGGATACTATTGTGATGAGGGTACCCGTCATGGTCTCATGTGGTGCAAATTTTCTTTGTCGCAGTTATCTAAAGCTTCTATCGATACCACGAAGGTAAATTTTGTTCGCGAAAACTAACATTTTTGTCGACTTTTCCTGGTGATTTCACGAAGGGGCCGGCGAGCTTAAAATATTCTGGATCGACCCTCGATTTCTCAGATTTCCCGAATCTAAATTGATCTCTTGGCGAATTTTCCGCCCCCTCGGCCTCCGAATTTCTGGCGAAGTTCTCCCCGTCGCCCGACAGCTGAGCTCTGAATGGAAGTTTCCTTTAAAAGTTTTCCCCCGGCAAAATTTCCATTTTCGATCGGGTCAAACAGTAATTAATTCTCTTTCCTTTTGTCTCGCCCGACAAATACAATTTCCTCTCATTAATTTCAATTCGATGGCTAATGTCAAACTTCTTGAGGGCCGCTCCTCTCCCTTTCTCTCCCGTGACGTGATGTCGTGCAGTTGCAAGACTTTTCACCTCGTTTCGGCGCCCTCGGGATGAATCTCTCAAAAATTTGGAGACCAGATGGATGATGAAGTTATTAATTTCGCCGAGGAAAAAGCTTATCCGAGTCGGGAAGTTTTTGCTCGGTGGAAGTTCAATGGAAAATGGATAATCTTCGGCGGTTCTTGCCGGCAAGACCGGAAGTAGTTCGTGACACAAGCAGGCTTTTGATATCGGGAAAGTTTAGGGAGTTTTCCTCATTGATTTATTGCCTCTTGAAATATTCATTACAGGATTCAGACAGGTCGAAAATCGATAATTCCATTATCTTTGCAATACTTTAAACAAGTCATTTTTATACTCTGTACACCCAATTTCAAATTAGACAAAAAATATAAATACCTCAGCAAGTTACCTTCCTCAATAGCATACCCATAATACCCCTTAATTAATCACACCTGGCCAGGATTTTATACTTAGTCTCACTGCACCTGTTATCAAGAGATCTCTTCACTCCAGTTCAATCCTCGGGAGAATTCCGCCCTTATAGGCTAAGTAGATGAGTATATTTGTCGTTTCCTGCAGGAACAAGGGGTGGGAACATTCCCTTTAGAGAGAGAGGGGGGATAGACGTGCACAACGTCGCACCACACATTCACTGAAGTTTACTAATTCAAAATCCCATTTAAGGCTACTTAACTTGCTTTGACACATAATTTTAAATAAATTGCTTTGAATTAAGGTGAAAAAATGTTTAAGGTGCACTTGACTATTATATTTGTGCTCTAATGAGTTAGTTAATTAACCACTAATTGCCTAATTAATAAAAATCCCTGACTTCATCTCTCCAAAACTTACCTCCTAATCCTTCCTATTTCTTTCCCCCTCTTCCCACCCTTTTTCCGACAGTTTCCACTTCTACCAAATTCGAAAACCCCAACTGTTTATTCCCAACTTTATTCTGGTGATTTTAACACTAAATCAATGAATAACAATTCGTCAAAATTTTCACCCAATTACTGTAAAGGGTCTATTAGGCTTCCAGGCTGATAAATTATTATTTATTATAATAATTCTCGTTTTTCTCAAAGTAACCCTAAGCCATGATGAAAACAACCCCTTCTGCAGCGCTGGAGGTGATACTTGACCTGCCCCCTTTGCACTTGGTGCTGGAAAGCGAGGCGAGGCCAATTGGGGTTATAAACCTGTATTAATTATTTTGTACTTTTTAGTCTTAAAGGGTGGTGTATTAAAACCTTATATTCATTCAAAACTATGATATGAAAAGTCAGAATTGGACCCCAAGACAGTCAATTTGCGCGTAGCCTATGAGTTTGCATTAGTGGCGACTTTTGCGCTTATTCCTGCGCATTCACCATTTCATATAGTAGGTGTACGAGGTTATGTTCAATTTTGTTCCAGGACGTAATTGCTATAGCTACTAAGTTAGTACTAATAAATTACACGCAATCATTAGGACAATTAGGTCAACGTCACGTATCCAAGAAGTTAAATAATACACTTTTTAAGTAAATTTTAAAATATTTGCTTTAGAGAGATAATATCATGGTTCTGGCCTTTCCGGCAATGCCGTAAAACATTTTTCGACATTTTTACAAACGAGGAACTTCCAAACAAAACCACATTTAATGAATCCTGACGATTCTTCCTAATACAAAAACCCAAAACCGGTGGGAAAATCAGAGAAAAACAAAAAACAACTCATGCATATTAAAAGCTGACCCCTAATTTAATCTTCCATTAAGTGCCCCAGCGAAATTCGCGAATGCTCTCGAAATGAATGCAAATATCAATGGGGAATTAAACAAAGAGGCATCCTGCTTTATTTACCGAGAATTGAAATGGAAAGGGATGTGCTTTTAATCAGTTTTGTCGCAAATAATAATGATTTCCACAAGCGGACTTGGATGAATTTGAAAATTGGGAAGCTTTCAATGCGCTTTCTTCGTTTTCTTTTAAGAAACTAGGACCGGAACGAATCAAATCCAGAAGTTGCTTTTCATCCTGTAAAGTGTAACAAAAGTAAAATACTTGAATTCACAAGTTTACTTAGGTAAACGAATTAAAACACCCGCTTACAACACTTTTAAATGATATTTATTTACATGAAATTTGTACATTAGAAAATCTTAACAATTCTTCACTTTAACTAGGTACATATAAGTATATATCTGTATTCTACAAGCTTAAAAATCCTGGTAGTTGTAGGGTAGCAATCGTGAGGCGGAAAAACTTCTACATTTCACTTTTACGTCTATGACTTTGCGGCCTATTCTAATACATAACAAACCAATTAATATCACACTTGTCATATTTAAATAAATAGAAAGACGACCGTTCCGCAGAGCAGGAATATGACTAGAGTTCAACGTCAAAGCGAAATTTATTTACATATTCACGAACTTTAACATACAGGATGGCTTAATACCTTTAGGTTACTTAAGTCTGCAACGACAAATTTCGAAATCGCATGCGCCCCCGCGACGGCGTTACCCGGAACGAGGTGGGCTCGGTGTCGTTCCTGGCGAAACCGTCGGGACGTGTGCGAAAAAGGGGAGAAGCTGGAGAGTCGCCAGGGCAAATACGTTCGAGGACTGTTTGAATACTCAAGCATTTACACGTTAAATGACCGAGGCAATTGGGAATTTTTTGATGTATGGCGGTTAAGTTACTCAGCAGATTTCCATGGAGAAAAATGACCTCCATATATTGCAAATCTGAGCAAGTATACCATTAATGTTCATAGAAAACCACTAAGTTGATAACATATTTTTGAAGCCACATGAACTAACACTTAGTTCAGCTTTGTTCATGGGCTAGTTTCAGGAATTTTTGTCTTTACTACTTTTCTTTTTATTTAAGTAATACAAAATCCCTAAGGTTTTCTAAGTAAACTGCTGCTCCATAAATATCCACATAGTACGCTGCTGGGACTGAGACTAGAGTATTATTAAGCATTATAGATTCGAAGTCCCTGTATGGTGCGACAATTTTCCTAAAACTAGTCCTCAAGAATACAAAACTATGCACACCCTTGCCTTACGTACCTACTTCCATATGACAAATATTATAAAGCATCGTTAAGAGGTATGCTTTTAAAATAGAGCAACTAGTCAGGGGAACATTTATTTTGAGTAGCAAATAATTCCCTTATCAACGATACTTTATGGGAGTTTAAGTATCCCTCGAGTAACATAACCCTAAGGCGCCATGATGGAGAAAGTATACACTCGGTTTTTCGGGAATATTTAGGGATCCATGGCTCGTAGAGGCAACTTTGGCATACTAAACTTCTTGTCCACTTCCATGTGCTTTGAAAATCGCAAATTTCGTAGAGATAAGCGCGGAAAAACAGCTTCTCAAAGGTTTTTCTATTGCTGAGCATTTTTGTGCCACGTTTCCAGCTCAAAAATCGATACTTTTGTATATTAGGAGGGGATGCAGATGGCGGCATGAACAAAGCGGCGGCAAGCTTTGTAACTAGCCTGGCACGATTTATTACCAACGGAAAGTGATACTCGCGTTTTTTGATTTAAGTAATTAATCCTCTAGTATTATATTTAATATCCTAACGGCGTCAACCAATCGCTTCTTTGTTTATGGGGAAAATTCACAATAACTTCCTATCTATTCAATCAGCTTAAGCCAAATCTGGATCGCTGATACATCGATGTGAAACCCGTCATTCCAGAAAATTTTAATTCAATAGGATGAAAGGTGTGGCTGTAATTGGCTGAGGGAGGTCTCGAATGAAGATTACATTAATGCGATTTTAATGGTCTCTTTACAGCTGTCAGTTCTGCGCATTATCGGGATGAATAAGGAAGATTTGTAGGTTATAGGGGACAAACTGTTAATTAATTCGTTGGGACAATGGCGAACAAATTAGGTTTTCTAATTTGGTACTACGTCTAAGGTGGGAGAAAGAGATTGAGTGGAAGGGGACTTCGGTTTTAGGTTCTGAAGGAAGTAGTCGTGTTGATTTTTAATTATGCGGCATGGTAGTTGCTCTTACGAGTTATAGTTTCCTATATATTGCCGAAAAACCGCTCGTAAACCATTTGTATTGTGGCTGCGGGTGTTCATAGGTTGGGCGGGTCTGACGATTTTATCGGTCATGGAAAATAACGTCTAGAGACCCAGATCTGTCAATTGTATTCCACCTGCTCTCGTGGCGATGCCGGCAACTCTTCACTTCAGAGGAAGAATCTTAAACCGAAGATATCATCTCGATTTACTTTAAACGTACATACAATGTCATTATTTATTTACAACAAATCAGTCTTCGTCAATTAAGAATATTTATGAATATACGGGAATACCACACACGTAGTTGACGACGGATGATAGTATTTAAATCGATGTTCTCGCGCCTGGCGAAACAAAAATGTACTAGCAAGTATGTTCAGTGTGACATGCGCACCATTGCCAATTTTGATATAATTGCAGTATCGATAGGCATTGCGGAGTTAACCGAGTCATGTAATTTTTCAAAAATACTTCCTATTTATAAACCACCCACTGTGTTTCCTTGTATATCGTAACACCACTTAGTAGTGAGGAAAACAGGTCTAATTCACTTGTGTTCAAAAATGAACCTAACAAATCATTAAAATATTTTACTAATGGCGCCATTCCGTATATTCTCATGCTAATTCTAAATTGCACCTTGATATATAGTTGCCCTATTTTGTTACAACCCAATTGAGATGCCCGTATGGGACATTCCCCCTAATTCTTCCATATGGGTGATACTGATCCAAGTTGGGCATCAAAAATCCAAGCCAGAGATTGGCATGAAGGGAAACAACGAGGAACGTCTTCAGTATATTCCCATTTTCAAAGGGAATCTCATGCATATATCAGCTTAAATTTTCCGGAGGTTTACATGTATTCATGTAGCTAGAACATGATGGCCAGGCACAGGAAGGTATAATAAGAAAGATGCAGCGTTCCTCTACTCTGGTAGAAAGTAAAGGTAAAGGTGTAAAACAACTGTTGAGTTCCGCCACAGAATAGAGCCAAGCTAGGCTAGGCTAGAGGGCGAATTCCGCCAATGGAGACGTAGAACGATGAAATTAATTTGCTAGAATGCCTATGAGACATGTAAATGTAATTACGTAATTCACTGCCTTGTTAGGAAAAGGCAAATTCTAGAACGTAATTGAGCCCTATAGGCTTGTAACAGGCAACAAGAGAGGTTAGAGGGATGACCACCTTCTAGTATTTTGGCAGGAAGAGAGCAGGAATTTTAAAAAACAGCGAATCACAGCAATACCACATTATCAAAAATTAGGAATTCTTTTAATGGTGATGAGCAGGGGGTTCTAAAAGCATAAATACTTTTGAATACCTCGAAATAGCGCCGCTCAGGTATTTTTCCATCTGAACCAATAGATTTACCGAAAGATAATATCTACCTGCTATAATCAAAAGATTGGCGATGATGCACACCTGACTGTGAAGACAATTGGTCTTGCGCATCTTTGATTGTGAACAAGAAAACTTCAGCTATCCACTAGTGATAAGCTCCTGGTGTTATAAATTGAAATGGCACTAAGAAATGTCATACGTGTATCCTCACTTATGTTTTAGAGAAGCCAAGCAGCATCCTGAACGCCCTCCTGAAGTCCATGTTGAAGATCGTGTAGATAATCGGGTTGAGCACGGAATTGATGTACCCGAGCCACGTGATGAAGTTAATAAGCCTCCTCGAGGGGCAGCAGATCGGGCAGAACGGTATGATGACGTACATCAGGAAGAAGGGCAGCCAGCACACGACGAACACCCCCATGATGATGCCGAGGGTCCTCGCCGCCCTCCTCTCCTTCGACAACGAGATCCTCTGTTTCTCCTCGATGAACTGGTACACGAAGCCCGGCTTCTTATTCTCGATGACCGTCTTCGGGCTCGGTTTCGAGTTCGACATGGTGATGGTGGTCGTGGAGGTGCACACCTGCTGCTCGGGCAGGCAGCACGGGTTGGCGGAGTTCCTGCGTTGCGAGCCCGAGGAGTTCTCGTAGGCGTCGGTCAGCGAGTCCTCGTGCGATAGTATCGGTTTGAGGGTCTTCTTGTCTTCCTTGCACTTCTTGTTCTTCTTCTTCTTCTGGTCCCTCTCCTTGGGCCTGTCGTTGACCTCGAGCAGCTCGTTGTGCATCGTCTCGCTGCTGACGCTCTCGCCGTCGCGGCGGTCCTCCTTGTCCTCGAACGCGCTCTGGTTCTTGCAGATGTTGATCTTGGTCGCCTGCGCCCTCTCCCGCAGCCTGCGCTTCGTCGCTATGAATATCTCGACGTAGACGATCGTCATGATGAACAGCGGTATGTAGAAGGAGCCGAGCGAGGAGTATATCACGTAGCCCTGGCGCTTCGTCAGCTCGCAGGTCTGCATGAGCTCGAACTCCTCCGGCGAGGGCCAATCGTTCCAGCCGATCAGCGGCGGCGAGCTGATCAGCAGCGAGAGCAGCCACACGCCGCCGATCATGAGGAGGACGCGCTTCACCGTGCGCTTCTGCGCGTAGTTAATGGGGTCGGTTATCGCCCAGAAGCGGTCCAGGGCGATCGCGCACAGGTTCAAGATCGAGGCGGTGCAGCACAGCACGTCGGACGTCAGCCACATTTTGCAGATGTGTATACCTGAAACGGAAGGAGACTTTTAGTTTTACTATGTGAAAGTATGCGGGATTCTAATGTTGTACACATTAATGCGATGAACCTAAGTTGTTGACATGTAAAATTTGGATTTTCACCAAGTCTATGCTCGTCTCCTAAATGTGTTTATCACCGTGAATCCATTTGCAGGCAGATCAGGAATTGTGCAAGGAAGCCTTTGCCCAAATAGTTTTTGTCTGCGCGCTGACTATCGAGCTGCGAAATGTTTCGATAAACGACACGCCTTGTACCAACAAGCGCGGAGAACAGACCCGCCTCGCACCGTGGAAATCCGAAGGCCTAGACAACAGCCCTCTATTATGTAAGTCGCCACCCTCGCCTCTCGTATTCCAGCCCTCTTTCCTCTTTTTAGATCTTTTTAATGCACAGAGCTACAGGCTCTCCAACCCAGGCGGGAGTAAAACCTTTTCTTTCTTTTGTTTTTCGATCATTTGCAGCAAGCTTTACTAATACTGATAATTACTGATAATATTTTTCTAGTGCTTAAAGCAGCCATTACAGATTATTCCTTCGGAATAACTAATTAACTCACAACTTTTCTTCAAAATTCTGAACAACCATATGTATTCGACTTATAGAAACGCTAATTTTCTTTTAAAATGCCACTTCCTCAGGGATACTTGTGCCTCATTAACGTCAGACTTACACAAAAGAATACTGCATTGGGAGATATATATTTTGGTAAAAATATCCTTAGTAATTATGACCGAAGGGGTCGTTTTTTGTACGCCCCCAAAGGTAACTTCGTGAGATTATTTTTCCCCAATTAGGTTTAATCTTGGTATACGAGGCATGGATGGGACGTGCGGCAGAAGTTATCAAAGAATATTCGGATAAAATACCTTTGTACCGAACTTCGTTGGCGGGCGGATTTTTCATTTGCGTTTAAATTTCATCTCGCCTTAGTTCAGAGGTTCCAGCAATGCTGAAATTACTTTCGACACTACAATTTTTCACTTTCAGACGTCATTTCCATTAGAACTGAGTCACATAAATAATACATGGGTAATGCGTATGCAAAGCGTTAGTAGTGTGATCGTTTATTTGCGAATAGGCAGTGGAGACAATAAATTACAAGACATTAATGTTAATAAGCAATGTCGTAAGTTATGCTAAGCAGAATAGCAGAGTATTATTCATAATGGCCGATATAATGACATACATTTACCGAGTTATGTTCGGTATCACTTTAGTATGCAGATCGTTCGAGGCCCCTCTTATGATAAATAACAGTGATAACACTAGGATAACCATCATTTCCTTGAAGAGCATAACCGAACTTTAAATTTTGCGCAGTTACTTGTTGGAAAAACGAGTGACTGTAAGCAGGCAGCAACGGGCGTTGGTAACGTATTTCGTTTGTTCCAGCAGCCTTCTATCCTCACTACTCACCGAAAACCCATCTGCCCAGTATGGAGTAGGCGACGTTCAGGGGTAGCACGAGAATGGCGACGGTGAGATCGGCGACGGCTAACGAGATGATGAAGAAATTCTGCACTATCCTGAGGGGTTTGTAGGTGAACACTCCCAGTATGACGAGGACGTTGCCGATGATCGTCAAGAGGATGATGAACGTCAGCGTGCCGATGGTGAGGATCGCTTCCCATTCCGGCACGTCCGTCGAGCCGATGAACGTGGTGAAATTGCCGTAGGGCTCCGGGGTGCAGTTCGGCCCCATTATTTCATCCCGATGGGGGACCGGTCAGCGGAGACGGATCTGGAACGAAAAGGTAAAAATTTTGATATGCGGCGTATTGTATACGTGTTGAAGTGCTATATTAAAAAATTAGAGCACATCATTTAAGGATTATTGAATTAATGCTCTGACTAACGTTAGGCGCCATATTGGTAGATTTATACCGACAGGTCAGTTCCACCAAGTAATTCTTGGTTATTGGAAGCTAGGTTTCTTATCGGCCGCGCTGAGAAGTAATTCAGTAAAAAAGCGTCACGAGACGAGACGGACGGGAATTTAATGTCTATTTTCTCTCTCCCTTTTCTTGTTCCCCCTTTTTCTTGTGTGAGCTACACGGACTATGTTCTCTCTCTCTCTCTCTCTCTCTCTCTCTCTCTTTCTCTTTGCGCCTCGTCTTCTTATGTGGGACCACGCGGGCCAAGGACACGGCGCTCATTTCTCATAAACTTTCGCTTATTTTGTTTTGGTGATTTTAATGTTGACCTTTCAAAAGAAGGATCACAACCGCATCAATTTTTTCAAATCAAAATTCATGGACAGTGTAAATAAACTGGGGTTAAGTAGCTGACAAATACTTTTTTAATTAGAAAGTATCACTTCAACGTGATGAATATAATTTCGAGCTTAAGTAAATTGAAAATAGCACGGATAAATTATTGTGGATAATCGAACGATATATTTTAGACAGTTTAGGACACACAGTAAGGAAGGAAGGTAGGAAGGAAGAATGGAATGAGTGTTTTATGTGAGAGGGTTGATCCCTTTGTTATCTCTCGAATGTGTATCGCTTTTGAAATCCATTGTGAGGATAGCATGCGGTAAATAGGGGATGGATTCCAATTTTCTGTAAAAAATTGGGAGTATAATCGATTGCGGTACGGGTATTGTCTAAATCAAACCAGAAATTGTATTGAAAATGTACATTAGTCTCTAAAAATAATTAAAAGCTGGCATGTAGGTATGTTCTTTGGACTTTTAACTTTTTAGGAAGTCGAACAATGGCGCGTTTAAATAATAAATTGCTTTGTTCATGAACGTATGGAATAATTAGGGACAAAGCGGAATTGTCATGGGGTGCCAAAAAAACCGTTACTTTTCGAAATAGAAACAACCACACCTTTGATCATTTTGACCAAAAATAACCTTTTGCAGCTAAGGATATTATGGAAAACTAGGTCCAAACCAACAGTCCTGGACAGAACTACTTGACGATGGATCCAGGTGACAACCTCCAGATTAACGTCGAAGGACATGAATAGCCCCAGAAAATTAACCTGGAAACTAGGCCAAAAACCCCTCAATAGCAATTTTGGTATCACTGGCGAGGGAATCTTGACACCTTGCACCTCGTGACAGATTGGTGACACAGTGACGTACTATGGTACGGTCGCCTGGCTTCTTTTTGTTTGGCAGAATATGGAGGATGAGAACCGATGCCGAGAGAAGCATACATCGATAACACAAATGGGGCATCTTCGAGAATTCAAAATGTGACTGCGGTCATGATGCTCAGGCCAAGGGTTCAGAATATATACTGGATCTTGTATTTAATTGTACGTTAAAAAATAGCTATCGCAGAAAGCTGTTAGTTGGTACTTATACCATCGTTGTAGTATCGTTTTCGCTGATAGTTAGATAAAATGACAGGGGATACAACGATGTAATGAGTACAACAGACTTAAGTCAGATTATTTCTAAGAAGAATCACCCGTTGCAACAGTGGGTAAAGACAAAATTTAAATATCTACAAGATAATTCAACGCCGTAAGGGGTTTCGCCGGGAGTCGGGTACTCCTATATTAAAAAAATGTTTTCTTATCTTCGCCCGGAACGAGCGATAAATGCTTTAACAGATGAAATCCTCGAAAAGCCCGTCCCGTTCCACGTTATTCCCCTATCGTAAAACCGGAGTAGGACCGTCTCCCGTTTCGTTTTCCGCGCAAAACCTCCGCTATAATAGTAAAGGGATCCCCATCGCCGGGACAAACGTATCTTTCCGAACGAGTTGTTTGTTTCCTAACCGTTTCAATATTTGTCCACACAATATCGCTCTCCCGTAGGAAATTCTGCTGAATAACCTACTCCCGTATTTGTCCTAGGGAACGGCGAAAAACGAGAGTTGAATAAATAGACCTGAGATAACGGGTAATAGTGACACTCGCCTAGCCTGGAAGCTAACGGTTATTTATTTTTTCGAAGTTGATTAAAAAAAGGGGGGGGGGGGGAATTCTGAATAAACGCACCAATCAGCCATTTCGTTTTAAACTAACTTAGACGATAAAGACAATAAATGAGGTACTTGCTTGTGCTTATCTTGAACTATTTAAGGTAAAATTGCATTATTTAAAACTCGACGCATCGTTAGGAATACGGGTATAACATGATTCATAAGATTATCGTCTGACTGATAATTTACAGGTTCCTTATTGAGTGATATATTACTAATCACTTTTATCGATATTAAACTCACTTATATGACTTATTGTATATTTAAAAGGTAGCTAATACATAGGGTGTCATTGTGTCCCCAAGTACCAAATAGTACGTATAGTGTATATAGTCCTAGTCTAATATATTACTAATCACTTTATATTGATGCTAAAGTCAATTATATGACTTACTGTATATTTAAAAGGTAGCTAATACATAGGGTGTCCTTGTGTCCCCAAGTACCATATAGTACGTACAGTACATATAGTCCTAGTCTAATATATTACTAATCACTTTATATTGATGCTAAAGTCAATTATATGACTTACTGTACGTTTGGAAGGTATCTAATATATAGGGTGTCCCAATGTAGACATGTATGTGAGTATGCCCAAATTTCCTGTCCGAGGGAGAGCGGGAAAAGTAGGGGCGAAACGTACTTTGGTCTGTTTACTTTCGAGTAGTCACAAACTTTTTCCAAAAAAGTTTTGGGAACCCAAATTTCCGCACGAGGAGATGGGAAATGAAGTGAAATTACTTAAGCAACAGTTAGTAATTGGAAAATTGAAACGATGACAGATTTGGCTCCAGAACGATTCGGAAAATAATCCCGCGTTCCCAAATCTCCCTATCTGGGGCAAGGGGAAACATAGGGGGAGGTCAGGTCGACCCCGATCGAAACCTGGAATTTGTGTATCATATGATTCGAAGCGTGTGTCTTCTGCCATTCACGTGAATTGGAAATGTAAATATTCGTTATTTTTGGGAGTTACACGGACATGCAAAGCAAATAATACGTGAAACACGACGTTTTCTCTTTCGGGAGATCTCTTAAATATCATTTCTACGGGGCGCGACAATCGATAGTTTCAGTCCACTCACGTCGATTCCATCGTTTCGCCACCACTAACACCACCAACAGTTATTTACTACGAACGTCTCACCTCATCTCGTAAGAAAAACGGACGTCATGTCACTTCCTTAATTATAAAACTACTAGATAATGTCACGAATATACGGTAATTGCCAGTGTGTATTTACTCAGTACGTCGTACATCTGTACGTCGATATAAAAACAAACTCAAGTGAATCAGATTAGATTATAAAAAAGTTACCGTAACTTTCCTAATAATTGAAGATTGGTGGAAAATCCAATTCGCCTTGCGAGTGTTTGTAAACGTGAATTATTGATTAAATGTATAACTAAGCATGGTTATTGAACCCTGAACACCATTCACGATTTTTGATACTATATATACTTTTAGTACTGTTCCATCCGTGTCCACATTTTGTTATCGATAAGTCGGTGGAAGCACTCTTCAATATCTTGTGAGATTGCGCAATCTTTCACTGAAATGAAATGATTTATGAGGTACTAAGCGAGCATAACTCTTCCACGCCTCAAATTACTCATTACAAACCTGAATTTTTGTAAAAAAATGATCATTCTGAAATTCCCATCATATTTCTGCCATCAACGACATCTATCGGAATTCAATTATCCACAACCGAGTATTGATCATCGTTAAGTAGCGCTTCAGGATAAATTGAAACTTCCATCGATTTTCGATTACCAATTTCAATTTTCCTTCCATCGTTCGGTTCTTATCGTTCGGTTTCCATTAATTTTAAACCGCCCTGTTTTCCGTTTTAAACAAATTATTCGTTACGGACTTCGTGAAATCCTATTTACTGGAAACAAAAGCGGTTGATCCATTTGTTATTAAATATTTTAATTTATTTAATCCGTACCGAGTGAAAGTAATTTCATCAAATCGGAGGACCTTGTCATTACAATGATTGCATTTTCATTGGTTTCCGAACTTTTCTCAAGTTTTGTGGAAAGTTTCCCCTGGCAATTATAATATATTGGTGATACAAATGAGTTTCCGCCATTTTTTTATAAAAAGTTATGAATTGATTATAAAAAAAAAAATGTATGTTAAATTTTATTCAAAATATTGTCCGTCATTAGCTACTACCTTTTGCCATCTTTCTGGCCGCATTACGATGCCACGTAGAAAAAATCTTTTGAGACTATCTTGAATCGACCCAATTTTTTGGCTTCTTCGTAAGAAGTAAAGTGTTGCTTTTCCAGAGCGTGAGCCATCCAGGTGGTAGTCCGAAGTCTGGTGTCTGAATGTCTGGTGACTATGGCAGTGGGGTGACATCCCATTGTAAACCTTTTCAGCCGTTTTTGGAGAAAATCGCAACCTTCCGTTTTTTCGGGCCAAAAATGTGAATTCTGGAATTTCCATATGAAATTCACAAGGTAGGTCAAAGAGACGATTCTAAGCCCTATGGCGTTAATTTCAAGTCGATAAGCCCAACCGTTTTTGAAATATCGCGATTTTTCCAAAAAAGAAAATCCCCTCCTTTCTACCGTCCATATCTCGGCAAGTAAAGGTCGTAGGAAAGAAATTCCTTCTTTCCCGGTATCAGGGATGCGTCCCCTTTCGAATGGCACCCTAATTTCGAAAATCTAATTTTTGGCCGTTTTTGGAGAAAAGCGTTTAGCTACCATATTTAGGCTCTACCATCCAATTTTGCGACCCGAAAATGTGAACTTTGGAATTTCTACATGAAACTCGCAGGGTAGGTCCTTTAGGAGATTCTAAGCCCTATGGAGTTAATTTCAAGTCGATAGGCCCAACGGTTTTCGAAATATCGCGATTTTTCCAAAAAATAAATTCCCCTCCCTTCTACCATCCTTATCTCGGAAAGTAACCGTCGCAGAAAAAAAATTCTCTTACTCACGGCATCAGGGAAGCATCCCCTTTCGATTGGCACCCCAATTTTGAAAATCAAATCGAGCCATTATTGGAGAAAAGCGTTTAGCTACCATTTTTAGGCTCTACCTTCCAATTTTGCGACCCGAAAATGTGAACTTTGGAATTTCCACATGAAACTCGCAGGGTAGGTCCTTTAGGAGATTCTAAGCCCTATGGCGTTAATTTCAAGTCGATAGGCCCAACGGTTTTCGAAATATCGGGGTTTTTACAAAAAATAAATTCCCCTCCCTTCTACCATCCTTATCTCGGAAAGTAAACGTCGTAGAAAAAAAATTCTTTTACTCACGGCATCAGGGAAGCATCCTCTTTCGATTGGCACCCTAATTTTGGAAATCTATTTTTTTGCGGTTTTTGAAGAAAATCAGAAGGGGTTAACCTTCCTATTTTTCGGCCTCAAAATATGAACTTTGGAATTTCCACATGGAACTCGCAGGGTAGGTCCTTTAGGAGATTCTAAGCCCTATGGCGTTAATTTCAAGTCGATAGGCCCAACGGTTTTCGAAATATCGCGATTTTTCCAAAAAATAAATTCCCCTCCCTTCTACCATCCTTATCTCGGAAAGTAACCGTCGCAGAAAAAAAATTCTCTTACTCACGGCATCAGGGAAGCATCCCCTTTCGATTGGCACCCCAATTTTGAAAATCAAATCGAGCCATTATTGGAGAAAAGCGTTTAGCTACCATTTTTAGGCTCTACCTTCCAATTTTGCGACCCGAAAATGTGAACTTTGGAATTTCCACATGAAACTCGCAGGGTAGGTCCTTTAGGAGATTCTAAGCCCTATGGAGTTAATTTCAAGTCGATAGGCCCAACGGTTTTCGAAATATCGGGGTTTTTACAAAAAATAAATTCCCCTCCTTTCTACCATCCTTATCTCGGAAAGTAAACGTCGTAGAAAAAAAATTCTTTTACTCACGGCATCAGGGAAGCATCCTCTTTCGATTGGCACCCTAATTTTGGAAATCTATTTTTTTGCGGTTTTTGAAGAAAATCAGAAGGGGTTAACCTTCCTATTTTTCGGCCTCAAAATATGAACTTTGGAATTTCCACATGGAACTCGCAGGGTAGGTCCTTTAGGAGATTCTAAGCCCTATGGAGTTAATTTCAAGTCGATAGGCCCAACGGTTTTCGAAATATCGGGGTTTTTACAAAAAATAAATTCCCCTCCCTTCTACCATCCTTATCTCGGAAAGTAAACGTCGTAGAAAAAAAATTCTTTTACTCACGGCATCAGGGAAGCATCCTCTTTCGATTGGCACCCTAATTTTGGAAATCTATTTTTTGCGGTTTTTGAAGAAAATCAGAAGGGGTTAACCTTCCTATTTTTCGGCCTCAAAATATGAACTTTGGAATTTCCACATGGAACTCGCAGGGTAGGTCCTTTAGGAGATTCTAAGCCCTATGGAGTTAATTTCAAGTCGATAGGCCCAACGGTTTTCGAAATATCGGGGTTTTTACAAAAAATAAATTCCCCTCCCTTCTACCATCCTTATCTCGGAAAGTAAACGTCGTAGAAAAAAAATTCTTTTACTCACGGCATCAGGGAAGCATCCTCTTTCGATTGGCACCCTAATTTTGGAAATCTATTTTTTGCGGTTTTTGAAGAAAATCAGAAGGGGTTAACCTTCCTATTTTTCGGCCTCAAAATATGAACTTTGGAATTTCCACATGGAACTCGCAGGGTAGGTCCTTTAGGAGATTCTAAGCCCTATGGCGTTAATTTCAAGTCGATAGGCCCAACGGTTTTCGAAATATCGCGGTTTTTCCAAAAAATAAATTCCCCTCCCCTCTACCATCCATATCTCGGAAAGTAAACGTAGTAGAAAAAAAATTCTGTTACTCACGGCATCAGGGAAGCATCCCCTTTCGATTGGCACCCCAATTTTGAAAATCAAATCGAGCCATTATTGGAGAAAAGCGTTTAGCTACCATTTTTAGGCTCTACCTTCCAATTTTGCGACCCGAAAATGTGAACTTTGGAATTTCCACATGAAACTCGCAGGGTAGGTCCTTTAAGTGATTCTAAGCCCTATGGCGTTAATTTCAAGTCGATAGGCACAACCGTTTTTGAATTATCGCGATTTTTCCAAAAAAGAAAATCCCCTCCTTTCTACCGTTCATGTCTCAGAAGGTATCCCTTTTGATAGTCATTCTTTTTTTACATTTACAAGTTAATGTTACAATAATCAAAGATATTTCTGTAATTGTTATTATTGAATAAAATTGTTCTTCACTGATAACTCATGTGTTTCCAGGTATAATTTCTATGGTGGCCATGTTACTGGATGAAGCACCACGCTAACGCGGGCATGTGGCAAGGAAAGGCTGCCTGAATATAGGATCGACTCGACCACCAGGACCCTGGAGGAGGACGTGGTGTCCGAGAGGGGGTGGAGACGTGCGCGGAAAGAGGGGAATAGTTTCTGTCTCTCTCGCTCCTTTGAATTTATTTAATTGTATATGTATTGCAGTTATATTAATATATATTGTATTATATTTTGTGTTGAATATTTTTGCACCTTTCAACCATAACCTGGACGAAAGAGGGGTGCGCGGGGCGGTGGGAAGGAGCTGTGCGCAAGGAGAGATTTTCGCGTTAAAGTTGCGAATTTTTCAAATTTTAGTCGATGGGTGAGGGGAATGCGGGAGGGGGGTGATGAGGGGGTGCGCGGGTATCGGGGGGGAGGGGGTCGCGGGGCGGGGGGCCGAGGGGTACGCGGGACGGGGGAGATGAGGGGGTGCGCGGGTTGGGAGGGGAGCGAAGGAAATTTTCGCTCGAAAATTAAGAATTTTAAAATTTTTAGTCGATGGGCGAGGGGAATGCGGGAGGGGGGTGATGAGGGGGTGCGCGGGTATCGGGGAGGAGGGGGTCGCGGGGCGGGGGGCCGAGGGGTACGCGGGACGGGGGCGACGAGGGGGTGCGCGGGTTCGGGGGGAAGCGAAGAAAATTTTCGCTCGAAATTTAAGAATTTGAAAATTTTCAGTCGATGGGTGAGGGGAATGCGGGAGGGGGGTGATGAGGGGGTGCGCGGGTATCGGGGAGGAGGGGGTCGCGGGGCGGGGGGCCGAGGGGTACGCGGGACGGGGGAGACGAGGGGGTGCGCGGGTTGGGGGGGGAGCGAAGAAAATTTTCGCTCGAAATTTAAGAATTTGAAAATTTTCAGTCGATGGGTGAGGGGAATGCGGGAGGGGGGTGATGAGGGGGTGCGCGGGTATCGGGGAGGAGGGGGTCGCGGGGCGGGGGGCCGAGGGGTACGCGGGACGGGGGCGACGAGGGGGTGCGCGGGTTCGGGGGGAAGCGAAGAAAATTTTCGCTCGAAATTTAAGAATTTGAAAATTTTCAGTCGATGGGTGAGGGGAATGCGGGAGGGGGGTGATGAGGGGGTGCGCGGGTATCGGGGAGGAGGGGGTCGCGGGGCGGGGGGCCGAGGGGTACGCGGGACGGGGGAGACGAGGGGGTGCGCGGGTTGGGGGGGGAGCGAAGAAAATTTTCGCTCGAAATTTAAGAATTTGAAAATTTTCAGTCGATGGGTGAGGGGAATGCGGGAGGGGGGTGATGAGGGGGTGCGCGGGTATCGGGGAGGAGGGGGTCGCGGGGCGGGGGGCCGAGGGGTACGCGGGACGGGGGCGACGAGGGGGTGCGCGGGTTCGGGGGGAAGCGAAGAAAATTTTCGCTCGAAATTTAAGAATTTGAAAATTTTCAGTCGATGGGTGAGGGGAATGCGGGAGGGGGGTGATGAGGGGGTGCGCGGGTATCGGGGAGGAGGGGGTCGCGGGGCGGGGGGCCGAGGGGTACGCGGGACGGGGGAGACGAGGGGGTGCGCGGGTTGGGGGGGGAGCGAAGAAAATTTTCGCTCGAAAATTAAGAATTTGAAAATTTTTAGTCGATGGGTGAGGGGAATGCGGGAGGGGGGTGATGAGGGGGTGCGCGGGTATCGGGGAGGAGGGGGTCGCGGGGCGGGGGGCCGAGGGGTACGCGGGACGGGGGAGACGAGGGGGTGCGCGGGTTGGGGGGGGAGCGAAGAAAATTTTCGCTCGAAAATTAAGAATTTGAAAATTTTTAGTCGATGGGTGAGGGGAATGCGGGAGGGGGGGTGATGAGGGGGTGCGCGGGTTGCGGGGGAGAGGGGATCGCGGGGCGGGGGGGCGAGGGGTACGCGGGAGGGGGGACGACGAGGGGGTGCGCGGGGCGGGGGGAACAGGCTGTACGCGGAGACTGATTTTCGAATTAGAGCTGTGATTTCTTCTAATATTACTCAGTGGCAAGGGATGCGCGGGTAGGAGGAAAGAATCAAACATTTTTTTTTAAAATAATTTAATTATGTATGTATTTATTGCAGTCATATAAATATGTATTGTATTATATTTTATGCTGTATCTTTTTGCGCGCTTCAATATCCTGGGGGAACTAAAGTTGTAATCAATCAATCAATCCATCTTTCTCTTCCCTCACTCTCTCACTCCTTTCGCCGTCCATCTCTTACTCCCTCCGTCTCTCTCTCTCTATCACTCCGTCTCTCCCTCTCCCTTTCACCAGCAATGAAGGGATCCTCCAGGCGTGAAAGCCACTCCGGGAATTGTCGAGCAGCACATCGTCGCCATACTCCAGTAACATGGACCATAGAAATTATGCCTGAAAACACATTGAGGAGTCATCAGTGAAGAACAATTTTGTTGTTAGCAGTTCATACAGCAGTTTAGTTTTAGTGGTTTTACCACCTTTAAGTTATTGTTTTATTTTGATTACGTCTCCAAAATCAATCATTCTACGAGTACATTTTCAATTTTCTTCCAGTATGGCCCCATTCTGAAACATTTGCACAGAATAATCGAGCTGGTGCACTACCCCTATGAAACCTCTATGAAAACTAACCTCTCTAAGAAGAATTGTTCACAAACTAGGAAGAAAACTGGAGATAGAAAAATTGTTGATGTTATATTGTTAACTAAATAATAATTTGTATAATTAATGCATGAACTTCAAAAATAACAATTATAGAAGTATCCTTGCTTGTCGTAACATTAACTTGCTAATATAAAAACAGAATAACAATCATAAGTGGAATACTTTTCGCGATATGGAAGGTAAATTGGAGAGGAAATTCTTTTTTGAAAAAATCGCGATATTTCAAATACGGTTGGGCCTATCGACTTGAAATTAACGCCATAGGGCTTAGAATCTCCTAAAGGACCTACCCTGCGAGTTTCATGTGGAAATTCCAAAGTTCACATTTTCGGGTCGCAAAATTGGAAGGTAGAGCCTAAAAATGGTAGCTAAACGCTTTTCTCCAATAATGGCTCGATTTGATTTCCAAAATTGGGGTGCCAATCGAAAGGGGATGCTTCCCTGATGCCGTGAGTAAAAGAATTTTTTTTCCACGACGTTTACTTTCCGAGATAAGGATGGTAGACGGGAGGGGAATTTATTTTTTGGAGAAACCGCGATATTTCGAAAACCGTTGGGCCTATCGACTTGAAATTAACGCCATAGGGCTTAGAATCTCCTAAAGGACCTACCCTGCGAGTTTCATGTAGAAATTCCAAAGTTCACATTTTCGGGTCGCAAAATTGGATGGTAGAGCCTAAAAATGGTAGCTAAACGCTTTTCTCCCAAAAACGGCCGAAAGTTAGATTTTCGAAATTAGGGTGCCAATCGAAAGGGGATGCTTCCCTTATACTGTGAGACACAGGTTTTCGTTTCTACGACTTTTACTTTCCGAGTTCCGCGTTTTTTCGGCCTCAAAATATGAACTTTGGAATTTCCATATGAAACTGACAGAGTAGGTTCGTTAGAAGATTCTAAGCCTTATGGCGTTAATTTCAAGTCGATAGGCACAACCGTTTTCGAAATATAGCGATTTTTCCAAAAAAAAGGGGTTCCCCGCCATTCTACCGCCTTTTATGATTACACACAGTGAAGCATTAAAGCTCTTTCGTTAGCGAAAATACAGAGAAACCTTCCCTCTAGTCACCTGGAATCAGGTGTTCAGGTGTTAAGCTAACTTCTGAAGTTGGGGAATATGTAAATTGGAAAGTTTGGAGGAAAAGGGCGCCCAAAAATTAAATCAGCCACCCAAAAACCTATACTTCATTAAATTACCCTCCCCTCGTACTCGTTAACGCGAATTTATCCTAACTTCAAGGCAGAAACTCATCCCAAGTAATACGTACGTTAGGAACACCTCGAGATTAAATATCACCTACGAAACACTCCTATACTTTATTAAAACTTTATCTCCTTAACGACGATACAAACGGCACAGGGATGGCGCACACGGCGCCGCGCACGTGGACGGCATAGTTTCTTATTTATTTATCCCGCTTGAAAAGTTTCTCGATCTTCCTTCTTCCTCGATAATATAAGATGCAGGAGAGAGTCCATCGGAAGAAGGAACATGCGTAAATACGAACGAGCTATGCCGCAGTGCGAAAATTTGGGAATAACAGGAGCGACACACAGGAATAGGGGATGAAGCACGGAAAACATAAATCGGCATAGAACAGAATCGAAGATCAATCGATGACGATTAATATGATGATCAGTGATATCAGAAGAGTGGAACAATGTTGAATCTTTGGTTATTACAAAATGGCGACTGCACAGGTTAGGTTAGGCTAGACTAGGTCAATTTAGGTTAGGTTAGACTAATTTAGGTTAGGTTAGGTAATTTAATTTAGGTTGGGTTAGGCTAGGCTAGGCTAGGTTAATTTAGGTTAGGTTAGGTTAGGTTAGGTTAGGTTAGGTTAGGTTAGGTTAGGTTAGGTTAGGTTAATTTAGGTTAGGTTAGGCTAATTTAGGTTAGGTTAGGTAATTTAATTTAGCTTGGGTTAGGCTAGGCTAATTTAGGTAAGGTTAGGTGAGGCTAGGCCAGTTTAGGTGAATTTAGGTTAGGTGGGGCCTGGCTAGGCTAGGCTAGATTAATTTAGTTTAGGTTAGGTTAGGCTTGGCCAATTTAGGCTATGTTAATTTAGGTTAGGTTAGACGAGACAGGTTTAGGTTATGCAGGCCTTCAAAAAATGCGGTTTGTTGGCTGGTTATGATAAACAAGTGGAATTGTAGAAAAACTAATGCACCTACAGTGCCTATCTTCCGCATTTCATTGACGTTAAATACATTTTTGCAAAGTTATAACAATCACAAATCACCCATTATAATAGTTTCTTTCCAATAACTATTTTATGTCATTAACTCTCATCCTTTAGATGATTTTAATGTGCATATTAGGTGTGTACAACATTTTTGTCTATAAATTACCTTTAAAAAAATCTGTTGAGCATATTATTGATTTTTAGACTCTTCTTTTCACAAATTCACTTATTTAATATATTACACGTGCCTGGCTTTAATGACAGGCCCCTATTGCGGCAACCGATCGACCAATCAAACTGTCAGTCCACATTCTTGCACCTGTACCGTGACAAATAAACGCTTTTATTCGTCGCCATATCCATCATACTAAATCTGTCCCGGCATTAAAACAAACAAATTCCAATTGCCCGTTCGAGCCGCATTTATCACAGCTGTTATGTACAAATCGTCCCTAATAAATAATCGCCCGGAGGAAGTGCAAGGGTATCGGCACTAATGTGGTGGTGTTATTTCCTTCGTTTTTCCCTGTGGAGAAAAATGAAGCCGTACTTAAACCGCTTAAGTAGAGCCAAGCTTAACTATTGTTAAGCCTGGCTTAAGTTAAAACAAGATTAAATTTTAAGTCTAAATGGCGCAATCGGATGTGAGTGTCTAAACTATTTTATCAAGGAGGGGGGGGGGGTGGTATGGAAAAAAGTGGTTAAAATGTTCCATACTTCGTCCTTAAACCGCTTAAGTACAGACAAGCTTACCGATTGTTAAGCTTCAATTAATTTAAAATAAGCTTAAATTTTAAGACCAACTGGGCTAAGTGAATGTCTAAATTGTTTTATAAAGGAGGGGGGGGGGTTATGGAAAAAAGTGGTTTAATGTTCCATACTTCGTTCTTAAACCGCTTAAGTAGAGACAAGCTTACCGATTGTTAAGCTTCAATTAATTTAAAATAAGCTTAAATTTTAAGTCGAACTGGTGAAATCGGGCGTGAACACCTGACTTGTTTAACTTACTAAACTACTTAACGAAAAGCAGCCCAAGTAATGACTTTAAAGACGACTGTAATACCTGGAGCTGCTGCTGAGTAATTGGTCCAAACTTGCTATGAAATTAGCTAACTTGTGACACAAAGCGACCATTTTTACCAATATTTCATAGAAATATTTTATTAAATAAATGGATACTGTAAAAGTTTCGTAAACCTGGCGGCTAAACTCTGCCTCTTTTCCTATCGTCCCTTAATTAAAACCGTACCGTAAAGCAAGCAAATACGGTAAATATTAAACACGCCTAAACGTCAAAACGGCGCGATTTAATTTTTCCTGTGATCCATTAACGGGCGAAAAGTTCTCTAACTCCAGGGCGTTATTCCTCTTATTCCCCGAACTTTTAGATAATTACGAACAAAAGTAACGATTTTTAATTTCGAATTGGGAAGCGTTGATGAACTTGTAATTAACATCTTATATAAGCTTATGTTTTTCGATCTCCACTTTCGATCCCCGGGAACTTTCTCTTAATTTCCTAGGGAGATTAAAAAGTTGAAGCAAACACGAGCGAATGGGAGAGGGAGAGAGAGAGAGAGAGAGGAGGGGGGTCCCACGGGAGACGGTTATTTTTCGATTTTTTCCTCCCTTCTCTCTCTCTCTTTTCCAATTAAATCGAGAGGTCGTTAAAAGGAGAACGGGAGATGGCGGAATCGCAGCTTTTATTTTACGTCGTTACATCGTCGATTCCGAAGCATATCGCTCTAATTTGCGCTGACGTTTTAACCGTCTCTATTTAATGATACGAGAGGGAGAGAAAGAGAGGTCGTATAAAGACAGACGAGGTAATTTGCTCCTTAATTTAAGAGGGAGAAAGAGCGGCTGTTTCCTTATCTAAAACTTAGCCATTAATAACCACGCCGATAAAGGCGTACGCATGAAACTTTCTTAAATCTGCTGTTAACAGTGCTGCTGATGATAATGTTCTCATATAGCAACTTCAAAAGTAAAGTTCAGCATTTGGAAAGCCATAGAACATAACAATACCGCCTCCAACAAGTAATTTTCCCTATTTATGAAGTAGTTACCGTGTGCGTTAATACGAATGGAGTGGGAAAAGCTAGCGTATAAAGGTTTCGTGGAGAAAGGAAAACGAGGGACTTGACTCCGTCAAAACAACAAACCAATCAATATTGATGATTACCCTTAAAACCTCATACGTAGAAAACTTCTATTTGCTCCTATTTGCCCTTTAAAGCATTAAATATCACCCAGTTAAGTCGCGACAAATTATGGAAATACCCTAAGATTCGAAGCGTGCATTATCCCCTAAGTTCTCTCTCCCTAGCACATCCCTATCCACTAATGGAATGAATAAAATCTCCTTAAAACCGCCTATGGTAAACCGATAATCTTTTAGACTTTGTGATATTGAAAAGTTACCAGAAAATACTTATTTTTACCACGATTTAATATGGGCCTGGATAATAAGGAGGAAATTATCCCAGGGGAGGAGCCTCGTCAAGCCGAAAGGGTGTTACATACTTTTAATCTATTAACGAGGAAGGAGTAATGGGCGGTTCTGATCCCTTATTTACTCTAATTGGTAGATATTTCTGAGGAGGTTTAATCATCGACGATTCGTCATCACTAGTAGAAATTCAAGTTACTTAACAAATACTGAGGTGCTTACGTGTTAATTAGCTATTAGTAAATGGTCCTTCTTCTTCTTCCTGTTTATAAGTATGACTTAGTAAAAGGGTTTTCTTCTTCTTCTTCTTCTTTATAAGCATGTCTTGGCGTCATCACCTCCTCTTTTATCGCTATCCTCGCTTCCTTCATCTCTACACCGCCACGTCGCTTTTGCCGCTTAGCGAGGCAGATTAAATTTCGAGAAGAACGCGCTTAAAAAATAATTGCGAAAAGTAGAAATTCAAGTAACTTATGAATTACCTAAGGTGCTTACGTGTTAATTAGCTATTAGTAAAGGAGTCCTCCTCCTACTTTATAAGTATGACTTAGAGTCAACATCTCCCCTTTTCTCGCCATCCTCGCTTCCTTCATCTCTACACCGCTACGTCTTCTATCCATCTTCCATTGATCATGCACAAACGTTACGCGACTTGGAAGTTTTATAACGCGGAAACAGTCGCAGGGGGCTGCAACAACGGGTCCCTGGAGTCAAAGAGGGAAAAAAAAAATATGGTAACTGCTGTGATATTTGATTTGTTTATAAGCCAAAAAACGACTTTTTTTAAAAGATTCCCCAAATTTTCCAGTCTTAATAAAATGAGGACGACTTGAAAATTTGTATCTTGTGGTTTTCGTAAAAATTACCAACGCCCTTGAGAGAGTTTATTGCTAACAAAATTTACAACAATTGTTAAGACTTACGTAGTGTGTTTCCGAGCTTCCCTCAATTCCCAGCAAACACTAACGTAAGGCACGGCATTTGATATTTGTCCAATATCTCATCATTAACACTGGCAATTCCTCCAATTCGCTTAACGTACACCCTTGATCCTCCAGTAAGCTCCCTTCGACTATTCCGCCACGCCATTCTATAAAGAGGAAAATTGTGTACTTGAGGCACATACGCAGGTCCTCGGGGATACGGAATATCCTCCTCAGCGTCCTATTCCCTGGGATAAAATCGAAGGGAAACCGAGTGTTAAAAGAACGGGAAGTATCCACAGAAAGGTGTCGCGAAAATACCCTGAAGTATAGGCCGCGTGTAAAGTAGTGAACGGAAAATTATAGGGGTACTTGGCGGTTTTAACTTATTGGATATTGGATACTGTTGTTAGTAAAGTAAGTGTCGTGTAGGATAAATTTAGCATTTTCCACTTTGACAGCCTGGAAGGCTCCTAAGCCAATATTTGGGAATAATTGGTGTCCCATTTATTTACCCCATATATTAAAGTTTATCTACTGTATGTTGCTATGCTGTCGCATCTATAAGTAATTAAGATTTTTCTTTTTCGATTTTTTAGTATTTAATCTAATTGTGTACCCACCTACTTGATCTTTTGCCAGGCTTATTATAAATATATATTGTGGTAATTACGTTATAACTGTTTATGTGCCTACTGTCTTTATAGTAATATGTAAATTCCAGCTCTATTACTCCAACAGTTTTGGAAATATACGGATTTGCCCAAAATGAAAATTTGAAAATTTGTCATTTTTCCCTCCCTTTTAACTCGAAAAGCAGAAGTTGTAGAGAGGACAATTTTCTTCCCTGGCATCAGGGAAATGTGCCCTTTGGTTTGGAATCGAAATTTCGAAGATTCGAAAAGGTATTATTTTTGTCAAAAATACAAATTAGCCTTTCTTCATCGTACTCCTACATGTGAAAGTTGAAATTTCGAGAAGAAATTCGCATCTTATGGCCCTTAGAATGTGCTAAGCAGCTAACGAAGCTAACAAATTTTTATGGACATGTCCATTATCAACGGATTTTCCATTAATTTCACACGGAACATCAAAATAATCGCAGTATGTTACACGACGATGACACTTAAATGGAAGTGGTTAATCGACCGAGGGGAAGGCATTGAAACCGCATTGAATTTGTAATTCTGCTTGTTTTTCCTTATAGAAATATTATAAAGTACCCAACTTAACCCTCCTATTTCACCTACTAAAGTTTTTAATGCCCTATCCAGCAGAAATTCCGTTACGTTCCCCTCCACGGTCTCATTTTTTCGCCTCCTCCCTTTCCCTTTTTTCCCTTTCCTCCCGAATATGAAAACCTGTAATTTTCTCTTAGGTTGGCGTCAATTATCGCCAGTCTTTTTCGCGTCGAAAAAGGTGGACTTTTTCGTGGATTTAAATTTTAGGGGCGAAGGGGGACTCTCCCCCCTTTCCCGGCCGAAGGCGATAATTTCCCGCCGCGTCGTCGCGCCGCCCTCCCCGATACGAAATTAATTATAATTAACCTGCGATTCGGAATTCGGAGCGGTAATAAGATAAGGGACGAACAGCCTCCGAATTAAATTCGACTGTAATTTAAACATATCACTGAGCAGTCGAGGGGAGGGGGAGGGGGGGATGAAAGCGGCGACGCCAGGAATGTCGCAGCATTTCGAGGGGGTTGATAATGTTCGATCGAGGATTAATTTATCGGAGGTAATTCGAGGCGGAGGAGTTTCTACTTTTTCTCGTCCTTGACGTTCTTTTATTTGACTCCCTGTATGTCGACGAAAAGTTTGACGGGCTCGAAGGAAGAGCAACTAAAAAATTTACACGCGCGTTAAGGGGAGGGACAGATTATCCTCTTTACCTCTGAAAGGGGTGAAGCAATAAAATAGTGCTTGGTGTAATGAATTAGCAATAAAAGATAGTGCTATAAAGAATGTGGACTTGTGAAATGGATGACCTGGCTTGATAGACATTGTATAACTCCAACTATGTAATCTATGAACCCAACTGAACACAGGACCGAACCGCACTTTTGTCCTTCGATGATCGGTCGCAGGCAGATAGGTCAATACATACAATTTGTAGGCATAATACCTATACAATGTATACAAACGCACACTGTCGCCCCCTCGTCGCTTTTGTCAATTAAATTCGGTCGTCGATGTGGTAATAATTACCGCACCGCCCTGGTTGTATCGTCGTTTGCTCCACCAGCAAGAGGGGGGGGGGTCGTCAGAGCCGCGAAACTCTCCACGTAACAGGTGTCCCGGATCGGAGTTGCCGTAAATCGCTAGGGAGAGGCGAAACTCCGCGGGTATTAAAAAAATCCGGGCTCGCCCGGAGCCGTAATTACGGGGGAATTTAAAAATTCATTCGGTAAAAGGGAAGAAGAGCGGACCGCGAGCTCGGGCGAAATGCCTTGGGAAAGTTCGTAACGAAGAGTTTTTCCCCCTCCCGCCATCTATCGGGAATACAGAGTAATCAGGCGTATTAGTCATGAATTGTTCCATTTCTCACTAGGTGGCGGTGAATACGGTCCGCCGCGTTTTAAATATCCGGGCGTAGTTAAGATATCCGCTTGGAAACGATAGTTTCTACTACCACAGTTTACCTCGTGGGTAATGTAAATATCACAGCGTCGTATTGCGTCAAGACCCTTAGAGTTTTCGAAAAAGGGTCCATTTAAACGGTTTTTCCAAGTTTTCTCGATGAAAAATGCTCCGATCGCCTCTTAAAGACGCTCATTTCCACGGTCTTTTAATTCTATACAAATCGTCTGTAGAACGTATTGCATTTCCATCAAGATTTTACATGCTATGGTGAAGAAGTGGAAAAACGACCTATTTATTTTCGTCTGTCTGCTTTTAAATTTCATCTCCAACAGAAAAAACCTCTATAAACTGGGCTATAATGAATTATTTACCTCATACTTCACTAGAAACAAAATAAAGAGGTTAATGTTAAATACACTAAATCGAGGAGAAACAGGAGATGGATACAACGTTACCATCCCTACATACGTCGGATGAAGCCAACGATTGCTTCTTTTCTATCCTCGAATTACTTTTAAACTTTCCCACTCCGCTTGAAAACAATACCGATTCGTCTTCATCTCCGCTCTCAAGCGAAAGACGTAAACCGTAACTTCCCCCTCCACCCCCGATACCACCCTTATCTGCCATACTTTTAGCGAGACTTTAACCCGGACTATTGTTTAATAGGCGCGTCTCTGTGGGTATTTTTCCGATCGTCCGACGGAAAACTCGAGGGACGAGATGTATTTAATCTCGTCCCGCCAGAGCTTCGTTTTTCGAGCGCGAGAGGTCGCCAGAAGGTCTGGCTTTCTTAAAAACAATGAGTTTCGGAAACTCCGACGGGGGGGTTAAACACATTTCGGATCCGGATGATAAAACGCTCCTCGACAAAGAATTTAATTAAATTCGTGCACTCCGGACGCGCGTTTATAAACTTCCCTCGGTAGAATCGCTTTACGGAAGCCGATGTTTACGTCTTAATTGAAGTACACTTTTGGGGAAGGGTAACAATAACAAAAATTAAATGATAATGGAAAATTTAAAGCAAGTGTTGGTATGGGGGAAAATTACGAAAATAGGCCGTAAAAATCCGATGGCATGGAGCTCTTACTATCCTTATAATCTTACAATTACTTACTAATTCAACAAAACACAACCTTGCTACTATTACAAAAATAAATTTTCAAGCTGATTCCTAGCATACAAATACCTTCTTTGTATTATCAGCAAACAAATCTTAAGGGAAACAAAGGGCAAATATTATTTGCTAATTCCGTATCAAAACCACTCAAGCTGTTGTTACGGCACGGCTTATGTAAATTTCAATTACATTTCGCCATTGTCAGCTTCGTAAAAGGAATAATAATATGTAAAATAAATAACAAATAATGTGACTCATCAAATTCATAAATTTGTTAATAACTCTGTTCCTGTTCGACCGATTCCATTCAAATTTGTATAACCCTTGTATAACAATATCGTCCATCGATTTTGTGAAAATCAGCTTTTTAATTAAAGTACTTTACATTTTATCGATGTGTGCTTAAAATGACCAAAAATCGTTTCCTTAATTGCCTACGACGCGACGTCGTGACGCCAACCCAATGGGGAAATACAATGGTTATTTTTATTTACGGACGGGTGGGCTTAACTGCAGGTGGCTAAATAACTGTCGATTCGTTAAACTCGGTCGAAAGGGTCAAAGTCAGTTAAATTTAAGCTAACGTGCTTGCAACATTTAATCAGTTTGCTTTAACAACCATCGGCACAACTAAGAAGGTAAATCAATAATCCACCTTGAAACAATGATCTATTAAAACTTATAATTTCCTTGCAACGTTTCTTAGTAGTCCACTGAACCGCCATCGCCCCTCTCCAGTTAAACCTAAGTTCATATTCTGACAAGAAAAGTTGTTTAAATTTCGTCCTTTTGTGCGCAGTGCAGATGCACTTATCTTTACCGACTTTAATAAAGGAAAGGCAGAGCGTTCTCATTAAACGATTCCGTTTCGCGAAGGATCTTTGCGGCCGCCGATGGTTTTGTCCTTTTGCATAAGCGACATGAGGAAAATTGCATCCAACGGTGCTTGGAAAACTCGTCCAAATTTAATGCTTTAAACTCTTTTCTGCAATGGTAATTTGTATTCTAAACTAGAGTGCACGCTGTATAAACCAGTACCAACGGGATTAAAATCCTTTATTTCAAATCAGCGGAACTCGGCGTTTGTTTGACTCGAGAAGCATTACTCACTAAATCCGCAATATCTATCATTCCATTTACTCCACCATATTCAAATTCAAGCAGCATCTAAGCTCACACAATATCCGCCATTATTGAAAATTTCAACTCAATCGGATTAGGAATACGGCAGCACTGGGGAGATTTGCTCATTGGATTATTTTCATGAATAGGTTCATGGCGGTATGTTTCTTTGACACCACAACGCCCCCTTTGTTTCTGTAACGTTAACAAAAACAATCTAACATTGTAAGACAAGTTGCCTAAGTAACAAGGAATGGACCGAAGTGACCGTTGTACCGAACGCTGATTGGCCGAAAGGGTAAGTTACTAGACTGATGTAGGTACAGGAATTTATTTTCGAACTAGCTGTTAAATGGAAGCTGTCAAGGAAAAGACATGAAAGGGGGAGTTTAAGATGAGCACTAAAGGCGATCGGACGCCGCGAGAGGATTTGATTTTTGAATATCTCATTTATCATTATAATACGTATCGGTTATTGTCATTTACGATACCGTAAGGGGTTAAGTCAGTGTAAAAGTAGTGAATTAAGGGAGCCGCGTTTGTTTATGCTTCGGCCGTTACCGTCTCTTAAAATTGATAAAATACATGTGTTATTAGTATAATATCGTTAAGCTATTTGTCGCTGTAATTTAGACGTTTTTCTACTGGGGAATTTAACTCGTTAAGGCTCTTGCCTCAGGGGTATAATGTATACAGCATATACAATACAGAATTGTAGTGAAACGAATTTCTGCGCACACATAAACATCTGGAGGCATTTTGCATGGAATCATATTTTTCGACGAAGTCAATTACTGTCTATAGGGAAAATAAAACCGTGGTATTAATGAAATCAAAATTTCCATCGTTCGATCGGATATTTTTTCTATCTGATTCGCCTGCATTTGAGTTCCCCATCGACCGTTTACCCAGAATTCCTTAAAGCTTCCCTAATTGAAATATCCTTCCTACTGTTTTCTTTCAATTTAACCATATCCCCTCCCCCAAGCAGACAAAAGTTGCGATCGATGCCAAAAACTGCCTGATGCATATCGGTGCTCCTCATTTATTGGGAAATTCGCTGGTTACACTCCGGAGAAGAGCTTAAGTAATTGCGTGGGGGATGTTCTAACGATAACGATTAAATTAGGAAGATTATTATTACTTCGGCCTTAAACCGGTGAATGTCGACACACACACACTGATGGATCCTGTCGAAAGATCGAAATTACCATCAACGTGACAAGAAACGCGACGTGGCGCGAGTAACATTGGCTTATTATCATTGGTTATTGACGTTATTACATCTATAGTGAATCGTGATCATTTCTTCGAAAAATTGTGCGCATAATGTGATACGAAGCGAAGGAAATTTGATTTTGAAAGAAAATTTCATTTCAAACTACTGCTCAACGAAAGGTAAATGTCGACAGACGCCGGCGAAAGTCGAAACAGCAAAATGATAATATTTTCGAATTCCTTCAGATTGTCGCCCAGTGAAACGGAGAATGTCGACAAACGCCGGCGAAAGTCGAAACATCAAAATAATATTTTTGAATTCCTTCAGATTATCGCGCAGTGAAACGACGAATGTCGACATACACCGGCGAAAGTCGGTGTCAATGCCAATTTAATTGGCGATGTTTATGTTTCACTAATTATCTGAAGGAATATAGTAAAGGTTTACAACAATCCCCAGAAAAATCCCCAACATTTTAACCATGTAGGCTACGTGGAACCAAGACTAGGGGAATTAGCCTTCCACCTAGATTTATAAGCCAGCTGTTGTTCTATCCCCTGAAGGATCGGTACCTCCCTTAGCAGATCCACCAGTGGCCCGAGGAAGGCGAACACCCTGTGTGATAAGTGACTTAGTATGGATCACCGTACTATCCAGCATAGGGTCCTGTGATTTAAGAAACATTATAGGGAACAGATACATACAATAAAAGGCTTTCTATTACCCGTCTATTTTTCATATACGTCACACCCTTGGGCCCAGATTGCTTAAGGAAAATCGAGGTTCTATTGTATAACATCATAGAATTAAATTTAAATATTGCCGCGTAAATCAGCGCTTTCTCCATTTGAACCGGCCAATAAGAAACGTAGCTTCTGCGCTTGCGCACCCACTGGGAAAGGGGCAATGAGGCAGGAGTTATATCAAGTGTCTCATAGTGTTAAATTTCTCTCAATTAAAATCAACAAAAAAGTGTGTACATATCAAAAATCAATTGATTACATTGAACAACTAATCTGGTCAACACGCTTTAAATAGGTAAACAAAATGACTTAACTAAGTCATCAAATAAGTCGGTATGAAAGAGAGGAGGAAACTGGAAAAACTACGTGCCCTTCCCTTATCTTAAATACAACTATTTGACTCACCGGTATCGTAATTAAAATCAAAACATCCCGGATTCCCTCCACGCGAATATCAGGACGAGTCGAAAACGCGACACCCACTAATTCCCATTGAAACTCCCGATCGTATCTACAAAGCGTCTAATTTAGATAAACATGGCGCGTCTGTAAGTGACGCGCGTTCGCGTACTTTAAATTTATATAAAAATAAACGGAAGCGCGGATTCGATGGAAGGACCGCGTTCGTTCCAGCCCGGTGTAATGTAAATGATATCGAGGATTTTAGTAGACTTATTGGATTCCCCTGTATGAGAAGTTATCGGATATTAAAGCAGTGGCGTATTCTTGACGAAATTGTTTTGGGCAGAAACTGGAATTTTCTTTGCCCATTTCCAAGTTCACAGATTGCTCCTTTCCATCTAATAATTCTTTATGAAGGTTTTTTCAATTACCTTAAAATTTTGTGTTAATTCCCAAGGTGTCTAATTTACTTACTTAACTTAACTTAACTTAGAGCAAAACATCGACCATTTAAGGTTATGGTTTCAGTTTTCCCTGAAGTTATCAAAATTCTACTGACCTACTGACGAAAATCCTTAATAACTCCGATCCCACCGAACTGATTCCACTCAAATTTACACAGCAATTAGACACTAAGTTAATAAATATTTCTGGAAAGTTTCAACCAGGAGCGATTAAGGGTTGTGGCGTAATCGCCATGAGGGATTCTCGGCAAGACACGGTCGCATTCTAATGCCTTAATTGTGGTCGACGCGACGAAAAATACGGGTGGTAAACAAGACGATTCCGAGAAATCCTGGAAAGTTTGAACTAAGAGCGATTAAGCATTAAAGCAGTTTTGATATCAACAAGAGCTTTCTACTATCACATGATTACAAGCTACGCTAGATAGCATCTATTATTATTGATCGAGTGCAAGGAATTGTAATTGATTACACTTCTATCACTTGATATTTCGTTATTTACCCCGCGCTACCCGCTACTGCCTCCAACGTAATAGGCTGAGTATATATTATAGAACGGTTTAGCGTTATCAAATCGTTTGGTTATATTAGGTAGATTACAAACATCGGAAAGTAATCAATTTTACACACTTAGGAATGCTTTAATCCGCTCCACTTCCACGTTAACGGATTAAGGAAAAATCAGACTTATTCATATTGAACTTAAAATTACTTTTCGGCGATCAATAGGGGGTGTTTTTAAAAATTTTTTTAATAAAATCAATATCGGCAGTTGTGTTATGGTTCTAGGTTACTTCAACGACCTCGAAAAGGAAAAAATGTAATAAACTAATAGGGAATTCCCTAAAATTAGGGAATAGGGGAAAGAAACGACGACGGCGACGCTATTGCCGACAGAAAAAGTCGGAGAGGTCAGTCGAATACGAGCTTTGGAAGGCAGAAGTTCTCCTGGGCCATTTTGGAGCTGCGATTAGCCCTGAGTATCTTCCTGTTGGAGCTGAGATTGTTGCAGAGTATCTTCCTGTTGGAGCTAACCGTGTTCCTTAGGACCTTCCTGTTAGAGCTGAGATTGTTCCAGAGTATTTTCCTGTTGGAGCTAATCTTGCTCCTTAGTATATTCCTGTAGAAGCTGAAATCGTTCGTGGGTATATTCCTGTTGGAGCTAACCTTGCTCCTTAGTATTTTTCTGTTGGAGCTGAGATTGTTCCTGAGTATCTTCCTGTCGGAGCTAACCTTGTTCCTTAGTATCTTCCTGTATGAGTTGAGATTGTTCCTGAATATATTCCTGCTGGAACCAACCTAGCTCCTCAGTATCTTCCTGTTGGGTTATTCCTGAGTATCTTTCTGTTGGAGCTAAGATTGTTCCCGAGTATCTCCCAGTTGGAGCTGACCTTGTTCCCGAGTACCTTCCTGCTGGAGTTTGAGATTGTTCCTGAGTATCTTCTCATTGGAGCTGAGAATATTTCTGAGTACCTTCATGCTGGAGCTGAGATTGCTCCTTCGGAGCTGTAGCTGATAGTTCAAATAAATTACCAACTAGATTTAATAAAGTAGTCAGAACCCTCCTACCAATAGTAGACTACAGTTCAGGTGTACACACGTGGAGGCGCATGTTTCTATAATTTTGTGTATTGTTGGTTGCCTATGTTAAAGGGGTTTTATAATTACTGACTTAACCATTACCTAATTAAGGGATGTTTCCACACGTTCTCGTTTACACACCCTGATTTAAAAGGAATTATTTTAGATACGAGTTTCTAAGGTATGTTTTACAATTATCCATTGATATTTGCATTTAAAATTAAGTGACTTTTACTTAATGCCGCAGATATTCTGTCATTAGAGAAAACAACTTCTACCACTTACTTGATTTCGTTGAAGCAGCTTTCGCCTAGACACATTGACATGCTCCCGCTCAGCATCTCACTCCCTCGGCATAAACCTGGAACAAGCAAACAGAATTAAAATTTTCAAAGATTTATATCACGATGCAAGGAAGGAGGGGCACGAGATACGAAAATCGTGAGGAGATTTCCTTATGGTCCGCCTGTAGCAGACTGAGGCGAGCAAATTTACCCACCATTTGAAAAGATTTCCCGAAACTCGTTTGACAAATGGCGGGAATCGTTTCAACAAGTTTCTCCCTTTTCCCTATTTTTTCTTCTCGCCTGGCGCTTCCGTCCAGGAGAGATGGAGGAGGAAAAGATGGGTATCGCGCATTTTCACCTGTGCGTGCGTATTTATTAGGAAAAGCGTGATTTTAAAAGAATTTCCTACTTTTGTCATGGGATTATTGCTGCAAGGTATTGCATACAAGGTATGGTGGTGTACCAATGTCGACTTTCGCCGGTGAATGTCGACATTCCCCGTTTCATTGGGCGATAATCTGAGAGAATTCGAAAATATCATTTTGACTTTCGCCGGTGGTTGTCGACATTCACCTTTCGTTAAGCGATCCATTAATTTCGACTAATAAAGCGGTGAATGTCGAGATACACCGGCGAATGTAAAAATTACACATTTCGGAACCTTTAATCTGAATTCTAGACAATTTCAGGTAGAGACTTAGTCGTTTTAGAATTATTTTTGTGGTATTGAAGTTAAGAGGGGCGGACGAGTCGAGACTCGTAACCTGAGGGAAATATGAGTACTGCAGGGCTCAAAACTGAATCGAAAATTTCCCAATACATAAAGAACGCTTGTTTATTCGGGCACCGATAGAAATAGAAAGCAAAAATAAAACGTAGCCTGCGGAAAAAACCGCAGCCATACTCAATGGTCCTCGGGAGGAAATATGCGGTTCCTTTGGAGGGTTTTACTTCCAGTCGATATCGAAAAACCCTCATTTTTCTCTCTCCCTCTCCCTTCAGCCGAGGAGAAATATAATTTAATACAAGTATTGGCGCGGTATTCTGTAAACTATTTACAAAATGGGATTTTCCGGGCTCCGAGTTCCCCGCCCGTGAAAGGAAAACCCGGCCCCCCTCCTCGCGATATGAAACGTTCTTTTCGTTGTCGCATTTCCATAATACCTGCCACGCGGGGTTCGTCCAATATTGCGCATAATGCCGATGCTTCGGGTTCGGGAACGCAGCTAAATCAGTTCGAGGGGAGAGAAAATTTTTATGAAAAGTTAAAGGCGGAGGAGCAATTATTAAATGGTGGATACGTGCGTTTACTCCCTCGATGGCTAATCCCGAGGGGGAAAGGGCCCGGGGTAGTTGGCCCAGAAATCGGGGCGCCGTAATGGATGGAAAATGTATTCAAATAAGAAGGGCATTAAGGGCGGTTTCGTAATAAAATTTAAGAGGACTTTCGGTTAAACATTGTGAGGAACACGTTTTGATGCTCTTGATGTAGTTCCAAGTGTGAATGTGTAATTGTTTAATAGAAGTAATCATAAACAGCGATTTCAAAATGCCCAGTTTGCGCATTACTACAACCCAAAGGGCAGTTTTTGTAAAATTTTAGGGAAGAAATGTTGAGAATGTTAAAGCAAAAAAGTTATTCCAAAAGTTCAAAAAGAGGTGATTTTTTTCTTGTCATAACTTTACGAAAAGTAATTTCAAATCAATGGAACTCCATTTATTCAACCATAATAATTGAAAAACATGCTGAAGGGGCATTTCTTGCCCTTGCGCTGTTCTTGTATAGAACCCTCTCTTCAATTCATCCTCTATGGTACTTGCTGAGTATCAGAAAAATGTGTCATCAGCAAATAAAATGTAATAGGACGTACTGTCTGTATAAGCCATTTATATGCATAAGGAATAGTAGTGGCCCGAGGACAGAGCCTTGAGGAACTCCTAAGATTATATATATGACCGAAAGGGTCACGACAATCACTAGAAATTGGCTTATTCATTGTATGGACAATAGAGGGCGTCACCTACGTGACATGATTTTTAAAGCCGTGTGCACCCTGTACACAAAAACAAGACGCCTTTCGCGGAATTTTAATTAAAAATACTTATACGTACAATCGCCGGATTGCCGGGACGGAATTTTGCAATCTCTGTCGCGCAATTATAAAGAGAACTCGAAAATTAAATACAAGTCTAAAAGCGTGCTGATAAATATGATCTGGATTTTTTCGTCTGGATCGCTTTATTACGGCAATGATAATTGAGAAAAGTTTAATTGCTAGAACAATTACTTTAGTCACTATGTATTCGGTGCACAGAATCACTCCTTAGGGAACCTTATGCCTTAGTACAAAAGCATACCTTATTACCTATTTTCCTTTCGACTTTTACACCCAGTAGCGGACTCTCCATTGGATTGGAATTTTACTCAACAGTATGTCCTTTTTCCCTTAAAAATCCTCGTCCCTAAAATCCCTAAAAAAGAGTACATACGTGTTATCATGTGCCTAGTCCTAGTCCCTAGTCTAGTCCCAACAAAATCAAAGTGAAAATTGTACTTCCATTATAAAATAATGTAGGTGTGTTACTACTAGTTAATATATAAGTATGACGTATGACGTTTAAGGCAAGCAATAACGAATCATGTAGCAAAATGGTCGGACTAAAAAAATATGTACAATTATGTTGTTGTTGGCTTAATTGGATTTTAGGAGATTAGGGCGTTTAAAAATTTTAATGGTTACTTTGGCCGTTAAATTGCCACTGTATCTAAACATAAGATATATCTTTCATAAGAATATCCTTCTTCTGTTTTATTAGGATTTATTCCTGTTTCGTTAGGAGGAGAAAAGAAGGGAATATTTCCATTCACACAGAAAATGCCACATTCTCAACCAAGTGGGACCCCCACCATCCAGGTGCACCAATTCGTATTTCCATTATCCCACTTATGTTTTAATAACAACGGCCCTTTCATCTAATAAGGGTCACCAAGTGGGCGCTTTCTAACAAGTGTGCTTTATTAAAAAGACGTCAACTGGGTAAAAAATTTACCGGATTTCCAATATCGATTTTCCTCAATCTAATTTTCTTCAGGTTCATTATAATGGAAATGACGTTTGTTGCTGTTCGCTGAATAAAAGATTATTTCGGTTCTTTTTTCGATTATTTCCCTTGGAAAATGATAAATTGGGCGGAATGGGGTCAGGTGAATTTGCTGTAATTGAAAAGGTGCGGGACTTTGGTCGAATTTGGTAAATTCTATTTAACTTTTTTTAATTTAATCGGTTTCCCGGATTAGTCCAGGAATGCGGCAAATCCTTGCAATTTTTTAAAAACAGCTTCGATTTGCATGAAAATTTGGGATTATATTGCGCCGACGTACGCTTTTCATTTTTTAGGGGTGAAAACTTCCCCTTACTCCCAGAAGCTATCAATTAAAACTTAAGGTGAATAAAACGACGTATTCAAGCTTAAGATGAGTAAAATTTGGTTCAGATGAGTTGAATAATAATTATTTGATGTTCTGAAACATTTCAGAATATTTCAACCCTTAACAATCAAAAAATTGCTGGGTCAAACCCTTCATTTCCTGGACTAGATGGAACATTTTCTATTCCCAGAAAATATAAACATTTTTTGAAATTGATTTAAAATTAAATAAATTCATAGCCTTCAGTGAATGAAAATCCTATAGACCGTACGAAAATCGATAATTTCATTCAAACACGCACATTATCCGGCGCTCATTGCCATGCAAGTAATTATTTGCTGAAATAATTAAAATTGCTCATTTCGCATATTAATAATCTCCTGTAGTATTTCATTTTTATCTGCATCGCCGACAATTATTTGTTTATTTATTGTAAATCATGAAAAAGCATCATTAGAGGAAACGCGAAATAATCACGCGCACCAAATGCGGGCCCGTATTTTTCGACACGTGTGATTAATTTCCACGTTAATTAGAGATTAATATGCAGCGTCCCGCACTTATCCAGATCAATCAACGTTTATTTGTGATTGGTAATTGCATTTCAGGTCGTAGGGTCTAATGGCAATCACCAGATAAGTTTCGGCGATTAAACGACGGCAAGATTAATCGCACATATGTAATTAGACTAGCTTAATAGGTATAGATTGATTCAAATTAGATGTATTTGCACGCGTCACACGAATCATTAAGTTTTATGAGTATACGTGGGACTCCTTCCTAATTATTTTCGTAGCTGTGGATTATTGATGTCCTTTTATAATTACCGTTTCATGCGAGCAGGATCACTTGAAGGCAGTGCGGCCCCGGCGGCAGCCACGGGGCTTCGCACCTAATTACCACGCCCTTCGCGGTACGTCCAAAAGCAGTCCTCGAGCCGCCCGATTGGTCCTTAGTGAACTTAAACTATATCCAAAAATTTCCCCTCTTAATTTATGATCAAAGTAAGTACTTAATAGTAATATTAATTTAAAAAAAATATGCAATAGAATATATGCAGTGTACGTTAATAATTGGTGGAAAAAGAGTTCCCTTGCAACGCTCCTTACATGCGCAAGCGCACCACGTTTTTCCTTGTAAATCCTACGAGTACTGTTCTCAGATTTTACAGTTATTTTATACTCCATAGTGCGTTTTAAACGCACGGTATATTTAAGATAAATAGATTTAAATTATTTACGAAGTAAAGAGGGTCGTAAAGACAAACGTTAGAGGGTTGATCTGCGCTTATTTCTCGAATTTTGTTTATTTTACAGGGTTGTCTATCTCTTTGATATCAAGTAAAAAGGCTGATATGGAAACAGTTCCTCAAATCCATCAATATGGAATATGAATGAGGCAGGTGCTCCTCCCTCATGCATATTTCATGAGTGCATACATTACAGTCGGAGGGAATACGCCAATGAAAAATGATCCCAGTCGCTATAGGCATCATAGTTAAATAATTTAATAAGGAGGAAAACGTACTTCGGGTTTCTTCTGAAATTACTGTCACTTAAGGTGCTTTAATACCAAGAAACAGTAACGTATAGTTAGTGACAAGAGAGAAAAGCGAGCGGAGCGAATTAGCTTATGACTTATTTACCAATAAACTCCAAGGCGCTATACAAAATGAACAAGTCAGAGCGCCAAAATTAAGTCGCACCCGCATCCTTTGTATATTCAAAAATCTTATGACAAATATTGTACGTCTTTGCGCTTATACAAGGTGTTTGTGCGTAGTGCACTTGTGAATGTGTTTTCATCGTTGGAAAATGAATCTCGCTTGCGAATAGGGAAGAAATGAAGTAATGAAGGGAAGAAAGCAGTTTTATAACACCGGTATTTTTAAAGACGGGTGCATAGGCATATACACACCCCTCTACTTATAAGCATTTTGCCTGATTCTGCATATTTACGAACAACCACCAGAAAACCTCCCCTAACGCAAACACCTCAACTATTCCAAGGTAACTTCACACGGTTATAAATTTTTGCCCCGCTAATCGTCCCCATTAAACCGCCCCAGACATGGTGAAATATGACGGTCACACTCTCAAGTGTTAATTTCCGCCCTCTGGATGAACGTAATAGTGTTCTAAGTGAAGTTATAAGCCGCAAAAGGGGAGGAAAATTGCTCACGAAAAATCTCAACTATGCAGCCGACGAGGGAACTTTTCTGCGGGCAGGAAAGGGAGATTTTCTCTCAAAAATATAAAGGGGATAAAACAGGGGAACTCATCTCGTTATTATGGGAAGTCGATACTGCGTTGAGGTAAGGGTGAATTAGAGATAGCGTACATAGTATCGCATTATTTATGTTACTTATGTTCAATATATGTTGACATACATGAAGAATCACATAGATAAGTGGTTTTTTGTAAAGTCAAATTTCAATTATATTTCGCCACATTCAAATAACTTATCAAAATCATAAATTTGTTAATAACTTTGCTTTTGTTTAACTGATTCCATTCAAATTTGAACAGCACTTGTATAAAAGTATCGTCCAACGTATTTGTAAAAATTAACTTCTTAATTAAAGTACTTTGAGAGTTATCGATGAAAATGGTCAAAATTCGTTATCTTAATTGCCTACGATGCGACGTGGTGACGCCAGCCCAATGGGGAATTACCATGGGTATTTTTATTTACGAACAGGTGGGCTTAACTGCAGGTGGCTAAATAACTGTTGATTCGTTATTTGAGTGGTGAATTACAAAAATAGTGGTTAATAATTTTTTTTAATTAAATAAATCGAAACTGTTGAAAAGCAAGTTTTCGATAAAAGAAAAGTACTGTTTAATGTTCGAGTTACCTTTTCTGTTCCCACTTTTTAACTAAATTAAAAAAAAAACATGCTTTTTTCCCTAAACATCCCCTCAGGCGTCCTTTTTACTTCCCTTTAATCTTCAGCAAGCATATATTAATTGTAAACACATCACTTCGAAGAGGAATTTTCGCCTCGCTCTTGAAAATTTCGCCGATGGAAAAAACTCACAGAACCCAAATGAATACGTATAAGCAAATCGCGTGGGACGTAATTCTTGCGCTCTTCGAGTGCGCAGGAAATATCTTGGGTTCGGGGCTGATCCCACGGGAATACTTCTGTGAAGGACGCGAGTGGAGCTGTTTAAATTACAACAGGTGATGAAATAATCACCTAAAAGCCGATGTGTAAAATGCTGGAAACGGCTCGAAAAGGCGAGCGTCCCTCGAGGAAATTTCGAATTTAAGGCTAAATATTTGAAGACGTTACGTGTGGGCTTTTAATGGAAATTTAATGTAAACACACACACACGGATCGGATTTTTGGGATTTTCAGATGTTTACGACCTACGTGACTAGCTGTGTTCTGCTTTAATGATTATGGCGAAATAAAATTACTAATTTGATTTTAGCTGAGGAAACAGAGAAATCCAATTTAAGGGAAATACTTGATATAAAAGTAGTTCATAAAAAGTTGATGTAAAATTGGCAAGGCTATCAACAAGGATAAAGCAGATATAAATAATCGAAGGAAAAAATCGCAGGGGTGGAGCTTGCTGTGAGTAAAACAAATGGAAAAAACAAAAAAGAAGAAAAGGTTTTATTCTCGCCTGGGAACGGAAAACCTATAAGTAAGGGTATTAAAAGATACAAACGATAAAAGAGGGGAAAAAAGATTTTGGGCACAGCAAATCCAAGGGCTGAAGCGTGAGAGGCGAGGGTGGCGACTTAGAGGGTTGTTGTCCGCACCTTCGGATTTCCACAGTGCGCGGCGGGTCAGAGAGCATCTTCGGGGTGGTAGGTTTGCCAAAAATGCCAAAAATAGGCTGCCAAAAGTAAGGCAAATTTACAGTAACTCCCCAGTTTTTTTACTCGATTTAAATCAAATCTGAAAAAATTTGGAACCAAAAGGATGAAAGTTGCGGTGGCAATTGGCTTCAGAACTTTTAATAAATAGGAACGATTTACAGCCAAGATAGCGGACAAACAATCACGAGGATCATGCTGGAAACAATTGGGTTTTCGAATGTGCTAAGGAGAGAGGAGGAAAGAAGGGATAAGAAGGCTGGGATTGGGCCCTTGGCTCTCGATGGAGGAGGAGGAGGAATGTGAAGGATCGAAAGAAGCGGAAATCGGTTTGAATTTGTTGGAAGTGGAGTAACCCTAAGACAAAATTTAAATTTGGAAATTTTATTAATAGTATTAGAACTTGGGGGTACGTAAATTCTTCTCTAGTCGAGAGGACAGTTTTAGTGCCTTGTGTTCATGTGGAAAATTCGCTGCAAACTTGGACCCACCCGCTATCATAAGCGCAGTGGTGCCTTCTACAAACCCTGGCCAGGTACGAAACTTGACCCCGTGATTTACTATTTCCTCAGTAACTACTCAATCAAAAAGGGAGTTCACGAGCTTGTAGGCTCTAAGAAACCCTTTTAAAGGCCTCGGGTACAACGTCAAAGGGGGATAATGGGCATCGTGTGGCGCTGGCAGCAGCTGATGGCAACACAATTCGGCTACACTTCAAGTGGGGCGTCGATTAACACAAAGCGTATCTATAGTAAAACTTGCACATGTTTTCTCAATTAGTCGCGACCCAGTTTACCTCCCCGCTGGAGCACGTTTCCAGAAGGAAACGAGATACCTTTGGAGGAGGCGAAGGGGAGAGAAATCCAGGAAATCATGGAACATCGCGCATTAAACTGTTAAGGGGAAGTTTGAATTGGAAGATTTGATTTCCTATTGGGTTCCATACAGCTCCGCTTTTAATTTCGCGACGTTATTAATATAATCGGGATAAACTCAGTATTCCTGCGTTTGTGTTCCTCGGCTGAGGATTTGTTTAAGCAGTACAACAACTTTTAGTATACAGGGAGTAGTTGTTATAATCTCCATTGATTATATACTTTGGATTGTAATGGTGCTGGCAATTGTTATGACTGTTAGTAACAGCTGATGTAAAAACTATATTTCTCTACACTAGAAGAAGTTTTAAAGTGTTAATTAAAAATGTTCTACTTACATATTCGTTGTAGCTCGTTGAACGCAGCCTTCTCTTAGATGAGCTGTCTCTGGAAAAAATAAATATATTAATAATAATCGCGGCCTTCTTTGCTATTTTAAATTGATGTCATTGTATTGGCAAAACTTCACAACGGCGCATTAAGAAAATAAATGGGTAAAACATTTTCCCATGTTGCCACAGGATTATTATAGTAGTTATTTGCGCTTTATGGAGGAACAGTCACCTTTTACACCTAGTCTCTGACTTATAAGTACGCACTTGCAGGAATTACAGTCATGGAAAAACTATGCCCAAGAGCAAAAATCAATTTTGACGTCACATCTTCAGGTTTGTCTGATCGAAGGCACCCACGTAACAATCGATTTCCGATCTAGGACCGGGCCTACCGGGGCTACATCGGACCGATTCCGAGAGGCGCACCGGGCCTACCGGGGCTACATGGGACCGATTTCGAAAAGTACGCCCCAACTTTAGAAGTATGCTTGTCGAGTAAGACCATTCTACACCCACTACTTGAACGTCAGGCAATTCAAAAAGGGAGGTTACGGAGTTTACCGAACATTTTTCAGTATTTATGACATACAAAGCGTGGCTGCGCTCGATCGCGTCACGTAATAAATCTTCGCGCGTCCTCTCGTCTCCCGTCTCCCAAATTGGGATCCAAATGAAGAAACGGGAGACTGACAGGAGAAATAAACAGCGACGCCCCTCTTCACCGTAGAAACAACTGCTCCAAACGTTAGTTTATGATAGATGAATGCCTAACCGACTCCGTGACAGATCGTTGTTAATGAGAAAACACCCGCTACAATATCTGTTGTTTCACGCTACACCCTTTTCCCTGTTTTTGCCTTCGGAGGTGTTTGCAGTAACCGTTTTCTGGATGATTGCTCCTGACGGGAGGGGCGCCTCTATTCGGGCCAGGAGAGGCGTAAATCATTCGGAAAATACAGGATTTAAACGCAACTCTAAGAAGCTGCAAACTCTCAAGGAGGTTCTTGTTAAGAAAACTCCAAAAGAACTCTCAAACGACACTTCATAATGTGGAATATAATGCATGAAATGGCTGCAACAGGTTATGGACCCAGACACGCTTCAAGACTCTGGTTACAAGAGTAGGAGTAAAATAGGGATGAGAGGAATCTACCCCAGTTGACATGGAAATTTAATAACTGGAAGCTTCCAGCAAAATCCATACTAGATGAGGAAACGGATATAAAATTATACGGCACGAAAAAGCTACGGCAGCACCCCCTGCCGCTCGCTCAGGGTACCAAATACTGCAACATTTCCTCCGTGGACATTTCCCAATTTTTCTCCCAAAAATATCTCACGACGTCACAGCAGGAGGAGGGAGACAAGGAAAATTTTCGCGAGACGTATTTCCCAAGTTTGCCCACCTCCATTCCCGGGGAATATGGAACGATCGCCCTCCGAACCGCGAAGGAAAAATCTGAAAACTTCGACGCATTTATTATAGACGCGCGCAATCCTCCGGCCGTTTGACAGATAGGCGAGCGGAATAGGGAAATCCTGGTTTAAAATTCGCCCCGGAATTTGTGTCCCAGCGTTTTAATTTAAGCCCGGGGAGGGGTTTCCCGTGGGCGAGAAGGCGAAATGGTGCCTTTCGAGTTCTGTAGTTGCCAGCCCTCGTCGAAGGTTTTCCAGCGTAGGTTGATTAAATATTTGAGGCAATTACTCCTCGGTCAGGACCTTAAATTATTAATGGAGGAAATGGTGGTTGGAATACTTTTCCTGTTTGCTTAGTGAATATTAAAGGATTGGAACAATGTGGTGTATTGAAACCCACACTATTTTATTTTTAGTACGGAGTAGAGAAATACCACCATTATTCTCATTGTTACCAGCTTGTGCGAAATAGACATGAAATAACGCATTTTCTGGGAAAATTCAAAAGACTTTTTTAAAGTGTTCAAAAAAACCCTTTATTTCGGTATTTTACAAAAGTTCCTAGCATCAAAACTAAGCGAGTTATGACATAAATAAAGTTTGATTTCTATTGTTTTCGACGAACAAAGATGTGAAAATCACCCCTAATTACCACCCCAAATGACACTAATTGTTACCACTTTGCAATTCACTTAATTCACGTACTTTTAATATGCCCTAAGAGTTTGACCAGGTTAAAGTTCTTAAAGTGAATAGAGCATTTTGGTAATTCTGCAAAAAAATGCCTTTTTTTTTCAAAATAACTCAAAAACTATTAAAGAGACGCAAAATTTTGTAGAGTACAAAATTGTAGGATTTGCTTTTCTAAAAATCTCAGTCTTTTTTTTCTATAGGATAAAAATAGAGTAACAAATGGCCGTTTAAAGTTTGCATATGTTCGTAAATAGTACCTTTTTCATGCCTTTTCAGCTCAAACTATTTCAAAAATAAGGGTTGAAAAAAATTAATTTATATGAGTTTGTAGCTACTAATAAAACCTACAAACTGGTTTTTTAAGGACTTTATAGCTTCAAAATTAGGCGAGTTATAGGTAAAAAATCAATCACACTTTTTTCTAATATCGGAACACGTAATTTGGAGCATTGATGAATACACATTACAGTTATTTTTTAGGCACAGCTTACTTACCCATATTTACACATGTATATATAAAATATATGTGTATATATAAATCTTTTGATTTTTTGCAAGGGGTATTTTTTCTAAGGGTTGAAACTTATAAATAAACGATAAAATTCGAAAACAGTAAAGAAATCTTAATTAATTATCACTATACGATTAAATCATATCAAGTTGCTGAATAACAATATTCAGCATTAATTTTTAATGATTACTGTGGTAGGGGGTGATTTTAACGCATTAAAAATGTTCAATTCATAATAATTTAACCCTCAGAATGTCAACTGATGTTTACTGCTTTCGACTACAAGCTAAAATCTTGAATTTTTGTTCAAATCGGTGACATTTAGTCATTCTCAGTTACTAAAGAACATTTGGAAGATATTTTTAATTATAACTATCCCAGGTGGTGGCTTTTAGGGTTCGAAACTGTTCAAAAAATCATAAATTCAGTCTCTTAAAGTGGATTGACGTTCATTCAACCTATTTAAAGTTGATTTAAATCCATTACACGGTCCTCCTTACAACAACTCTTAAATTATTTTCGAATAGGGGTAGTTTTCACCCCTAAAAAATAAGACGCAACAAAAATCAACTTTGAGAGTAAGTAGAACCTAAATCCTAATTTTTGTGCAAAATCTGTGCTGCTAAAATTATAAGGCATCACCATATTTTACCTTTAATGGTTAGATTGTACGAGGGTTTTCGAAATTGTCTGCGTTTTGCGTTGAAAATACGTTTAAATATTGTGCGTATTGCATGAGTTAAAGCGTTTTAATCCCATGAAAAAATTTTCCTGGCACGAGATGGGGTGAATTGTAAATAATACAGTTTCCCGCACAAAAACGCGGTAATGGAGTAAATGGTCCTTTTGTTTGTTACTTAAAAACGCCGTTTTCACTCTTCCCTAACGGATAAAAACAGAAATGTGCCTTCATCGTCCCTTACTTAATTCTAACTGGGATTAACAATGCTGCCAAATGGAATCACCGCCAGTAAAAGTGTAATAGAGAATGTCACTATTATTTTGTCGCCGTAGAAAATTCCCCCTCGTAGGCGAGCCGACGAATTTTTCCCGCCAGAGGGGCGAAAATTGCCCGGAAATCTGCGGTCCGTTCTGTGTTCCGCGGACGCGAGGGGGGGAGCTTTTGTTCGAAAACAATGCAGACGGAGTGCTTTTCGAGGTTTTTTCGCCACGTCAAAGTGTCGAATAACTGTTTTATATCGAGATTTCGGGGCGCCTTGCGGGACCCGCGAACGTTATTTTCTAATAAATCGGCCCCATTTTTCTGCGCCTCCGGTATCGATATTATCGGTCGAATGCAAATCTGACAACGAAGTACTCGCCTTCTCTCCAGGTTCCTTAAGGGCGAGGAGATTTCTTAAAAAATCCATCACGAAACTGGAGACAAAAGACGCTGCGGCGTAATTAATCAGCGGTCTAGAGGCTAAACCTATTTTATTTCTATTAAATTAATTCTCCCTTTGAATGGGAGAATGTCAACATTTTTAATGAGAGCAACTGGAGCGATTTAAATTTTTACCGAGCAGACTTTTTATTCGTGAAGGTTTGGAAATGGAAAAAGTGGAAATTTAATGTAATACTCAGAAGCCGAATTTTTAATTTAAACGATGCCATTAATCGGCGTCTTCTGAGTAATCCGAAATATGTATTTCATTAGATTATTAGATCATTACAAAAAAATTTGGATTCAGGTTTTTCGTACCCCCCACTCCAAAGCTGAGGCTGTGCCGATGGTTGCTTTTTATTTTTTAGGGGTGAAAACCACCCCTATTCGAAAATAATTTAAGGATTGTAGATTCGAGCGTGTAATGGATTTAACTCATCTTTGAATAGGTTGAATGAACGTCAATTGACTATGAGAGACTAAATTTATGATTTTTTGAACAATTTCGAACCCTAAAAGTCACCTCTAGGATACTTATAATTAAAAACATATCTTCGAAATGTTCTTTAGTAACTGAGAATGACTAAATGTCACCGATTTGCACAAAAATTCTGGTTTAGGCTCGACTTACCCTCTACTTCGAAGTTGTAATAAAGCAACCCCCACTGTACCGGGGGTTGCTTTATGTTTTTAGGGGATAAAAATACCCCTATTTGAAAATAACTTTAGAATTGAAGATTTTAGCTTGTAGTCGAAAGCAGTAAACATCAGTTGACATTCTGAGGGTTAAACTATTATGAATTGAACATTTTTAATTAATGCTGAATATTGTTATTCAGCAACTTGATATGATTTAATCGTATAGTGATAATGAATTAAGATTTCTTTACTGTTTTCGAATTTGATCGTTTATTTATAAATTTGAACCCCTATAAAAACTACCCCTTGCAAAAAAATCAAAAGATTTATATATACACATATATTTTATATATACATGTGTGAATCTATTTTTATCCTATAGAAAAAAAACTGAGATTTTTAGAAAAGCAAATCCTACAATTTTGTACTCTACAAAATTTTGCGTATCGTTAATAGTTTTTGAGTTATTTTGAAAAAAAGGCATTTTTTGCAGAATTACAAAAGTGCTCTATTCACTTTAAGAACTTTAAACTGGTCAAACTCTTAGGGCGTATCAAAAGTGCGTGAATTAAGTGAATTGCAAAGTGGTAACAATTAGTTTCATTTGGGGTGGTAATTAGGGGGTGATTTTCACATCTTTGTTCGTCGAATGAAAATAGAAATCAATCTTTATTTATGTCATAATTCGCTTAGTTCTGACGCTAGGAACTTTTGTAAAAAGCCAAAATAAAGGGCATGTTAAGCACTTCAAAAAAGTTTTCCGAGTTTTCCCAGAAAAATGCATTGATTTTGGGTTATTTCACTTGAAACTTTCAATTTTGGCTTTTGACGAATAAGAACCAATCTTCAACAAGCTATTACTCCGTTTGTATTGGGTATACAGGTACCATACATCCACCATTCTTTTTGTTTCTTTATAAGCTACATTTCTGATAAATTCAGATTTTTTCCAAAAAAACATACTTTTTGCGTTATTCGCGAAAAACTGTCTGAAAACGTGATTATTTTGGTTGAAAAATTTCAATCGCGAATAAGTCGAAAAGTATTGACTTTAAGAAAAAACTTTATAGAACAAAAATATCTTAGAATTAGTTAATTAGATCATTCAATGTAGCAGGACAAATATATGCTAGAAACGGGCGAATGGCGGACCCCCCACATGGGACATGTGCGCATGTCGACATTAAAAAATTTAAATATAACAATCATTCTCTTATTTATAAACGCCTGTTGACGTTAAAATGGAATTCAGCTTAAAATGCGTTTAGAATGTGTTTCAATAAGGTAACTATAGTTAGTTGCCTCCACGTTAGGAATACCTGGAAAAAAACACTGTAGTTACATTTGTGAAACACATTCTAATCGTATTTTGAGCTAAAATACATGGTAAAATGCGTTTAAGAATAGGACAGTAGATGTTTACGGATCGTGGTTTGAACTGTATCGTTGGTTAATACAGAAAAATTGTATAGAATTCAAAGTTTTTCACCTAAGCACCACTTCCTAATGACCATTTCATCATATCTCCTCGAACCGTTTGAGATACCCTCAACAAATTCCACCAGAGTATATTAAAATACCGTCGAGAAGAAACATCGAAGTCTTAGGACCCCCGAGATTAAGACTGATGGGGTTTTTACGGCCGCCGGAAAATTCCTATCAGATTTCCTTCCGGGGCGACAAATTAAGTCGGAACTTTTTTAATACCCGAAGCAATTGTTTCGATTACATCGAGCTTATTAAGTTTCGAGAAGTTTTCGTCGCGATTTAAGAAATCGACTAAAAATTCCTAAACACGACGGAAATAAACCCGTGGAAGAGCCGAAACTTGCGTACAATCGGATTCTTGTCGATGTTTATAAACGAGCTCGAGGAAAAATCGGGAGAATCGATTCAAATAATCAGGTTTCTCGTATTTATTTTGAGAACAAAGTTTGTTGGACGTGTGTTGGTTAAACATCTAATTTGCGGCGCTATTCCCTCAACTCCGTACACAATTTGTACGAGTTTTCTACCAATTTAAAACCCACGCACTCCTCGCTAATTTACAAGCGCCAAGTGGCAACATCCGTGGCTGTATGGATTTAGGAGAACGGACCCAAATAATTTAAAATTAGAAAATAACCCATCTGTGAACTTACAACCTGTCATAAACACTTGGGCTAAAGACACCAAGAAAACATCGTTTTGATGCAATAAATTTTCGTAACGGATTCCGAAGGAAACAAACCGGTACTACAGGTTAAGCCTGTAATAACATCCCTGTAATGGAAAGCGGCATTAACCGACAGGAACAAATAAACTTACAACATTACCTTCCTTTTAGCTCCCCAAGTTTTCCTCCTTGTGACTTCCCCATTACCTTCCGCGCGGGGTTTATTTATAATACACCGTCTTTTGCATGTGAAAGCTTTTTATTTCACCAAATTATACGTGAAATATATTCATGAAACTTCCCTCTTTGCGCCGTGTGTGGCCCGTCATATCGCCTGAGGTCGTTATAATTTCAGACGAATCGCCTAAAATATAAATCGAAATTATTACCGGAGCGCTTCGAACGGTGCCGTTAAATTCAATTGTCGTTTTCGACTTTGATTTAGCTATTCATTTGTGAGGGGATGGATTCGCGTTAGGTCTGTTTGAGGGCTGATGTATTAAGGTGCCATGACAGAACGAGGAGATCGTTTATTACACCAGAGGGTAATTGTTTTTCTCTGATTGGTCCATTTTGTTCTCAATATGTACTGAAACGTTGTAAATCTGCGCTTTCTGACGCCTATCGACAACCAAAACCTTATTTACAAGCATCTAAGGCGTGGCGAGAATACTTCGAATAATCACCTTCCAAACTTATTAATTTTCGTACACAAATAACATGGGACAGTTCTTTGATATGCAGTGATTAATATGTTCGAGGAAAACCTACAGCCCCGAAGATGCTCTCCGACCCCCCTCGCGCCTTGGAAGTCCGATGGTCCAGACAAGAGCCCTCCATTATACAAGTCGCCATTCTGGCATTGGGATATGCTGTACCAAAAATCTCTTTTTGACATTTTGGATCTTTTTTAATGCCTTACCTTATAGGTTCCCCGCCCCAGGCAAGAATATAACCCTTCCTTCTTATGCTACGATCATTTGTTTTATCCACAGCGAGCTCTACCCCCTGTGGCTACCAACCCCTTACCTCACGTAGACGTGACAGTAGTAAAGAAGTTTGGACGATGTTTTCTTCTACTGCAAACAAAAAGTAATTTTGTATGAGAAGTATACTACGTTATGTTTGATACAATTGCTAAAATGGTTAGTATTTCCAACAAAGGGATATTTTATGTCTTAACCACCCCCAATACCTCCGAATTAACCTCCCCAATTTCCAAAGCTAAGGAATCCAATCCTCGCCCGAAATATATGGCATCGTACCTCTAGTGAACCGTATAATCTCGTCGAATCGAGGGTACACATGGAAACACCCCCTTCAACCGCCATTATTTACCCAAGGGGACGGGCAGACCGCTTTTAGTAATTATGCGAAAGTGGGGAGCGATAGTTTTTGTTTTCATAAGATTTAGTGGCGAATTAAAATCCGAAACTTTCCGCAATTTTTCAACCCCCCCTCCCTTAGGACGTCTTTATTCACCGTTTCTCTTTTTCGTGCTTAACGCTGGCGGAAGGAACAAACGAAGTGAAAAGTTCGCCAAGTAGTCGGCGAATTTATGGAAAGTCGGCGAGGGGAAAGTTTTCCCTGTACGTGCGCGGTGTTTTTTAATAGGATTAAGGCTCGAATTTGAATGAAATCAATTTTTGAAGTCGAAATTTTGTTGAATATTTGCCCTCTAGTTATTAGTATTATTACTAATTTCAAAATTTAGATAAGTGACTTGTATTACATTATTTTTAAGAACTGCCTACACATACTTTCCCTTATACTGTTATGCCTTAGTTTTCCGTGGCTCGGGAGTTATAAAAATTCCACCACAGTCTGAACTTCGTGGGCTTACGTATCACCTACTAACGAAAATCCTTAATAACTCCGGTTCAACTGATCTGATTCCAGTCAAATTTGTACAGCAGTTAGACACTACCTTAATAAATAACTCTGGAAACTCTGAACCAGGAACGATTAAGGGTCAGTCACATTCTGATGTTTGAATTGTCGTAAACATGGTTCGAAGAACTCGCTCGCTAGGGGGAGAGGTGAATAGGTTGTCGGCAAGAAAACAGAGGGGAGAGACGAAAGGGGAAAGGGAAAGGGGAAAGACATCGATAAACGTAATGTAGGTACCAATAAAACTTCCCTTGTTTACATTTTGAGATCAGATGGGAAGGGATTAAATAGTGATGAATTTACCTGTGCTCACTTCACGATTTTTTTTTAGGATTGATATTACATTTCTAAGCTTCATATCGAAATATTCTCGTTCTCTCCCCATTCTCCCAATTCAAGAAACCTGGCTGCACGTCACTGGTGAAGGTACTTACATGGTTGCCAAGCTCTTCAAAAGATAATGAAATCGATTCCCTCTTCGAGTTTCGTTCAATCTAACTGAAGTATTTCCTAAAGAGAGGATTTGTGTTATAGGTCAACTAAATAAGGGAGGAAAAAAATTTTTCGTTTTTGAATCCCAATTCCAAGCCATTACCCCCCGAGGATCGCCTCGGTGTGCGCCATTAAAGTACCCCTTCGTCCCCTTACGACGTTTAATTTTAAAAATCCCCATTCGCCGGCGGAACTTCCCCCCAAACCCCAGCATGATTTATCCCGAAATAATTCCCCCTCATCCCACACAAACACTCCACGAACATCGACTAATCGCAGATAGATACCGTTTATGTTCCAGAACGGGGAGTTCGAGCCGAAGTTTTAATTACTGTCTCGTGCGCCACGTCCCGTTTAATAAATGGCCCTTTTCCAGTTACGTCTTCCTCCTAGGAAAATTGGTTTTCTGACTCGATGAATATTTTACTTAATGTATCAATCGGGGACGACGGGAGACGGGACGCATCCGCCAACTTGTTAGTGAGTTTCCCGTCCGACGGGATCACGGAACGGGAGCCGATAGGGAGAAGCTTCAATTACCTCCTCAAAACAAATCGGTCCGCTATTGGGAAGGAATAGATTCATGCAAACGTACGTAGGGGATGCCTAATATTTTCTAAATAAGTTGTGTACACCTGGTGCACCCTCTTACTTCCATCTTTCTTTCACCCGAGTTCCTTCAATTTTTACGCTCTATTATCCCACGCTGAACATCTAACAACACTGACTTCAAAGCATTTCTTTCACACTTGTCACAAAGACGCCACTTATAGACAACGAGTGGGACGTTTTCTTTCATTTGTATACGTTAAGAAAGGGATCAATAGAGTAAATTCAGGAGGATATACGTGCTTTGCATAGGGCCTGATGGTCTGACGGGGCCATACTTGCAAACATGCATATTATATGTTCATCCCTGAAGAAAATCGGTTAGTTTACTAATATTTTTTTCAGTAAAATTGCAGATTGTATGAAATTCGGAGCTTCAAGTGGTTTTAATACCCCACTTGGAAGTCATTAAAACAACAGTAATTTCATCACATGTTTCATGTCGAAACTTTACCCCCGGCGTGTTTACTTTACTCTTGCCCCCCCAAAATGAGTTAAAAATAAACATTTTTTACCCCTTGGCTTTGAAACATGGCCTCGCAACATCAATCAAGGGAAAAAATACCAGCGAATATGATCACGTCGTCGATAAAACAACGTTATATCCAGGCAAGATCGAGCGAGTTCGATTCGTCGATTTGAGTTCGTGTAATTCCATTTTATGGACGTCGAAAAAATTGTTACGACTGTTTAAAACTTCAACGAGATCCGTAAAACGTACTATTGAGCCGAGAAACGCCCCTTTTATACACCCCGTTCTTTGCGCTCCCTCCCTTACAAAATACTCTAATATCAATTTTATAGCGCCATATAGCCGGTTGTGGAACGACTCTGCTTTATAAGAACCGGGAAGCCTTTACCGTTATGATATACGAGTGGAACACCCAAGGCTCTCATAACTCAATTTTTATTTTCGACGCTATACAATGTTTCATAGAGTATTCGGATGCGAGCGGTTAATTTTAAATATGCACAGTGAGACTTCCCTCTTGAAAAGCGTACGTGATCAGTCTTTCGTAATCTCCTGTCGTCAACTTTCTGCTTTCTTTTTCAATAATAACTTTGGTGGCATAGCAACTATCCCGATACAGGGGCGCTCGTTACACTGCCTCCCTCTCTTTCTAGTGTCGTCCTCGACGCTCCGAGCGGATATTTCCCTCATATCCCGGACGAGCCCCCAGATTGTAACGATCACGCACGGAGCGAAGCACCGTGAGACTTTATTCTCGAAAATAATTTACAGTATGCTAGAATAACTCGAGCATTTTGCGCACATATTTTGGATTTCTCAAAAATTTCCTCGCAGAACAATTTCAGCTCAGCGTCAGGCACCGCCTAAGCACCAATAAATACCAGGACGTCCTTAAAGAGTGCCTCTAAAGACGTTATTATACATTCAAGACGGTCGACAGGAAAAGTAGCGCCATATAAACGCACGCAGGTAATGAAATTCTGTTAGCATACGGGCGCACAATAGAGGGTTAATTTAGTCTTTATTGGACTAGATTTCGACCAAAATTATTCAACGTCACCACCTAATTTCCTTAATAATAGGATAATAAAGCTTTTATTATAAGCATGTTTAGCATACCGCGCAAAAAGGGAAAGCCCTTCCACTTATTTACCCCAGCGTCTGCATCGCCCACATACAAGAATTTAATATGAGTCCCATAAACACGTATATAGGGAGCGAAGACGGGGGTTGTGAGCGCTGTAGGCATGTGTAAACTATACGTACGTCCCTCGTTTCCTATTTATCGAAAGGGAGAAGTGGGAAAACTTTCGGATGTCGAATCAATAGAGCGTTTGGACGTTGTAACCGTTATAACCGACGCACCTTGTAACGTTATCGTTGATATAATTGTAACATACGTTATGATAAATTTATAAGCTTGCGCCACGTAGCAATATTGTTTTAACACTCCTATAAACGTACAATTCTTTTGCGATTCGACCAAAGGCAGTGTTATTAAAAAGTTACTTATTATTATATTAACATATTAACATAGCAATTGCAGTCATCAGCAACTAAACAAGCAACCCCTTCAGAAATTTCCTGAGCCATCTAGAAATTTAAAAAAGTAACCCTCCCACTTAGCATTACGATAGCTCCATTACCAGTGCTGCAAAACAAAATCCTCGCTATTTTCCAGTGCGTTAAGCGTCGATCAACGATTCCATGGCAGCACCGACACCAATTTGAGGCCATTATCCAATAGATCACTAACTCATCATTACCCTCGAAGGTGACAATTTAATTCGATCCAAAACTGATGGAGACGGCTTTGATGCCATTTATGCACCTGCAGATGCAGCAGGATAAGCGCAGGGATCAGCATTAATAAGAACATGGTGGATGTAGGTTATTAGATAAGTTTATCGAAGTCGAATAAACACATGTTGTAAAAGGTTGATGAAAATGAAAGGTTGAAAATGCGGTATCATTAAACGCGAAAGTCGGAAAATTGGCGGATTACAAGGAGCTACTCGGAATCGATGAAATAGCCCTTCATGAATATAGCATGGTCGGAAAATGGGGTTCATTAAACGCGAAAATCGGAAAATTCGCGGTTTTCCATGAGCTTCTCGGAATGGACTGGATAGCCCGGTAATGCATACGTCGGAAAATGCTATATCATTTACCCAGAATGTTGGAAAATTCGGTAATTTAAAGAAGCTATTTGGAAAGTGGGAAACTTCGTGTTTTTCCCCGAGTTTCTCGATATCAATTGGACAGCCCCTCACGCATACGTCGGAAAATGCAGTATTGTCAATCCAAAAGGTCGGGAAATTCATGGATTTCGAGGAGTTATTAGAATTCGATGAAACATCCCTTTATGAATATAGCACGGTCGGAAAATGCGGTAAAATTAAAGGCGAAAGTGGGAAAATTCGAGGTTTTCCCTGACCTCCTCGGAATCAATTGGACAGCCCTTCACAGATACATCGGAAAATGCGATATCATTAACACAAAAAGTTGGAAAATTCGCTGGCTTTAAGGAACTACTCGGAATCGATGAAATAGCTCTTCATGAATACATCACGGTCGGAAAATGTGGCAACATTAAACGCGACAGTGGGAAAATTCACGCTTTTCCCCGAAGTTCTCGGAATAGATTGAACAGCCCCTCACGCATAAGTCGGAAAATGCGATATAATCAACCTAGAAGGTCGGGAAATTCGCTGACTTCAAGAAGCTACTCGGGATCGATGAAATTGCCCTTCATGAATACAGCACGGTCGGAAAATGCTGATCATTACAAGCGAAAGTGGGAAAATTCGTTGTTTTCCCTGAGCTCCTCTGAATTAATTGGACAACCCTTCCTGCATACGTCGGAAAATGCAGTATTATCAACCCAAAACGTCGGGAAATTCATGGATTTCTATGAACTATTAGGATTCGATTACACAGCCCTTCGTGAATACAGCACGGTCGGAAAATGCGGTATGCTTTAGTGGGAAAGTCGGAAAATTCGCGGCATCTATTGGAAAGCCCCTCACGTATACGACGTAGTCGGAAAATGCGATACCATAAACCCGGAAAGTCGGAAAATTCGCGGATTTCAAGAAGCAGGAATCATTTAATTAGGCTATCATGAATACAGTACTGTCGAAAAATGCAGTAAGCGATTATATACAGAGTGAGTCTGAAATAAACACCATCCCACGTGCCACAACGGATTATATACAGAGTGAGTCTGAAACAAACCTAACCCTCTTATCTCTACGTACACAATAGTGTACAATAAAGGTTTCTTCTATATTTTTTGCTAAATTGGTGAAAATCACCACTTTTCCGTAAGAAGTAGGGGCCTCGCTGAGTCCCTAAACGTTTGCATGTACGTTACAGCTTGAAACGTCTATCGTAACATAGCAATAACATAGAAGAAAGCCCCCAAAGGGTATAATACGTAAATCCACGTAACGTATTAACATAAAACGCAGGATAATTATTCCTTTTACGTCGCTATTAAACGCCGGTCGTAGATCCTAGGCCGGGAAACGCGACGCCCTCTGTAGCGCGAATTAAATTTCCCCGAGTTTGAAGAACTGCTCATAACTGCAGCTCCTACGGCGATATCGCGAGGTTATAAAGAATGGGCAAGCAAAGGGACGGGCGGTTTATTGTTTTAGCGAGGAACATCCTAGGAAAATCTCGTAATAATTCCTTTTAATCTCTCGCCTTTCGGTACTTCTTTTTTCCGATTCTCGTGAAACCCTCTCTCGTGTTTTATTTTCCAAGCGTTTTTAATTAACGTCAAGTTTTTAGTATTCTTTGATTCATGAAACAACGCTTTGCGTTCGCTATTGAGACGCTCTATTCCAGCATCAAAAGGAGGAAGTTGAATTGATGTTTTCAGAAGATGTAATTTTATATTCGCTATCTTCAAAAATAAATAAAATAAACATGGAACTCCTCAGAGAGAGAGAGGGGGGAGAAAGAGATAGAAGGAGAGAGGGAGATAGAGGGAGAGAGATATAGAGATAGAGGGAGCGAGAGAAAACAGTCTTATTTAGTAAAATAATTCAAAAAATGTGCAGGATGGAGGTAGGTTAATGGTACGTAGTGGAATTTGGACTTATTGAAAGAAACTGTAGAGGTGCCCAATTGAAACAGAAAAGCTCTTCGACAACCCAAGAAACCTGCCAAAAATAAATTTTGCAATGTAATTACACTTACGTTTTGTTCATGACTTTTGGCCTGACTCAATTATTCTCAGTGTCCTTAAGCTGATCTAAGGGAGCATCGAACAACACCTACAAAACCAAAATTTGTCCATGAACACATATCCTTAAATACTACCATTGGTGGTAATTACCTAAGAAAGGGGGAGTTCTGTATACTATTTGTATCAAATAACAGATAGGGGTGGTTTACATAACATAAATATATAAACAGTACGAAAATTTAATTTAGGTTAGGTTAGGTTAGGCTAGGCTACGTTAGGTTAGGCTGGGTTAGGTTAGGCTAGATTAAGTTAGCTTAGGTTAGGTTAGGCTAGGATAAATGCCGCTAGGATAGAGACCGCTGGATGGAAAATTTTATATGCTACACATTGAAGGATAAATATAAGGAGGAGTTGATAGCACAAGGCAAAAGATAAACGCTGATCCGAAAAGAGGAGAGAGAATAAAGAGTTATACACGAGAGTTTCAGACTTTAAAACCTAGACAACTGGCAGAATTGATGCATTGCCTATATAGGCGAGTCCTTAATCTGCAGTGACGGGGAAGTTCCAAAGGGCAGCATTCGGGCGCAGGCTATGTCCTTGGAAAAAAAGGAAAAAGGCTAGGTTAGGGTGGATTAGGTTAGGTTAGGTTAGGTTAGGTTGGGTTCCTTTTTGCTGTCGATTCACACCAAGTTGCACAAACGCATGTGTAACAATACTGAACAGAAATGCATGACAAACGTCATTTATAAGCGCGGAGCCCATGCCAGCTTCAAAATGCTATCAATCACCGCGGGGCGCTCACCGCTTCATTTTCGCCGTCTTCTCCGTTTCGCCTGCGAACGGGGAAGGAGAGAAAAAATTTAAGCCCCCCGGAGCGAACGTCGGCGTTCCATCATTGGTTTATCGTAAAAGGTAAACCCACATAAATATTTTCCTTTCCGGCCCGGGAGCGGAGACGACGTAACAAATTGAAAAGCGACATTTCACAACCCCCTCGATGCGGCATTCGAAACATTCGACGAAATAAATCAAGCAATTGCTGCTTTTTCGACGCGGTAAATGTGGTTTTGCGAAAGAGAAGGGGATTCGTGTCTACACACACGCACCTACGTACCTACGATTTTATACATTCTCTACTAAAAACAGTTAAAGTATCCTATGAAGTACAACGTTCGAGGTCCACGTCTAGCTAAGTTATGGGTTCGTCCTGGCGGAATACGTAACGACTTGGAACTGTCAGAAACGAGGGAGACTCGATAACTTACGCCCTGCTACATATCGTGACCGTTTGGAACCAAACGAGCCGGAGGACGTGGTATCGATCGAGTTCGGGTCTTTGAAGATGTCTATTAAGCCCGGTCATCCATTTCACAAGTCCGCGTTCTTTATAGCGCTATATTTTATTGCTAATTTATTACGATAAAAACTATTTTATTGCTCCACCCCTTTCAGAGATAAGGGGGATTATCTGGCTTATTACTTAAGGCAGGTCACCCACACCACATCTCCGAAATCAATGAAGATGCAAACATTTACCAAACGCCAAATTTTATTTAAATTTTTTAGAGGGTTTTGACATGTCTTCTCAAGGTATACTTTAATTTTTATTACTGTAAAAAACTTTTAATGATTTTTTATATCATGTTATTAAATTTGGGGACATCTGAGTCGATTAGAAAAAAATTAAGGCACTTTCTAAGTACTAAGTACTAAGGTACTTTAGTTAGTAACTTGCAAGTAAGGAGTCAAGGGCTGCGGTGAACAATAAAAAAATTATTTTCCAACGCCAAAGGGCGAAAATTACTTAAATATCCTCTCTATGTCCTTCCTGGACGATCATTCATTTATTGCTTAGTGAATAAATCAATAAGTAACAAGCTAATTAGTGTTGATGATTTTCCAACCTTGGAAGTGCCAGATCCTAATGAACTGTAATCCCACTTACTGATTAAGCGCTATTAACAAGTCCGTTGTGACCCAATATACATATTTTGTATTATCAGGGGTTATCTTGTCAATCGATCGTTTAGGGTTGAAGGTACGTGACGTTTATTACATTCTTGACGTCCATTTCTTCCCCTTTTTTCCATTGACTTTCATGACATTTTTGTCAAGATAAACCCGCGTAATATAGACACTGTATACAAGGTACACCTTATGTTCCTGGTATAAGTGAGGATATTAAATCTTGAATCCACAAATCACTTTACTGGAAATCGTCAGAATCCCTCTTAGAATAAGGCTCCTAATTTATGGCGAAATCGCATTTGAAGCTTTGTACCCATCGCTAGCAAGATGGCTGAATACAATCTAAAGACAATTAGAAAGCTTCCCAAGCATTCGTTCAAGGGGCATTACAGGTATGCCCTTTGAGTAAGAGTCTGACCCAAGAAACTTAAAGGTAATCACTTGCCTTTAGCCTACATACAAACCGCTTACAGCCATGACTTACGGAAAATTTATTTTAAATTCCAGAAGCGAAGGGCTGCCAGAGGCCGGTTATATCGCTGCAAAGGGAATATTTGACTAGAGTTTTAAGAGGACTGCCGGGTTTACGTTCGATTCCTGCGATTTTTCTTTCTAAAAAAAGAACGCGCTCCCTTGTTTAAAGAGAGACAAGAATTGAACGCGTCGTCTCCGTCAAAAATTTATATAAAGCGTAGGTTGGAATTCGCTACGGTTTGCTTCGTAAGAGGAGATAACATCGATTGTGTACGATAAGAAAATGCACGCATCAACCCGGGGCCTTTTCCAGAAAACCCTTTGTTCCGTGGAAAACAAAAGAATGTCGTCCCAATTCCCTCAGAGGAGGAACTTACAAAATAAGAAGAGAGAAGAAGAAAAAATAAGAACGGCCTCCCCAAAAAGCTAGTCCGCAACTGTAGATCAGACACGTGTATTCTTATGTATTTTTCATCTCTGAATCCGAATCCGTGGTCAGAAAAGGGCTTGCGCCCCTGGAATTGGCCCCAGAGGCCAAAAATGGCCCCTATAACACAGCTCCACAAAAATGTTTGGCCTCTGCGGCCAATTCCAGGGATGCAGGCCCGTTTCTGTCCTCTAATTCGGATTCGGCGATGAAATATACTTAAGAATACAAGTGTTTGATCTACAGATCCGCAGTTTTTTGTGGGGCTGTGCTATAGGGGCCATTTTTGGCCTCTCCGGCCAATTCCAGGGGTGCAGGCCCGTTTCTGTCCTCTGATTCGGATTCAGCGATGAAAAATACATGAGAATACAAGTGCTTGCTCTACAGATCCGGACTTTTCTTCGGGGGGCTGTATTATAGGGACCATTTTTGGCCTCTGCGGCCAATTCCAGGGGTGCAGGCCTATTTCTGACCTCGGATTCGGATTCAGCGATGAAAAATACATGAGAATACAAGTGCTTGCTCTACAGATCCGGACTTTTCTTCGGGGGGATGTATTATAGGGACCATTTTTGGCCTCTGCGGCCAATTCCAGGGGTGCCGGCCACTTTCTGACCTCGGATTCGGATTCAGCGATGAAAAATACATAACAACACACATGCCTGATCTACACATCCGGACTTTTTTGTGGGGCTCGGTTATAGGGGCCATTTTTGGCCTCTGGGGCCAATTCCAGGGGTGCAAGAATATTTTTTAGAAAGAATATTTCAAACGTTAAGCTTACAAAAGACCAGCGAATGTAACGCGACTTAAAAAAAAATCCACAGCACGGTACTTCGAAAACAACACCTCCTGGTACCGGTCTAGACAGAGAAATCCCCCAAAAACCCCGGTCGGATTAGCCACAAGACCAGGAGAAGGGGGGAGTAGAGAGAACCCTGGAGGAAAAAGAGAAATCATCGAGGGATCCACCATAACAATCGGTCCTGATCTTTAATCTCCCTTCGAGTTTAAGGCCGTTCGCACGGAAAACGAAATCGCCCGACAATGGGCGATAGGAGGGCCCGGGGGGTGGGCTCGAGCGGGGCAGGACCGGGGGAGTTTTAAATTGATTCCGGCGCCCGTATTCGGCGTTTGGCAGTTCGGTAATCAGAACCACTTGACCGTGCCTGTTTCTAATAAATTCTTTTGAACTGTCAATAAGGCGCAAATTAAACATCCATCGGGCCGGCCTGACGACGGAAGGGGACGAGAGAGAAAGAGAGAAAGGAGGAAACGGACGAGCACTTCGAGAGAGGAAAGGGTAATTTAATAAATCAAATTTCTATGGAATGTATCTTTGCCTAAAAGTCCCTCGCACTGATGTCGCGCCATCCCAAACGTATTAAACGGGCAGATAATCACATAAGTTTAATCACCATTTGACTAAAACTGAAAGTCGCGTCAAACAGGATTAAAAATAATTTTAAACAACGTTTCTTAAGTGGACTAAACGTATAAAATAGTATAGCAGTATAGTATAGTGATAAATCCTAGGGGATGGTTACAAAACACTTTTACAGGGGTAAACGCTGATGATTGGCAGTTAATCTATTCGATAAGTAACATATTTGCCTTGTTTCTACGTTCACTGCTTTACACCGACGCTAATTTTCATTTACTTCAGGTATTGGTGGACGCACTATTGATAGTAAAATGTATATACGTATATATACTATATGTACTACATTTACGCCTATTTTACGCTTAAACCGCATTTCCAAAGAGTATCTAAGAGTTTCAAAGAGTATCAAAGAGAATTCTAAAGAGTATCGTCAATGGAGATCATTTCATTGGTCACCATCACGACATGGCCGACCAATCGCGACCTTTTCCCTAACTGACGATGAGTGGCGAACGCGAATCAAATTGTAACCGCTTGCGCATGTGCAGATGCGGCTATCAGGGGCTACCTATAATATAGGAGAGCGTCCAAAGTGACTATAGTAAAAAAATAAGAAAATGCACATGCGCTGTCATGTTTCTAACTATCTTTCATTAGGGATAATTTAAAAAAAAAATTTTGTTCTTACCAGCCAATGAAGAAGTACAGCAGAATAAATTTGCTTACCTGAAATTAAAAAAAGAATGTAAAAAAATTATTTTCATACACAACAAACAATGATTATTAATATAGTCAACATGTTCGACGTACTGAATTTTGTAAATACAATACAAATTTGATAGGAAAGTTACATTAGCTTCACTTAAAGTATATCAAAGGAGAAATTCCTTTAATTTCCCGGGTTCCTTAAAAACACAACAAACATTCCCCCTTTTGCAATCCTTTCATACTTCGACTTGTAATTAAGTCGTGAATGTTTACGTAATAACACGTAAGCTACGTAGAAAGCGCGGCCGAATGAAACTGTAACGGTGATTAATGACTCGTCAAGCCTCGTTTTAATGGAAAATACGTCTACCTATACGTTAGATTAATTTCGTTTCCTAGGCGCAAACCTAAATTACCTACGGGAACCGAAAAATCGGTAAATATAAAATTAAAAGTTGGGACACTTACTACTTATTTCTACATACGTATTACTAACCGTATTGTAGGCTTAGTAAATATTTCTTTTAGAGAGCATCTCAATAAAAGCACAGCAAATACCTCTCACAAATTATCGGTATTATATCTTTTCCTCTAACAGCGTTTTTTGAAGCATCGTAACTTCTGATGATTCCTATCAGTTAATTTGACAGTTTTTCGCTTATTATGTAATTCTATTTATAAAGTTGTTACTAGGCTTTTTCAGTTAAAAGAACTAAACTTCAATTAGCATATTTTGCATATTTTGGAGTTTTACAGCATACGCGCTTACAGTTTCCATATTTTAACATGAAAGAGCATATGCGAGCATATTTTCGTCAGTTTTGCTATAAATTCCTAAAACACAACTGGTTTCCACCAAAACCTATCCTAACTAAATGGGGAATATGGATTGAGCAGCATTGTTTTATGCTGAGCATATTGGAAAATTCACAAATGTAGCTCAAAGTTTTGATGCAACTTCTACTCAGTGTACAGCAGATTGTAAACAATTTTTTGAAAAATCTGAAATAATTATTCAATTAAATTTCATTAAAGCCAATTTTAACAGAATTCCAATAATTTTAAAAAAATTAGAAGAACAAAATCTTCTATCAGAGTCACTCTCATTAGTGAAAGATTTTCGTGATCATATAAAATTGTCAACTAATGTAATATATTCACGCATAATTGAAAAAACTGAATTCGTTTTTCACAAAAAATTGTGATTTAGCTTTATTGAATATGCCAGAAAAGTAATTGATAGAGAGAACCCATCAAATGATGTAATAATCAGAAACAAGACTGTTTTGGAAAAATCTTACCCATTTAAATATTGCCCCATTACGTCATGTGACGTTGAAAGAAGTTTTTCGCTATACAAAAATATCCTAAAAGATAATAGAAGAAGTTTTCTTTTAGAAAATCTTGAAAAGCACATGATTATTTACTGCAAGAGTTTTGTTTAGTTAGATTGTTAGGTATCGTTTCTTTTTTTTTTGTAAATATATTATTTCAGGTTAAATATGTATTTATATCGTATTTTTTTAGTTTAGGAGTAAAAATAAATATTTAAAACTGTTTTTCTGTTAGTTTTTATTATTATACACTGTCGTTTCTAAATATTGTGGAAAGAATTAGGCAAATCAAGTTGATGTCTTAAAGTGATCGCTTGTTGTGATTAGTTAAATACATTTTTTTGAATACCTCCAATAGATTAATATTTCTATACCTACTTTAACGAGAAAGTGAGCTTTTTTACAAGTTTAGGCATATAAAGCGCGTAATACGTCCATATTTGAAGGCCCATTTTAGAGTTATACAGCATATTTAGTTCCATAGAGTAGCTACATTTTACGACATAGAAAGTGCATATAATGACCAATTTTTACGGCATAGTTACTCAGCCTTACTTATAACAACCACCACCTATTTCTATGAAATGGCGAAGGCGCATAGTATTGACATTGATCCTCTTTATCACCCTAATAATCCTGGTTAGAACACCAGGACAAAGTTATTAAAGTACTGTATCGTCATAGGGCCTTAAAGCGTGTGCAAGTTTAACTTACAAGTTGATAAGACGCCGTGGAGTCGTTGAAACTCACGTTAAAACGTCCCGTCATCTTATTTATTCTCTCAAATTCCGAAATCCGAGTGAAATCACCGAAGTTTGCTTCCGTGCGTACATTTTCGAATTTCCCCTGCTCGTGTCATTCATCACACGCGCACGGACGTTAAGGTGAGCGTGTAAGTTTCCCGAAAATAAATCTGGCACGGGCGGCGTCCTAAATTTTACGGGAATCATTGCACCAGCGGTCGGGACGTTAACGACTAAGCCGATTCGATAAAATTCTGGCGTAACGTTAGGACAGTAAATGTTTGTTACGCTAATTCACGGGTTCGACTCCGTTACGAATTTACTCGATAGACGCCGGCGGAGAGGGTCGAAACGAGATTAAACGAGACGACGCGGGGCGCTGGATTACAGTTCTGTTTGTAGTAGTAAAAAATCAACAAAGCCGTTAACCTGTCGAACGTAAATAAGTAACACAAACAACCTGTTAAAATTTCGATACGGTAACGGACAGGGATACGCCCCAAATTTCAAATCGCTATTATTTCCCCCCCGTGAAATAACGGTATTGATGCCCGTAGGAAAATATTTTCCTATGGTATTATATTCCTGTCGCCTTCGAAGGCTTTTAATACCAACCCAATAATCAGGCCGAAAATATTCCCCACTATTTTCTCTCGTAGTTTCCACGGTTTTGGTTTCAATCTATTTACCTCCTGTTTGTCTAGACTCTGTAACCCTCGTAGTAAAAGAGAGCTCAATTAAATGTCATTAAGTAGCTAGGAGACGTAAGGGGAACCTCCTGAAGGAGGAATATGCAAAAGGGGTTCCACTGGAGCAGGATTGAGCAATACGCAGCACACCACATGTGTATTTTGTCGGCGCATGCGTCTTTATAGTAGCTGAGTGGACGATGTGAAGGTTGTTCCTGATATTTCTCTAAGTAAAGTGGCATCAGTTAGTCAATGATATGGCTGAGAAAAAGATTCTCGAAAGAATTCAATCAAGTTTTGATGAAAACACTGTGTTTTACTCCTAAACCGACAAAGAGAAAGAAAAGTGGTTAATGAACAACCTTCTATTAGACAGAAACTTAAGTCAAACTTTTAATTTAGGAGAGTATCTAAACAGCAGGCGTACCAACAGAAGAAGAAGCTCAGAAACTTTATGACAATGAGAAAACGAGTAAGAGAAACGTTAATCACACGTTAGTCATCAGGCCAAAAGGGGCCACATAGCTACTTGTCAGGAAAGATCTCGGACAAAATATATCTGCTTCAAATCTACAACGTGGATTGAAGCACAAATCATGGTTTGATGATAATCACCTTCGGATTTCCACGGCGCGCGGCGGGTCGGAGAGCATCTTCGGGGCGGTAGGTTTTCCTCGGTCTTCACGCCGGCAGAGTGCCTTCTCTGGTCGGCCACTCTCTATTTATATTCGTATTTGTTTATTGTGTTCTCTGTCCTGGTTGGTATAAGGGGTACCGTTTATCGAAACATTTCGCACCTTGGTAGTCAGCGTCTTCCTAAAAGTTTACATAAAACTGTTTTTCTTGTTTTGTTGAGAACTGTGGAAATCTCGTGGTCGTGACAATATACGTAGAACACGCTTATAAAAAATCTGTACTAACTAACGAGGAAGTAGATTGGATTCTCTACAAAATGGGTAGATATAAAGCCGTCAAAGTAATAGATGAATCAAAAAGACATTTCTTTGAACAACAAATCGATGGGATTAAGATCCTAAGTTGATGTAGGGTCGTCTCAAAGACATTTTAAGTAGGAAGAATGCAGGAAGTGCAATTTCCAGTTTAAAATGCCAAGGAAGAATCAGTTTTTAAGCAGTATTTAAGATACCTTACTCCAGAAAATACAGAAAATTATGAAATACTCGATACAGTGCTAAACTATCTGACAAGCATGTCTGACTTTACTCCTTTGCCCCTAGGTAGCTTATCTGTCACAATAAAATCCCTAAGAATAAATACAGCATCGATGAAACACTGATAAATACTTTACTACACATTTTCTTACAATGTCAAGTTTCAAGTTCGATGGTGTGGGATGAAGAAGTGACGATTCAATTTAGGAATATTATGAGGCGCGAAAAACGCGCATTATTTCAACAAGCATAAAAAGCAAGACGCATGGGAGGAATTGGCGCGGTAAATGGGAAAAGCGGTGGAGAGTGTAAGAAGAAAATGTAATATCTCTTGTCGGCGCTTTGAAGAAAACGTAGGAGATCGAACGAGAATAAACGTACCGAAGAAGGTAAGGTTGTTATATTAAAATTATCCAATTTCGTTAGAAATGTACAGAGGCTCTACGAGAAAATTCAGAATTCAGACGTTACAAACTTCGGTAGGTGATTTTTCTTATTCTAAATTGTACGAGGTGTGAAATACAATAAGAAATATTACTTGTACGAGTAGGATATACGATTATTAGACTTCGGTAGGTATGATCAAAAGAATCCTCCTTCGAAATTTGTAATAGGAATTCTGAATCGAAGTGTAGTTTTAAAAAGACCATCCTTAGGTAAAAAGTCACCCCCTACCCTACGATTTATAAAGAATATGGAACGTACCAAGGTAAACACAAAGTTCGAAATTTTCTCCCGGGCGTCCCACGAATCCCCCAGGGTTCTCGGCCCATACCGAAAATCCGGGATACGATAAACACAAAATACTTACGAGTGAAATTATAGGAAATGGAAGTACCCGGCGCGGAATGAACCCTCGTCGAAATGCCTCCAGGGCGAGACTGGATACCCGTGGTGAAGTAAGTAGCGTGAAAAATGAGGTTTACCTTAAAACGGCTCCGGTATCGAGTCCGCCCGAGCGCGATGTTAAACGACTTTAAAGACAATTTTTCGACGGGACGGAGGAAATTCATACGAAGCGGATCGCCCCCTCGTACTCTCTTATTTATTTTACGGTGTTTTTCGTTCCGTCTGCTAATCCCGGCCCCCCGCCGGGCCCGTAATTGCCTCACGGCCGCATTTTATCGGATCCAGGGCCCCGGGGCGCTCTTCTCCCGATATCTCTATAATGGACATCTCGGAGAGGAAATTTGCCGATGACGTATTTTCCACTCAGGAAATTGCTTTGCATACACCGCCAGTCGAGCGCCACGAGGCGCGCTTTTTCCGTGAAGAATTACCAGCGAAATTGTATTTACCTCGTTCGCCGTCGGGACAGGCGGGGACACTAAACAGTCACTCTATAATATAACGTAGAAGAATTAGTATTTTCCCCCAAAAAAACGCTATCTAACCCAGTAAAAGGGGGTACTTTTACAAATACTTCACGAAAACTTTTTCCCCGGAAAATATCTACTGAATATTTAAGGAGTGTCAGGGGCTAATTTACCCACGATAACGGAACTTTGAAACCTTTCAACGCGATACTGTCACTTAAGAGTGAAAATAAATCAGAACTGCTGGTCGATTGTAGTCCCTTAACTCCTTAATAACTCCGGTTCCTCTGATCTGAATCCAATCAAATTTCCGCAGCAGTTAAACACTAAACTGATAAATATTTCTGGAAAATTTCAACTAGGAGCGATCAAGGGTTGAAGCGCAATCGCCATGGGGGATTTTCGGCAAGACACGGTCGTACTCTGATGTCGGAATTGTGGTAAACAAAGCGCTTCGGAGAACTCGGTCGCTAGGGGGAGTGGTGAATAGGTTGAAGGCGAGGGGACTGCGAGAAGAGGGTCGTCGATGGATTGAGAGGCGAGAAATGAAAAAAGAGGGTTCTGTTCTCGTGCCTAGCGAGCCGGAAGGTCACGTTAGAGGGGAAGGAAAGCAGGAAGGGTAATAAGGCGTCCTAAAACTTGAGGGGAGAACTTTTGCCTTTATTTAAGCGGTGTCAGGGGCCAATTTACCCCCCATAACAAAACTTTGAAAGCTTTTAAGACAATGCTGTTACCTACGAGTGGGAATAAACCAAAACTACCGGTGGACTGAAGGAAGGAATCCCGAGTATTTGAACCAATAAAAATCCTTAATAACTGCGGCTACACAAAATTGTTTCTAGTCAAATTTCCACAAAAATTAGATGGGAATTTTCAACTAGGAGAGATCAAGAGTCAAGCGTAACCGCCATAGGGGATTTTCGGCAAGACAGAGTCGTACTCTGATGTCCGAATTGTGGTAAACATGGCTGTTCGGAGAACTCGCTCGCTAGGGGGAGAGGTGAATAGGTTGTAGGCGAGGGAACCGCGAGGAGAGGGTCGTCGGTGAATTGCAAGGCGAGAAATGAAAGAAGAGGATTCGATCAAGGGCGATCTCAGGCACCCTTCTCCTGAGCTTAAACTATCCGATCTCTACTAAGTACATAGTGTCGACTTACCACCAACTGCTCGAAATGAGGTTAGGTGACTTACCTAGAAAGAAGAGAGAAAGAATATTAGTAAAATCGATGTTATTTGGGGTGACATTTAATTTCTGTATTAATTTTTGTTGGCATGTTAGTGAAACTTTGAAGAAAATGATCGATTCAATAGTAATTTCGTATCTTTGAAGAGAGGACGAGGGAAAGTAGAAACAAAATATGGTGAGAAATCCCCTTAGAGGACCTTACAGTCCTCATACTGACTAAAGACCTAATCTCTTTAGGCGAGTTCTCCAGTGATTTATAAGTGCTACTTAATGTGTCAGTTCATCATAAGATAACAAGCAAATTGTCATTTCCATATGTTTTCTATGAACATTTAATTTCTGTAATACTTTTGTGTAGTGAAGTAATCTTCTTGATTGTCGGTAATTAGAAGCGTATAAACAAATCCAACCACACAATTTCCTCTTATGTTTAGTAGAAACGATAAAGATCTGCCTTGTTTATGTTAGAGAGCAATTAAGACAAATGTTAACAATGTTTACATCTCCTGGAAAAAATTATCTCTACTAACCCAATTTAGCTCCTTTGTTTATAATATCGGTTTCAAACAGAAGGGGGATTTATCACTTCAACAAATTATGAATCAAAAAGGTTAGTGTATATAATTTTTGTTATATGAAGCTAAATCTATTGGTACGAAAAGGATGTCGGAATGTCTAGTGAAATTGCGATTTATTTGCCGTTCTAATAATATTGTTGACTCGCAGAATTCCCTGATTTAAAATATGGACCACGTCGAGAAATTATCTGGATTTTACGAGCTGTCAGACTTAAACGGATTACCGTCTAACTTTTTTTTTCTCCAAACTGTTTACACCGCCGCAAATATTAGTAGATAAATTTAATCCATTAATCCGTCAACAAACTGACATAATAAAATAATCAGTTCCTGCAAGAAATTGTTACAAATAATCCGCCCTCCCTCTCTCTCCCTCTCACGTCCTCAATATATCTATTTCACACGTTCTCTCTTCCTCTTTCTCTCTGTTACGCTTTTACTAGCAGGATTTTCCTCGGCCGAAAACTTCATTACGGGGAAGCCTCGAGTATTTTTAGAAAATCTCAGGTATGAGATTTTTCTAAAATTACGGTACGTTAACAAAGCCCGGACGGCGTATTAGAGAGAAGGATGGGGACTGTTTTCGGGAAAACTACTCGGGGAATAATTCGGATTTCCCCTTTGACGTTTGACGGAAAAAGCAAAAATATTTAACCTGGGAGAAAAATGTAAGAGTGACCATTTTCCACCAAGAGCCAGTGACCATTTTCCCCCATAATTTTGACAAGCAGTACCGATTTTCATGAAAATTTGGACTCTGTGCCGGGGGTTGCTTTATCCCTGGAGGTGGATTCCACCCCTTCTCGGGGGTGAACAATGTTACATTGAAAAAAGTTCGGGAATGGATAAATGTACTAATTCTAAGCAAGTATTGTTCTATAAAGTTTTTTCTGAAAGTCGATACTTTTCGACTTATTCGCGAGTGAAAGTGTCAATGTTTCACCCAAAAAATCATATTTTCAGGCAGTTCTGCGCCAATAACTCAAAAAGTATGTATTTTAGGAATAAAACGTGTCATCAGAAATGTAGCTTATAAAGAGACAAAAAGAATGGTGGGTTTATGGTATCTGTATACCCAATACAAACGGAGTAATAGCTTATTGAAGGTCGGTTTTTATTCGTCAAAAGCCAAAATTGACAGTTTCAAGCGAAATAACCCAAAAACAATGCATTTTCCTGGGAAAACTTCAAAAACCATTGTCCATTGTGTTGCGTAAACAATATACAGGGTGTAATCCACGATTATTAAAAACATAATCAATAACAATTCGAGAGACAAGTAACAACAATGTTACAAATATATTTCCAACCGATACTTTAATTAACGTTTGCTATGGCAGCAGCTGAATAATTCCATAGAAAACTGTATAAACGTGATTCATTTTTCATATTTGATTCCACGAAAAAAATCAATGCAGCCTTTTTTACCTCTCGACCGAACCCTGTAAATTTCTTTAGGTCTAGCCCATTAACATCCGGTTATTTTACCGAAACTTTTCCCCTCGATCATCGTGGGCAGCGAATATTCCCACTCTTCATCACGGGAAAAGATGAAATGAAAGTCCTAATGAGATCTGAGTAGCCCAAATAAACTACGACTCCAATCGAGCGTAGCGATCTAAAGAAAAAGTCAGACGTGGACGCGACGTTCAATGAATTAGGAAGTTAAATGCAGAGCTCGAAAATAAAAATTCCCCGATCCGTGCCAAGGAAAACAAACACAATTATGTTAGTGAAATACGGCCATGTGATTCGAACACGTTACGGGTAATCTTACTAACTCCACTTAATGCTTAATGGAAGGTGAGTGTTTTACCAACATTTGGTCGGTTTACTACCAGATGGCCATATCTTAGTGCAGAAACTATCGCCAGGATTTCAGTTAAAACGGTTTTACTCTATCGATTCCAAGTATCGCCGAAAAATCGCCGCCCTTCTCGATCTACGATGACGCATTTTCCGACCGCAACGTATTTTTGGCGGCCCGCCGGAGTGTCCCCGGAAAATTCGCGAATTTTCCGACCCTCGCGGTTTTAAATCGCGCATTTTCGGGCCGTTACGTATTAGCGGGAGCCTAACGGATCGATTTCAAGCGTCGCCGGAAAAATCGCGAATTTTCCGACCTTCGCGCGTTCAGATCTCGCATTTTCCGACCGTAGCACGTTAATGGAACCTCACTGAAAAATAAACCTTGTTTAAAATGGATTAATGATGATAAGAATCCAAAATCTAGATAAAAATTGAACTTTTGCGTTTTTTTTACACATAAAACATTTAAAAAAATAGGTCGTTGTTTCGTTTTTTCACCATAGCTTGAAAATTATTGATGGAAATGCAATACGTTGTGCATACGATTTGTAGAGAATTAAAAGAACTTCATAATGAACGTTTCTAAAAGGTGATCGGAGCATTTTTCAGTCAATTGAAAGTGCGAAAAATGGCCTCGCCTTTGTATATAGGCATTAACGTACGTTCATCAAATTCGTTATACAAACTTCCTTTATTCTGTTTCAATTTCCTTCTCTTCTCCTGGATTCGTTGCTTTTACACTAAAACAAACATCAATAAGCACAAGGCTTCTATTTTCTCTCACTCAAGTGCAAAAAATATATCCACATGTAGGCTACGTTTTTCTCCTACTATTTATACAACCCTTTAGACCTCCTTTCGTTTTTAGTGTCCTTGAGGACAAAGCGGGGATCTGGCTTTTCCCGTTTTTCCCCTCCTTGGAAAATTAAGCATTCCGACCCACTAATCTCCCTCTAATTATTTACCGTAATCACGGGACGCATTAAAGGTTGGGGAGGAAAATAATTAGGCTAAGAAGTCCGGCTATTGTTTCCGACGATTAGGGCTATATAAGGGTTATTAATTTTTTATTCGGTCTGCAAATAGGGTCACTTTATTTTATCGCCCGACGGGTGATATCGTCGTAGCCTGGTGTATTAATACAAAGACGATTTAAGTAGCGAGCGACTTTAAACCATTTACTCTACCCCCTCGCTATATATGAAACAATTGATATTTCCCCTGACGACTCAATCGCTTCGGACGGCGGGGGTGAAAAACGAATCCAGGTTTTCCCCCGCTGTAAAACTAATGACCGATCCCTACCAGCATCCCGTGGAATCGTAATATCATATTTCTGTTTGGAAAACAATCGTCGAAACGTTCCCTCGTCAAGAATTGATTTCCACTTATATTAATGGAATCCATCTTCGGGAATAACAGGCCAGCAGTTTTGATCGAGAAAAATGGCCCTTTATGAATTAAACACAGCTGCTTCCTGGGAAAATCCCAACTTTTTTTATATATATATATCTTTCTTTCTCTATCCAACCCTTGGATTTCGAGATTTATTCGACGACATCGAAAACCAATAAAAAAAAATAGTAGATTGATCGATAGAATATAGATAAGTTATTTTTTCGGCGAAATTACAATTCGCACTGAAACATCTGATATAAAAAAAATAATAACCATGAAAACATGGCGGGATAAACCAGCCACACGGTCGAGTACTAATAAAAATGATTTTAAAGTTAACCGGGGTTAATAACTATAATCGCAATTAATAACGCCATGAGATTATTATCGCACTTAATTAGGATTTACACGAGTCGCAGATTAACAATTACGGTGTAATTTTGTACGTAAATTAATGTGATTTAAAGACTATTAAAAATAGTACTTAAAAGCATTAGCAGTTATATCACGCTTATTATACCGAGTGGTCCTCAGAAATAATCACAGTATAGATACCGTCTCATTTCTACACTAAAACTCAAAGTTTCGCCTCGTTCCAGACACCGGTCATTAATCCCCCTTTCGATCGCATTAATCCCTCTTATTCCAGACGTAAACGCTCGCAAATTATCTCAGCCACGCATCCGTCACCTGAATCTATCCCTCTCCTCCCTCTTATCCCTATAAGCGATTTAATACGTGCAAAGACAATGCCCGGGACTTCGCCCGGCGATGTGACTTCCGGCGAATTTCACGGGAACTATCAGACGTGGGGATCTGGAGGAGAGGGAGGACGGAAACTATCCGGGAAAGTCTCGAGTGCGGTGCATACGTGTTGGCCGCCTTTGTCGCGGGTCTTGGAGCCGAGCCAGGGATTCGCCTGCGGGAATGTGGGGAAGAAGGTAAAGCTATCGACGTATGGAACGAGGGGTTGTTTCTGGAGAGTCTGAGGATCACTGTGCCATTATTGCTGGTGGTGGTATAATCATTTCTCGCAGCTGATTTGCTGCTTGGTCCCTAAATGTCTTGGAAATAATTACATGGAAAAACTTAAGACTTACATGGAGAAACTTATATATACATATATATGGAAGGTGTAACCGCGGAGTTCCATTAAATTTAGGGGTGGGCGTTTTTGAGAACGAGGTAACTTTGGCCATTTTTTGGTTTTTCGGCCATAACTCAAAAACTATGCATTTTTGGAGACAATTTGTAAGGAACTTTTGTAGGAAATTGAATTTCCTATCGAAACAGTACTTCATACAGTAAAGAAATTTTTATTTTTTGTTGAAATGCATTCAAAAAACGATAAAAAAGTAAATTTTTTTCTTTTTCCATATAATGAAAAAATGGATAGCATATAATGAATAAAATGGAAAGCTAATTTTGTACGAGGCTGGATTGCAACATTTTCAACAGAAAAATTAATTGAAGATGGCAGCACTCATCAACCAAAGCTAAGAAATGTGCGCAGCTTTCCAAAGCTACTCACTAAAACTTCAGCCATTTTGTGTTATTTCGTCACTTAATGCTTCTGTGACACTGGTACATAAGTAAACACACTGTATATGTCGACGTGACCTACTCCTTTTAGTGTCGTAATAAAACAGTAAGAAAAGTAAGGTTATGTCTGACCTGGAAAGTTAATGGGGATAATATGAGGGAGATATCTTATCCTAGGGTTCCATATGAAGACGTAGATCCCTAAAATCGATATGATCGAGGGGAAGAAGCCTCCAGTACCTGAAAATTAGTGAATCGTTTCAAAATTTTGATTCCCTATATTTGTAAACCAAATGATAGGCCCTATGAATACCTAACCAAACCTAACCTAACCTAACCTATCCTAACCTAACCTAACCTAACTTATGTTGAACATAAATAATATAGACAATATAATTTTGATTACAGAAGGTACTTGAGATCAGCATATTAAATTTCTTTACTGGCCGACATAGTTCGGTCAGAGAAAAAAGCATCGGTTTAGCTCCACGTCTCCCTATTTGATGTAATAGCGAGTACTCAGAAGAGAAAGTCGTGAATTCGAAAAGGGACAAAGCGCGCAGGCGCAGGCGCAGATTCCATAAAACGTGACTTATCTCAAGTGCATTGTGAGTTGCCTAACTAGCATTAGCCAAAAATAGGTTTGTCACGAATTTACTTGGCTCATTCATGATAAGCAGGTATTACTAAAATTATTTTGTATCTAAGATGACTAACTGTAATACAAATATCAAACTTAAGTGCACTACAATTATATTAGGTTATAATTACCCTGGTTAGTGAGCTAAGTAAGTTCTGTTCTTGCAACTAAGAAAGTGTATAGCGCATTTTAAAAAGTAGTGTCTAATTTTGTATAAGAAACTCTTTCTAAACAGCTTATTTTTATACAAACAGCTCGAGTTAGGAAGTAGGTCGGGTACACATTTGCTCGATGTCAACATTACTGACGCTTGTGCATTATGTCAATCGACGCAGAAATTATGTTGAAAAATGTGTAAAGACAAGAAGAGAGCATCAAACGAGATTTCAGACAAACTATAAAACAAGGCTTTTTTACAAGGTGTTTGGGAAAAATGCAGCAAAATTTAAGGGGTCATCCCCTGGACTAGTCTAAGAATATTTTGTTCTTTAGTGATTTTTGAAAAACTGCTTCATTTCGAAGATACAGGGTGAAACAAATATTTTATCATCAAAAAGTACGTAAGTTGCTTAATCTGCAATAAATGTTCAAAATGACTTGCACCAGCTTCGATACGCTTTGAGACGTCGCTTTTTCTCCTGATTTAATAATTCAACTGTTAAAGTCTTCGTATTACTAAAATAAATTTCTGGAGTTTAAGCATTTAAATTTAATTTAATTTATTAGGTTAGGCGATATTAAGCTAGGTTAGGTTAGGCTATGTTAGGTTAGGTTAGGCTAGGCTAGGTTAGGCTATATTAAGCTAGGTTAGGTTACGTTAGGTTAGGTTAGGCTAGGTTAGGTTAGACTAGGCTATATTAGGTTAGGTTAGGTTGGGCTGTGTTAGGTTAGGTTAGAATAGGCTAGGTTAGGATAAGTTAGGCTATATTAAGCTAGGTTAGGTTAGGCTATATTAGGTTAGGTCTAGAAATTTCATTGTGTCAGCAATTGTTGGAAACCTGACGAATCTGCTACTCTCTTGAACAGTCCTGTGGAAATTTATTTATAGCAACTACTCAAAAAAGTCAAATCGGCCACTCTTTATTGCACTTTCGTTCCCTTTTCCATGCTTAGTAAAGCACATACTTAGATTTTTTTATTGATAAATCATACAGCTTTTGCCACTTGGAACCGTTTGAAGTACAAACGAATTCCCGACCCCTGAAACGGCTCCCCCGGGACGTCTCCACGTAAAGCGAACGCCGGCACGTGTTGCATGCCCATTAGCGCCGAAAAATCTAATTAAAGAAGGTGGAGGAGCGGAAAGCTCGCGTTTGCCGGGGCAATTAAATCGACACCCGGAGGTGAGCCCTCTCTCCCCTTTGTTCCCGCACAGAGGCGGTCCGCGGTAGGCGGCGGTGCCCTCTCGTCGATTTTTCAACGATACCATTCGACCTGGTAGTTAAGAGAAAACTCGGGCGTGAAGGTACAACACCGATAATTAAGGACGGTTGTGTAAAGGGCTGCCTAATAAGGGCGAACGTCGGTAGGGGTCTGAAAAGTTGAAACAAATGCTTTCGTTATCGAGACAAAGGGCAACTGATGGGTATAACGAGGAATACAGGACGTATTCCTTAAAAGGATAAATTAGGTTCCGAGGGAAAGGAGTCATCTTTTTAGCTTTGACGTGCACACTTACTTCAGGAAGAAAATGAATTAGGAAGTCAAAATTATTTCTATTCCACAGGTAAGGGTTTTTCACATCAAGAAGACTTTCTAAAAGCGAAGCAAAAAGCATTAATTACTTGACCTTGTTGTACGGACAGACTTACCATCTATCGTTAATTACTAAGTGCACGAGGAGAATAAGGTGTATTGTTGGTTGCCTCCATTAAGGGGCACCGCTGTAGGAAGATATTTTAAATGTTTAATAGGTCATATATTAAGTTTATGGGTCTAGAGTAGGGAGAATATTGTTTGTCGGAAACAGCCCAAAGATAAAATAGATTAACTTCCATTGGTTGATTAGCCTAAAAAGGAAACTTGGAGAGAAGGAGAGAAACTAGGAAGGTAGGGAAGAGGAGTCCCTCTTTACGTTTGGCCCAAAAAGAGGAAGTAACGATGAACAAACGTAATAAGTCGACTTACTGAAACGGTAAAAGAGGCCTCTATACTTTGCTACTGAGCACGATTGATCTGTTGTGGTAGATAAGTACTTTTTACGCGCTTTACATTTGCCTTGTTTTTATGTGCGTCAAATATGACTTGGCATTGATTACTTTGTGTTGATATTTTTTCACTGCGACCCTTATACGAGATATGTCTCTGCTGTAGGCTATCACTAAGTATGTAGCAAATGCTTTGATGCACCCCATGGTACGTTTCCTAGCATCTCCTTCAAAAACACACAAAGATCATACCACGTACTTAATCCCCCATAAATATCCATCTCTACAAAACCCCCGTTCGGATCGTCCTGAAACAATATTCCCTCGACCCAATTCAGGCGCGTCAGATCTTCGTTACACTAAAACTATCGAACGTCGATAAATTCCATTCGATTCGTTCGCCAGATTTGGGATAATTGAATAGACACTGATTGGTATAGGAACGTTCCATTGGTACACGTTCGAAACAATTTTTCGTGTCGCTTTCGAAGATGTAGCTTTATTGATTACCGGAGGGATAATGGGTTATTTAATCAGACCTTAATTAGAAACGATGTAACAGTCAACCACTGTCGATAAGAACGAATTGTAATTACTTATCAGATCCAGAGCTTCTCATGAATTTCTTATCAAAATAATGAGGTACAAACAATTATTTCAGCAGTAGCTCAATACCGTAACATTTTTATATGACGCCATTATGACCCTACCAATGTTGCAAGCATGGAAGCTGGGAGAGAGGGGCTTACATTTTTACGTTTCAGAACCATTTTCAAAAGGTCTGTTAAAGATAAAACTGAAACCGGTTCTAAAATTGGTTAAGGAACCTTTCTGGATTACTGAAAAGTACGAGTTAAGTGTTAAGGATATAAAACAATTATTTCAGCAGTAGCAGCAGTAGATTGCTCTAATCAAAACTAGGGGTAAAATGCCTTCAACATTTTTATATGACGCCATTATGACCCTATCAATGTTGCAAGCATGGAAGCTGGTAGAGAGATGCTTATATTTTATAAGTTTTAGGAACCTTTTTCAAGAGGTTTCAGTCACTTAATGCTAAAATTGAAATTGGTTCTAAAATTGGTTAAGGAACCTTTCTGGGTTACTGAAAAGTACGAGTTAAGTGTCAAGGATATAAAACAATTATTTCAGCAATAGCAACAGTAGATTGCTCTAATCAAAACTAGGGGTAAAATGCCTTCAACATTTTTATATGACGCCATTATGACCCTATCAATGTTGCATGCATGGAAGCTGGTAGAGAGATGCCTATATTTTATAAGTTTCAGGAACCATTTTCAAGAGGTTTCAGTGACTTAAAGCTAAAATTGAAATTGGTTCTAAAATTGGTTAAGGAACCTTTCTGGGTTACTGAAAACTACGAGTTAAGTGTTAGGGGTATAAAACAATTATTTCAAAAACTGGGGGCAAAACGTCTTTAACATTTTTATACACCATTATGACCCTACCAATGTTGCAAGCATGGAAGCTGGTAGAGAGATGCCTATATTTTTTAGGTTTCAGGAACCATTTTCAAAAGGTTTCAGTGACTTAAAGCTAAAATTGAAATTGGTTCTAAAATTTGTTTAAAAAACCTTTCTGGATTACTGAAAACACAAGGCGTTCGTTCCTACGACGTCAAATATATAGAAACGTATACTACACGCATGCTAAAATTAAATTGTTTTGGTATGTCTCCGCATCTATAAGCACTAAGCGTGTTTATGCAGAGATATAAACATCTTCGCTAAGTTATCTGAAATGAAACACCTTACTGCACACACGCGCTGGAAATTGAAGCGATAATGCAATAAACAATGCCCGCTTGTTTTAGCATTTACGATATTAAATGAACGTACAAAAAGTGTCTAGAAAACAAGGAGGAGCCCCCTTTTGTTCTTCCCGTATTACAATCAAACCCGTTACGGGTGAAAAATCCACAGAAGCGCGTAATTTATAACCCGCCGCTACTAACTGTCGTCTTGCCATATATCAAATACACACATACGTAGGGACATACATACATACAAACGCGCCCGATGTGTTTTTTTTCGAATTTTTCGCCAACTGCCGTAAATTCGTTCCGGGAGTTTTCACACTTATCGGAAGATTAATTACCCGACTACACAACGGACGCGATCTAAAATTATATTTGCTACCTAAAATTGTAATTGCTTTCAGCGAAAGTGACAAATCGCTCGTCCCACTCGGGAGAAAATGAACGACGCGGAAAAAACACCAAAAACACGTAAAAAGCGATCGTTTCCACGTGTATCGAATGTGTTTTAAACGAGGCGAACTTACTCATATAACTGATGAAAAGAAACACAATCACTGGAAAGATCGTGCGCTATATCGGACCGAACCACGCTTGGAACCGTACTATTATCGATCTCCCTTCCTCAGTAGAGCCTACAACATAACGTGGATGAATAAAGAATGCTCACTACGTGTACTTAATTCATAGAAATCAAGGACTTTAACTTAAATATGTTCGAGTCTAACATGACTTAACGCTGAGAATGATTGCGATAACTGCTTAACTAAAAGGTGTTAAGAACCCACATGAATTTTCAAGTCTATTCACAACCCCTAACTCGAGATATAAGAGTGAAAAATTTCATTGTGTTTTCTAAATTAACATGGTATCTTAAGGGATTTCAAAGCGTTATATCTTTACTGTTGGTACTAATAATTAAGTGAAAGTTGGTACACTGATACTAAAGCATTTCCTCTTTCGACTGACGTAATGGAAATTAATTTTGGACACTCTTGTCACGAGATATAATTAATAGTTTGCATTTGTACCAACTGGATAAACTTGGCAACGTCGCACTTTCTAAGCGAATGCTGCCTCCATTATTGGCTCTCGCACAGTTTACAGTCTGCTACTCATGCGTCATTTGCGACGTTGTCAAATGTAGAGAGAGAACACATTGCTCAAATTAGAGTAACACTTTGTAGCTAGTCAATTCAGCAATTTCCTGTAAGACCAAAACCACGAACCGTGTTGTTTCGTCTTAATTTTTTAGGTTAAGTGTACTTTGTGTCGACATAAACGTTCATCGTTCACTAATCAGTCCTGGCATTGGTAGTTAGATTTGTTCTGGGCTAGTTTAAGTATTAGAGAAGCATTTCCTATTGGACTTTTAAGATAATTCCTGGTTTGTTGATTGCATGTGTGAACGTGTCTGTACGTGTGTTTACGTTAGAAATTGGCGCAGAGCTCGCATGTGTCATCAATCCCGCCACATTAATCTCCCGTCGTGCCGTCACCTGACGCAAGCTGCACTTTAATGTCTTAATTCATTCACTCGTGGCGTTTCGAGCGAGATGACTTTAACGACGCACGGGACGTTAAAATATCGCTGGGATCGCGCGAAACGCTTCCAATATAACTTCGGAATACTAACAACCGGTCGGGATGATGAACTGCCTCTTAAATGTAACGGGTGGTCTCTTACGTCTCAAAATAAAGCGGTAAAGCCTCGTTTGTGTGGACGTTGCCTCGATTTTAATGGTGCGTGCTGACGATTTACACACTGCATCGCAGGTAATAACACTTGTTTATAATGTTTGCGAGCGAATCGGTTCAATCAACCTTGTCGATATTGGGTAAGCGACTGTTGTGAATTATGATGGGAAGGGAAATTTTACCTTTGGCCACGTGGAATTTTGATAAAAGCTATTCATGATCACAAAGTATATGAGAAATAACTAGTTTATGGATATGTCCATTTTCATCGGATTCTCCATGGAACATCAAAATAATCGCAGTATGCTCGATAACGGCATCGGTTCGTCGACCGCTGGGAAAGCATTGTGACCGTATTAATTTGCAAATCTGCTCTTTTTTCCATTTAGAAATATTATAAAGTACCAGTTCCTATGTAGAAAGGATGTTTTTTAACTATTTACTTCAAATATTTTCTAGTCATCAATAGCTTTTATCAAAATTCCACCTGCAGAAGGTAAAGATACGCCGACATTTTTGAATAGTTTGTGAGAGCCGGGGATGCCTAATGTTGATTTTCGAAATGAATTTTGCACCGATTTGTCTAAAAAAGACGGTTTGTAAAAGAATAAAAAAATAAGTGCTACACTTCCTTCCCCTTCGGACAAGTAGTTTGACTTCCAAAAATGTTTTAAGTACACCATAAATCGAACGTAACCCCGCGGTTGTATAGAGTTTTTACTACGCAAACCAAAATGTTTTCTTTTATAAGCGATAACATTTTATTACGCCATTAAGAGTTAATGGAAAAATTGAAAGTGAACTCTCAAAATCCCACCGGGGGAACGCATAAACGTTAGAATTAACGCGGCCGATGACAGGGAACCGCGTTAAGGATTTACGGTCGCCGGCGTCGACAGGTAACGGATGAAAAATGAACGGGCCAGATCGGCCATAAGAACTTAAAGGGCTCGTCCCTGTGCCGGAGGCGAACGTTCCGCCGCTCGCGCGACTCCGTCGATCCCGAGGAGCGCTTAATCCTTTGAAGTTTTACTTCGGGCCCCCAGGTGGCTTTCCCTCTGGCGCACTCAATTACTCAGCGAGGAAAAGTTTTTCGAGGAAGCTCAGCAGGCGCAGCCCTAAAAAGCCGTCGTGTTAATTCACAATGAGACCAATTCGAGGCCAACAAGGCGAGGGTCATGAGAAAGGAAAGCAGCTGCAGCAAAATAGCAGAGGAGAGTGCTACAATCGCTATAAAATTTGAGCAGCCTGTTGTTAAAGCACAATATTTTCGAAATCTGTCAAAAAAGAAAATTCAATTTTTTCAACTTGACAGCAATACACTAGTTTAAGCACCGTTTTCACTAATACAAAATTACTGTTCCTCTAATGCTCAAAGAAGCATGCAATGCACAACGCAATTATTGCTGAAATAATAAAGTGACTACTCTTGGCAGCTTTATTCCACTTGTGAAGAGAAATATTTCCAATAATTTCCATTCAATTTTTTGTACGTAATCCGTTATTGACGGATAAAAATCGCGTTCTTTCCGCTTTCCACCAGATTTTCCAACCCCACAAAAAATCCGACTATTCAAAAGAATTCTCGTGTAAAATCGCATGAAGAACAAAAGATTATTACAAAATTTTTTTCATGCGACGTTTAGTCTCTGCGTTATTGCGATTTTTCGTAGCACATCTGATCAATAAAAAGTATAACACAGTATCAACGACGTATGGGAAACGTACTTTTATCCCACAGGATAATTTAGCCTGCAAATTTCATAACCTCAATTCTTTATCCCCGGCTTGATATTCGCTTACTATAACTTAAAATCCCGACACTTTTCAATCGCATAATAAATCTGGGGGAGATAGAGAGAATCGGCTGAATAATGAAATTTCTCAAGACGCTTCCCCATTAACAAACTATAGATTTCTCAAAGATAGTGAGGAAAAATCTGAAGAAGCTCCTTTGCCCGCCCCGAGAGAGTCACTTCATTAATCAAGGCAACTCCGCTATCCGTATCCCATTTATTTTACTTCCTTTAACAATCCCTTCGTTATGCAACTTCAGGAATAGGATAAGTGCACGATTAGCAAACTTGTTAAATTGCTTTTTAAAATATCTTCTCTCAGGAGTAGTTCCTGGGGAAGATTAATCATCTGCTTCCTATCCCAGCTTATCCTTTCGTTCCCTTCAATTTTGTTTATCGGAGGTGCCATTGTTCCCTTTTCGGGATAATTATCGAAGATCAATATGGAATCCTCATTATTTAAAAATGCTATAGAATTTATCGTCAAAAGGGTGTATTGCTTCGATAAGAACAAAGGCCTTAAGACAACGCTGCAGTGTTCTTAAGACAGCTAAACAAGACCTCCTAGAGGTCTTCTAGTTACACTACAATATTTGTACATTTTCTCAAAATATGAAGCAACAAAGAGCAAAAGACGAAGGAAAAGTACTACACAAAGGATAACAGCAACAAAATTTCCTAGTCACCCCAAACAAGTCATAACGAGTGACGTCATAAAAGGGAGCCAAAAAGTAGGAAAAATTGAATGATGTATTATATCCCAAGATATACATTCGAGAGTCCACATGTCCACCATCATTCATCTCAACTTGGTTATACCAGCTTGAGGAAGCTAAATAAGCAGAAACACGTGTCTATGCTTACCGTTTCTTGCAGTTCGGACGGTTATGTAAGGATTTATTCTCTTGTAACTATTGGATAAGAGGCTACGTCATGAATCATTTCCTTGTAGGTATAAAACCGCAGTTATTCTTTCAACCTTCATATATACAAGGTGACCCATAGATAGTGTTCTAGACAGAAAAGGATGATAGCTGTTATAATTGAGAAAAGTGGCTTGGAAATCTAGTAAAGAGTAAGTTGCAAGCATTTACTTTATGAATTATTTTGTATGGTATAATCCAATTACACTGAGCTGAAGTTACAAAATTTGTAAGGTTAAGGGTTAATTGCACCAGTAAATCTACCTATTACTAGGGCAGAAAACAAATATAGAAAAGGTCTGATCCTGAAAATTGTTAATACAAAGCATCCTTAGATTCTTACAATAATAATAAATGGTTCATTTCCCTTAATACTGTTTTAAAATTATTTTCTCATCGGGACCCTTTCCAGACATCCCCACCTTCCTCCCTCCCTATCTCCCTCCCTTCTTTCTTCCTCTTCCCAGCTCATCTGTTGCTTTCATAATTTCCCCCCCCAGACTCCATTTTTATCAGCAGTAGAGTCGATAAACCGACATCTCTCCTTGTTCCTTTCTTCTCTCTCTCTCTTTCTCTCCCTAATTACCCTCAATTGCCCCCAGGAGCAATTTGTTTGTGCACCTCCGATCCCGCCATCATCAATCAAGGCCGATAAAGGCCCCAATGGATCACCGCGTCATCGATGAAAAGGTTTAAAAACTAACCACCTTGAATGGTGAATAAAAAAAGGGGGGAAATAAATTAGTGATGGATATCACTTCAATGGTGAAACGGTTAAATGGGTTTCCACTCGGTAAAACGGGAGTTTTAAATTAGCTATAAATGTTTTGGATGCATTTACAAGTCAATCTCATAAGCGGTAATTGGGGGGGGGGGTATGGTAAAAAGGAACCTACGAACCTCCAGGGCAAAGAAAAGAAGGAAACCGTAAATTTTTACGTGTTTATGTGCCAGTACAGATTATCCTTGCCAAATTGCCAAATAGGATCGTTAGAATCAGCTCAGTAACAGGAAATGATGGAATTATAAACGACATGCTAGATATCCTGGTGGAAAAGAAGGAAGAACGGGAGTAAACGCATTTATCTGTCCCTTAAATTATAAGTTGTAACCTTCATTTTCGTTTTTAAAGGGAAGTAAAATTGATAAAAAACTGGAACGGATTGGATAAAACTTTTGCCATTGGAAATCTTGGCTAAACCTCAAATAAAAGTGTATTTTATTAAATTCTTCAAATAATTTTCTGAATCATCTCGTCTTAAGCTCGAAGTGTACCAAATTTAAATTTCATGGATGTTCGGGAAATGCTAGAAAATGGGAAAATGGAAAATTGGGGTTTAACCCCCATTTTCCACCCCCACGGAAAAGGAAATTCGAAACTTTTTTGAACCACTCGATGTCCTGAAATAGCAATGTTTAAAGGGTCTATCAAACTGTGAATCTTCCTCAGAAAAAAAATCGACGCAAATAAATTCCACCCCTATTTTTCACCCCTTTTTTAAGGGATTTCGCAGCTTTTCTAGTGACTCCAGAAGAGCAGAAACTTGTGTAAATATTGCTCGTGAAACCAGGTTTCATCCAGGAAAATTGCGAGACGAAACTTCTAAATTCCGTCTCGTAGCAAATACCAAAAGTTTGAATTCCTTTTTTTCCCAATAAAAAATTTTAAAAATTACCGTTCAGCAAAAACCGTCCATGGAGAAAAAATCCGCTCGAAAAAATATCCATGCGGGAGAATGGATTCTGGAAGAAGGAATCCGGGAGAAAGTTCGTTCGGGAAAATAACTTTAAGGGAAGAATATTCGGGATAACGGTAGGGAATGTCGAAAATGGGAAAAATGTGATTTTACCTCCCAACACACTTTTGTTGCGTAAAAAAACCTTCAATTATGCGCACCTCTAAAATATCGCCACTAAAAATCACGCCCTAACCCAGGACTGTTTTTGATCCTGCTAAACTTCAGTGGTAGAGTTGCTAGACCGTACAGATTTTAAGGTTATATATGCACCTTTCATTTCCCCCATATATTTAGTGATTAATCACTATAGAATGCAAACGTTCACATGTAAATATGAACAGTTGTACAGGAGTTTTTCCACAAATAAAATGATTTTCATGGGTGCTTTTAATAAATCACTATCATAAATCAAATTATTATTGATTGAATATTTTATAAGCCAATGAGGGGCGCCTTTAATCCCCTCTAGGATTAATGAGGAATTCCTCCTCTAATGAGGCCTAATTAATACAAAATTGGAAATGATTTTTGAAAATTAACACAATGACTGGAAAGATCGTTTGGTATATCGACGCCATTTTTCGTTTGTTCTTTTTTACAAAAAATAAATACGGTTAAAAACTGTATATAAGAAGGCTGTAGTACATCAGTAAAGCCGATTTTAATAAAGTTAAGAAAAAGTGAAAATGCGCAAGAGTAATGTGCCCTTTAGGGTATGTTTAGAGAAAATACAATTTCAATCGATCAATCAGTCAAAGTTTCAAATAAATACTGTAGTTATTCAAGGTGTTAGTGGAAAAGTGCGGATGGAATATGTAAAGCCGTTTAGGAGAATATTTATAAGTATAAAGGTTAGTTTTAGAACAAAAATATTTCAAATAGAAGTTATAACTTTGAAGTAGTAAGCCAAATTGTGAAGACTGCAGTACAATACGAAAGGCGATTTAAAAAATTTAACAAAAGCAGAATTATCTAAAGTTCACTTTAGAGTGCGCTTAGAAAAAAAAATTTCAAACAAAAATCATATCTGACTGATGTAGAAGTTCAGCTAAAAGGTTGCGTAGGAATATTTAAAGCCATTAAGGGAAAAAATTGAGGTAAAAAACCGAAAATTCACATGGGGAAAGAGGATCAGTCAAAATAAAGATTGTTACTAAACGTGGATTAAAGAGTCTCTGAGAGAACACAAAAATGACAAAACGCCCTTCGCCCTTAAGCGACTTTTGCAAATGTCGTACGGATTTCATTTAACAAGGGACCAGCCTTAAAACATGTTTTTCATACTCAGGGGACCTCAAAACGTTCAGTAAAGCCACCCCATATGGGAAAAATAAGTAAAACTTTTGCCTCAAAGTAATTTAAAAAATACGAACCATTTTGGCATCGACGTAAAGCCCGATTCCCGGTCCTCCAGGATGCACTTACTGCCACCAGAAGGTATCACTGCACTGCCACTACCTGAAGAAATAACAAAAACATAACCTAGGGATAATTCTAGAATTAAATAGTCTTAAGAAAATTCAAGTTTTTAGCGCGAGAAAATCATCCAATCTAAATTAATTACTAAAAAATTACTTACACACCCCCTTCCCCTATGGAAAATTTAAATAAACTGCCTATACCTCGGGTAATTATAACCGAATCGTCTTCAACGGGCGTTCACGCACAAATAAAATTGTCAACAAGAAAAATGTACAAGTAAAAATGCTACAAAAAATTGTTTGTTACACGGTGACTCACGGCTGATAAGGAGGCGAGAAAATAAGAAATCCGGCAGCAGCAGCGCCGGCTAAAATAGCAAAAGAAGGTATTATTTTCGATCGTAGCAAATTTACTTAAACCAGTGTGATTAGGGGTAATTAATTAATCGATACTAGAAGAAAACGTAGATTATAGCTAAAATTCGTTGAATTAATACCGTTTGTAATTATCATGTAATGCACAGGGTGATATAAAACAACTGTCACTAATTTTAATGAATGATATGGTCAAAAACACGTAGAAGTCTTATAGACATTAGCAGACAAGAAGGCACCAGCACTACCAACTTCTGTTCAAAGAAAACCGACAGGGGTTTTAAGAAAAATGGAGGCTGCAACGTCGCTCCAATTCCTGTAGAAGAAATGGAAAAAGGGCTCTACGAGCTGAAAAATGGCAAATCTGCAAGACTAGGAGACATCCCAATAGAACTTGTAAAGCACGGACCAAGGAGGGATTGGCACAACCTTTGACTCTACTGCTAAGTACCTAATGAGTGGAAAGCCTCCCAGCTCTTTCCATTTTTCAAAAAATGCTCCAAAAATGACCAAGACATCTTGTAGAGTCTTTAAAAATATTTCTAGAGGACCTAGTATCAGATAAAGGGAATATTCATTTCCCATATATTGTAATAACTAATTAAGGTACTGGTGAGTAACTTCGGTTGATGTGGAAGGAAGTTTTTCTTCTTGTAAATATGGTATGTTTGACAGGTGACGTTCATTTCTTCTTTCAAATTTAAAAAAAAAAACATTTAATTGCAAGTTCACTTTATAACTGTGTAATTAAATGTTATTGCCTAATAAATGTCTAATAAATTTTTAGTTGCTCAGTTAATTTAAATTTCCTCAGCAGTATTAACTTGCAGTAGTTTTAAAAATTTTTTGAGAGTTTCTTACGATTTTTCCTATTTTTCTAAGTCAGTTGTGCCAATGATAAAACTATTATACAGAGTTTACGTAACAACCACTTGCATATTTGTTGAAATTTTTGAATTTATTTGTCATTTTTAATAAAAGTGACGCAGATTTTTCATAAAAATAGTCATAATTCGTAAAATGGGTTAGAAAACTCCAGAATTTTGGAAACCCTAATTATGGCTCGAATTGGATCGTCAAAATTGAAGTTTAGAACTTGCGTTTTAAGGCCGATCGCTTACCTACCCATTGAATATGTTCATATTAGGGACGGCCCTTAAAATCCGAGGAAACCACGTGTAAACTGCACAAAACTGACAAACCCTACCGCGTTAACCGCACCTGTCGAATCGACTCGTCGTATTTTCGGCCTATCGCCGGCTTTCTGGAATTTTTTGGAAGACGCCGACGACCCCACGCGCCGGTAAAAGCACACTGGGACCCGCAGGGAAAGCGAGTCGCGCTCCTCGCGGGCTTCTCCCTCCCTCTTTCCTCTCCCGTTCCGTCGCTTTTCCGACAAATTCGGCCGAAACTACACAAAATAAACGGTGTAATTAACGCGGTTCTAGACGGCGCGGAAATTAATTTACGGCCGGTCCTACGTAAGCGAGGACCGTCGAAGGAAACCTCGCGGTCGAGCCTGAGGATTGGCAAGGATTAAATGGAGGCAGGTAGAGTTTTGCCAGGTTTTTCGAAGGTATTTCTCTGTCTCTTTCTCACACGCTGCCTTTCCACTTTAAATCATCATGAGAGAACGAGAGAGGCTAAACTTAGGGGAAACTTCGTGAAATGATTTAACGGTAGGTGAAGATGTTAGCAAGTTTAGATATAACAAAGACTCCTTATCGCTCCAGACGCCTCATCAACTTTACGATACGAGGATAACGCTTGTATTCTTCTCAAAATACTGCAGTAAAATGGTTAAAATAAATGGGTCAATAATACAATTAATACTTGCCCATCATTAAGTAAATCATATGAGAGCACAAGGTCAAAAGTGCAATACTTCAGGAGTTGGTTCTTGAAAACTAATACAAATTTGTTAATAACTTCGTCTTCGTTTGACCCAGTCCATTCAAATTTAGACAGCACTTGTACAAAAACATCTTCCATCGTTTTTGTAAATATTAACCTTCTAGTTGAAGTACTTTGAGAGGTATCGATGTGCCCTTAACGTGGTCAAAATTCGTTATCTTAATCGCCTACGACGCGACGTCGTGACGCCAGCCCAATGGGGATTACGATTGGTATTTTTATCTACAGACTGGTGGGCTTAACTGCAGGTGGCTAAATAACTGTTAATCGGTTTGAGTATGGAATTAGGGGGGGGGGGTGTAAGAAAGAAAGAAGAATGATAGGAAAGAAGAAACATTGCACAAAGTGAGTTTAGCAGACGATTAAGTCAAAATGCCACAAGACTAAGAAAATATAGAGTGTATCAGTAGGGAGTCTTTCACCCTGTACCAAAATGCAGACTTGCCTACTTTGTTGCACGGCGTGTTGCCTGCGATCATTAAACAACAGACATTTCGCACTGCCCGTTGTACATCTCAGCATAATTAGTAACGTTTTGACCCCCATTTACGAACAAAACGCCAAGTGGAACGAAAGTACACGCGCGCCCAGCAATTAACAACAATCCAGCCCCATCATACGTTGCTGAAAATAGCGGGTAGCGCAATAACTCGCAGGGATTAACATCACAGGTCCCCTTCACCGATTCAAACCTCCTGTTTATTCAAATTAAGCCATAAACTCATTTAACAGGAGTAATCCAATCCGAACCCGCTCGAGATAGACGCCGATTGAGCTGCTTAATTTAATTAATACCTAATCAATCCCGGTTGATACGTCCCCTCGCCACCGCATCTCGCAGGTGCGTCAACGAGGTTTACGGTAAATCGTCCCTGATTGATTCATTTAGACGATTTTATATAGGATCATTTGAACCTAAATTAAAATGATTGTGATTAATCCTTAGGGATTATTTGATCAGCCTCGTGATGTCCACGTAGTTTCAAGGTAATACGCTACACGACAGTCATTATTACATGGTGGAGCGTGAAGCACAAGAGACATCGCGCCCAATTATTCTGGATAAAGCGGGAAAACGTGAGACATCCGAAAACGTGACGGTTGTTAATGCATTTCCCTGCATTTTCGAACCATATTACGAAGTGGGAACTTCGACGAGATTTCCGCGATGACGTTTAGAATTCCCGTTAGAATTTATAAGGCGCCCGAGTGGAAAACGCCTGAACGAATCACGGCTTCAAACATAGCGAAACTGGGCGAAATTTTTGGCCTTATTTCTATATGTACGCAGTACATGTTTCTGTAGAAATATAGGCTACTGCGGAGGTACGCATGTCTCGAAAAATTTCACGGCAGTTATCCGTTTTGGGGTCCCCTAGATTCAAAAACCAACCTCAGTTCAAAATTTTATATACATACGTATATGTTTACATATGTAATAACGAAACTTCTTAGTACGATAGAGGGCGCAATTTTTTACGTATCGCATTCAAACTTGGAGCAAAAATCGATCGGGTAAATATCTTGGATGAGTTCGTTAACGAGCCAAATCCGCCGAATAGAAACAAAATGGCGGCCTGTCAAACCTTAAAAAAGGACGACAGGAAGGACGTGCTGTTCTGACTAAAAAGAAGAAACGTTTCGAATTTAACCGAGAACAAGTTGAAGGATAAACCCTCGAAACTGCCTTTCGACCATTAAGATACCAAATTTACATACATGAATAAAAAAAATATTTACTTTGAAATTAACGCTTTGAGGAATAACGGATAGTACGACGCTAAACTAACTTCTACACCGCACATACTCGCCTCCCAGAAATCCGTCGCAACTCCCTCAAGTTTAATGTAAACTTCCCCAAACAATTCTAACGGGCTCACTTGTCGAACTTAATTCGTTCTACTCGCTCGCCTTACATTTCGTTAGAACGGTAAAATAATTAATAGTCAACTTGAAAGCGGTGGATAAAGTGTAACTGCACTAAAACGAGAGGCGAAGATGTCGAGTATAACGTTTTGGTTCATCTACCGACGTTTTTCCTCATATGCACGCGTCTTTTCCGCACGGAAGCCGGGAAAAAATAAGTCGGGCGGTGGTGGACAGGCAATTTGTTAGTTTCGGTAGATATAACCTCAAAATAAAAGCAAATGTTTACTTTGGTTGCTTTTTTGCGGGGGAAGGAGACGTGACCGAGCATCCAAAGTTGCTCACGACGTGAAATACGAAACAATACGGTATACAATATGTTCTCCGCAAAAAAATTCCGGGGGTAAACATTCGAAGTCGCCCGAAGTCACAAAGTACCAATATCGAAAACAAAATGATGTATTTATATATTTATGAGAGGTGATGGCAATATATTTGCCGCACCAAGACACGTAGCGATGAAAAAGATCTGAAATAACTCTAAGAGGGCAACAGTAGATAAACAAAGCGGGTTCTGGCACACTAGTATAGTAGAGGGGTTTGGGTCGCGGTTCCTGGCTCCGCCCCCCGGCGCCCATTGTGGATACTGGATCGGTTAGAGTCCGCCAATGTGCCATTGGTTAGGCACGCCTCCTGGTAGCCATGTTGAAGCTGTCATTGGTCACCTATAAATATAGACTAGGCATTTCATTCGGCCGATTCATGACACCATGTGCATTGTTCGTTCTAAATATTGGGTACCAAATCTGGAGTCCGAGGTTAGGACCAATGACGAATCCAATATGACTACCAGAAGGCGTGGCCTTAAATTAGGACCAATTACAAATCAAATATGGCTAACGAAAAGTGACGTGGACTGAGGTTAGGACATAAGATTAAGGACTTCCGCCTTTCCTTTTCTCCCTATATGCACGGTATATTTCTAGTTGGTACCTCAAAATTACGAGGATTACAGAGTTGAGAAATGTCCCCATCGAAAAATTACAAAAACAGTTATTATCAAAGGAATTCGTCCCTAATTACACTCTAATATACAATTAATTAGTCCACATAATCTGACAGTTACACACTTAAAGAGTTTCGGGTTAGGAATGCCCTTTAGACACATCAGAGGGTCTTATTGTCCACTGACGCGAAGATATGAGTGTAAATTAAACCAAGCACAAGATATTTCATATCGTATCCATTATTACTGCTAAGGCGTAACAAAGGGCCACCATCGACATTTTCCAAAACTTATTTAGTCCGGACTGCTGAGATTCATAACTGGCAGTGGCAGGTCGAATCCATTCAGCTTCGGACTGCTCGTCGCTCGCGAGATCGATGCCGAAATACAATCTATCAGGGAAAGGAAACGAGGGCGAGAAGAGAAAAGTTTGATAAGGGACGAAGGGTTGAAAATGTTCGACGCGTCGGTTTACGAAAGATTCTCTCGGCGTCGAACGCGTGAAAAGTATACGTGGAAGCGGCGAACCAGCCGAGATTACAATCAGACCATGGGCGAAATTAAATCTTGATGCAACTGTGTAGGATTTTATTGTGTCTAGGTAGGGAGGAACTCTCACAATATTGAGACAGAATATGAAGAATTACGATCACGAGGCACAATATGGCGTCTCGTACCACAAAAAAAAAAAACGTTGTAAAGCTTAGGACACGTGTTTTCAGATGCCGTGTGCGCCTGTGCGAAACCCAATATGGCGGCTACAATATGGCGGCCGGAAACCTAAAAAAAATCGAGCGTCAAAAAAGCTTGTAAAAAGAAAAATTTGGACGCCGCTTAAAAACTGCGTGGTATGTGGCCAGAATCCAATATGGCGAATCAAATATGGCGACGTAAAACCCAATATGGTGGAGGGTATAGGTGAAAAATGAAATGAAGTGAAATGACAGAAGTGTTTGTCAAAATGATGTTATCACCCACAAAGGTTTCCCTTAGAAATAAGCATGTTAAACGCCCCGGTTTCTCTTCAGAAAAGGCGTGTTTAAATTACACCAGATATCTGAAAACACGTAGTGGATATTCCACGACTACTTTAGTTTCCTCTCCAAGGATACCCACATACGTAGAAATCGCCCCGCATTAATTTAAATTTCGCCACAAATCCTCCAGGAGTTTCAACCGTAGGGTCGTGTTACTTCTATACACTTATACCTGTGTACAAGAAGGAAGAAAAAGGAATAATCAGGATGTGTAGAACCGGATGGGAGGAGGAGACGGGATAATCCATCTGCCAGGGGTAGATTAGAGCAAGGCGAAATTAGGCCGAAAGCAGAAATTCAAGAGGGCGCTGGATGTCCCTATTTTGGAACAAGGAATTATTATCTGGAATATTTGGATGGAATAATATAACAATAAAGTTTCTTAACCTAGGGTTACTAATTGGGTTACCTAACCTAAGGTTTCTAATAAGTTTCCAAGGTTTCTTAGGAAGTGAAAGCTTTAGTTGTGCAAGCGTCAAATATAAAATGATGCTGGATTTTGTCGGGGAATTTGGGAGTTTTGTTTCCACCAGGCAACACTGTGAGGGACTAATATGACGACTGCGCATTAATTTATGTCGCTTTAAGCCAATTTCCTACTGTTTTAGGGAATATAATTAGTAGAATTAGTAGTAGTCGAGACAAATAGGTACTCGAATTGACGGCAACACTGTGGGGCGCTACAAAACATGGAATGGACGCTTGATGGACTGTAATATGAACGAAAAGTATTTATTCCGGTCGCTATAGAGATAGGTGGACGCTACAATTATAGCAAAGTATAAGAGGAATATATAATTAAGTTTTTAATATATATAATGCTAGGTTAGAAATAATTGTGATTCAGATCGAATTACAATTCCCGGAGGAATCGTAAAACCTTTTCCATCCGTTCGCCACATTCAAGGGTTGGGGAGGGGAAAATCCGCTACCCGTTTATTTGGAAGTATATAAAGCGGTGAAATCAAATAAACTGGCTGTTTGCGTTGCAACGCACTACGAGCGGAAAAAACTGCGAACGCGGGTGTATACGTAATGTTTACGCATGAACGTTCACAAATGGATATCGAAAAATCGATTTGAACGGTTAAACGCAAAAAGGAGTGGAGAAAAGGGTAGGCGGAATTGGAAAACGTGGAAAACATCCCGAAACTGACAAATTCTCCTTTGAAATTCGTAGCGAAGTAAAAGTTTAACGTTAATTAACGACTATTTCGACGCGAGGTTGTCTCCCTCGCACTTCATCCCTCCCTTTTCACTGTAAATACCCCCTACACACACCGAATCGCTTCTCTCTCCTCCTAGTGTAGGCCTAATTAAAACGTTTTTCTTCGCAGAGGGAAAAATAACGTCGCGGTTACACGCAGGAGTGTTTTCCTCGCGTAAACATTTGTCCCGACGACGAGAGTAAATTTGTAAACGTCATTAGCAGCGTCCGCAAAACGGGAGGAAATCGCGAAATAAGGGATTTTTAATGAGGCATAATTTCGGCGTGATCCTCTATTCGGCGTCGCATTTCCTTTTACGCTTTAACGTTTAATTATCATGTCGAAAGATCGCCTCTCTACGTGTAACCGAATTAATGTCGACGATGGATCTTGATGAAAAAGGGATTTTCTCTTACTTAACTAAAAAACCAAACACTGATTCCCCTTGTCTACAAGATCCTTAAGAAACCTAGCTCAGGCCTCAAGGAAACCCCCACTAAGTCACTGATCACACAGGGTGTTCGCGTTTCTTAGGCGACTGGTGGATCTGCTAAGGGTAGACGCCTTTTTCCCTTTTCCCTTTTAAGGAATCCCCTTTTCATTTCTCGCCTCTCAATTCACCGACGACCTCTCCCCGCAGTTCCTTCGCCTACGACCTATTCACCTCTCCCCCTAGCGAGCGAGTTCTCTGCAGAATTTAGAAGAATTTAGAATAGACTCTTTAAAACATGATATACCTTTCATGAATTGTCTGTAAATGTTTACTTATCAATGTTTACTTGTCAATAGAGGCAAATGAAACGTACTTTGGGGATATATTAATCGTCACATATATGTAATATGGAGTAACGTGATTTCTTCTAATCCCTCGGTATTTAATGATTGAATTCGTGTGATTTTCGTACAAAACATATTATAATTTAACCTCTTTCAATTAAGATAACATCTCTCGCCTCTGTAACCCTCGGAATTATTGAGATCTCAATTAGAAATAATTACAAGTCTGTAGAAAGGGAAGTTGTTAACCCCCTTTCGATTGAAATATTTCTCGCCTCTGTAACCCTCGGAATTACAGAGTCTCAATTAGAAATACAACATGGAAGTAGAAAGGGAAGTTGTTAACCCCCTTTCAATTGAGATATCTCTCGCCTCTGTAACTCTCGGAATTATTGAGATCTCAATTAGAAATTCAATAAGGAAGTAGAAAGGGCAATTGTTAACCCCCTTTTAAATGAAATATCTCTCGCCTCTGTAACCCTCGGAATTATTGAGATCTCAATTAGAAACACAAGCCTGTAGAAAGGGAAGTTGTTAACCCCTTTTCAATTGAAGTATTTCTCGCCTCTGTAACCCTCGGAATTATTGAGATCACAATTATAAATACAACAAATCTGTAGAAAGGGAAGTTATTAACCCCCTTAGAATTGAGATATCTCTCGTCCCTGTAACCCTCGGAATTATTGAGATCTCAAATGTTCAACGAGTCTGTAGAAGGGAAATCAGGGCTTGTGACATTTATTCTAAGGATATTAACGAATTTTTGGGGTATTTAATGGTGTAAGTCAATGTTAGTTTCCAAAGAGGTTGTTTCCATTTCAAAATTTGGTATTAATCGTAGTATTTCAATGAATTCTTTTAACTTTGCAGGTTAATGGACGTCAAATTTTCAGTTAACAACGTAATTCGAGGCGATGCTCAAATCTATCTCATTATTCTACTTATAATACTATCCAACTCATACTTAAGTACCTCACTTATACTATTGCGTATTTGCACTCTACTGTGCAATTGTATTCCATATATAAGGAGATGTAACTCCTTTTCAAATGTATAAATTCTGATGGTAAAGCTAACTTAGGGAACTCAGAAGTAGCGCAGAAAAGTGTAAAAGCAGGCAGTATTTAATTTTCATTTGGCATCACCACACAATGAGTATATTTATTCTGTAATTTACAAAAAGGACGAGGCCTCCTTTGACGTTGACAGCCAAATATTTACACTGCAACAGTAAAGACACTTCCTTTTTGGCACCCCCTATACAGTCGTAGCCCGCGGCCGCGCCCTTGTCGGTTTACTTTTCCACTTGCAGGCGAGACCAATACTTAAGCTAAAAGTACGCCCCACAAAGGCGAAAGGGAGACGATGAATTTCAAAGGGAAACAAAGGAGGCGGTATAATAGCATTTATTTAGGACTTCCCGTTAATTTATTCCCGAGGTGATCGTCGCCGTAGGCCCTACGGTCAGCGGTTATGATGGGGATCAACGGACGAGGTGCGAAAGGGTGAATCGCAAATAAATTACATTGTGAGTTAAGGCTCGCAGGGGAATTTGCACGGGACCGAATCGAGTTTATGACGGTACTACAAATTGGGATTTAATTGATGGATTTCTTACGGGGGCGTCAAGGGAAATGTAACGGCGAATTCGCCTTATTTATTGTGAATTTGTGTCTTTGTTAAATAATCTATTGGCGCCCACGGAAAATTTACTAATCCCGCCAAACTTGAGAAAATCACTGGATGTACGGAGGAGAACGACAGAAATCAGATTACATTTTATTAATTTTTTACACTTATCCCATACAAACTTGCAACATTTTCCCCCTGGATTTTCAAGAAATTCCTTAAATAATTTTAAAAAAAAACACCCACGTATCGTCTTCCATGGGAAAAACATCTCGCGAAAAACCTTTAAATACGTTATTTTTTTTACCTTTCCCACACAAACTTGCAACATTTTCCCCCTCGATTTTCATGAAATTCCTTAAAAAAATTTAAAAAAAACACCCATGTATCGCCTTTCAAGGGAAAAACATCTCGCGAAAAACCTTTAAATACGTTATATGATCCTCGTTCATCTCTAACTTTCTCCGTATCTCCTGCCACATTTCTTTCCTCCCTTTAACGATATGAAGGAGGATAAATTTCATTTAAGGAAAGATAACGGGACACCTCCGAAGAATTACAAATGGAGATTCTGTTTGAAGCTTAGAAGGGAAACGTATTTGAAGCCAAGGTTAACGAAAAATCGAAACCTCGCAAATTACATTTCAGTCGGGATAGAGATAAAGTTAATACCCCGAAAATATTTCAGAATGTCAAGAGTCAAAATTGCTTCTTAAATGTCTTTAAATCATTCGATTAGGACTTATGAAAATATGAATAATGAACAAACGAAAGTGAAAGAAATTATTTTTGTGTTAATTTAAAAATACTGCTCAAATTTTGCATTTTGGTAGAAAATCAATTTTGCAAAATTTCGATATATATTTTTAATAACGTCGTTGTGCAAAAACTATTCATCCCACAGAATCCAACCTTTGAATGCTTAAAGTAGATATAGTAACCTAACATTTTACCCAAAATCAGCGCTCTAGCTTTAAACTGGCCAAAGCTGTGAATTTTTGAAAAAGAGTCCATTTTAACGATTTTTCCAAGTTTTCTCTGTGAAAAATGCTCTGATTACCTTTTAGAAACGCTCATTTTAAAGGTCTATTAATCCTCTACAAATCGTCTGTACAACGTATCGCATTTCCGTCAATAATTTTCAAGCTATCGTGAAAAAATGGAAAAACAGCCTGTTTTTTTTTAATTTTCATTGTTTAAAAAACCGCAAAAGCTCAGCTTTGTCTAGATTTCGCGTTTTCATCATCTTTGATCAATTTTAAATAAACCTCCTCGATTGGTCTGCTGCTAAATTTTACCTACCAAAAAAACCTCTATTAACCGGGCTATTAATGTACGCTCACCACCCCCCCCCCATACCCTCACCTTCCCACCGCAAAAATTAATTTCGTAAAACTTTTCTTCGTCAGCGACGATTCCGATTCCTTTATTGAATTATTTATGGACGCTAACCGATTTCTCACGCGGGAAAATTTTTTCTATGAAATCAGGCAAGTGAATAAATTATTTCGCCGCCGGCCTGCCCGGTGATTTCATTAAAGGAGCGCGCAGCCTCTTATAAATCACTTCTTTTTTCGCTTTCCGTTCGCGTTAAAAAATAAGAAACGAGGCAGAAGCTTCCGCGGTTAATGAAAGGATTGTTCTGGCAATTTTCCAAGGGAAGAACGCGCTCGAGGAGCGTGAAAAATTAATAGTGCGAAATGAAAATTAATTGTACACTTAAGGGACTACTTATTTATACTCACTCGGTTGAGATACTAAAGAGTTTTTACGTTTCACATAACTTAACACATAACGCATGTGCATTAAGTAGTAGCGCTACTGGTAGTGCTTCATGCACATGCGCTCCTGTAAAAATAAGGTAAACGCTAGTTCCGCCCGACGTTATGTGAAATGCAAAACCTCTGTAATATATTTTGACATTCGTAGTACTTTTTATCAAAATATCAGATCACGTCAGTATGTATTATACAGGGTGTCCCACCAGGAACAAATCGATCGCTTGTGAAAGAACTGTCACAGGTGAAAATCTGAAAATCTGGCAATATGGCATTCTCGATGGGGGCCATCGATTAAATTATCCTTAAATTTAAACCTAAATTACGTATACTCCAACTCTGTTCTTGTCATATTTGACAAAAATGATATTTACAAGCCAAAGAATATCTGCCAAAGAATTTTTGCTATACGCAAGCATTTACGGTTTTACTTGGGTAAGTTTCCTTGGAAACAAAGACCAAGTTAGCAAGTTAAGATTTTGAAAATTAGTAATAACGGGTGTTCAAAAAATAAAACCAAAAATTGAGTTGGGAAAAGTGTCGAAATCCATGTTTTTCAAATGAAAGCCACCTCTGTTTATCTTAAATAGTCTTAATAATTAAGGTAACTTCGTATAAGTTTGTCCATATCAAAAATTCTATATATCTATATAGGGTGTTCCATTTAAAGTGAGCAAGTTTACATCAACTTCCTGTATAACCGGATATGCAGCCATCTTGAAAATGTTTTACCCGGACGGCTCCCTTCGACAATGCTATGTTGCCAAATTTTCAAATTTTTACCAGTATATAGATCTATTTTTGAAGGTAGATAATTCAAAAAATACTTACCCAGAATATTTTCCCAGCATGATCTCCTATGATGGAGTAGTCTGGACACCTGAAACAAATTATTAGCGTTATTTACTAGATGTATAATATTTTGAAATTTTTGCAAAAATCTCACATGAAAGGTCTGTAGATATTTTGAAGTTGATACCTTTTAGACCCTTGCATTTTTGCAGTAAAGCAAGTTTGTCCAACTTTTGGTTTTTTGCCTATAACTCAAAAACTATGCATTTTTAGTAAATATCGTATAGGAGGTTTTTGTGGAGAATTAAATTTTCTATCGGAATCACTTGTTCTAAAGTCCAAATAATTTTTTTATCAACAAAATTAATCAAAAAAGCCCTGTTAAAAAATGGAACCCATGTTGCTCATCTATTGGCATTTTAAATTACGAATATCTATTAGGATGATCCCTAATGGCATCAGCTCCCTCGCTTCAGGATAAAAGGGAGTCAGTAATTTGATTAAATCCTCAGCTAAAGCGGTACGTTCGACTCTTTTAATGCGCTTTTATTACCTCGATGTTTGAATGTAACGTAATTTCCACTGACTCCACTACGTGTGATTAATTAAAAAATTTAAACACGTTTGACGGCCCGATGACAAAACAATAATGTAATAACTTCGCCCTGATGTTCTAACCAGGATCATCGGGATAAAAAGGAGGATTAATGGCAATAGCAGGCACCTTCGCCATTTCCTATGGGTCTTCAATATTCAGCTAGTAAGTGCCATGACAGTTTATATTTAGGAAGTTCCGTGAAAACGTCCCACGATCCCCTCGAAACACTGTTACTGCTCGTGAATATCCCGGATCTTCCAGGAAATAACTGACCCCTTCCGAGCTCCAGACGCGCTCGCATCAATTAATCCTAACGGCGCGGCTTTAATCCAATACAGAAGCCCATCCAGACTCTCGTATTTTACCTCGTACTTCCTTATCCCGGCCGAGTCCTCCACGTATCCCAGAAACTAATGGAAGTAACCCGAGAGCGCGCCGCTCGAAACGACGTCGCGTCTCGGGTTTCCGCGACGCCCGGTGCGTTAAAGTTGAATGCCAGACAAATGAGTTTCCCTAGTGGAAGTTCGCGGGATTAGGAGGAATCGAAACTTTTCTCCTTCGGGACTTTCACACTATAACTCCGGAAGGGTTGGCGGGAGTCGGAAGTGGAGCGTCGTGGGTTTTTTGGCGGGAAGTGGGAAGCGTGCTAGTGTCAGGATTTTTATGGACCGGGAATTAACAAGTGTCGATGTTTAAGGGGAACTTTTGTCCATGCACCCATAGACAAAGACCGTACAGTTCATTCAAAACAAACTTGTACACATTTGTACCAACTGTTATGCAGATTAAGGCGCATATCTTATGTTGGCAACAACGAGCGACGTTGCCGCTGCATACCCTAATCTACAACCGAACTACGACCGTCTGACTCTTGCTCCCTCCAGTTTCTAGAATTTTCCAAAGGCTCAATATTAACAATAAATTGCGTTTAGCTGATTATAAATTGGAAAACTGTATCAAACTATTAATGAATTGCAATTTTTAGTATCACAGTAAAGCAATGTTTACGAGCTCGTTAAATATTTTCGTCGATTTATTAGTTAAAATACGGCTTTTAAATACTATTTGCAGCAGAAACAATGCACGCTAAATCCGTTCAATCGATTCGTTATAGTACGAAGGTTCGTTACGTAATATTATTTACATGCAAATTGTTTAACCGGGCTAACGTCATTGCAGCGTAACCAGAATTACGCTTCTGTTATGCATTAGAAGATTTTTTATTAAAGGCCGGACCGAAGTGAACGTTCGTTTCCACTGGTTAAATTTGACTAGGCTCGGCACACAAATAACCGCGAACTGGACGTTTTCCCCCGTTTTTCCCGGCGATTTCACATGCAAATAATCCTAGAAAATAACCGATTCGGCGTTTAAAATTTCCACCGTTTCCTCGCGCAAGGAACCCCGGATAGTTTTATTAAAGGTACACGGGGGAGAGCTGCGAGTGTCCATAACTCACGTTAGGGGTGCGCGTAAAGCTTAATCACTCGGAACTGTCGATGAGATGAGAAATTGCGCGCCGTTCGTTAAAAATGACGTGGCGACGTTAAATCTTTTGTGCGGTCACGGGCCAAAAATAAACAGCGCGATACATTTATTCCCTACTTCAGTTCGAAATAAATTACTCTTACAAGGGCTCCGTTCATTGGTCCGAAAGGTATACTAAACGCCAGACAAAGTAGGGTAGTAAAAATTTCAGACCTCTAACCTAAAAATGGCGCCAGAATCCGTATAAACGTGCGTTTCCCATGGATATCGAGTTAGAAGCCGTTTGTGCATGGAAAATTCTGAAAAAAAGTAGGACTTAAATACAAATTTTTGTATAATTCGATGATATTTAATCATCCTAAGTTGCTAAAGAACATTTTGAAGATACTTTTTTAACAATAACTATCCCAGGGGTGGCTTTTAAGGGTCGAAACTGTTCAAGAAATCATACATTATGTCTCTTAATGTTAACTGACATTCATTTAACTTATTTAAAGATGATTTAAATGCATTACGCGCTCCAATCTACAATTCTTAAATTATTTTCGAACAGGGGTAGTTTTCACCCCTGCACGATAAAAATCAACCACCGGCACAAGGACAACTTAGAAGTAGAGCGCAAGTAGAACCTGAATCCAAATTTTTCTGCAAAATTATACGGTGGCACTGTATTTTACCTTCAATAACTTGACTATTTTGGTGGAGGGGCAGCGAAAAAATATGGTAGCCATCACAAAATATACACCACGTTGATCACAAAGGGCGTAAAACGCTACTGTTTTATATACTCACTGGTTTTGCTTATGATTGATATAACCTGGCTAATAGTACCTTCACCGTAATCTTCTTTAGGGGCTACTTCAACAGTTTTTATTATACGATAAGGCAAAACGGCAAATTTCAACCAAATCGGCAGATAAGTCAGATTATACGCAACCGTTACGTAACAATGATTGTACTTTAACGAGCTGGATTAGATATAACGGTTGCGCAAGTATGATTGCGCCTTAACGAGCCAGATTATCTGTAACGGCTTCATTAATACTAATGAACGACTCTAATGAATAAAATCATCTCAAAATCCCTTTAGTTTAATGAGATACTTATGACTAACTGTAAATATTACATCAACAAATTATTATATATTATTAAACGTCTTATTCCATTAAATTCAAAATCGGTGGTAACGACGGTCTGATCACATTCTCAGCGGTAAGTTAGTACATTTATTACTTTAGTAATTTTGTAGGGGTTTCTGCAGGGAAATCGTAGTTTCAGTTGAGTTCTCAACTTTCTCAACTGTCACAATCACAAAAACAAATGCGTCTCAACTTCGTTCCCTTATAACTCTATAACTACTCCAGATAATCAAATATAGTATATAAAAAAGCGTTGTTGAGGAGCTTCAGTTAAATTATAGCTTCAATGTACTTCTCAACAATTTGTCAATAACTAATTTAGCTAATTAAATAACACTGTTTAAACCTATAGAGGAAGTAACAATCAACGACTTTGGATAGTTTAGGTTAAGTTGCAGGTACCAGTTCACCTTTTGCAGTTTCATTAAGTACTTAAAATTGCTTGAGCTAGTTAAAGAAAATTTCCTGAAATTTTGCTGTAGCCTTTACTAACTGTAATTTGGACTGTTCAGTTAAGTCGAAGTTTCAGTTAATTTGAGCACCTTTTCACACCTTTCAGGCCCTCCTCGAGAGGATAGACCCTACTGAATCATTAATTATAGTTTCACCTCGTAGCACGAGAGTATAGTTACGCCCCCGGCGTAAATATAAGCGCGACTCTAACCTACGTCAGGCAGGATTTTTCAAATACCCCTCCATGCTAATCCGGCGATTCATCCCCCCGATAACTACTCTGGATAAAATTTCTGGTAAGACCGGGATTATCGGGAGCTTATCGAGGATTATGGAAGAGGGAGTCCCGAAACTATCCGATCCGCATTATTTCGCACACCTGATCCTTGCTGAAATTTTGATGGATCAGCGGTAGGGAGAAAGAGAAAGGTAGACAGGTGAGATGACTTCAAGCGAGCCATTAGCCTAATCACTACGGGCAAAGTATCGAAAAAGATATTGATGACCCTATGGGAAGTCCCTTAAGTCCCGATGGAATGGCGCCCTTACTGCAAGTAAGTTTCATGAAGGTTTTATGCCGAAAGGCCATTTCCTCCATTTTATTAACTCAAAAGTACTCAACAGTTTTGGCCCAACTAAGTGTTTTATTTGTTATTACAGCTACGTGAGGTAGGGGGGAAAGCAAAAAGAAGAAAATGTTTTATTCTCGCCTGGTGGCGGCGAGCCAATACGTCTGGGCACTAAAGAAGATACAAAATAAAAGACTCGGGCACAGCCAATCCTAAGCGTGAGAGGCAAGGGTGGCAACGTACGTAATACGGAGCTGTTGCCTGGACCAAAGTGCGCGACGGGTCGGAGAGCATCTTCGGGTCGGTAAGATTCCTCGGTCTTCTAGCCGGCAGAGTGCCTTCTCTGGTCGGCCACTCTCTTTCTATTTAAATTCTCTCCACTTGTTGGTATAAGGTGAGTCGTTTATCAAAACATTTCGCACCTTGATAGTCAGCGCGTTTTTTACATTACTTCACTTTGGCCGAATATCGTTTCTTATTGTGTTGAGAATTGTGGAAAGCTCGTGGTAGTGACACAATTACGTATTTATATTTCCTACGTAACAATTGTTAGTGAGTGCGATTGTTAAATATTAGGAAAAATTGACAGGGTGAGGCAGAGAGGGAATGCGAAGCGAGAAAGGGGGATTGGAAGGTAGGGAGGACACAAGGCCTGGGAGGGAGAAAGCGTGAGGCGAGAGAAACATAGGAAGGTGTGGGCGGAATAGAGGAAAGACCATCATTACTCACACCTAAACACCTTCAGTCTACCCCGGTCAGATTGTTTTTAAACCGATGAGGAAATTAACATCTCGACTTGTTCACAGCTTAACACTAAGTCAATGTTCAATCAAAATATCCAAGTATAATGCATTAACAACAATAACAGTTCTCTGAATCCAGGATGTTTCGCTTCCGATAGGTTACAAACTTACACCAACATAAACATTATTCAACTTCCTTAATGAAGATAATCAACCAGGGTCGTCGTAACACAGTAAGCAAGCAAGCAAACTCTCCCCTGTCGATTATACAATAAGCTTAAGGGTATCAAACGAGAGTGAACCGAACTTTTTCTCCTGGATTACCGCGTAGCTAAATGGGCGTATGTAAATGTAGCGATCGTTGTTTATGCCGTAACTTCGTAGACGTTCCGGGCGCGGAGAACCACAATTAACAATTATAATTCGGGATACGAACTGTTGTAGCTCTGAATGGCCATTTTCGGTATCGAGTTTCTCTCCTGAGGGACGCCGGGAGGGGAATATTGAAATTAATTTTGTTACGCAGGAAGGACGTCTCAGTGTAAAATGGAAAACAATTCTAGACTTCATTCATAAATAAATGCCTAATTTGTTTCTTATATGCAAACGAGGCATCGGAAACCCAGGTACTAAAAATCAAAGCTTGTAATGTTGCCTTCTGCCTGTGGAGTTAACGTGAAGAGCCCACGGCGATTGTGCAAGTGCGCCTCACGTGCACTGCGCATGACACGTGCACGGGTAGAAAGGAGAGGAGGCAAGCCGCTTATACACCTGCTGCTGCCTCAAACTGCCTAATACATACCTACTATAAGTAAAGTACTTAAGAGCTCCAGAAAATGCACTTAAGACAATACTATTTTAAATAGTGTCTTCGTATACTCACGCCTCAAGGATCAGGATAGAGTTTTATCATGTGTCCATATCCATATGTCATATAGTATATGACACTAATCATAGATTAATGATGATTATGGCGAGTAATCATCAGCGTAGTAACGAAACTGGCGTTTCCAATATACGCCACGACCAAGGGGCCTGAGGGGTCCCAAAGGGTGCGCTAAAGGAGGACAGCTTATAGATGAGGTATTGGGAAAGAAATGCCAATGATCAAAAGTTGTGTATGGGTGTGCTTATTTCAGTCAAACTGTCTATAATTATTTCAGCTAGCATGAGCTAGCATAGCTAGTATGAACGACATGAGAGTATGACAAAGGAGAATAGGACGTAATTCAAAAATACAAGAGAGAATTAAGCGGAGCTTGCATTATCCAACTTCTGATATGAGTTCTTATATTTAATATTCTGTTAATTATATATACAAAATATGGAGCAGATGACGATACGATTTTTAGATTCGTGCGAAATTAAAATTCTTTCACCTTTCAATCCGTGATAACTCCCGATCTACTTAATCAACTTAATCCAAATTTGATTCTCGCATTGATTGATATGAGGTAAATCATCGACGACAATTTTGAAATCAGAGGGATAAAGGGTGTGGCTGTAATTGGCTGAGAGAGAACTCGAATAAAGATACCATTTTTGATACTGCGTCCATTGAGATCCTCGTAGGAACTCTCCTGTTGTATATGGGATGTAGTGTCAACCACGACCATCACAACCCACCATGATGTCTTTACGGCCCAATTGGCTCCAAATGAAAAGTACTTTTTGGAAGCAACCAAAGCACTTAATTTGTACGTTACCTGATATCCAAATAAATCATTTCGTAAGCCCCTCGTCACCTGTTCCCGACCATCCCTCCCCCACCCTTTTTCGAACCGTTTTCGCTTTTACCTCGCCAGAGAATTTTTTCAATTGCCAAACGACAATCCTGTTGCCTCGACAATCCGAGGGGCCCAAATTCCGAGACGATGACAGCTGTCAGGATGTTTTTGCGCGCACTTAAAAGATTAAACGAGGATTTCGTAGGGCTCGCCGTCCCCTATCAGTCCTGAGGGATGGCCGGGACCGTCCGCGGGATTCGGGCGAATTTATGGACGAGAGGGGAAAAAAGATGAGGAATTAGGATGTAAATTTAGAAAAAGAATTGGAAAATCCCTGCGCTGCTTACGCGTAACGGTTGTTTACGAGGGTTCAAAAGCGTGGAAGGTGAGAGTGATGATTGTCGTATTAATTTTTCAATTTTTAAAACCATAAATATAATCAAAATGACAAGATTTATGGTGTTGTACATATGAAAGATATTCAGAAAACTCTTTAAATGCTTCGTAATGCGACTGAACATATTATGATGAAATCCCTCTTAGAAAACTTTCTCGACCTCCTAATCGAGTGAGCAAAGAAAACAAGTTCGATTTAGAAGAGATTCGTGCGACGTTTTAAGAGGTGACAAAGTACAAATAAATTAAATAGTGTTATAAGTAGTAGTTAGTATAAGTAGTAATTAGTTAGTGCAGTTATTTTGAAACTCGAAACGTAACAATATTTTCTTGAACAAATTCCTCGTTCCTTAACCTAACCTAACTCGCACTTTTATAGGAAACGCATAAGGAAAAAGGTGATAACGACTGCGACCAGGAGTCGACACCAAAACTCTCGCAATACACGTAAGGGATAAGCAAAATGATGACGGTTTATAAGAAGGTTTCTGCCCATTAGATTCCTCATGGTTGTAAACATATGTTGATGCAAACGATGATTATAACATGGAGACAACACCAATAGGAACGTTAACAGTAAGGCAGCAAGGAAGCACCTCTTTGGAAGGGTCAATCATTAACTGTGTTCGTTTCCTATCACTGCCATCTATACTATTGGTCTGGAATTCATGAAGAGGTACATGACCAAATCTAACGTTACGTCCTTAGGGATAGCAACTGTTACAGATAGTACGGATTTACCTACGATTCCTCCAGGATTACTGAAGAGGTGGATGGCCAAAACCAAGGATTAGATGAGCTGTCAGTCCTTATGCACCTGTTTTAAATGTCGAAGAACGAGCAGAACCTTAATCAAGGTGAAATCACCTAATAAATTGGTAGGATTGAGACTAGGGTCTTTTTAAACAGCACAAAGCACAATGAAGGATACAGCTTGTAGTAGAAGCAGGTGTAGACATGGGTGATATGAATGAAGCAGCATTGCAAGCAGCAATAGATCGCATTTTGGGTCTGATCGAGCAAATATGGCGCTCAGAAGGACAGAAATTCTGTCGTGTATGTCAGCAATATCCTTAGAACTGTGGGCAAGGTGCAGCAATTCCTATGAACAGTCATAAACTTTGAAAGATCGAAGATACCCTAAGCAACATCAATGGAGATATTTGGAAACACGGTACAGTATAACTACATAAAGTTCATGGCCAGTTAATGTGATGAGCTTATCGGGGAGGAAGTGCTATAATGGAAAAAGTTTGCTTTTGACTCCTACTGCCCAATTTAATTTTTGTTGGCAACACACTGGGTGTTAAAGTAGCAAAATCTCTTGTGACTGTCAGTGAGGAAGTGCTATAATGGAAAAAGTTTGCTTTTGGCTTCTACTGCCAAATTTAATTTTTATAGGTAACACACTGGGTGTTAAAGTAGCAAAATACTCTTGTGACTGTCAGTGAGGAAGTGCTATAATGGAAAAAGTTTGCTTTTGGCTCCTACAAATGTAGTGGACACTACGTTCCTTACGAGAGTCCTGGTATCTTTCGTAACGGCCTACACCTTTTCCCGCCCGCCTAGTTCTCCTCCTTTAACACCCATCTTATCGCTTCACGCGAGAATTTCCATAATACGATTAGTCATTTAAACTAAGGAGTCGGCAACGTGTTGATGAATCTGATACATTAGCGCACCTCAGGGAAAACGGGAGTTCGTCGCTTTTGTGAACTCCGCGAGGCACTGACTCGTCAGAAAGCCGAGGCAACCTGATGCCGCCGTAAATAAGAGGCGGGGAGACGGATCGACCGAGGGGCGAACGTCTGATGAAGTTCGACGTGGAAGTTTCACAGAGTGAATTACAATTATTAATGGGTACGGTGGCAACTTCGAGATCAAGCAAACTTCATAATAGGCAGTGCAGTCGGTACTAATGCGGTATTTGTTTTCACGTGAATGCACTGCTAAACCCCTGCTTCTCTTATATTTCCTCCATGGAGCAATAGTAAAATAGAACAATGTTTAAAAAGGTGGAAAGTTGCAGGCGTGTGACTATTACTTTAAGCAACTGTTAGTTGTGAAAAACTTGTCTCCAATATGGGGAAAACCAATTACCTCCTTTTATGTTGTTACTAAATTAAAAAATTTCCTCTTTAGACGACCGTGTCTTTTCCTCGTACGCCTAAAGTTTCAAAACGACAGCAAAACAACCTTCAAAAAATAATTTAAAGGAACTTTAACTATTACACATCTTTTAGTATGACAGCTAAAGTACTTCTTAAAAATCACATGTCCGTATGATCCCTAAGAACCCTAAGGGCCAGCCTGATAATGCCTATGTAATATTTCAGATTTTCAAGGGGATTTACGCGAGGAATGTAAGCATAGCCTCTTCTTTTAATGAAACCACAAAAGGCAGTAGGAAAACCTGCCTTTATTTTACAGGTCGTTATATACAAAAGCACGTGCCTATGTAATATTACAGATTTCCAAGGGGATTTACGCGAGGAATGTAAGCACAGTCTTCTTTTAATTAAACCACAAAAGGCAATAGGAAGACGTGCGTTTATTTTACAGGTCGTTAAATATAAACGCACGTGCCTATGCAATATTTCAGATTTTCAAGAGGATTTACGCGAGGAATTTGAGCATAGTCTCTTCTATCAATTAAACCACAAGAGGTAATGGGAAGACGTGCCTTTATTTTACAGACCGTTATATATAAACGCACGTGCCTATGCAATACTTCAGATTTTCAAGAGAATTTACGCGAGGAATGTAAGCACAGTTTCTTCTTTCAATTAAACCACAACCTTGAATCTTACCCATATGGATCGCCTTGGCAGGTTGTAATAGCATCAATTTACTTAATGAGACATTATAAGTACGTTCATTTTTGAATGTACTGATGAAAATAAAATTACCAGAAGTTGACGATTACCAGAAACTTCTCGTACCACCGTTTTTCACATTACCCATTTATCTGACCCGAAAAATTAATAACGACCACTAATTTCGCCCTCGGCAAGTCCGATGTGATCCCGTCCCCTTCCCAGCTGTTCGATCGCTAAGCCAGAGGGAAGTACGAACTCGCCGAGCCTCAACACACATAAATCTTCAGAGGATTATCTGAAGATAAGGGGAGAACGACTGACGCGAATTGGAGGATTTAGATCCCAATTGCTGCGGCTTAAAGTGTTAATAATAGGAAAAAACCCGCAGTGGCGACCAGAAATATCAGATCGCGGCCGAGCCTGCTCGCGCTCCGTGGAAATTAAGGAATGAAAATCGGCAAACAAGCAATGAGACTAACTTGTGAAATATGACATTTTCAAAGCAGTTTGTAAGCGTGGAAAAGTTTTAAAACAACCCCTAGTAACGCGGAATTATGCAAGAATATGCACTGGCTGGGAAGTTCTAAGTGCATAAATATTCAGCGGTTTCGGTAGAAGAGCCATTAACGTAAATAAGAAAGTAGGGATTTATAGCTCATGCATATTTACGTGTTTTGCTGGATATGTGGGAATTTACACCACGAAAATGGTACGGAAAACAATAATATTTTCGTCTCAATCATCACAACATAGACAACCAACAATACACTAAAAATACAGTCATGGGCTTGTTAAGTCCGACGAAGTCAAGGCTAATCTCGCGCCTCTAAGTAAGTACAGCTGTAACGTCACTACTAATAGCACTGCATTAACTTTAATTGATAACTTAAATATAATGTCCTCTACCAATCCGAAAGGCAGATGACCAAGGCCAACCAGGCTCTTTGACCACATGAAATTACTTAACTCAAAAGTATAACCATATCACTAAAATTAACCCTCTTATGTTTCTAAACTGAAACATTCTTCTAGGTTCCTTCTGGCAACCGGAACAACGGGGATATACTCAGGAGCAATTACAGCTCTCACGGGAAGATATTCGGGAACGATCGCAGCTTTAATGGGAAGATCACTGTTTCTCGTACGGCAAAATCGCCCGAGAGAACGTCACCAAGTCGCTTCCCAGTAATTTTACTGGGGAGAACTTTACAGCGCTGGTAAGTTCCCTTTTCCTTCCCCTTCCTTCCCTCGTCCACACTTTCACGTTTCCAATTTGAAATCTCTTCATCCATAGAAGATAGAAAAGTGGCGAGATGTCCTTTGTAGAAGCTACTAGTTTATTACATACTGTAGATGGATCAAACCAATTCGACCAATTGAAATCGAGACAACCCCCTTGGAATTACCCCCGACAACTACCCCCTTGCATTAGTAAGATGGGCCCAAATCCTCCCTCATGACAACCCCTTGAGCTCAATTATGAAAAATATTTCTTTCCCCAAGGAATTCCTCTGATCCTTTGAAATGTTTCTTTCGCAGCAGGAGCGAGGATGAAGGTTACAACAACCCCCCTCCCCAGCGAACGATAACTATTAAATTAAGCGTGAATCCAATGAGGCGGCAATTACTTACGACGACTTATTAAAGGGAGTTCGGAAAGTGAAACGAAGGGCCTAAATTATCTAAGTCGGAAAACAATTTTCCTGCAACGCGCCGAAAATAAACAACACAGGGTTGGCAATGGGGGCGTTAATGATTTAATTAAGAAGTAGTCAGTTGGAGTCCGACGATAATATCTCATGGAAAATAACATGTCTATTAGGGAGGAGCCGAAGGGGGCGGTGTGGGTGTTAATTTGCTTCCGATGAAAGTGTGGAAACCTGAAATCAGCGAAATTGGGAATTTATCGCCAAGGAATAAATCCAGAAATGATTTACGATGAAACAAATGATTTACCATAAAGTCCAAGTTACGAAATATTCTTCAAGAAATTATTAACACTTCACGTAAAGAATACGATCGATCGTATAAATAGATCCCTAATAAGTCCAGTGAAGACCGTGCGAGGCGATAACGGCCGAAGCACAACCTCGAAGTAACAAGCACAAACTCTCTTAATTCATTATTTCAACACTGACTAACCTCTTTACTGTACCAGAAATGCAAATAACCTAAACCTCTTGTGAAAAATATCTCTTCTCAGTTACTACCCTTACTACTCTCCATCCCTTCTACTTTTCTCTGGTCGCTCTCGCTTAGAACCAAATTCGAAAATAAATTCCTATACCAACATTCCTCTAGTAACTTTTATTTTCAACCAAAGGGCATTCGATCCTACGGTCATTTTGGCCCATTTTTAATGGAACTGTTCATAGGAATAACCCAATGGTCCAACCTCCCTTCGCCCCAGTCAAAACGTCAACTTCTGCTCTTTTGAAATTAAGTATTTTAAGTTTGTAGGGACTGAAGAAGCTTGTAATAGAAGAAGAAATGGGGAAAATGACAGTCTTGAGCTACGCAACTGTCACAGCATTAGAAGGATACCAACAGAAATACTAGAGGCGACCACAAGACAACACTGCCATAGGAAAGGAACTAATAGCAGCAATGGAAGAAATAAAAAGGATCTTCTATACTCCAATGAAAATAAGGAAGAAACAGTAATGTGATTAACAACACAGAACGCTAACGAAACCAGAAGGATGCTTGAAGATTTCTTGGAACATAGATTTCGTAGCAAGAAGAAACCTCCCTGCAAGAAGAGAAAGACTAGGAAAGAAAAAACTAGAAAGAAAAAGTAGTACCACTGGCCCTTAAGAAAAGACAATTCAACCGACACAGCAGGAAACAGCGAATAGGAATTGAAAAGGCCACTAGAAGAAGAATATAAATCATTACCTCCTACAGACCATTAGCGATATAATATTATATTTTCCTGACTAACGACAAAACGAAGATAATAAGGGGAGACCTAAACAGAGGCCATGAAGAAATAATACATTACTTATTATCATAAAAGTTAGGTACAAGTAAAATGTCTGCCAGAATTCCGGCTTCTTTTCGCGGTTCGTATGTGGTTTAAGTAGATTTGGGAAGAAGCACCCACCCTGAAATTTCGACCTGTGGTCCAATCTGTTCTAGTAAGAAGTAAGCTAATTTGAAACTAAGAAAAGTAGGAAAACAGACTTAGGTACGTGGTAACAATTTCTACTTACCCATTCTACGTCCTTCACACCCGAGTGTTCTGCCAAGTGCGATGGAAATGTCTGAAACCAAAGAGTTATTATTATAATTTTGTTCCATGCTTTCTATAATGTATCAATTAGAGATTACTTTAAGAAAGAGAATCACTGAATATAATTTATACTGATAGATTTGTAATTTCAGGTTTTGGCTGATGATGACACCAGGTATTAAATAGATATTAAAGTGTCACGTGTTGTTAGGCTATTTCATTGTTGAGAAGGCTGACAAATAACGAATGTTATCAGCACTACACCAAATTCCTTTAAATTTTCATCTATTTTAGCAAAGGAAGAGAACGCCTAAATCAATCATGGAAGCATTAAAGCACTGTTATTTTCGCATGCGACTGATCGTAGAGGCGAAATTTATCGACACGAGGGAGGAATCAAAACGGGACAGGATTAGATTGAATAAATCGTGCCAATAAGCTTTAATAGCGATATTAGGAAGCGCGGCGCCCATAGGGGGGCGCATTAATGATGCTTTGTAGCACGAGACCGTCAAAGGAAACAATTTCGCTACATGTTTATCGGCGCTATTTTTTCACGTTACGCCCTTCGACGTTATTGCTAATATATGCCGAGGTAATGGCAGCTATCGGGAGATTTAAAGGGTTTCGTCTGTCGTTATTAATACGGGGTAGTCAGTGGACATCTTTATGTGTTTTCTTTACTGATTGGGCACGCAGACTACCTTAACCCCCTCACGGGGGTTACACACGAGATGAAACCTGTGACAAAATCTATGGAGATTGTAATTACCTCGTCGGATATCCAATATCCATTGTGTTCTGAAGGTTGCGTCGAATTACGAAATTTCAGATTTAACCTCAGCTCACATAGTTCAAGGATTAATAAAGGAATTTGGTAAGGAGCTCGTCGTAAACATTTGTGGAGTTATTAGCTACAACGATTTACATGTTGTTTACTTCCTATCGCTTTGAAACTGTTCGATTTCATTCAAGTAGACGGAGAGATACGACATGCGGCTTAATTTTAAGCAACTTTGAACATCCTAAGGCATCTCAGAGTATTTATTATATCATATTTTAGGGTTGATATTGTGTTTGTTTGCTGATGGTGAAATCCAAACGGAATCAGCTTGAAGCGGTGTAATAACGGATTCAAATTAAATCAAAACAATGTTACTAATTGACTTTTCATGAAGTTAATTCCATTTCCGCCACGTGCGAAAAACATCGACAGAATAAATCCCATTTCGACGATGTCCAATTTTACCCGCTGATCTGAGGGCGCCTCAACTCCCCTACCGACTACAAAACCGAATGATGAGGCAGTTAGAGGAAAATTCAATGAGGAAATAGTCAAAGTGCTATATGAAATCAGCCTACTTATGGTCCTGAATACTTAACACATGAATATTTAAATTATCCGCTATGAATTTGTATTTCATTGATATGTGATACGCCTTAATTCCCACAGAATTCATTTTCCCGGCTGGACTAATTGAGCATGGGTTGCTTCTTCCCAAATTGTGCCGTGGTAGAAGAATGTGCTCGCCGCCTCCAGGTGACAAGGGGTAGACGCCGTCCAGGGATGACGTCCGGGAATCAGCTCTCCGATCCACCAGGAATCCGGTGAATTAATTTTACCTCGTTATCTTTAAGGATTTCGATTTTTACACCCCTCTAACTATCTGCATTAATTCGACCGTCTTTCTCTCGAGGCACACCGCCCTAATCATCTTTTGCATTTTTTGGCCCGACGCCGTTCGCCTTTCCTCACCCCCTCTTGCCTACCACGGAGTTTTCCTCCGGTACTTTTATCGTGTTGGCCACAATTAAGGCATTGGAATGCGACCGCGTCTTGCCGAAAATCCCTCATTACGCTTCGACCTTTAATCGCCCCTAGTCAAAAAGCGCTTTTAATATTCGCTTTCCTTCGAACGAAACGGGTAAACAAATTGTATTTATACGCCTTTTTGGAGTTCATTTCCGCTGGCTTTGATCTTGAGGTGCTGCTGTAAGAAATTTTCCCCGACTTAGTTACTATTTATTCCTACGGCCGACTAAATAAGACGGTCTCAAAAGGAGAAAATAACGTATTACAACCGAAAATTTGCGGAACCGAAACGAATGACGCCCCGAGGTGTAATAAAGGAGACGTACAGTCGAGCTTAGACATGTGCGTGGAACGTTAGGCAACTAACATGGGATTTAAGTTAAAAATTCAAAGAGGCAGAGAAAATCACGGATTTTTAACTACATCCCACCGATATCACAACTTTGACTTAGTTAATTACCTACTTAAGTCGTATTATACATCAGCCAGGATAATAACTGAACGTTCATAAAGCAAAAGACGCTGTTGCTACGACTGGAGAAGAATTAGTTACTAAATCCGCTTTTTAACTTTTAGGGGTTAAAACTACCCCTATTAGAAAATAATTTTATGACCGTAGATTCGAGCTTGTAATCGAAAGCAGTAAAACCCTAGTAGTGAGTGAAATAATCAAACTCAAGTCACGTGATTGACTGATTTCTGGTGTGATTGATGAAGGATTGATTAGAAATTTTTCCCTTCTACATTCTGCATTACCTTATATATATCGCCCCTTTTCCATCGATGCTTTACGATCATTTTATGATTCTATTGTGGTTCGTACTACTTGGTGGACCAAGAAAAGTAAATGCCACAACGTGAAATTCCTCTTAAATTGGTTTATTATAGAGAAATTCTCTCGACGAACAGTACACAAGCGTTAGGGATTTGCATTTATAATGAGGGTGGCGAACTGTCAGTCGCAAACGAACGGATAACAAATTATAGTTTGAACGCAAATTTAAAAAACATTAAAATGCTAGTGAGTGACTTTTACGAGCATTAATGAATTATATTTCGTCTGGGCTTCATTAATTATCGTTGTGGCCCTTCTGGGGAGCAACTCTGGTAATACTTATAATTTTTTTTTCGCTTTGAAAACTGTTTCCTGGGAATTTCCAAAGGGAAAACTGGTAAAAACGTATCGTTTTCGACTAAAACACCCTTGAAATGCACTTCCTACGTAAATCCAGGCATCGCACTGTTTTGGGCAGCTCTACAATTCGCCAAAAAAATTTCCTCAGGATTTCCAACGATATCAATCATAATATCCTCGACTAATAAATAACTCAAACTCCGTAAAAAAAATTTCGACGCCCCACCCCAGTACGAATTGTTTAGAACTTAAAGGCATCCCTTATTAATATTTACGACGTAAGATCTAACGCGTGTTGCAGCTCAAAACGGCACAATAATTCACCGCGGAAAGTAGAAGCGTTAAACAAGTGAAGTTCCTGCTGGAAACTTCGCAGGCGAGTCGGGGAAGTTTTATTATAGGCTCAAAAGTGCGGAATTTGCATTGTACTTCGTTAGTTTTACTGAATTTTTAAGGCCCGATGGCTCATACGAAATAACGATCTAATAGAATTTATCCTCGGTATAATGAGGGAATTTATATGTACAGTTAGGGGTTTAAACTTCATTAACGACGTTAATAGTATTTTTACCCATACTAATTAATTTCGTTGACTTACACTACATAACATTTAATTCTAATTCATGTTATGTCCGTTGACGAGTTTTTCGATCTCTCATACATAGTTGCCGTTGTTTCCCAAAAGTCTGTAGATCAATTAAATTTATGAAAAATTTAAAGAGTGAAAGCCAGAAAAAATGAAAGATTTAACCGTAGTTTTAATTAATAATTCAAAAATAATTCCTCCATTATCTCTTTTTTTGGAACGTAATTAAAGGTACCTTCACGTGGGCCAAGCGTAATAATTATAACGTGATTGGCACTCGCCCCCTCGGGGATTCTTTCACGTCTAAAGTTTCCCAGGCAAAACAATATCCACGAGTACATGAATAATGAAACGTTGTAACTACGCGGACAAACTTGTACAAATTGGAGAAGTTTATTAGAAATTTAATGAGTAGAACTAAGTAATGAGATACTAATTAACTAAGGTTCAGGCAGGATATGACCGATGTAAATCTTGGGAAATGGGTGCGGATTTCGTCATGAGAGTTCTTTTCCTTGCGAAATTTCGAGGCGTCGTAGTGAAATAGAAACTTTGCAGCAGGTGTATTTCCACAACTCCTTCGAACTTGGTTTATCGAAAGTTTCTCGAAAATGTCGTCATAATTTATTTACAAGCCGTAGGGAACTTTTCACTTTTGCGATACTTTCGAGTAGTTTTGGCACATTTTTACCCAAAAAGACAAGGGAGCAAAGTTTCCACCAAGAAACACTCGAATTTGTCGCTGAAAATGGCGAATACGCGTCGTCCCTTTAAGATTTATTCAACAACAAGAATCCGCTTAGATTTTTTTGTCAAAGGAGGAAGCAAGATCGAAATTTTCCTCATTATACAGAAGTAACGGTGAAATAACGAAATTAACTCGCGTAGCTACGACAAACAATTTCTTTTAAGGAAGATTAAATGAGCACAGCGCCACGAGGGAGTATTAGCACCAAGTTTTCTTCTCTCCGTATATCGACAAATTAAATACTAGATTTTTACTACTAAAATTGATACCCTAGAGAAAGAAAATAATATCGTTATTACACTGCAACGTTTTACGAGTTCGAAATAATTCCCCCAGTACTAACTGTACTTAACTAATTCATTAATTACTAGCACTACTTAAATTCCTAAAGCTTAATTCGTATTTCACTTGTTTATTTATTGCTCCCACAGGACGCTCGAGTCAGATATCGACAGGTGTTCGTTCTGGACTTTTCCGGCCGGCTGGGCCTCGCTTTTGTTCTCCCTCTAACACTCTAGAGGAGTATGGAACCCTAAACGAAACAAATATGGCGCTTTAAGCGCACCTAACTAGCTCCAAGGCACGGGAATTATTAGAAATAGCGCATATAAGTCTATAGAATTTTCCTTAACGCCCCCTATAATTCAATATTTGCATCAGCGACGAACGTAATCGCTTCGAGGGAGACTCGTCGCCTGCGTTAATATCGACACGATGCGACGCTACCGGAAGAGTAGAAATTGTTTTCGTTCCGAGGGACGTTATTTGTTTCTGGATTTGGCGAAATTGAATTTCGGGATAGAGGGGATGTTCTCCTCTCCCCTTCGAGGAGAAAGGAGTAAACACGTCCTACGTCAGATCCGCTAAAAAGGAAATTTTAATATTATCCTGTTTGAACAACTTATTTATATTGTGTATCTCCTATGAGGAGACTAGCTGATGGTCGTTCGGGATTATGTCGATAGAAATCCGATCGGGACTCACTGTCTTTGAAGGGGGACGGTAGGAAAATACAGAATTGGACCCCGAAATTATGAGAACTCCATCACAGTCTGAACTTCGTGGGCTTACGTATTACTAACTAAAAAACACCCTTAATAACTCCGGTTCCACTGAACTGATTCCAGTCAAGTTTACACAGCAATTAGACACTAAGTTAATAAATATTTCTGGAAAATTTGAAGCAAGAGCGACTAAGAGTTGAAGTGTACTCGCGATGAGGGATTCTCGGCAAGACACGGTCGTATTCTGATTGTGGTAAACATATCGGTTCGGAGAAATTGCTCGCTAGGGGGAGAGATGAATAGGTTGTAGGCGAGGAAACTCGGGGGAGAGACGAGAGGTCGTCGGTGAATAGAAAAGAGTGAAATAAAAAGGGAGATTTGACTCTCGTGCCTTGCGAGGAGGGCCTCTTGGGAGAAGGCGAACACCCTGTGTGATGAGGCAATGTTGAGTAAACCTTCTCAACTTATCTGACAGTGCAGTTTACACCCATCCAGGGTTGTCCACTACTCTATCCCCTCGCTTTTTGTATCCGTATCAGGCAAAACTATAAAAAAATCGATTTCTTCTATTATGGTTTTTTGAATTTATTTAAAAAAAAATGTTTTTTTACTTTCTAAGGGATAGAAAATTCAATTTGCTACAAAAAAGTTCCTTACAAATTTTAACCGAAAATGCATAGTTTTTGAGATAAAGCCGAAAAACCAAAAAGGGACCAAACTTACATCATTAATAAAACTTATCATAATCACTTATCATAAAATATATCATTAATAAACTAAATTTAATTGCACTCCTCGGGTTTATCTTCCTTATACACCAGTTGAACGTATGAAACGATAAAATTACGTCTTAGTTCTTATTGCATGACATACCCAATAGTCTATTATCCATAAAACCTATTTAAGTTTACAATAAGTTCAGAATGTTTTGCACAGTGTTTTGTTTAATATTGAGGTAACTATAGTTACCTTTATCGTATGATTTTTGCTACTATACACCTAAGGCATCAAATAAAACCCGCTGTCACCGCCAGAGTCGCGAGAAAATTATACTCCCCCTCCATGAGACTATATCACTTAAAAATGCATAACGCAAGAATGCGGAAAAATATTAAAATTCGTTAAAAATTATTATCCCCAGCAGATCGTCGGTAGATATTATTATTCCTGGCTGGTAAAATGGGAGACATAAATTTCAAAGAAAAAATCTCAAATTATTCCTTACATTTTTACAGGAGGCAGCGAGCGACTTTAAATTTTCGCAGGAGGAACGTGACAATTCCCGGTATATACTCGCAGTAGTTTCGTTAAGGAATAAGCGGCGCGGTAAATCCTCGTGGTCCTAAAAGCGTCGGAGAACACCAGGGAAATTTCTTAAGCGAAAGGGAAACAGATTTTCAAACGTCCTGTGTCGTTTCCGGGAAACTCTCCCGCGTCCTTTAAAACCAGTGATATATTGAGGGTAATATTGTCCAACCTCCCACTTTATTAGCTTATTAAAACTGAAATGCTCGATTTCAAAAAAGGCAACCTCGTAACCATCCTGGATGGAAACGTACAAGAAGTCACATAATCCGGCGGATGCCCGTAATCCCGACCGCGCAATTAGGAAAAGTCGTTTTATCGGTCATTTTTTGCAACTGTTCCTGGCAATTCCAGCACGTTCCCTGTGCGAGTAGCTGAGAGATGTTACGAGCGTTATAGTTCCATGCAGATGGTCACTATCCGCAAATTAACCCGATTCCTTGTTCCTGCCTTCTCCCTCTCACACACACTACTAGACATCGGGGGTCGACTTTATGACGGCGGAATTCGTTGCTTTCGATTTAACAGCCACTTTGTGGATAATAAGGATATTCGTGGCGATTCAAGGAACTGGGGGGAAAATATGGTGATTATTCCCGAGAGACCGACCAGGACCGGGAACGTTTTCTATAGGGAAGTACAAAATTGCACAACAATCGACTTAAAATAGAGTACACTGGTAAAGCGAGGAGTATATTGCAGGGGACAAATGATCCAAAAGGAGTACTCATTGTACTTCGCAAAATCTGGGAGAATTCCACCACTTCTTCAAGGCAATATTAAAGACAATAGAGCCAGTAAAAGCAGAAAATGGAGAAAACACTAACAATCCTAAGGGTATACGCAATCAACGATAGTAGATAAGCATAGCGGGTTCTGGCTCACAAGGTGAGGAATCTGGGGGTGTCGACCGGTGGAGTCCCCGGCGGCCATTGGTTGTCGGTCTCCATGTGGGTGTTTGTTCGGGTGTTGATTGTGTCCAACTGTGAAACTAAACCAACGTATAGCTTATAAAATGTTTCTGCTGACATCAAGATTTGTGCACAATTACTCTTTTAGTCCACCTTGTCTACGTCAGTTAAATTTACCCGCTACTCCCTTTTTTTTTGGTGTTTCTATCGAAGGCAATTATTCTCGAACTGGCGCGTCGTTTCATTACCTCCACACCCAATTAGACCCCATCGATAACTCATTAGCATTTAGAAGTTACCCGAAGGAGTTCATTAGCTATCATATTGTAGGAAGTTGTACTAATTTATATTCGAAAGCGATCGCTCATTGATGGTGATCGAGCAATTAATCGAACAAGTTGAAGTGTCGTAATGATAAGATATCAAAGTTATAGGTGGCAATATAATTTAACGATTTTATTAAAGGGAAATTGGGGAACTTTTCAATTCTCCGAGCAGTCTTTCGAGTATATCTTAAAACACGGAGTAAAGTCGAATCGTTTACACTATTTTAATATTTTCCTTGCATTAATTTCAGGACAAATATTGTATGAACGTAACTTTTGGTGTGTACACATCAATCCCATATTTATGAAACGGCGGTTGCTTGTGTTTCGTGAAGGAACAAGTAAAGTCAACAATGGCAATGCGAGAGTAGTGTAAATTAAACTTTTAGTTCGTAGGTTCATAACAAGCAAGATTTCAACAGAACAAATAACAACAATTCAATATTAGTGTAAGAAACTCTTATTGCTGACTGGTTACTATTTTCTTATTACCTTTCTTTTCGTTTATTGTAACTTTTTCGCTAAAACCAACCGTTTTTGTGCTATTTGTAAAGAATTGTCCGAAAACCCTTTTTTTTAGTCAAAAAACAACATTTTCAATCGCGAATTACTCGGAAATCAAATTGGATTTATCAAAGAAACTTCATAGGACATGTATTCCTTAAAATTAGCTCCTCTATCGATTTCCGTGGCAATTTTGAGTGTAAACAACTTCACCCCTAAGAAGAGGGTGGAAACCACCCCCAGGAACTTCTTCATAACTATTGAGATTAAATAAAAGGTCGTATAGCCGCACCACTAATTTATATTAGTCATGAAATAAGCGTAATGAATTTAATTACAATTTTCTTCAGATTAAATAAAAGGTCGTATAGCCCCACACCATCAATTTATATTTGTCATGAAATAAGAGTAATGAATTTAATTTTAATTTTCTTGAAGAAAATATGAAAAACGTTAATTTTCCCCATCACTCCCACGGATCTCTCCGCCATAACGTCCCTCAGACACAAAACTTAATGCCATTTCCCTTAATGCTCATTATGATTTATAAATTAGTAAGTGACGCTCTTAATGTAATTGCCTCAGAGGGGATCCGACCGATTTCGTACGGAAAAATCCATCTCCATCTGGAGTAAAAAAGCAGACTCGCCAACAATAATTCCCCCTAACTCTCCCTCACCTCTCCCTTAATGGAATTAGAAGAAACATAAATGTTAGCATTTATTAATGTTAGGGTGATTTAGAAGGGTTGCCGCATGAATTTATCTTCGGCTGTAAGAGATTGGTTTGTTTGTTAACGTGGACAGGTTGGTTTATGTCAGAGATAATTCCGCCCATTATCTCGAATCGGAGGGTTTAATTAAAACAAAAATTTTTTGATAAAGCGGTCCGCTCTTTCCGAGGGAGATTTTAATTGAATTTGAGGCCCTTTGTGAGTTGCTGAGTGATCGCCTAATGAAACCAAAATGGCAATATTGAAGAACCCAAACCCTTTAATAGGCATTTCCATCATAATATAACCACTCGGGCTTGATTGTTATTGGTGCGCAGTGTCAATAATACAAGGATAAACAGAAATTTGCTAAAGTTGTGGTTCCATCTAATTTGGGTATATGAAATCAACCTAAATTACCCTACAAGAATACCTAAAATATATCGTTACTCGTTGTATTCCTTGGGTAATCCATCATCATACAATATGGTATCGCGTCAGAAGAACTCACCCGAGATCCGAGGGCGATAATGTTTATTTAACAAGTGATAAATAAGTATATAGGTATAAATATGTTTTACTAACACACAAAAGTCTCAAAGTCGAAACACGAAGCGATGTGATCAGTGTTCGTGTGTACTCCTAACATCTGACAAATTATTTCCTACTGTATTCCGTTATTTCGGCTATGCAAGTCGTCAGTGATAAAGAAAATAAATCGAACCGAAGGTAACGACCCGTTAAATAGAGGGGTGAGCTACGTGAGTTATGTTTTGAATATCGAAAATGAGGGAAAGATTAAGTTCGTATCGAGCTCTAATCGTTTATATACCCATATGCGACCTCGCGGGGTCCTCTAGTGATCGAAGTACTTTCAAATGTGGTTAATGATCAATATCCAACTAATGTTTTCTTGGCCCGGTGTTATCGATCAATTTTTAATTGACTGAATGCCATTCTCGAAAAATATTTTATGTCAAACGAATCTCCCCGTGTCATATTGTCGTTTCATTATCATTTCGAAGGGTCCCTTTATAATACTTAATATTGAAATATCCCTTTATATACGTCTTTCCTCTGTTTTATTCGCTTGATTTTCAAAGCGAAGCAAATAAAAAAGAATTCATTATACAGAGAAATTTATGAGACAGGCGCAATGTCCGCTTCTGAATTTTTCAGGTTGTTATTGATAAGGTTCCTTATTGTGCCGGTCGATAAAAATGTGAAGCATGTGGAGCCCAATGAGAAAATTCATATTGTTCGAATTCCTTTGAAAACGAGCGCTTTTACAACACCCGAATATATATTTTTAAATATTTGATCAATTAAATTCGAGATTTGGGCGAGTAGAGCGGACAATACTTCCGTATGTGCTTATGGGTAAATATATAGAAATGCACATAGACAGAACGCTCTGAAAGCGAAAAATATCAAAAGTAAATTTTGATACATTCGAATCAAGGCGATTACATTCCCACAACGCATGTTTCCAATTTTGGCACCATCGCATTCTCACTAAATATTTTTTTTTGAAACGACGTTCGTTATTTCACTCTGTATGAATACATTCCGATAATGCTGGTATTGAACGCAAACACCACAAAAGAATCTGTTTGTACACCATTAATTTGAGAAAAAATAATCGTTCAAAATCAAGATTGACACAAACGTAATTCGTGTATACACAAGAATTCGATGTGATATGATTGATTGCGATACGCCAAAATGAATTTATAACACCCTTTGCAATTTTTAGATAAGTATTATACATTGATAATAGTAAAATTTTAACTGACTGAACAGTAGAAATTATTGAATCGTTGAGGCATTAGTACGCTGTTCTTTTCTCTCTACCTTTCTCTTCCTCTATCACTGTAGATCATAGAGTACTTATCATAGTTAGAGCACGTAATAGCAATAAAATCACAACTCCGTGCGCTTACAACGACTTGATAATAATGAGATTATGCAAGTAGATATCACAAGCGGGTTCTGGACCACGGGACGAATGACGCGTCACACGCCGCGACTGCCGCGGGCGACGACCACGGAACACGAAAGTGAGGTTAGACACACCGCAAGAGGATGTGCGCAGTGCACCGCAACCGTCATACGTTCCTTGATTCCGTGGTCCAGAACCCGCCCGTCATATCTACTTTAGCACCTTAACCTGATGTTATCTACGTTAAATTGACACCTGCACACTCGTGTTTGGAAATAAAGGAAACGTAAATATCTCAACTCATGGAGGTATTTATGAAGCTGTCTAAAAAAATTTTTTTCAGCGGTTATGTTTCTTATTTTTGGTCGTGTTAGAAGAGAAAATTAAAATTAAAAATAAAGGTGTGATTGACAAAACGACTTGGAAGAAATTATCTCATCCCTCTTCAGCAAAGCTAAAATTACTAGTATCAATGCAATTTTCCAGGAAATCCCCTTTTATACTCACTACAATTTCATCAGGACACAAAACACTCTATATTCACTATATGCTCCTTTCTGTTTCTGTGGCCTTAAAGAATAATTTTCTTGATACCCAGGAAGCCTACATAAAGATCTTAAAGCTCCAAAAATTTGAGATCCCTCCATCTCAATTCTGAAACTCGATATTTTCCTTTCCGATTGCTCGTGCTTCGAGATGGCTGAGAGAAGCTAAATAACTCGGAATTTTCTCCTCTTATGGGGTGAAAAATGCCCGTGAAACTTATCAACCGATGCTCGAATAGCTGGAAACTTTAAACATTGCGCACAAGCAGTAAGCAAGTTGAAGTAAAAGTCGTTAGAGTTGAAGAAATAAGCGAATCCTGGAGTTAAGTAAATACACATTTCCACCTAGATAAGGACCCATTTAACAGAAACAATAAGGTTCTCCCTGCTTCCATTTTGATTCCTCACTACGTCAAGGGCAGCGTGTCCTATCGGCCCTTCTCGCACGCACACACACACCGCACAATCCCACATCCAGACTCCCCATCCCTCTAACAAAATTTCGCAATTGAATGCCGTAATCTCTATCCCGGAATAGGGTTACGTGGGATTATCCCGTAGGAAATGCACCGGTACGTATTGTGCACGGAATTAACCAGACAACGTCGGTCGCCGTATCAGATTGATGTAAGCCGCTAAAACTGGACAAATCGCTTACGTATCCGCTGGAACGTTAACAAGTGTTAAAGCTCGTAATAACTTGTGGTCGCACGTGGGGCCCTAATGGCGGCTTAATTGACGGTAGGCTGCAATCAGCGGAGCTAATATTTAGATAATCGGATCGAGGAGGACTTCTCTATGTATATGAGGAGAGCGGACAATGCACATCCCATGAATACGTGTAGGTATACGAGATGGGGTGTAATAACGTTCGGTACGACTGAATAAATCTCGTAGGACACGTCCTATGTCGAGACTTGGGTTATTCAACGCTGGAACTATGTACTGTTTCAGGTAGTGTTTGTAGTGCTTAACAAAAATATGTCGTATTGGAAGCCAGCTTTCTTATGGGAGGTTTCGTGCTGAGGAGTAATTCCATAAGAAAGCGTCACGAGACGAGACGAAAGCGAATTTAGTATATCTGCCCCTTTTGCCTTTATTTCTTTGTACATGGGATAAGTTCTCTCTATCTTTTGCGCACAACACAACACAAAAACAATTTTTCTTCAGTATCGTAATGGAACAGGCTAATCGTGTATTCCCGACAGACCGAAACTCCGATCGTTACTTATCAGATCGCTTCCATATTTATTAAGCCGTCATTTACGTGCCGATAGATTTTTGTTAAGCGCGGGCCCGATCCGTTTCCGTTTCTTCCGCTCCTCTGTTTCGTTATATACCTAATTTTTTCCCCGTTTACCGTATCCTCATATCTCAGGCTTTGGCGGGGAGATGCGATAGAGCCCGCTCTTAAAAATAGACAGTCTAAAATTCGATTTAAACTCCCCGATCCCCGTATTGGGCTTTATTGCCGTATATATCATCGACTTTGTCACTGCCGCTTATTTCTTGCTAGAAAAACGATTCCGAGTGTTACGAAGCGTGGAGGGATTGAGAATTTCTCTCGAAGGCCTGAAATGAATGTGTTTTTTTCGGGATAGTGAAAGTATTTGTCGCTAGGTGCACTGAACGCCCCAGTGCTTTTTTTTAATGATAAACGAGCCTGAACAGGAATTTATTATCGAACGGCCCAGCACGAATAGGTAATTATAAGTAAGGTCGCAACGCCCGTAATCGAGTTTCAACAGTGTAATTACCTCCAATTCCTTCCTATAACGGTTTTCATGAAATTACCTAACGGAAAAAACGAACAACTCTTTCCTACTAAAGAGAACTGAAAAAATATGCAGGACCCACAAATTACATTTTTTATATACAGAGAAAGAACTTAGTGTAACCTTTGACTGAAGAAATTTTACCGAGACGCGCAACCCAATGGGGATACGTGTTACGCGTTTTTGTTCCAGCTCGAACCTCTGTATCAGAGAGTATTTACAGCTGAAAGTGTCTAGGTGGTAAAATGTCTTGTGTAAAAGTCTCTATAAAGTTTAAATGTTGCTAAATGGCTGCCGATAAGGGTAAAATTAAGGACACATCCACAAAATTATTACGAAGTAAAACGAATCACCAAGAGACAGACAGAATAAAACGAGAATATTATTATGCTAGGATTCACCAAGCTACAGAAGAAGCCATTGTGAACATAGATACCGACTTTGTTTACTTAGTTACAGTGGCGTACGTCCGATTATTTAGGAATAGTGAATGCACATGTCTAAAGTGTCTAGATGCAGTCATCTCTTATTTTCCAGTGGAGTTCAAATAGCTTATCGTTAGTGCTTGTGAAACATGAAAGTAGGTCCACTTTTAAGGCTTTTGTGTACGTACCACGTTATGAGAGAAGACTTGCCTTTTTAAATACGGTATTAAAAGCGCATCTAACGAACTTGGCTCTGCAATAAAAGTCCAATGGAATTTTCGCCTCGTCAGCTCCTACTTTTTGACAGGTAATACCACTAATTATACTGACGTGATTAATACAAAGAAACAATTTAGATATAAACACGAGTGGTGGATCCCTCGCTATTTCGCCGCGTGGAGAGGATACAGCTGGCGGCGCGAACAAAGCGGCGGCAGGCTAGCTCTTTAATTCAACGGATTTACTTCATCTGAGGGGGGGGGGAAGGATTAAACTGTCTGATAACACCGACAATCGTAATTCCATTGATTATGATGAGAACGATTGTACGCCATCAAAGGCACCGCATATGGCGATTAATCACGCCCCCTACGGGTGAAAAATCACACGATAATTGAATAGACCTCTCGAGAAGTCTTCGCGTCACCACGATCATCGATCTGGGGCGAAACGCGAATTCGACGGCCTGATTAAATTACGCCCCGAATGTAAATCGACAAACATTTCGAAAGAAATATTAGGACGACGCGAGGCGTGATTCGTTACGAAAGCAGAGAGGAGGGAGAGAAAAAGAGAGAGAGGGTTAAAAACCTTGTATAGTGCTGCAAATATTACCCGTAAATGTCGGTAAAACTGTAGCATAAGTGAAAGAATCTAATTCATCAGAGGTACAACGCGCTACTCACCTAATGTGATAGGAAAAAAGACAAAAAGTGTGTCAGAAAAGATATAACAAATTACATAAGTACGCCACTGTCAATTTTTCTAGGATTCACGTAACAAAATGGCGGAACATCACCGCATTCGCCAAATATTCGAAAATAATAGACGCCATAATGTCACTCGCTATCCACGGCTCGTGCCCCTATGTGCAAACCGTTCCTGTGCCGAAGTATTCCCACTATACAATAGCGTAAGTACTGGTAATTCACAATTTTGGAATTTTGTTGATTTACAATTATTTCTCCACTTGAAATGACCGTTTTACTTCCATCACTTTCTTGGATCGGAGTGGCACTGTGATGAAGTTTAGATTATCGTTAGTATCACCATGAAAAAAATATTGTTTTATGTTGTAATGATGTTTTAAGTCGAAGTCGATTACCGCTTGAAGTAAGTACAAATTGTCAATTCCGATAAGTGCTCGAAGCTAATTTATAACGGTATCAGTAAATAAATTATAAGCAATAACGATAACGAGCGATATTTATCAGAGGATTTCAATTTATTTCAAGGATTTAAATTGCAAATTTTTGAAGGTTGGCCTGACGTATTAAGTTGATTAAAAGCATTCCGATAGGATGTTGATATGATGAATCATTTATTTCCGATATTTGAATACGTTTCAAGGTTTGGAATTCCAATGAAAAGACAGGAAGCAAGACTACGTAGAAAGAAATTAAGAGAAAATGTACAAATTCTAATGACAAAAAGGGTACTTCATGGAAATAAGGGTGCGAGTAATGCGCACAAGATAGTGCGCATTGGGAGATCGTTTTGTAACTGCTGCATTCATTCTAATGCAAAAATTACACAATTGTAGTAACTGCAACTTTTAAAATGGCACTTTTTGTCGGTGTAGTAAAATAAAGTGTCGAAATATTGTCACTTTTGGACAATAAAGGCGTTATTCGACCAAATTCCCCTTTGGATTTACCGCCGCCGCGCCCCGTCCCCGAGGACAACCCTTTCATCCCCACAGCAATGAAATACGAACGTACCGCACCTCCTGTAACAACGCCATCCCGTTTCTCCTGCGACATCCTTCACGGCCCGCACCGTTCCAGATTTCCTCGAGATATCCAGAAATGTGTACTGCTTCCATTTAGTACACGTCCCCCGTTTATGGGATTAGCATACATCGCTTACGCCGAGAATTTCACGGCGTATAAACGTCGCTGCACCCTTCCCGAGGCGCAGGAGGAATTCTGGAGCCGAGGGGGACCTCTAAGGGATGCGGTTGTCATTACGCCTGATATAAGTAGGCGCCGGGAATTATTTCGGCGATAGGACATAATTTGACGAGAGTGAAACGTTAAGTAAAATTGGGGCTTAACTCGACGGAATAAGTAGGGAAATTAAATTGAAATGCCTCCCGAGAAGGAGGAGAAGAGTAACAATTTACTTTTTGTCGATTATACTCCTGGCGAAGCATGGGAGATTGCGAATTAACCCACGGTAGTATTATAGCGAGTCGTTTAAATCTCGTCTTGGTAATACCTCCAAGCGCAAATTTTTAGGTAACGAGATGTAATTTAGGTTTTTAAATATAAAACGTTCTTGACTGGCAAAGAAGACCATCATTCCTGAGCCTAGTATCGACTATCGCATGATTCGATTGGATATTTTCTCTCCAAGTCGTTGCCATTAACTTGCCATAAACGCATGGATATTGGGTGCCAACTTGGTGGAATTTCCACTAAATCTGGTGAATTGGGAAGACTTTCTAGTGGGAGATTTGGTAATTACTAGCATGATAGAAGATGTAGCGGAAAGTAGTACGTAAAATAATGTGTATATCGATATATAATTGACTGATGCAAAAGTGGGAAAGTGGTTTTCGTAAAGCGCCCTCTGACAATGGGCGTCGACTAAAGAAATTTTACCAAGACGCGCAACCCAATGGGGATACGTGTTACACGTTTTTGTTCCAGCTCGCCCTGGCTCCATCTATGTGTCAGGACGGTAAGCTTGGGTCCACTAAGTATTTAGAGGTTGGCATAAAGTCGCCAACGTTGCCTATTCGTGTGAAAAATCGTAGAGTTGAGATAAATCAAAAAATATGCTAAACGCAACTATAATAAGCATAAGTCGACTCTCAGAAGTTGGAAATGTTGTACTCAAAAATTCTCTCTAAATTACAAATTCTATTTCGCCAATTAGACACCTTAAGAAACCTGTAAATACTCTTGGTGGAACCAAGCTTACTGTTCTGGCACATGGGCGGCTCTAGGGTCGAGCTGGAACAAAAACGCGTAACACGTATCCCCATGCGCGCCTTGGTAAAATTTCTTCAGTCGACGCTGTGGGTATACGAAACCTATTATATCCCAATTTAAAACTCATGTGAATCCCAAGAAATTACTCCAAATAGGAGCTTTTCCTATTGGAGCCTATTGACAGAACACTTAGACACCTATAAGAAAGAGCATCGTTTTCTATATTCCAGGGAAATTTCGCTAACTACGTATTTACCTATTTATGCCATTTTGCCTTCTTTCCCAGCACTTCACTTAAAAGCCGACAGTTCATGTAAGCACATACCTGAAAAAAAATATTCAAGTTAGACGCAGAAAAAATAAAAATTAATTGAAGTGCCCCAAATACAATTAGTGTACAGGGTGATCGGGATAATTTTTTTAATATTTCAATAGTCTCAGTACAATATACAACATCTACTCCTATAAATACCTCTATTACTAACGTAGTGTTATTTACCAGTATAGCAAATGGCTGCTAGAATTTATTTTTCCATTACTGCACTAATTAACGAATCCCTCGATTATAAACTCCGTTTTCCACCAATCCTCTTTTGTTGTGAAATTTTAATTCACAGTTGCCTACCCGCCATTGTGCCAGCGAGAACTGTTCGGTGATTGATTAATTAATTAGCGAGGGGATTAAAAAAATCACGATTTAATCTCCTCGGACGACTTTTTCCCGTCTAAGATCGATATATAAAGGAGAGGAATTTCAATTCGGAATTTCGAGGCGTGCTCTTCCATTTTTTTCGCCTCCGGCAATAAACCCGGCCGCCCCCGCCTGCGGATACACCTTTCGGGCCGTGGATATTAAATATTGGAATTAATGAAGACGGAAGATGGGGAAGAAGTCGAAGTCTGCCGGCGCGAAGTCTAAATTAACAACGGAAAGGAATGATTGAATCATTACGAATCGGGACGATTTCTGGAATCTGCTAAGTGACTTCGAGACGGAATGCCGGGACCGTTTCTCGACTATTAATCTTTCGAGGGTAGCTCGAGAGACACTGGATATATTTTTATACACATTATACACAAATAAGTGCGAACTAGATTCACACGAGTCAAGTAAAACTCCTCAAAGCTACTTACACCTGTCGAGGATTGGCTAGTGCGCACGCGTACGCGCACACAAGCATCCATTTCTGTCTTATAATTCGTCGCGAAAAGGTAATATAAGTATCACGTGCCTCTCCGCGCACACCCCCTCTCTCTAATGTGAAAATGAACGCGTAGCCATACCGCGCACATGTCCACACACACCTTCTCGACCTTGAGACCATTACATACTTAACCACATACATAAAGTTCCAATTTAAAATTTCATTAAAGATTCTACGATCTCCTTCTACTATCATATTTATCAAGGCGTTGTTTGGGACGAATTTGCTTCAATAATAATAAATTGTATCCTACTGAGCTCCTAAGTTAGACCAGGATAGGGTAATATTACTAAGGGGATGTTTATATGATTAGTTGAAAAATATGTAAGAAATCAACCCTATTCGTTTGAAGTGTCACACTTCTGTAACCTTCGTAATTAGAGAGAAATCAGAATTAAAAGTCTTTAAGCAGCTAGGCGTCGTAAGATGGGTCGCTATTCCTATGTACAGGGCGATAATTGCATTTTGAGCAAATCTGGCTTAGTTCGAAGCACCATTCTACAATAATGTAATCGAGGTGAATGGTTCATGAGTATCAGAAATTAATGACTTTCCTTGTACATATTTCGGACCAACCGCTGCTAAGATTAATCGATAGATTAAGGCAATATGTGCCGAAAACGACGTATCCCTCCCTGCGGGTTTCGACATTGATTGTTTTTTTATTACGTAGGTAAGAAATGAATTTCCCAATTTACGCAAAAATCCACTTTGCCGAATTACGAAACACCCTCGAGGGCGTCTCCCCGCTAACGCAATTTACTTCTCGTTACCGTCCGCCATTAATTTCAATTTTTATCACGAACGTCTCATCTCGACGGGGAATTATCCCGTCATACGCCACTTCTGGCCTGTAAGTCGCCGTATGTAAGTCTTATCCTTCGCATCTCCGACCGTGGGCGGAAGCGAAGGGCCCCGCGCCCTTCGCGCTCTGCCTGCTTAAAAGAAAGTAAACTTTTAGAAATTACCTCGGAAGTTTACGCCTATTCAGGTGAACTTCACCAACCGCTGATAAGCGGGAAATGATTCCATTCTCGAGAAAGGGACGCACGTTTCGAGTTCCCCGAGGGCCGAAAAGTTTTTTCATAATAATTCCCACAGATCGTCTACTAAGGAATAGAAAACTTAGGCGTTGAATTAGGCGTAAAAATAACACTCAATGCCCGATTTAATCAGGGGTGGAACGCCATTTCTTAGATAACCGCGTTAGAAAAGCTAGCCTAATAATAACTGCACCTGACTTATAAATCTTCGTAATATGTAGGTAATTCTTTAGTGACTTGATAAAAATACCGAGTTTTTGTGACTCAGGAGAGAGTCATAGTTACTCCCGCCGTTTACCCGCGCTTGCTTGAATTTTGCCATCCAAATGTATTAGTAAAAAGATGGAAGAAAATCGAAAACAAAACGTTTATCCATAAAGACAGCACTGAACCTATAGTCCAGTCATCAGCCATTTTCGCGTGGATTTTTGATAATCAAAGTCGATTTCTTTGAAAATTTAAGTTTAGCTAGTATTTGTAACCTTCTTCAAAGTTGGGCTCGTGCCGAAGTGTGGTTTTTCCCTAGGGGTGGAAGCCACCCCTTCTAAGGGGTAAAAAAATTTGTTTTCGATCAAAATACACCATGAGGTCGATAGAATGACCAACTCTAAGCAACTTTTGTTCTATAAAATTTTTTCGTACAGTTGATATTTTTCGAATTATTCACAATTGAACCTACACATTTTTCATTGAAAAAACGAACGTTTTTTAACGGTTTTTCACGAATAACTTGAAAAGTTTTCATTTTATCGGAAAAACATTCAGAACAAAAACGTAGCTAACAAAACAACAAAGAGATTTATTTCTGAATGACCTCTGTAAACCCAATAAGGGCTGAGTTATTCATCGTTGAACGATGGTTCGAGAACCCCGAAATTGAAAATTTTCAACCTTCAATAACTTGAAATTGTGAAATTCTTGGGGAAAACTCAATAGACCTTTTTTGAAGTACATAAAAAAAACCATTAAAATGAGCATGACAAAAGTTTTTTGTATAAGAATTGGGTGATTTCTAATAAAAATAAAGTAACGACTCCCTTTCTTTTAATTTAAAAATTATACCTTCGTCATTATCACCCTGAAAAAAATTAAGCGTAATCCACTTGCAATTAACTTGATTTAGGCGTTATTGATATGGCCATGTGGAAAATGAAAATTACATTTTCGTAATTTTGGAAAAAATGAGTTTTTCTTAAATAAATCACAAACTATCCTAGATACGAAAAAATGTTTCAAATGTTAATTGCAGGGTTTGTCTCATTGAAAACTTTGATTTTTTTATTTATCGTTGTATCATAAAAATTGAAGGAGAAATGGTACTTCGAAGTCTGCATTCGCCTACTAATTACCTTTTCAAAACCACGGGTTGTATAAACGTTTAACTAATTTGATATTAAAGCGCTTGAAATCCCCTACAAAACGCATTCAGTGTTAAAGTCATTTTTAATAATACTTCGGCAATAATTTTCTTCTATTCATCTCCTAGTCGATATTTCAGAACTCCATTCGTCCTGCCTTTTCTTCGTGAATACATCCAAACGCCGATAAATTCTTTCTTTTCGCCGTCTCCCGTCTGATTGCCATGAAATTTCATCTTTTATCTCGGCCGAACAATGAAGCTGTCATTTTCGGAAGCCATGGGGGAGAGTGATTTCGGCGCCCCCTGCGCGGAAAAGCAACAATCAATCTATATTCTCCCATCGGACCCTCCTGACCTCTCGCTACATTATTGCTAACATGAAAAGTGAGATCGGAATTATTATATTGCGGGGGCAGGGTTCACTCCATTTATTCCCCCGGTAGATGAAATTACAGATAATGAGATTCGACGAAATATTCATCAGGAGCGTGATACTTTCTTAAGGATATTTATGAGATGGGAACGGGCGAAATTCCCGAATTTCGGAGGGAAGGTGGAGCAGCGGTCCCCGTCCCGACCTAACCCCAATTAAAAGTTTGGACGGCTTCCCTGGAAGGTAAAAAGAGCCTTCGTAATTCAACCAAGGAATCTATGAACGTGAGAAATTTAAATAATATACGGTACGTTTACACAGCGTAACTCGATAACATTAGAAAGACCTGCTTCTCATTCTTATTTCATCAACAGTTATAAACAACAATTTTGGAACCAAAACTTTTTTCAATATCTCGAAACATATACACTCTACGTAATTACCATCAATAGCAAAGTCATAGCACATTAATTCCCCTTCAAAATTAAACCGGAAATGTCAGAAAATCACAAAAGGGGGCGTAGCCCCTCTGGCAGAGACAGGGCTCCGCCCCCGGCCCCAAGTCCTGGGACCCCCTCCTTGTTCCCTGCCAAACGTCACTGCTCCAGGACTCCTGGTGTTCCATGCCATGAGTGTCAAATGACGAAGTCGCGGCGTTTGCGAAAGTGAGGTTATGTACGGAATCTTGTCGCAAAACCCGCATACTATATCTACTCGCGTAACGTAACTGATGATTCTACTGTTAAAAATTGTATTAAACAAGTACAGTATGAAATTCTCACTCAACATTCTTTACCCATTACTTATTTCGTTTTGTGTTCTGAACAAAAGTGCCCTTTTGGATGGGAAAATTTAAAATGAATACGCGACACTTCACAAATTTCCATTTTTTGTTTTTTTTTTAGAAACTTTCTACGACCATTGCGCTTTAAATGACCACATAAATTCCCCCGACGCAACTTTAAAACACCCGTCCGCATTTTCGGTGCGGCTTCCCACTCGACGTGTTCCTGGATCGTTCCAGGATCTCGAGTGGTTCCTGGAAGTCGTCCAACTCAGCCGGGGCGAATTAAATTTTTTCCCGGCCCCACCATCGATCACTCCCGAAAACCCCGTATAATCCCATTCGATGTAATCCTCGAACTGAACCGACCTAACGTAAAATAAAGAACAAATTTTCCCGCGTTACCCCTGAAGGATCCGCTCGCCTCCAGCCTCCGAAGATTCGAGGTGTACGAATCCCTATTACACCTCGAGGAGTTACGCTCCGGGTTCGGACGAAGGGGGACTTCGGGGCTTTTTAATCCGGCTAGAGGGACCTAAAAGGCGATCGCTTAATGAAAGAAAAGTAGGAGTTTAAAATCGATCCGGCGAATGACCGTTAAGGGCGGACAATGGGATTGGATGTGCGCCAGACTGCAATTCGATGGACGGTTTGAGTGCGATGTGTAATTTACATTTAGACAGATAGCTCTATTAACTACCGCAGGTTCGTGATTTCCCACACTGTAACATTTCTTTGAAACTATACAAGCATCCCAAAACGATAATCAAGTCACTATGCGAAGATAGAGGGGTCGCTTGATTTTTACCTCAGCAACTAAGTAAATCTGTCATAACTTCCGATCCCCTCAATCAATCAAAACCAAATTTGAACCACAGGTAGTGTGACGCAAAATCCATCATCCCTGAAAATTTGAAACCAAAGGAATAAAGGGTATAGCTGATATAGACTGAGGGAGGTTTTGACTCCGCAGAATTTAATGGGAATTTTACGACCTCTTATTCCTTTGACAAAATAAGGACTGTTAAATTCTAAGAAATATCCTCGTAAATAAACAGAATTTATGAGATTGATAACAAGGGAACAAAGTGTTGGTGTATTGGAACCAATTGATTGGTATCAATTGAAATTTATTAAATAGGAGCTAGTACAAATTTAAATTTTTAAGTTGGCAGGAACAAAATATTAGATACCAAGAAGTGCGATCCCCTGAATAAAGGTGCAAGGACGCTTAGTGTAAAACCTGGCCAGGTATGAATACTTTTTTCTCGACATATGTTTAAGAGTTCGAGGTATGTTCAACCTAGGTATTTGTTTTTATTTCAATATGTAAAAGCTATATTTCTGGATAAATACTGAGAGAATTGTTTGAAACATCTGATAAAATAATCAACAATTGGTTAAGAAGAGAGAGCACTAAGACAGAGTGTCGCTGAATAATGTAGCAAGTCCATTAAACGTGGTGGCTCGGCCATTAGTTTCAACTCATGTAAAGAAGCACAAAGCATTAATGTATATACACCAAATTCTGCGAGAGGAACGATCCGCAGGAAATTAATTATTTGAACAAAGGGAGAGACGACCGGCGGCTCGGACTGAGAAAGTAGTAAAGGCCCTTGATACAAGATTTTAGCGTTTCCAGGCGCACATTCTAAGCGCAAATTACATTAGGAACAAATTTTTATACATGTGTGTTATTCAACAAGATTCTTAACGTTAATGCGATTTAAGGCAAAATTGGAAACCCCGTTTTTGAAAAAGACACACAATGACTGGAAAGATCGCTTGAGGTATTGAATCGAACCACACTTGGAAACGTAGTGTTATTAGCAGTGACTAGAACCGAATTTAAAAACAAAAGACCGTATTTAAAATGACATATCATTTGACCCCTCTTCCCTGTTTAAATTTTAGGAGTGGAACTCACCCTGGTTAAAGGGTTGAAGCGATAGGGTTGAAAATATGCGTAAAATAAAGCCCCTTCTCGCTAATTTTTATAATTGCGGTCAGTTTTAAATTTAAACCCGACTGAAAGTTTCAAATTTTCACCCGATATAAGTCTCACCAATAGCAGAACAGCAATGTATTTTCACGGATCTTCCTGTCACTCTTATCGATAAACGAAATTAAACATTTTTTAGGCGCCGACGTTTACGCAGAGTAGAGGAAAATTATGAAATATCTCACGAAATTAATTAGCCGGAAAATCTCAGATAATTCCGGGTCCCCTCGCCGGAAAAAGTTTAATGAAAAAAAAAAAGAAACGGACGTGAACGTTTACCCGAATCCGGCCCTAATTAATAAACCGGTCGGCTTTTACCGACCGAAATAAAACTCGCCCCCCCCCCCCACCTTAACCCCCCCCCCACCTCGGAAAAAATGATCGAAGCGACACCTCGATCCGAAAGGATAATTAATGAACCGAACTTGCGTATACCGAATGTACTCGGGGGTGGAAACCGCGCGTTTTTAATTCGGCCCGATTAATCGGAGGGGGGGGGGGAATTGCGATGCATATTTCGCGGGGCACGTTGATAAGGTAATAAAGAAAAAATAATAAATAACGGCAGAGATATGCAAGAGTCTTGTAAATTATTACGGCTTGACGTCCGGGCGGAAAATTGGCTGGGAGGCTGATTTAAGGGTCTAAAGATAGAAGGGGTAAGTATAATACAGGGGGGGGCTATATTCGGGGGATACTTCGAAATAAATTTACCAAGGCGATAACGTTCAGAATCCTTTATTTCCCATAATTTATAGCACATCTTTTGTATCGGTGAGTCGATGATTAGACCCTCGAAATAAAGCCCTTGATATACTCTGTCTCCCTAAGAACATGTAAACATCTTTCACCCTGTATCTACGAAATGACGCGGTTTTTCGAAAATCATCAAAGAACGAAATATTCTTAGAACAGTCCAAGGAATAACCCCTTAGATTTTTGACGCATGTTTACCAAACACTCTGTATATATTCGACTTGTAACTGTTGAGAGCGAGCGACGCCGCGAGGGATAACGGCTAGTTATCTATATAAATAAACATGAATTGCAACGATGTATACTTGAGAATAGCTAAAGCAATTTGGCTCATTTTGAACGTAAATTTTTGGAAAATTCAGCTGAAAAAGTTGGAAATTTGGATATTATTTTGTATGAAAATTTAAAAAAGCTGTCATGTTTTATAACAACAAAAAATTTGACAGCAATTTTGTTTTTTAAGGGGGTAAAAATATCCGGAAATTCATCAAATAGTTGCTGAAAAGCTGGAAAATTAGCACGTTTATATATCGGGCGCCCAGAAAAATTTGAAGTCCCAAATTTCACTTTCTGAGGGGGTGGAAAAAGGGTGTGAAATTTACTTACTAAATATCCCGAAACTTTAAACTTGAAACCGTTTCAGAAAACGGTTCAGCAAATCCAATACAGACGAATTTCATTTTTTGAAGGGGTAAAAAAGCGGGTAAAATTTATGCAAGATTTAGCCCCCATGGAGTTAGAAAAATCTCATTCTCTGAGGTAAAAACAGGGGTAAGAGAGAAAGAAAAAGAGAAAGTTATCCAACACTCCTTAAATAAACAGAAACTGGAAACTTGGTACGGTTATACATTACGCTCCCTATAGTCCATATAATCTTTCCAAAGATTTTAATGAAAAGAACAAATTTAATTAGAAATAGCCTCAAAATGCAAGGAAAACCAAAATGTAATGATCGAATTTTTGCAATTTCTTTTGTAACTGTTGTCATCATACGTTGCATTGATACATGTTTAACCATCTAGTAATAATTGAATAAATGAAATAAATTTAATAACAATACTATATGACATCTACCTACGACTAAAATAAAATGGCGGATGCGCCTAGCCATGGCATTAAACCTTTTTTCAAACCATTCAAAACATAAATAACGTCCATCGAATTAACTATCCAATTACACTACTTTAGAAGTTATCGATGTGCGCTTAAAATGGTCAAAATTCGTTGTCTTAATCGCCTACGACGCGACATCGTGGCACCAGCCATTATTTTTGCCTATTTTTATTTGCGGACGGGTGGACTTAACTGCAGGTGGCTAAATGACTGTTGATTCGTTAAACTATGTTTGAGTAGGGAATTAGGTAGGGCATAGGCTAACAACCATAAGGAACAAACACATGGACAACACGGAAAAGGAGATATTCTCCTTCTACCAAACACAAACAGTTAGGATGTCTGTTTGCTAATACCGACACCCAATTCCATCTAGTTCGATGAGAGGGAGAGAGAGAGAAAACACCTTTGAAACCCATCCCGTATGTAAATAACCCACGTATGTACGCAAATAAAATGTTTGACAACGGAGAACAATACAATTAGTCGCGATTGACGGAGTGTGAGAGACCGAGTATTCATGGGGAACTTCTCGCTTTAATTACCGTCCCCGGGACGTGTTTGCACTCAAGAGTCGAGATAAACTCCGTCTCGAATGGTAATTTTCCAAGACAAGACAATATGGAATATTTCCGCGCGGGCGCTTGTTAAAAAGCTGAGGTTCCTCCGCCCCTCGCCGGTCTAAAATTATTCCAGAATTTGTTTGGGGACTCTTTTCGGGGCGCAATCGAATTAATTAATCCCAGAAAGGAGTTGGAAAACTCCGTGGAAGTTCGCGGAAAGTTACCTGTCACGAGGAGCGAAATAAATTTTTTAACGGAAGCTGGATAAAACTTGATAAATCGACTTAAAACGTTAGGGTCTCTCGACTTCCGTTACGTGACTTTTTAAATTTTCATCGACACGCTAATTCAATTGGTACATCAGTTATGAGACTTTAAGAAAGTTTTAAAATCTACCTGGAATGAAGGAAAATGCACACATAATTTCGTTGTTCGCAAAGTACGTCATAAACGTACTAGAACTGGCACCAGAGTCCAAAATTGGCCCCAATAACATAACCACACAAAAATTTTTGGCCTCTGGGGCCAATTCCAGGGGTGCAGGCCTTTTTCAGACCTCGGATTCGGATTATAATAGATATAATTCAAACTTCCGACTATTCTACAGACTTTAATAGAGTCAAGCCATTTTTTCACATACTCATTACTTACTAAAGTCATTACCTTAATGGAAAAGTTCATTTTCAGAACGAATATCTAGGCAGGCCATCGAAATTATCCGGGAAAGTTTCTGAGAGGAATAATATGTAAGAGTTTTGGTTTATTTTGTATTACTTAATGCAAATGTACTTAAGGAAACTGGGGAAAACTTTCGGAAAGTTGTAGAAAACGCTGGAGCTGATCTAACGTATGAGACCATTGCTGTGTGAAAACTAAAATTAGTCTTCAGCAAGTTGGCCCAAGTTGGGAAACTAAATAAAATATTCCCTGTTTATACTAAAGTTTACGAGTGACGCTCAAATGTAAATTGGGTTAAAAACGTTCTAAGACCCTATTTACCCAATTTAAACTATCGTAACGTTCTTTATCTGATTATCCCTTATTTCGATAGGATTCTCGCACCCAGTTGGAATTCTACTCCTGAGGGATTCTACTACTAGGACCGAAGTTCAGAATTTCCTTATGTGTTCCTGGAAATTCCTTGTACCTCTTATTACCTACTCGGAAGGATTTCACAGGATTCATATAAGATTATTTTTTGTACCAACTTAGTAATCACGTTTCCTTACCATCTATGTAATATGCTTGAAGAAACAACCGTTATTAAGCGGTGGAAACTGGCCATTTTTGCAAAAAAAAAATATTTTAAACATATTTTCAAGGATCAAGTGGATGGAAAAACTCCCCTGAGTATTAAATCCACCCTTTCTATGGGATGGAAAATATCTTTAACGATACCAAAATGATTCTATTATTGTCGAGCATACTGCGATTATTTCATTCCTAAGTGATGACTTATTCTGTCATTGTCGTATAAGGTGTATTGTTGGTTGCCTCCTTTAAAGGACACTCTTATATATAGATAATTTAGTTAATAGGTCAGCTGTTAGAAATTCGTTCCTTAATCCCCTCTAACCACTTGCTGTAAGTAGGGCGTTAAATATAAGAAAATTGAGGTAAATGCTCTGAAGCTTGTATTCAATAGTAGCAAGAGTACGTTCAACGTAGGCCTAGAATATTTTTGAGCTAGTCCTTGATTATCTAGGAATTTTCTGGAATTCGCCGATACTTTCTCATTAGTAGTATCGATTTATTTACTCCTTTCGACGTAGAGGGTCACAGCTCCATTAAATCCATTTTATATTTTAAGAGGGTGACAAACCGTAATTGAATTTCCCTCCTTTGGCCTGACGCCAGCTGACTTTTCATCTTCCGATGCTTTCATCTTACTTGTAGGTTCTTTGACAACGGGCAATATGAATTTCCCCCGTATAATAAGTAATTTGGATGTATTTAATAAAAAAATTTGTGCTCTTATATTTTCATTGAAGTTATAATACCGTGCTACTGTTATTAAAATATTTTTCTAAATAAAAAATTTAAACTCTAGTGAATTATTAATGTCTGTTTTATATTTTCGGTCTAACAACCAAGTTAATCGAAAAAATTAATCAAAAAACATCCAGGGGAGAAAAAAATTCGTTATATCATATTACAAAGTTTTGCATTAGGGACCATTGATTGGTTCGAAGTTCCACCACGTGAAAAACCACTTCTACATTGTAAAGTAATTAAATAAGAATTCGATGTAATCGAATATAAGACAAGAACGATGATGCCACCGCTTTTTTCTATGTAACAGATTTTTCCTTCATTCCTCTAAAAGAAAAAGCTAAAATTAATTAATTTCGAACAGGTTTCTTTAAGATGGAATCGACTACAGGAGCTTTGAATCTCCCGGGCAGCAAAATCCCACCTCTTCTAAGAGATTCTTTGCACTAAAAATTGTACTAAAGATCATTACGATGACAGAGAGTAGGTATAGTTCATTTAGATCCATTTGTTTTCAGCCACGACTCTCTCTGGCAGGGACTCTCACAGTCGACTCCCACTAGCTGAGACTCTAAATCATTCAATCACATACTGAATATACTGAGCTATTTTGATCCAAGACGAGTTAATGTTAGTCTACTCCAAGTAAGTTGTTTAAATTTCTATTTAACCTACCCACCCCTTCAATTTTAAACGAACCCTTGAATTAAGGCTTAAATTATCCTTGTCCTACAGCCAGGCTCGCATTTCCCGGATAAACTCGTTCCCTTCCCTATTTATGCCCCGCTTTAATACTAAACGTATTATTAGTTGCACTTGAGATGAGGCGCATTTTAATTCACTTTTGCTGCCCGATAGATTCATAGAAACAGACAAACTGAGGCAATTATAGTTCACCGGGGTTCAGCCAGGGGGATCGGTTACTTTTAATTTAATATTACCCGGGAGTGAAAATGAAAGAGGGCGTGAGAGAGAGAGGGTTAATAGTTTCGTAATTTCGTTTGTTCATCTTCAGTATCAAAGCGAAACACCAAGTGGGTATCAAGCCCAAGGCTATCTCAATAGACAATGCAAACGATGCATTTACTGTCAAAATAAAATCTCATGGAGGGATCACATTTTGAGGGATCAATTAATTACTATGTGGATTGATTCTGGAGGAATTCCCTTAATGATAATTGTTTTGTGTAATCCCCTCGATTCTAATGATCAGATTTAGTTAATCGTTTTATGCATTAACTCCTTTTAGTTGACAAATTTTTCGACTCTGTAACCTTCGTAACTGTTGAGATATCAATTAAAATATTGTAATGCTTTTACATGCACAAAGAGGTTTTACTACCTAATGTCAAATTAACATCTACAATCACATAAACAACACTTGTTTTTCCATAACAACGGCTTATACGGGGCATTCGCTACACTATCCCTCCCCGTCTTCAGGGTCGCCCTCGACCCTCGGACGATCTACTTCCTCAGTACTCCATATCAGCGAATGATTAACATATCAGCGAACTGCTACTGCTACTGCTACTGCTCCTGCTACGGCTACGGCTACTGCTACGGTTACGGCTACTGCTACTGCTACAGCTACGGCTACTGCTACGGCTACAGCTACAGCTACTGCTACTGCTGCTACTGCTACGGATAATTCTTCGGCTACTGCTTCGGTTACTGCTATTACTACTACTATGACTACTGCCACTGCTACTTCTACTGGTACTACTACGGCTACGGCTTTTGCTACTTCTATTACTACGGCTACTGCTACGGCTACTGATCCTGCTACGGCTAGGCTAGGGCTACGGCTACTGCTACTGCTACGGTTACTGCTACTGCTACAGCTACTGCTACTGCTGCTACGGCTAATGCTTCGGCTACTGCTACGGTTACGGCTACTGCTACTGCTACCGCTACGGCTTCGGCTACTGCTTCAGCTACTACTACTGCTGCTACTGTTGCTACTACTACGGCTAATGCTTCGACTACTGCTTCGGCTACTGCTTCTGCTACTGCTACCATGCGTACCGCTCCTCCCCTTTTTCAGAAATTCCGCCAGAACTTATCCATCGAGAGCCAGTTGTCCTCTCCAGGCGATATCCACCTCGGGGAATCTCGCCATAGTTGATCTAAAAATCAAACAAAACACGCCAGTATCCTTGCCAAATCCATTTGCAATAAATTGCAAATATATGTGTAATTGTGTGTATGTGTATGTGTGCGATTAACTCCATTGAGCGGGTTGGACTGCAAATCCTGTACAAAAATTCGTCAGCAGCAAATCGAAACCAAGCAGGCCAATCCTCTTTCTGACCATCAAAGACACCAGGGATGACCAATCCCATCCAATGCTCCAGGTAGAAGAGGGACCTGTCTCTTGAAATCCTCCAAGCAGGCCAATCCTACTTCTGACCATCAGAGACACCAGGGATGACCAATCCCATCCAATGCTCCAGGTAGAAGAGGGACCTGTCTCTTGAAATCCTTCGCTGCTCCTGCAGTTACTGAAATCCCCAGCAACTGCTTCATGGTTCCAGACGCACAACCCAGTGGTCAACCATCACCAATTCTTGTACTAAAGATGAACAGCGCCCGTCTCCCAATATGAGTTACAAATGTGAGTGTAGCACTCAAACGGGCCACGCGCGCCAGCCGCACGCAGTCAATCCATTCGAGTGTTATCCTAAATCTAGACCTGTTTAGGTTAACCTAAACCTTGGTGTTATAGTGGTGTGTATTTGTGTAATGGTACTTAGCTTCGGATTCTGTAGCGTTTCGAGTTGCGCCAGCCGCCCAACAATTCCACAACGCCGCACAGACTGCACTCCTCGCCTCTCCGCCGCGTGCCATCGCCATCACTTCCGTACGCCATCCCAGGTCCACCAAACCTTTATCCGCTATTCCGGTTCACAAAATCCCGGACAGGCCCCCAATGTAATGCTTTTACATGCACAAAGAGGTTTTACTACCTAATGTCAAATTAACATCTACAATCACATAAACAACACTTGTTTTTCCATAACAACGGCTTATACGGGGCATTCGCTACAATATTAAAGGACTTGTACGCGTAGAAAGACAAACAGGAGATGAGTGCTGTTAATGTCCTTTACTTAACTACTTACTTAACTTTAAGAACTTAACTTTACTTAAACTCCACCTGATCTAAGGACCTACGCAACCTGATCGCATATTAGCTACGTTGATCCAGCCATTGATCCAGAACTAAAAGTCAACACTGATAATGTGTAAGAAATCGAGAATCCAGAGTATCCTTAGAATCCAAAGGGACCCACTCTTCACGTCACACTTTGATTCGTTCGTCCCTTCTCCCTGCAAAGGGTAATTGCGACGCGGGAAACGCTCTGCATCGCCATCCCTTTTTAACAACCCGAGCCTCCGGGAGGGACCCAAACCGTTCCCGTGAAATGTACGAGGCGCGGGGATTTTTATTGTGGTTTCAGGAATGGCGATCGTTGCATTCCCCATTACCTCGATTGCTCGACCACTTTGATGGACGGCAGGACGTAACGTGTGACACGCAGAGATCGAAGTTGATGGAAACGTCGGAAAATATCGGCATCGCCGAGGGAAAAAGCTTTAAAAATTAAAACCGAGTCGTGTTGTGTTTCCCTCTTTCCCGTAGCTTTACAATCCTCGTGGGAGTTAGCCGTATGTGCCCTTAATACATTGTGGTATAGCAAATGTAAGGACTTATACGTCGTTCACGTGTATAACAAAGGGAGACTCGTGCAGCGGGCACGTGAAGGGGAAGAGAAAATAAATCCGGGCCAATGGGGAGAGTTTGTTTGTGTTAACTTAATACCAATCAACTGCTGGGTACCAGTTTGCGCCTTAAAGCGTAATTACAACACAATTAGGTTTCTTATGAGAGGTTACGCGCTGAAGAGTAATTCGATAAAAAGCGTCACGAGACGAGACAAAAGTGAATTTAATATAACTATTCTCTCTCTCTCTCTCTCTTGTTATTTCTTCCTCTTTTGCCTATGTGAGGCCATGCAGGCTAAGGACACGGCGCTCTTTTCTGATGCCCCTTTCTCTTCCTCGTTTTTTTTTTCATTTTTTCCTTAAAATTCCCAAATGATGTTCTCGTAAGCCAAAATAGGTGAATACCTTTAAAGAATCGAGAGAAGGTCTAGTCACCTTTTCAATAATCTCTAAATTTAAAATCTTGATTAAAATAATTTTAATTGGAATAGCTGCCTTTAACACAGGAAATTTAGCTCGTCAAACTTCTGATTTAATTAATTTATGTTTGATTAGACAAATCACTAGTTATTAAAACTTTCAAAATGGCCTCAGACGAGGCAATTTAACTTCAAAGTTAAGGAGCAGAAATAGCTTTTCATTTTACATTATAAAATGCACAAATTTTATTGCGCAGTATTGCGAATTTACGGAAAAATGCCACTTTGCGCCGCCTATGACAATAGTAGTTATTTATTTCCAAGCATTTTCCTTCATGTTTCCAAAATGCAACTTGCGCTCCAGTTACCCCAGTGAACTTTGGTATCAGGTCAGACAATTTTATCTTGAAGCATACATTAAAACTCTAATTGCTAGAACTAATTTCTACAAGTTTATTTAATTAAACAACGAAAATTACTCACGAAACTCCATTGGTGATAACTGGAGAACGCAATTTCGTATTTAAACAAAATTTAAAATATTTATTTCCGGTGGGAATCTCCACCATGAGTAAACGCAGACCGCCACTTTATTCTTAGGCAACATGCAACAGCTCTTCCTCTCGCATATCCCCTATTCCCTAGGGCGCGCAAAAATAATAGACCGTCACTAGAACGCTTGTCTGGTTAACTAGGGCCACGGGAGAAAAGCAGACAAGTCTAATTAATTAGTTGCAAGGTGCGGATGAGCCGTTATTGTTACAATAATAAATAGGAGTGGGGTAATTTATCTTCAAGGTATATAACGATGAAAATGGAATTTAAAAATATAGCGAGGGTTTTAACAATAGTGCGCTATTTAACGTTTGAGCACTAATATATACAGGGGGCTATCGAGTAAACTGCACATATAGTCGACTCGATCGCAATTTGATATAACAATAAATTTCGCGCGAATGTACACTATTAGTGCCCGAGCCGTTTACACTGGTACACAATTTTCCCTTTCCCGCCTCGATTGGACACGCAACGCATTTCCGTTGTGGTTTCTCCCCGGCCGTGTTCCACGTCGAAGCAAGTTCGTGTCGAATTAAATTTCCTCGTTGTAATACCTTCGGATCTGATGGAGTACAAGCACGTGGCGAATGGAATTTTTCACTGGTCCGTCCAAGCGTTTGATTATGGTCTCGCCTGCAACGGATATTACTTGGATGGTAATTTAAATACAGCTTGTTCATATGCTCCAGTCATCCACAAATGATCAAGAAAATTATGTTGGGGAGGGTTAATTAGCACTTCAACCATCGATTCGGCAGATAGAAAATTAAAAACATAAGACTTTTGATGGTAAGATAACCACAGAATACGAAAAACACAATATACAGTCTGCCACGCTCTTGCAAAAAACATTCAAGAAACGTCACGACCACTTGCTGTACTTAATAAACAACATCAGACCAATGTTGGGAAAGGCCACACGGAAAAATCAAAATAGCCAGGGAAACTTAAAGAAAAAAATGATAATCACATAATGGAATGACACAATGCCTAATTGCTGGTACAGGAAGACAAACACAAACGAAGGAAAATTAAAAACAGTGCTTGCATTCTGGTTAATAATATGAAGGAAATCGCAGTATGCTCGATTGGCATAGATACCATCTGAACTCCTATTGAGCCACCTAAGGGTTGCAGGCTAGGTTAAGTTAGGTTAGGTTAGGTGGGGTATCAAGAGCTGTTACTGCTAGAGTCCAGCAGGGATCGATTCCTGGAGCACTCCTGTTTCACCTATTGTATGACGGCCTGTTGAAACTGAAGTTAGGTAGAATGTCGCACAATTGCATATACCGATGATTTAGCCTTGGGGAGTAAAGAGTTGGTAGTACAGACCAAGGCAAATAACCCTGTAGTTCAGGGTTTCTCAAGGAACATAATTAGCCGCAATTAGCCGCTTGATTAACAAGGCGCTCCTTCAGATTAAAAGAATTCTAAACTCTCCCCATGCTTTAAAATTCTCTATTATCTGACTAATCACTAGATTTTTCGCTGACCAGCCACGTATCGTCATTCCACCTGCTCGATTCAATGATCCCCTTTCAATAATTCGGTCGCAGTACGCATGCGGCGTCCGGAATAGGATGGAAACAGAGCAGCTAAGGGCTTTCTCAGATTTTAAACTGTCAGGAAATGTGTATTATATTTTAATCTACATCTGACGCTAAATTGAGCGAAATCGGCTCGGTAAATCAAAAGTTGTTGCTTATTTTGTGGACTTGGCTGTTTATCCAGCGGATATTAATTTGAAAATTTATTGGAATCACTACTATGGCGGTTATTTCCTCATTATACAGCGCAGTATTAATTTACGATTATTGCGTTTCTTACGCGGTAGAACTTAACAATTTTTATGGAACTAAAAGCAAAACGTTTACTGATTCCTTGGGAGTGTATAAAGTAAACGCGAAGACGCCGAAATTACTTTCCCTTTCCGATACTGTGGTATTAAATACGTCCCCTAAAGCTCTATTTTGCCGTTAATAATCCGTTAATTGCAGTTTTTGCTAAAGCGTTCACGGCATACTGGTTATGCTGGAACTTGTTACTTTATCTTTACTCGAAAGCCTCAAGTTTGCCTACAAATATCCCCGTAGACGGAGCCATTAAGGGAAGTTGGCAGGATAGAAAAGCGAGCTTTTAACGCTTCATTACCGGCACGAAATACGAAAAATAATGTGGAGTTTCATACGAAATCGCTTATGGTAAAATACAGTGCTGCTCTTAATACATTTCAGTTCACTGAAACGGAAAAATTTTTTTCCTAAAAATATAGTCCAGGGAACGAAAATTTTGACCTAGCAATTTTTTCAAACGGCGCCGATTTAGCTGAAATTTTGATAGTAGGTAGGGCATAGCCCGAGGATCAAAATCTATATTATGTCAAAGCACGTTTTTACCTTGGGGGTGGTTGCCACCCCGCCTCGAGGGCGGAAATTTTTTTATTTCATTTTGACCACAGGTGTCAATAGAAAAACAAATTCTAAGTATCAAATGCCCCATGCATTTTTTTTATGAAACTAATATTTCAATGGTTTACTGTGCATAAAATCGATTTGTAAGGCATTTCTTTATTTCACATCTCCTCATTAGCTTTTACTTGTCAACTCCTGCTATCGAGGTGACAAAACTACCACCATATTCTCTTCATAACTAAAATACTACGCGATAAACCAGGTAAAACGCAAGAGAACACTACAATAAAAGCCCATCCATTCGATACGTAATCGCGGGTCGAAGCCGCAGGATGCGGGTGCGGCGCCACCAGCTTTTTGCGGTCCGGGCCAATTAGACCGCGGCTGTGGGCGGACGTTCGGTTTCGCGCGAGAGTGGATTTGCGTGTAGCGACCGAGTTTGTTTTCCTATTATTTATAGGGACACGAGGTTTAATTAAGACGTGTGTGTACGTGCGCCGACTCCAATTAGGGACCATAAGGCGACGCCCGGGGATAAAAAACTAGAGTTTCGAACTCTTCGTGCGTCCTCGAGCTTGAAAGGGGATGACGGGGATAAGCAGCAGGTTATGCGCTGAATTATAGTCAAAGCAACCGAACTTAACCGTGAAAAATAATCCACCAACTGCTTATGAGAAATGGCGAATGCGCATACTGACTGCGCCAGTGGAATCGAAGAAGATATCAGAAAAAAGGATCTGAATTGATGAATTAATGGTGAATTTTGATTCATTTCCCATAATTTACAAAGAAAAAAAATAGCTGAATCGGTGACTACCCAAAATACTATTACATCGGTTATCACATTTGTAACGCATGGATTGCTGGCATGTTTTTATAATCCCTAATGTAACCCAATTAAAATCAGTCTTTAATGGGAAATGTCAAAAATAATTTTGCCGAAATATGGGTTGCCTACCCATTTCTAACCGGGAAATCATTACCGAAAAAATATAATACGCTCATTCGTTTAAAGAACGACCCTGTACCCCCCCCCCCTTTATCTCTCTAAAATATAGGGCAGGAAAAACCCTCGACGCGAAATTTATCAAGAAAATCTGTGTTTTCTTTTAATTCCGGCGCGGGCCACGTGAGACCGGGGGAAAGGGCGCACTCTTCGCGCTTTTATTCGGGAAATTATCGTCATCGCGATACCGGCAGTTACATTATGGCGGATATTTTTTATCACGAGGACCCCTCCCCTACGGCCGGAAAGCGGAAGAGTATTGAATAAAAAATATCCCTCTTCGCGGCCCCCGTAAGTTCCCGTGAGAGATACGAGAAAGAGGGAGAGAGACAAGCGAGAAGGGGCTGAAAGTATCGAGGGTGTAACGAAGCGTTTTTCTCATTCCTCGTGTCGGTGATACAGGGTAATGAAGCATATTTCTCCTGCCGGGAACTTATTGAAAATACCGATCTCCTCATTTTGCAGGAATGGGCAAGAGTCGTGAGAGCTCCCACCAGATGGCGCCGGGTATATTCCGCCTCGCTTTCACAACAATAGATATATACAGGTAAGTTAACCGGATTTTTTCGTTATTACCCTTTGAGTTCTTGAGGGATAATACATTCCAATCTATTTTTTGGTCCAAAAATTCCATTAGAACCTTGAAGTAAAAGTGAAGGAAAAATTTTTGTAACGTACATGTGTTTAAGCATTCTTTCGCCACCAATGAAATAAATCATTTTTTGGTCGGAAGTTGAGGGCAATGTTATTGAATTAATGTAGGGTCCTCGGACCCTAAAACGTGGGCAAATTTTCAAATTAACGCGACGTAGTGAAATCAGTGAAAATTACGTTGGAAAATTTATCTTCTTTACTTCTTAAAAGGGAAATACTCCCAAAGTTATTAATGTTTTGAAACAAGAAGAAGAGATTTTAGTGGCTACAGAATCATTAAAGAAATCTATTTAGTGGAGGAAAAGAGAAAACCAATGTTTTAGCTAAAACCAATGTAATTAATGTATAGAATTGTTCGTATCAAGACACAAGTGATATTAACAGAAGACATGGAGAATAACATGTTTCAACATTAATTTTTAATGATTACTGTCATAAGGGGAGATTTTTAGGGGTTAAAAATGTTCAATTCACAATAATTTAACCCTCAGAACGTCAAATGATGTTTACTTCTTTCGATTGCAAGCTGGAATCTTCAATTCTAGAGTTATTTTCAAATAGGGATCGTTTTAACCCCTAATAAATAAAATGCAACCACCGGCATGGGGTCAACTTCGAAGTAGAGGTTAAGTAGGATCTAAATCCAAATTTTGGTACAAATGGATCATATTTAATCTACCTAAATTGCTAAAGAACAATTTGAAGATACTTTTTTAATTGTAACCATCATAGGGGTGGCTTTTGGGGTCGAAACTGTTCAAGAAATTGTAAACTATGTCTCTTAATGTCAATTGGACTTTCATTCAACATAATTAAACATGATTTAGGTCCATTACACGCTTGAATCTACAATTCTTAAACTATTTTCGAATAAGGGTAGTTTTCAACGCTAAAAAATAAAAACCAACCACCGGCACAGGGTCAACTTTTAAGCAGGAGGTAAGTAGAACCTGAATCCAAATTTTTGTGCGAATCGGTGCTGCCTGGCAAAATTATAAGGCATCATCGTATTCTACCTTCAATGACTGGACTATATACGATGATGCCTTTTGTAAAACATTTATATTTATAACGTTTTAACATGACACTTTGTAGTATGATTGTCGAACCCGAAAAATAAATCGGGGAAAGCTATTATTGGATAGTATTAAAGAGAGTTTTCTTTCTCCTTCTGCTCAAAACATAAGGCCGCGTTTCCCGTTAATTTCAACTCTTCGTAATGGCCCCATATTTCTATCGAAATTAGTGTAAAACGCTTTTAGACAGCTTCGAAGATCTCTTTACACGTAAAAAATAAAACTAACCTTTAACGCGCAGACGCCACCTGGAAGACCGATCACGTACTGAAATGTAAAACAATAATTAATCGTACTACGTTATCAATCACAGGTGCGAATTTATTTAGCTACCTTCCTTCCTTCCTTCCTTCCCTCGGCCATTGGTCGACAGGGCACAACACACGTACACAAAATCAGTCAAAAGTACACGAAAACCGATTAGGGAAACGTACAAACCGAATTGAAATGTCCCGAGACCGATAGGACACTCGAAAATGCCCAAAAACCTTCCCAAAATACTCCAAAAACCTCGGCTAATCGCGTTAAACGAGGCGTCAACAGACCCGCGACACGTCCGTAACAAAAGTGAATGACCTCGCGTCGCCCTCAGCCGAATTTCATGCTAATAAGGTACCAAAAGTACTGAAAGAAACGACTGCCGATTACTGCGCATGATCGAACCTTCGGCCGGCGCAGCGGAGGAAGACCGTCGCGGCGTTGTCGAATCGCCCCGAAAACTTGTATGCGGGGGTGTCACGTTTAGTTTTTTCTATTGGAAATGGGGGGCTTTCGTACGAATTTCATTTAAAGACGTTTTAGCGAGAACTGCATGGAAATGCAACGATTTCCACATCAGATTCTTTGCACACATCTTCGACATTACTTTCTAGAGACAAATAATGCAAAAACCTTGTAATTATGGACACACAAATAGTTTTGTCATAAGACAAAAGTTGTGAGTGCAAATATGACGATTACCAAGGTACGTCATTTGACCCAATGGCACCCAATAGCTTGTTAATGCTACTATATATAATATATTTTGAAAACAATATGGAAATTTTATTTTTTCGCAAATAACTTTTTGTGCGTATTTATTTCAAAAGGTGTTAAAGACAAAAATTATGGACCATATTAAGTTCTACCAAAAACTCTTATAACATTTCTGTACCAGATGGAAACCAAAATAATTACGAATTTTTATTTGAATTGACTGGCCGCCATTTTGGTCTCACTAGGCCGATCAGGCTCGTAATGCACTTAACCGAGACATTTATCCAAACTATTGTTTTACCGAGTTTCATTTGGATTTTAACTAAAAATGCGTAGCGTGTTTACAAATTTCTTTATAAGGCATACACGTGGGTCAAGCCAGAATCTTTTTCAAAAACGTTGCTGATTGCATTGGAGGCGCTTGAAGTACGTTTTGTAACTTAAAAAGGTATTGGGATAGCCAAAATTTCAAACCTCTAACCTAAAAAATGGCGCCGGAATCCATATAAACGTGCGTTTCCCATGGCAATCGGTTTAGAAGCCGTTTGTAGATGGAAAGGTCTAAAAAAATTCGTGGAAGGACTCTTGGATATGGAGAATTCTTCTGATTTTTTTTAGAATTTTTGAAGCTCCCTGAAGCACCTTAAAAAAATGTAATTTTCAAAATTTCATATTTTTTCTGTCCGTGTATTTTTCAACTCACCCCATGACCTGAAATATAAAGTCAGGATTACTTCCAAAATAGTAGACGAAAGGTCGGCTGTAATAAAACAAAAATTAAAGTGATAGCAAGGAGTACCACTTGGTGGACGTTCGAACACTTCGAAATATTTGTTATTTATGCCCATGGATTCTTTCCTAATTATTCCCCTGTAATACCGGGAATTTCGTCCCTTCGATTGTTGATCGGTCAACTTTATAATGGGAGAGACCGGTCCACCCCCGCCTCGGATTTATCACGACTATAAATCAGCTCATGCGTCCCTTGCCCCTTATACATTTTATTAGAATTCCTGTCATTGTTGAAAACTTTTATCGTCTTGTAGATCAATGAAGTCGAACCGCGACCGATAAATCCCCGACGACCGATAATAGATTGTCGCAGAAAAATCGACCGTAATAGAATAATAATAGAGGGGGTGGCGATCGACCTCGACGCTTTAGCACAGATGTGTTACTGGATCTTCGAGTAAATAATGTGTTTTATGCCAAAGTTCCATGGATGCACCGAACAAGCATGGGAATTCTTAGGAAAAATTGCTTCAAAAAAAGTCAGAAGAGAACGGTTTTTTCACTAGGACCTTCTAGATCGTAGTATCTCCAAAAATTAACGAATTCCTTAGGGGATTTCAATCAGTAAAGTAATTTTATCTCCTACTCTCCCGCACCCTTTCGGAAAAAGAAGGTTTCCTCAGGAGTTCTCAGCACGCGTTCGATCGTCTATACAAATATTTGTCTGTCGATAAAGCAGGCAGTGAAAGCTTAAAAGCGCTTTTCCAAAATAAACATTTTTTCCGCTTAACCGATGCCCTTGATGCCTAGTGCGTTTTGCTTTCTAACATTTTATGGGTACAAATCCACCACGATTTGGCCGAAAAGTCCATAGGAAAATCTTCGAAAAGGCCAAGTGATTCTTACACCAGTGCGCCTATGAAATGAAGTCGGTGACGATCCGTGGTAGTGCGCGTGTCGTCCTTCCACGCGCATAAGTGCATTAGAGAAGATCCTATTGGCTGAGTATTTTCCTTCATTTACTTTCACTTATTTTCATCCACGACTCTCATTAGTGAGAACTCCTGCTGGCTGAGACTCTCAATCATTATGTAAATCACATTTTCTTCGCACATACACATTTATTTCCTACTTTTGATCGATTTTTTTGTTATTGGTAGCAAATTACCATGTAAGAAACAATACTCCTCAATATCCCTTTGAACTTCTTTTTGTTCCACTTTGGCCAACTCTGACATTAACTCCTTGTTGTGGTCCGAGCCTTTTATAAGCATTCCACGTGGTCTTCTGGATTGAAACATGAAAACAGAAGTATATGTTTCATATTTTATTTTCTGTTAAGCTATTCCAATCAGCTTACTTTTACATATTTCCTGTTTTTAATTCACCTCGCTCCCTCATCCATTACGTAGCGCTGCAGATCATTAGCAGGATCATTACGGCGCTATCCTTTAAGCCTCGTTTCTCTTATTGTAACATTTCTGCTGATTTTTTTGTAACGGGCATTTCTAACGAGCTTTTGTGCGTCGTCCTATTTTTCAGCGGTTCTTCCTTTGAAAGTATTGCTGTCGTACGTAAAAGTGGTTTCTTTTACGTAGTCTCTTTTGCATCGTGTTAATCTTGAGGGACCGTCTAAGTGCGATGAAACCTAAGCTTTTTGTTAGTTTCTAAGTGTTCTATAATTAATTACAACGTATAAGTACAGCCAAAACTACGACTACGTTTCTTCCTTATCCCCCAATTTCCTGTGTCTTCAGCTTCCAGTGATCTCAGCTCGATTCAATATCGTAAGAGGTGCACCTAATAGTTTCGCCTGCAGAAAATACAGTCCATAAATTAGATTTATTTTGATCTCTATAAATCATGTTTCTTTTATAGAAAATGGGAAATACGTAAGGGATCCCAGCGATGAATTGCTTTTACGACTATCGAAACGGCCATAAAATGGAAACACGAGAAGCCTGAAGGGCAATAAAAGATGATTCCATGTTAAATCTCAATGTTTAACATACTAGAGGATGAGCTCGTCGACGTTTTTAAGTATATATAAGTTATTAATTACGTTGACTAAAAACATGCAAGCACGGGTATTTGGTATTATAAAATTATTACATGATAGCAATCTTACTTGTATCCTGTGAAAACTTTGTGAAACTTAACCCTAGTTCATTGCGTTTAAATCCAATTTTATCCTCTAATTAAGCAAATAACATCAAATCTGCTCATGGAAAACCAATATCTGCTTCCAGTATTAATTAATACTTACCACTAATTTCATAATGAAATTTCAATTATGCGCGACTTAGAGCTTATATTGAATGTGCAGCGGCTCTGGTCGTTGTTTAAACAGCTGGCTCTTCGTAAATGAGGATATGGCGGCACTCATATTAGGTTCGTTCCCTCAGTGCCCTCATATGTTTATCCCTATGGAATATTTTCCATAAGAAATAAGTTACGTTTCTAACGAATAAAGTGCTAATGGCATTAGATATTTCATAGATCGATTCACTTCCAAAACACCAATCACAATCTAAATCGCCTCATTATATCTCAATCTCAATGAATAGAATGCTGAAGGTAATAGATATTCCATAGAATAATTCGCTTTTAAAACACCAATCAGGATCTACTTCGACTAAGATGCATTGCCCGTGCCAATAAATAATAACGAGTCGCTATTACATCAACTAGCAGGCGATAAACGTCTCTATGGATAAGGTGCTTAAGGTTTTATTTGTTCCAAAGAATGATTCGCCTTTAAAACACCAATCAGAATCTAATTCGCCTAGGATGGATTGCTTGTGCTAATAAATTAATAACAAGTCGCTATTACACCATCAACTGGCAGACTAAAAACGTCTCTATGAATAAAATAGTAAAGGTATTATTTATTCCAAGGAGTGATTCGCTTTTAAAATCTATTTCGCATAGGATGCATTGCCTGTGCTAATAAATTAATAACGAGTCGCTATTACAGCATCACTAAAAGCGTCTCTATGAATAAAATACTAAAGGAATTATTTATTTCAAAGAATGATTCGCTTTTAAAATCTATTTTAGTCTATCTGTGCTAATAAATTAATAACGATTCGCTATTACAGTATCAGCTGGCAGGTGATGACGACAAAAGAAAAGCCAAACACACGTGGTTGGGTTCAAGGAATGAAGCATCACAAGACCTTGTGAGCTCTTACTTTGCAAGATTCTCAATAGAACGAGTCTTATCCAAGAATACTTTTTGTGGAGCTGGAGTAGATTGTGGGCTCAGCCTTTATCTGAACATAAGAGTTAGCTTCATTAGAAAGGCACATCCATATCTGATAAGCATTTAGTCAGACAGGCCCCCATAGAAGGAAATATTTCATTCCAGCTATGATAAATCGATAATTGTCCCATTAAGTAAGCCATCCTGAAAATTAAATTAAATTAAATTAAGTGGTTTTCTAATGCATTAATAACTAAGTAAAGAAATTCTACTCTGGAAATCTATACAGAAGTGTCTAAATAAAATTATAAATTGGCGCAACAGGAACTTCAAAAATTTGCTGCCTTCAATGTGTGCTGATGGACAGCATTATGGTGACGTCACGTTTCTATTTTTGAATTTTACATCACAGTTTTACAGTATGAATGACACTCACCGTTTTAGTATTTAGAATTTACATATTTCCCATAAATCAAATAACGTATTACTTCCAAGCCAAACGGAATTCTAAAGCGTTTAAACTTATGCATACGTATACGCCGACAGTGACGATTTATACCGACTTATATTGAATGGATCGGAATGCTGTTTACGTCGAATGATTAATGTGGGCATTACTTCAAGAAAGCATTCCTGCACATTGATCAGGAATAGATGTACATACATTTATATTTCCCATAAGAATAAAGGCGTCGGCGTCGTCCGTTCCTCGCTGGAAGTTTACTCATATTTCATTGTGAAGGGAAAAAAGCCGATAAGAAAATTCTCCACGTTAGCCCAGGAAGCGAAAGAAAATTTTTTCCCTCTCGTTCCTTTCCAGGGGGCGCATTTACTCGGAGAAGTACAAAAGAATTGTATCTGATGGCACGAAACTGGAGAGTGGGAAGTTTTAGTGGGCGAAATTTAATAAAAGCCTCAGAGGAGGGAATCGGGACGTACCGTCGAAAAGTCGATGTGGGTTCATCACTATTACGATACAGTGAGAGAGAAAAAGCGGTTAACAGAGGAGATAACTTTCGCAGCTTAAGTGACTGAACTATGGAATTTGGTTCAGCAGCAGGTTTCAGCCAATTCCCAAGTGATTCAATAGAGATTACTCAAATAATTCCAGTGACCTCAAGAAAAACACTTTTCTGGGTGTAATCACTATACACTGTAGTTGCCTATTAATAGAGTTACGCCATACCTGATAAATATGCCTGAAATACTTCAAATCACACCAACAATCACGTGTTGTAATCAATTTGAGTGCGTAGAGGAGTTTTAAAGCCTCTCGACTTTCTGCTTTTACTTCTTTTGACCTCACGACTTTCTCTCCTGAGTACTAGATCAAATAGAAAATCCTGAAAGTAGATCGAGCCCTCTTTCCTTAACAAATTTCGAGGAAAAGGCGCCTATTAAAAAATAACTCAAAGTCTGTTATGAAAAGTAGAAGAATAGGAAAATATAACAACAACATCAGTTTCCATGAAGTAATAAACTGTTTAGGCGCTATTTCGCGTACTATTAATAAGAGCAATGAGAAATATGAGTATTTACGGTATTGTAACATAATGTAACGAATTCTCCACTCCTTATCGGCAGTCGAACGTACTGGAATAATCTCGATGTGTCTTCCCGACGATTCGGCGCCGCGCGATTCCGAGAATTGTTTAGAGAAATTGTTCGAGAATTTTGAACTACTACCGTTAGGATATAAAATGGCGACCGAAAGATAGGCGGGCAGTCAATAAACAGATGTTCATGTGAGCCAAAGGCTTCATAAAAAGATTCGAATATAAATCTACGTTTAAATAAACTAGAAGAAGGTGTAGTATTAGTGTTAGTTAAATAAGTTACGATTAGTTAGTCATAGTTGGTGTTATTGGTTATTAAAAAGCCACCAACGTAACAATAAGTTATGACATGCCAAATTCACAAGTTCTTAGAGGTTGTTTGTGCTTTAGATATTTCAAGTATATTTTCAAAGGGAAGTCCCCTACTAGTAATTTTTCTTATACAAATTAATATCTGCTTTAAGAAAATCTTGAAATTAGCAATAACAAAAAATCGGTTACTAATGATACCATATTTACCATCTCAAATTGATTGAATTCCGAACCTTATTTACTACATCCCCTAATTTCCACCCCACGACTTTTCCCTCCTCAGACCCTTAACGCGACAACGATAACGAAAGCCTGTTTTCGTAAATTAGCGCCAGGGTCGTCCCCCGGGGGCCGCGGATCTTTTATTCAGAGACGATCCTCCGTCGAGGGAGAAAAAAGACGTATAGCGAGGGAAAAAATGAGGTAAACCTCGTTTCCACCGCGAGGCCCGATCCGCCCTCGTACGTGATACACGTAGGTGACGGGGATTTCTCGCGCTTATCCCCTTGCCGGTAAATAAAATCAAAAGACGGCGATACCGAAAATCGTATTTGCCGCGCCGCGCGTTCCGCGTATTTTTATATTCGAGCTGCGACATACGGGATAAATCGGTCGTGCGTTAATCGGTTCTTAAGGGGGGTGGAACGCTTTCGTTCTTTTTTCAATATTTCGTGTATTCAACCAATTTTACGAATCTATTCTTTTCCAAACAATGGTAGGCTTAGAATCTCCACACCCATTGTGATAAGATGAATTATGGATTAATATACTAGGATTTACGAAGCTATGAAGTGACGAAAGTGACCCAGCCTTCAGCCCTTGTAAGGACGACCCCTGAGCGACCCTGCCCTAAGCCCTTAGAAGGGCGATCGCCTCCACGGTTTCAGTTCGCCAGTTGAGTGACAATACCTTAAAAGATATGTTTTTAATTACTTGTCGACAAGTCAAAGCACTTACCATTAAGTGACATTCATTGATTTCAACTTTAGGGTAATGATTTAAGGCTAGACCATTATTGGGGCTTTGTTTCAATTGTGATAAGATGAATTATCGATTAAGTTACTAGGATTTACGAAGTTATTAGACTATGAAAGCGACCCAGCCTTCAGCCCTTGTAAGGACGACCCCTAAGCGACCTTGCCCTAAGCCCTTAGGAGGGCGATCGCAGCCACGGTTTCAGTTCGCCACTTAAGTGATAATGCCATTAAAAATATGTTTTTTAATTACTTGTCGACAACTTAAAGCACTTAGTGACATTCATTGGTTTGAATTTTAGGGTATTGATTTAGGACTAGACATTCCTTGGGGCTTTGTTTCCATTGTGATAAGATCAACTATCGCTTAATACACTAGGATTTACGAAGCTATGAAGGCAACCCACCCTACAGCCCTTGCAAAATAAAAAGCAAATCGATTTTAAGGTAAGGAACAGAGCGAGCGTATACGACTAGCAATTATTTTAAAGAGAAGTAATTACAGCAGAATTACGGCCGGCCGTTTCCATTTGATGCCTACGACGGTGTGTATAAACGAGCCATAACGAAATCTCCCTATAGTGAACACCGTAGGCACTTGAGTAACTATAACCCCTGGCGTAGTAGCGCTCGGGGATTATTCTCCTCTTCCCTGGAGGTGTTAATACAAAACGGCCTTGACTGTATACAGTAGAGTGCGAATAATCCAAAGGGAAAGTGTTCGTCATAGAGAAAAATATATACCTATAATAATTCTATCAAAGAAATTTGTTTTTCGAGAGCTGTAGTTAGGCAATTATCATTACATCCTTCTGTATAGAGTGTCGAGACAATCGACTTAGTCACGACTTAGTTGATCAAACCACAGTAAGAGGGCAGAAGGTGTTAAACCAGTAATTCACCTCTGGATTATTAGCCTAAAAGTAGGAAAATAAGTCAACGTGATCACAGTGAAAACTGTTTCGTCTTCGACCTTCGCTTACTAAAAACCACGGCCGCTCATCTCTCGTGTCTTTCCTAGGTGGTTTTTGGTTTGGTCGTAGGGGTCTTTTGCTTATTACACCTCGCTTTCCACCTGAACTATTTTTGCTTAGAAGCTTGTATTTCATTGCACGTTATTCCCGTTTTGCGCTCAGATTAATCAAATCAAACAAAGTACAAATTAATTATTGTAAAAATATTCAGCAGTGGTCACAAAACGACTGTTAATTTCGCACGAATCTCAATATCGTAACATATCAACTTGTATATAAAAATTTTTTGATATTATTCCGACAAACTGAGTTTGAAAAGAGGTGAAAACGTCAATCAAATACGTTGAATTGTTATTCCGGTACAGAGAAAAGCACGGAGCCTGAATAACATTAGGGTACATACCATCAAAGGCATTTTAACGAGCCACTAGGCCGGAAGCCCGCGACTGATTTGAGGCAGATATTCCAAATGAGCTGAATTTAATGCATATGCTTCATGTAATGTTGCCAAAAGGCTTCATGGACGTTAGTAGGGACAGGAAAGGAGGATTGTACTACGACACGTGCATACCTCAAATAATAAGTAACTATACAACACCCTTACAGCATAAGAGAAGCATTATTTTCGTGGCGAAATAGCGAAAAATTACATTGATTCCGCCTAATGCAAATACATTGACATCATCGGTTTACCCCTGAATCGTCCAAATCAATAAGAGCAAAACATATTATGCCCGCGTTTCGACTTATATTTATCGGTTCCATCTACATATCCATTAACATACCCTCATAAATCACCTAAATAATCATAACAAATTTTTAATAGACCTAACAGACGCTCGTGCATCGTTCCTTCCGATCAGATCCTGGAACAGACCCAATAGCATCATACGTTTCACTACGAGACTTTGCCAAAACTTAACATTAGTAATGTAAACACTGTCACGCCTGTTATTAATTACAACCCAGCAGCAAGCTCAGTTACACAGGCTGAAAATTTAGTTTCGAAAGGAGAATCATTTTTCATCAGATCTCCCTAAAGCAAATTGAATGATAAATAACGTTGATCATAAGTAACTCTTTTGTCAGATATGGCTTAATGATTTATGGTCAGATGGATTTGTTTTTTAATGCGACTAGTAGTTTATTGGAACTGCTACAAATATATTCACAAGTAAATGAAATTAAAGTAAATTTAATTCACTATTATACGTTTTGAGCCTGTTAAAATCATTAATTACTGGTATAGTGACAAGTGACTTAAGGACAGGTCCAACCAAATCTATGGACGATATGATTTATATTGAGATATATTTTCCTCTGTAGTGTAACATGGATGAAACTATATGTAAGTGATAACTGATGAAAAATGGTATTATTTTGTTTACTGTGTCGATATAAATGTAGAAAAACAGATTTCATTAATAAAATAATTAAACCATGAATTTGGTCCCATGGCCACAATAGTACTAATATTTTTTAATTTGTGATGAGTGTCTCAGATCCAATTTAATTGCATTGTAATTAGCCAAATCTAACCTCGTTGCATCTAAACGCTTAAAATTAATATAAGTGCACTAAATTGTTCAACAAGGCCAAAAATATAATCCCCATAACATGTTGCTTCATATCTGATTGTTACTTGAAGTTTCAAATAAAATCCCGCCTTCTATCGCATTATAAACCTATTTCGAACTCACCAGAAACTCCCATAACCCGTCTACACCCCCTGCACTGAAGCTAACACCGCCTACATCGACAAGGAAAAAGTTGGAAAATATTTCTCGGATTTAAAAGCGTTTCCACTCGCGTTTTCGTCGCGGAAAATCCCTCCTCCCCACGATCTGAGCTTTCGCGGGCGAGACGCGGCTTTCGACTGAAAGCTCGAGCCTAGGCGCGCTTCTGATATAAGGGAGAGGTTTCGAGTTTCCCGGGAAACGTGCGCGACGTCGATTTTCGAAATTCGTCGAGCGTTCCCTTGTAACAGAAAACCGCGGCTCGGGACCAATCGTAGGTGGGGAGATACGTGTGTTCACTGTACTTATGAATTAAGTAGGCTTAAAGAGTCGAAGAGGAGAAGAGTCGACTTAAAATTATTTCTCTCGTCAGGTGCACAAGACGGTGCCGGAGTCGATTGTCGCGCAACTGCACTTTTTTAAACTTTTAGGAAACTTAGAAAAGGGCCTTCTTTCCATAAGCAAAATCCCTAATTTTGAGATGCTCTAAGTACTTTCTAACTAATGGTGCATGCACGGTTACTAGCGCGGCGAATTCGCCATTACATTTTCGCCACTATAGCTATACAAACTATATCATATTTAGCTTTACCGTATCAAATGTTATTCAAGAGGGCAAGGTTAAACACTCAACGCACAAGGAGCTTATTCCAACTACTTTAACATACGATTACATGCCCTGTTTTCACCAAAATTACTCAGCACACTAACACTGTAATATTAAGTTGCCTTAAGCACAGCCATAACCAGATCAAGGAACCTAATTTTGTGTAATATTATCATGGTATTTTAAAGGTAAGGAACGTCGCATTTGTATTCTAAATCTCTATAAGGGTTTTATGTAAAGTAAATAAAACTTAACCTAATCTAACGTAGCCTGATCAATTCTTCATGTTAGAGAGTCGTGTGTCGCTCCGCCTGACAGCTCCGCTCCCTCCATGAACATCGTTTGCTGATACTCCTGAAGATCCTATATTGATAACGAAACTAGCATTAGTATTGTACCTTCTATAACATTTTTCTAAAAACAATCATAACCTAACAAAAATAACTGAGAGATTTAAGGACTTCTGTAAGGTTTCTATACAAAACAAGTAAAACTTACCCTATTCTAACCTAACCTAACCAATTTTTCATGCTAAAATTCGTCTGTCGCTCCGCCTGACGGCTGCGCCCCCTCCATAAGCATCGTTTGGTGATACTCCTGAAGATCCTACTTTGACAACGAAACTTACATTAGTATTACACCTCTTATAACAGTTTTTTTGAAACTAATCATAACCTAACAAAGATAACTGAGAGATTTAAGGACTTTTGTAAGGTTTTTATACTAATCAAGTAAAACTTACCCTATTCTAACTTAGTGTGGCCAATTAATACACCTTAAGGTTCTTACCCTTGCAATCCACACCCTTACATTTCTTATCTGTAAAGGGTTTCCATATGCCCTGGGTGTTCTTAGCTTTTGGGAAGCTGAAGAACTTTTCGTGGGTCCAAAATTCCTTTGCCTGTTTATGGACGTTGCACCTCATTTTATTTGTATTTAAACTGTAAAGTTTTCAGGTTTAGGAGTCTGTTCCAGAGATCCCATGTCCGCAGGTTTGTACATGCTCTTCAAATCTGGGAAGGGCGTCACAGGGTTCCGAGAATTGTTGTACAAGCCACAACGCCGAATTTTGTCGTTGTTGCCCAAAAGTGTCCTTCCTGTACCGTAGGGTAAATTCACGTTTTAATAGATTACCTACTAAGCAGGGAAGTGTTACCCTTAATCCATCCAAATATCATCGAAAAATATCTTCGATTTGTATTGTAAATGGACCATCCCTAAACTCCTAGCCTCCCTCGACAACCCTGAATATGTCACCCCCTTGCATCAACGCCCTTGTAGAGGACTAACCTAAAATTTGCTTAAAAATACCTCACCAAGTTGATATTAAGTGTTCATCCCCTCAGATTGACCAGGGTGGACTTTCTGGTCCCCCACTTCCAGGGGTAGTAGTAGCGGTACTGATCTTTGAGAATAAATACACTCAGTATCAAGCGTATCGGCAATATGAAAATAAAAACTTTCAAAGCACAGATTAAACTTTTGAATCATACATTATCGGGTTAAACGCCGTCTAGACACGTCGATATATTAATTACAAGTCGTATGAAAAACATTTATACGCTTGAAGAGATTACAATGCAAATACACTCCGCGAGAGAAAAAAATCGAATTTATGCAAATTAATGTAACGAGTCCTGAATGTGTTTTAATTAAGATAAACTTTAATTATAACGACCGTAGAGGTAATTTCGAGTATTTTCGTGATTACGGGAATCGCTCCTTAATTTAACCAGCTGTATAGAAAATAAATTAGGTTTACCCCATAAACTTGGCAAAATTCATTTTGAGAAATTATACATTTGGCGCGTCCATTTAGCCCTTCTCCTCTGGTCCCTGTAACGACCCAAGTAAGCCCTAGTATTTTACCTCTTGATGCTTTGATAATTCCTGAAAGGGCAATACGTTCTATGACAAACCTTAAGGGAGATTTACCTCTGGACGTAATGTGAAGGTGGGAAAATTTAACATCGAGTATGGTAGAAGGGTGAAGTCGTTATAGGCAGAAAGAACATGTGGAAAGTTTCCTTTAGAACTCAGAAGGGTTGAAAAATTGCCATAATTTCATACAATAATTATGGGTTACACAAAAAACACTATAGTGAAACATATTCTATACGTATTTTAAGCTAAAATATATTTTCAAGTTATGAGTAACACGGTATATCTTCTGAGATTCATCAAAATCCAAAGATTTGGTGTAGCCCTTAGTGACTAAATGAGATCACCTTTCAACATTTATCAGCTTGCCCTACTCAAATATATCGAAGGAAAATCACTAGAAAATTCACTATAATTCCTTTCTCACTAACTAAGGACACAGCACCTCATTATAAACTGAAACACTTTTGGGTGATTCAAAAACGTAAAGAAACTAGTAAGTGTTTTTCCATATGCTGTGTGTTTGTATAATAAATCAAGGTTATCCCCCCCACTAAGGGAGTGGCAGGTAACAAACACAATAGAACCCGAAGAATACGTCAAAGAGAAAACGAAAAACCTTGGGTATCAACGAGAATTTTTTTATATGGTGCTAAACCGAAATCTCCTTTAACGAAATAAATTGTAATTTTAATTAAATGAGAAAAACCCATTTCCCCCTTTTTAAGGGATTTTCCCCCAGTATTATTTATTTAGGCACTTTACACACACGCTTTGTACAAATGCCTTAGCTTTACTAGAAACTCGCTTAGAGTTAATCAAAACAAAGCGAGGAGAGGCCGTGGAAGCCCCGACGATGAAAAATTAACGAAAGCAAAAAGCTGGAACTTACAAATCGTAATTATTCCTCGCCACATTTCCAGAAACTCGGCGTGAAAACTTAACTCCTCCGCCTGTCTCGTCCTCGGTCTAATTAGGAGTTTGCTTTAATAAGTTTCCCGTGTATCGTCGCTAAGGCCTGCTAAGGAGTAAGGGCAGCTCTCGAGTGAAATGGAAAAGAGGAGAGAAGTTTCTCTCTGGAATTATTTGAAGTGTTTATCCTTAGACTTTCATGTATTGATACAAATTTACCTTCTTCTTTTGTCTTCGAAAGTTAGCAAACACATTAACGAAGCCTCCACGATCTGTAGGAGTTCTAATATACTCTTCAGAGTTTAACCAGGACATTTCTTGGTAGTTTCCTTTAGCCATGGTGAACCAACTATTTTTCCTTGGATTAAAAGTTGTACTAGGTAGTATTTCTAGTTTCTTAAAAGGTGACCAAGGTAAAAGCTGTCTTGCATGCTTTTATTTTGTGTATTATGACTGTGTATGGCACTTTCCTAAGTGGAAATTAGGGTAAGAAGACCAAAGGATAATGGGTAGTGGACGATTGTTTGCTTGGCCATTTTTGATTCAAATTGTTTCCTTTAGGACAGTTGTTATTGTAGCTTAAAAGAAACAGTAAGAATGTCATCCAACACTTTAAATATTTGACCTGCAAACCCAATAGTAGTAGGAAGGTATCGTGTAAATTATGTTCTTCAGCTTACCTTATGGCAAATTAGGGTAATATGACCAAAGGATAATGGGTAGTGGACGATTGTCTGTCTGGCCATTTGTGATTCAAAGTAGCTTAAAGGAAACAGTATGAATATCATCCAACACTTTAAATATTTGACCTACAAACCCAATAGTAGTAGGAGAGTATCGTGTAAATTATGTTCCTCAGCTTACCTTATGGCAAATTAGGGTAATATGACCAAAGGATAATAGGTAGTGGACGATTGTCTGCCTGGCCATTTGTGATTCAAAGTAGCTTAAAGGAAACAGTAAGAATGTCATCCAAAACTTTAAATATTTGACCTGAATGCCCAATAGTAGAAGGAAAGTATCCTATGAATTATGTTTATCTACAATGAGGGTTTCAGATAGTCAAAATACATGTTGAACCCTTTTTCGGGATAATTTTTAATCACTTGAGTTAGCATAGTCAGGTACTAGGACTGTGCTATCCTTATAGATATTGCCATATCTAATGGATAAATGAGGCGTTGCGTGTACCCCCTTGACCGTAACTCACATCGAAATTTCGCTTGACGGCGCGTTTTTTAAGAACATCCCTAAGGAGTTGCTGCAACAACGCGCCACATTAACAACGCTAATAGAAAAAGTTGCGTCGGAGTTGCGCTTACCGGTCGATTCATTAATAATTCGGCAGGAGCTGCGCACTGATCGGCTGCGGCGACAATGTTCTTGATTGTCCCACGAAAAATGTATGAAGCGATGTAATCGAAACGTCTCTTCTTCCTACTAAAAAGAAAAAATTGGACTGAGGCAGAGGTTAATTATTTATTAGGCTCTGCGGTGCCCGATTAAATTTTATATTTGTTGGTCTCAGGGAGGAATTTTGATTTGATATAACTTTTAATTCGTTTGTATTTATGTCTTTAAGACTTAAAAAGTATACAGGGTGTATTAGGTGAACATATACATACATACATACAAAAATACATACAGAAGTACAGAACTACTACAATACTTGACTTCTACGGGAAACTAATATTACTGGATAGAATGGATGAAGTTTCCTTGTTTCCTTATTGAACGATAAATACAGTAAAAATATTATTTGGATCAGCTTATGGTCCATATAAACAGCATAGTGATTTTCGTTATCCTAAGTACATCTCCCTTTACGAGACTGTTCGAAATCTTATCAAAACGTTACATCGGTCAATACGTTTATCGGGTGTTGCCTCGTTTTCCGCGCTTTCGACGTATTTTTATTCGCCTTCGCGTGATTTGAATTTCGCACACTTTATTTGCGGAAAATTAACATGCATTTTAATGCGGTATTCCGGGTATAATTCGACGTTGCGGCGCATTCCGTTTCATGCGCGCTATCTCCGCTCGTAACTCAAAAATGGACATTTTTCCGCGTCAATTTTTTGTAAGCGATAAGGGCCGGTATAAAAGAGATGAGGCGCGCGGGGCCCGTCCAAGTCGCCCGGAAATGTCTGACGAAGGAAGTTCCGCGTTTAAATGTCTCCTCGTTGCGGGTCTGCTCGCCTCCCTTAGCGTGGTAAGTTGGGGTGGTTTTGCTGCTCTCTTATTGGTCGAAAACTCCAACCACGATAACGAGGAGTATTGCCAGGACAGCAGTACTCACGTAGTCCTTAGTACAAGGAAAATATATTGTTTGCAAACAAGGTAGACGGATGAAAAAGGGAGCAGGCAAGGAATGATTGATTTAATTTATATAACAAACAAACAGACTTTTACTCTACAATCATTGTTAACCGCTTCTCACATAACAAGGGCTAACGTCATGGGAACAATCCCGATACAAGGGCGGTCGTTACAGTGTACATCAGTTTTCCATGGTCGTACCTGGTTAAACACTCTGTAAATGCACCCCAATCATCCCCAGTTATCTTCCTTGTATGTAATGGTTTATGGTAATGTATTGTTTTTAAAAATTTCAGAGGTAAGCATTGATAAGCCTTGTTCCACTGCTGAACCCTTTAACTATTTCTATGTTTGTGCCCTTTGTATATAGTAAGGAATTCTTTCCAGAATTGATACAAATGTCCTCTGCTCTTTTCTAACCATTTTTACTCTGTTGCCCTGTTTACCCTTGTTATATATGAGAATTCAAAATTTCTCTATCTTTATACCTTGGTCTTTCTTGGCTTCTCTTTCATTAATCACAGTTTCTCGTCCAGTTTCAACCCTTTAGCCAGGGTGAGTTTCACCCCTAAAATTTAAATAAGGAAGGGGGTTAAGTCATACCTCATTTTAAAGCTTATCAAATTCTCAATTCGATGGTTTTTGGTTTTTTGAATTTGTTTCAGTAATTTTCGAGAAAATGAACAAAAAGTATTACTTAGAAAAAAAAATAATTAAAGTGATAATTTATAATTTCGTTATACGAAACGATCTTTCAGGTCATTGTGTTTCTTTTCCAAAAATCATCTCCAAGTTCGTATTAATTCGTATTAAGAATAGCATCTCAAAATAATCCTACGAAATTGAAGGAATATGCTACGTTGTTGTTTCTTTTACAGTAAATTAAATAAATTTTCCCTCAATTGCTTTCTCAAAAGAGGAAGTTTTACGCTATGTCGATGACACCATTATTTTATGGTCACGTTATTAAGTCCTCTCCACCTAAAAGAGTTTAAATACATGAAGTCCTCTATTTTAGGCTCAAAATACCACGACGAACCCAACTTTAACTATCGAAGATGGAAAAATCCGTGGACAAAAGAGGAGCACTGTGGGAAAAGGTACCACTTACTTCGCTTTCCGTGGCATACCGTTCGCCAAACCTCCTGTAGGTAATTTGAGATTCGAGGTAAGTACCTTTTAGAATTTTTGATAGCTGGAAATGGTCTAGAGTCGTATGATGACCGGAAAAAATATGTAGAAAAAGGTGGAATTTGGTGGTGGGAAAGGATTGATGAAAGACATTGCGATTTCTGGCAAAAGTTCACATCATTCAATACAGCAGGTAATAGAAAAATGTTAAGTCATGAAGAAATCTACAACTTTTGTATAGGTAACTTCCCATCATAACCTCAAAATTTCCAATGAAAATTCGAAAATTGCTCATTTTTATATTTTGGTTTTTTATTTTTTATTTCCACAAAAAAAATTTTGTTTTCAAAACGTCTTGGTGAAAGTATGTTTTTTACTATTAAATAATCAGGTTTTTTTGCTAGCAAATAGTTCAAAAACCTTCCCAGGTATTTACTTTCTTCTTCCTAGAGGATTTATCCTTCAGAGCTCTGAGGGGTCTCATTTTTTCCGTACTCTGTTCAGAAATAATAAAAAGTAATACCCACCTTCTCAAAATAGGCTTACAAATCAAATTTTAGATACAAAAAAATACTGTTGCTAAAATTGTACTTTTGTGTTTATAGCCCAGTTTTGAGTAACAATTACTAACAATTTTTCAAAAAATTATTTTTGCAAGACTAATTGCTTTTAAATGGTAGGTATTATTTTTTTATTTTTTGGAGAAAATTACCCCCTTCAGAACTCCGAAGGACAAATTTCCTGGAGCAAATTTCTTTTTGAGAAACGAGTGTTAAAGACGTAAAATAGTGAATATCTCGAAAATGAAAATTAGAAAAGCAAGAAAAACTAAAAAATGGGGCCATTTTCCCCCATTTTCTCGGAAATTTTGAGATTATGTTAAAAAGTGAACTCTAGAGGAAAAGTGGTAGATTTCTATTGACCACTTTTTTGAATGAACTCTATTTTTACCAAAAATGGCAATAATGCCGTTTTCAACCCTTTTCCACCCCTGAAAACCACCCTCATTCCCCCCTGCTCCTGCATTTTTTTCCAATTTTTCACTTCAAAGCGTAATTCGCTTGATCTAACGAAGGTTCATACTAAGCAATTCATTAAGAGCCATTAAACCCTCCAGATAAATCCCCTCGGTTCCCCAAAGTGTCTCTAAACTCGATCAAACGACAGTAAAAACGTCTGATATAATTTTAACAAAGCCCCGTTTTATCCCCTCCCCTAACAACAAAAGCTCGCAATTTTTCCGCGACACCAAGAGGTAATCTAAATATTCGCGATAAAATGAGGCATTCGCGGATAAAAAAGTTATAATGGCTCTACTAATAAAAGCGTCCGGTATAATATAAACATATTTCAATGTAGGGGACGCATTATCGTTTCCGCTTTTTTCGCGATATGATTTTAGCCCCCCGTAAGAAATGAAAAATGGAATGATACCCTCGACGCCACTCAAGATAAGAGCGAGTGTTTGCAAGGATCCAATCCCATTTCTGGATCGGAGGACTGCCTATACATCAACGTCTATACGACTAACGTGAGTATATTTAAAAAATCTAATTAGATGAATTATATTGACATGTCCTTCATCCCGAAAAATATCCAGGAACTCCCAGGATTTATACAATTAAAATCAATACCACATCCTTCCCTAATTCCCAAGCAGACTCACTTCTTACTCTTAACGTACTTTACTCCTCCTTCAGCTTTCGCCATCCGCCCGCCTCCCGGTGATGGTCTGGATATACGGAGGAGGCTTCTTCGCGGGAAACTCCTCGTATTCCCTGTACGCTCCGGACTATTTCCTCGACGAGAACGTCGTGTTCGTCTCCTTCAACTATCGCGTCGGGATCTTCGGGTTCATAAGCACCGGCGACCTGGTCGCTCCAGGAAACGCGGGGCTCAAGGACCAAGCGCTCGCCTTGGGCTGGGTCCAGAGGAACGTCAGGTACTTCGGGGGAGACGCCAGGAACGTTACTATCTTCGGGCAGAGCGCAGGCTCGGCTTCGGTCAGCTATTTGGTGCAGTCGAGGCTGACTCAAGGTAAGTCGACTTAGGATAGTTTGTGAGCGTTTTAAGTAAAATCCCGTTGGATGTTTATCTGGAAATGTTCCATGCTTGTTCTCAGTGTGTTTAAGGGGGAAGTCAGGGGTCATTTATGTTAAGCCATAACTCAGTTCGTATTACAACTTCATTAATAATAAGAAAAACAGTAGATTTTATGTTTTAAAGACTTCATTTTTGTCTGTAAAAACCTTTGATGAAACATGAATTTTCCTCGGGAAAATCTCTAAAACATTCATTTTTTTACGAAAATTCAACATTTTCGACCACAATTAACTCAAAAACACTTAATTCACCAAAAAAAAACACGTCACATTCTACTATTATCTACTCTACTATCACTATAAAAAGTGTAAAATTTCGAACTATGCAGGTTGATTTGAATTTTCGCGCGAAAACGCTCTGATCCGCTCTGGTCATGGCGGCTGTGACGTCATTATATGGTAAGCACTTTTATCGTCTAAATTCACTGAAATGCACTCTAAATTTCACAAGTAAGTGATGTAAGTGCTCCATATTTCATCCGAACTTACTTAAGGTTTGACTTAAATTTTGTGCTAAGCCAGATTCAAAACGATTTTGAATTAATTCCGTTAATTTTGGAATTTATCCCATTTTGAAATTCACTTAAATGAAGTCACTCAAACACATCCCAATTTATAAAAATAATATTTGTTTATATCGTAACATATCATATTCGGAGAACATTAGTATATGCTGGTCCAGCTAATCAGGAAAAAGAATGATAACTACTGTATTATCGGACTTGTAAATATTCCTGTATATTAAAGGGATTTTTCTCACAAGGGAAATAATACAAATAGTTGCTTCTTCCCCCAGTTATTTACCATTTATTATTAATATATGTATGTATATTCTGTGGAACTCTTGGCAATGTTTCTGCTTTTAGGTATGTTTAAGGCGGCCATTTTGGAGAGCGGCTCCTCCTTATGCTTGTGGGCTCTAAACAGAAGAGCAACTGCTACAGCCTTCCTCACAGGAGTCAAACTGAACATAAAAACGACCAGATCTACAACGCTTATAAATGAGTTAAAAAAAGTTAGTGCTAATGCTTTGCAGGAAGCAGGAAACGCTGCAGGAACGATTGTAAGGACCCTCTTTATACCTTTTGAAATATGGAAGTCATATTTCATTCTATCGCTCATGCTTATACTTCCTCTATTCCAGGAAACCTTGAAAGATCCCCTGGCGGGGATCCTTTTCGGCCCGGTGATAGAACCATACCACGAGGGAGCATTCTTCTACAACAGGAGCGACTTGATTTTGTCCCAGGGGAAATTCAATCAAGTACCTTGCATGATGGGCTTTACCTCCCATGAAGCGGCCGCAGCTTCCGATATTACCGGTAAATTTATATGGTATTACATAGAACTACAATTAGTAGACTGATGGCGACTTGCGCAGATCTGATTTGCAAGACAATTTCTTTGTATTTCGATCTGGATCTGCCCTTTGGGTATTTCTTGTATCTCAGCATCTTCTGATCAAAGGATTTTTAAAATTGACCACCATCTCTGCAGACATTAACTAACCTTCTTCCTTGAACCAAATGCTTTTCCATAGATGCATGGTTCACCGTAATGCCCAAGCATCTCTTTCATACTCCTCTTGTACTAAGGCCTTCATCTCTCATGATCTGATCAACAACTTTACAACAGTTTCAAACCGTTTAGGATAATTTAGGGTGTTTCCGTAATCCTCTGATGAGCTTAAATTCTTTCCAGGTTTACTCAGCCTACTTCTCTTAAGATACGACTTAGACAATCTAGACTTAGCACCAGCAGACCTAACAAGCGTTATATATAAAAGGACACTAGCTTCTGCTGCCATAAGGTTACGTTACTTCGGAATATTGCCACTAACGTTGCAAACCGACAGAGGACTTGTGGTATGAAATTAAATCCAGTCACTAGATTAAATACAAAAGGAGTTTTTTCAGTTCGTAAGTGATGATCAATTCAACAGACCAATCAGAAGGATGGCTCAGGATATGAACCCTTACGTTCCTGTGTACTTCTACATGTTTTCGTACGAAGGGGTTTTGGGTAGGGCCCAGAGGAACATCAGAGGTACGAGACTTACCTTAATTCACTTAGTTACAAACCTAACGAACTCCGCGTTTCTCAGGTGTTGGTCATGCTGAAGAACTAAGGTATCTATTCGCACAAGGAGACAATCTTTCGGTAAGCAGGAGCGATGGAGCAGTCAGGCAGAAGTTGATAAGACTATGGACGAATTTCGCTAAATACAGGTTAGAACTACAATTTTCGTTACTCGTAACGGATCTCACTATTCGTTCGTTTGCTAGCAACCCTACTCCGGTCGAAGATCCCCTCCTCGGGAACGTAACTTGGCCTACCTCTGGATCTCTAACTGGGCACCTCTTGTACCTGAACATTAGCCAGGATCTGACAGTGCAAGTGGATCCTTTCAACGATAGCATGCGGTTCTACGATAGAATTTATAAGGATTACGGTGATCCCCCTTACGATACCTATTAAGTGGTGTCATAACGATTTTCAAATGAGTGTATGAGTATCTTCAAATAATAAATGACTATTTGTTTAGTTTGGTAGTGTCTCTCTTGCTTATTACACCTCGCCCTCCGCTTTATTGCATCTTCTTTCTACAGCCTGTATTTGCTTGCACGTATTCCCGCTTAATTAAACTTGCGTAACTAACCTACGTTTTCCGCTCCGATTAATCAGCTTCTAAGTTTGTAAATAACGTATTAATAACTACTAATAGTATATATGTATGTATATAACTATGTGTAAAATACATATTACACGATATTTAGTTTGTTTGGCTTGTTTCGTCATGTAATTAGGCTACACGTCCCTCCCTTTAATTAAAGAATTACTGCGGATCCCCAGATGGATCAGTAATCTTTTATTTCAACATACGTATAAACTCAATCAATCTAACCCCACGTACTTCTCTTTATTCGACCCTATACTAATCCTTCCCTGTGAGGCCTCACAGGCTTATAACTTTGGAGCCGTTTCCCCTTCCAACTAATGAAATCCCTCTGTGTCTCCCATTCAAAAAAACGTATACCCTGGGTAAAGCAAGAAATCTATCATTAATCGTTATTGACCACCTCAATATATTAGCAAAAAAAGAGACCGAGAAGTTTATAAAAGTTCTCGTAGGGATGTTGGATGTGGTCTCATTTCATTGCTTTAAAGGGCGTAGTGGAGCATCTTTGGTAGTAAAACAGGGTAGAGAAGTTACATTTGATTAGAGGGGTGAAGGTGCTTTAAGAATTTTTTTATTTTCCACAAGAAACGTACAGGAGGTCGTAAATTCCGAGTTGTTACTTGAAGTGTCAGTTAAGCTTTTATGGGGGTTTATACTGGAAATAACATAAAAATGGCTACATAATTTTGTGAACTTACGCTGTGCTTTGTAGCGAAAAGGGCAATTTTGCTGCGTTTCGTGTAAATTTGTACAAATTGTAACGTCGAGCCATAGTATAACCATCTCATGCGAAACATTTACAGGTCAATAAAGTGCCCTTTAGGGAAAAATGTGTTATATTGAAACTACAGATTTTGAAAACTAAAGCTATTTTGGAGAATATTAAGAAGAACGAAACACTCTTATTAATTATGGGTTAAAGAGATAAGTCAAGTGGAGAAGGCTAAAAACATACTTTTAGGTTCCATGGGGCCTGACATTTTTCTTATGAAATATCAGATTTGGACCCTTGATATATATGAATAAAAATTACTTTGAATGACTAGTTTGGAGGCACCAGTTATAATTCCAAGAGACAATTTGTTAAGACACCATTTTCATATAATACGTAACGTGTGGGGTTTCTCCTACACGTGCGTCACAATTTTTCAAACGAGAACTCTCGGTAAAAGATATAATTCATGATATTTCTGCGGGCCCTTGAAAACTTGATAGCTTTGAAGCACATATTGCCATCATTTGACGTTTGACAGCCGTTCACGATGGCGTATAAATGTACAAGACAAAGACACGTTGTTTTAAATATTTTTCAACTCTCTGAATCACGGCAACCAACCATACAATGTAATAACCGAATAGTATTCATTTAAGTACCGATATGAGTACTAAGTATTCAGTTGAGGAGCGGAGGCGGCAGCCAGAGCGACCAATTGTTGCCTGTCTGAACGAATTGGTCTTGTAAAATTTGTTATAATATTAACGGTAATTACGTTTAAGTAACGATTCTTTCTGAAAAACAATTTTTGGTGCAGTAGTGTTCCACAACATTTCTATCAAAATCACAAAGTAGCGCTTGTTTATAAATGAAAATCAGTCACACGACAGACGACGTATATTTCGAAATCGATCAAGTCCTAGTAAGTACTGAAAGGTGCTTTTCCCCTCTTATCGAAGAGCTTGTCCCAGAAATCGTCGTATTCCCTATCGGGGTTCTCCACGACTGTCAGTTCCTTCCCGACCTGGAGCTGGTTAATCTGGCCGTCTTTGCACGGGGGCCATATGGTGCGACCGAGGAACTGCTCGTGAACAGGAGTTGGATTCTGGTACTTGGCGAAATTCGTGAATAGCCTTATGTAGTTATCCCTCACTTTGTAATCTTCATCTGAGCCTACGTTGCCGTAGTCGAAGATGTAGGCCAGGTCCTCGGTGTGCCCCACGCCTGGAAAAGAAAATGTTGGAAGGAGTTGGACAATGTCTTAAGTATATAGAGGTATAAGAGCTGATATTCTATCATAAAGAAAAGGGTTCGTGCTGTTGGTTGAAACACACAATTTTCAAAACATATTTAAGTCATTTTAGACTCTCCTATCCTTCTCACGAACTACTTTACCACCACTGCTGCTACAGTCCGACTTATTAGAGCCCTATAAGGGATTTCCAGACAATGTAGGTTCTTAAGTCGAAGCTACGCTTCGATTAGGATCTTCTACACTTGCTTACCTCTGTTTTCTCTCTCAGAAATCCCGTACAAGGAACCTTCATGGGTAAAGTTGTAGATGTAGGTGTCGGTATGTTGGGAGTACAGCTTTGCAGCCTGGTGGATCGGCCTTTCGAACTGATCGTCATGGATGAACTGAAAAACAGGAAACGATTTTATTAAATGGAAATGTTACGACAATTGATCAACAGGGCATGGGCCACCAAGCCCTGTCTAGGGCCATGGTCTAAAGGGAGAAGGAGAGAAGGAAAAGTAAAGTCTCCACTTTGCAGCACAGACCAGCACAGAACAAGATGAGAGGAAGGTAACAGTCACAAAAAACCTTCTTATAGTCACAGGTGTCATGGATGACCATTTTTGAGGCTTTTAAATTTATCTCTAATCCCACTTAAGCTTTACGTCTTATCATATCTATCTGATTAGCTCCTGCGCATTACTCTTAAGGGATGTCCCGAGTTGATTCATTGATGATAATTGTATGAACATTAATATTTGCTACGAAATCAAATGTAATTTTACCTTCATCAACCTTTCTAACGAGCTGGATATTAGCCTCAATCCGAAGTAGGTGTTCTTGATACTTTGGCCGATCAAAGGACGGAGGAGAATGCCCGGATTAAGACTGGCTGGTACCAATCTGGACACGTCTAGGTCGTAGATGAAGAGGAAAGCCTTGACGACAACTGAAAATACGAGATACGAGGTAAAAGTCGAACGAATCGAATGATAACTTGCTACAGCGTTAATTTAAACTTTTACAATACTTTCAGTGTAAGCAGTAGTGTACACTTACTGCTCAAATCGCCCATTAGAGGTTCGTTGGATGTATGCCCAAGGATGATAGGAACCTTATGGAATTCCCCGTTCTTAATCTTCTCGTGGCTGTTGCCAGTCACGACGGCTCCTTCTCCTTCGGGTTCGACTACGGGACCAAGGGCGAGGCCATGTAGAGCGTTAGATGTAATGATGTACTGGAAATATGAATTTTGCTAGTGAACGATTCATTGGAGATGCGTTGGGACTTACATTAGAGAATTTGTCGGAGGCCGCGTTTTGCAGGGCGTGTGCGTCCACTTTCTTCAATCCGTCCACTAAACGTTTCTTGGTAAGAGTAGAGACTGACACTTTCCTCGCTACGGATTTGGCGAAGTCCAAGGGGGATCTGCTCAAAGCCCATTGGCTTAAAGAGTGCCCCGAGAGCATGATTGCCCCATGGAAGAGCCCTAAACAGATAAATATCATTCGATTAATCCAACATATTGATACATAAAGATCATACTAAAATCATGTTACATCAATAACCAATGGTTAAGCATTTTCCTGAAACTGCGCCTTTTTTCAAGGATTTCTCTTGTAATCTCCTGAGTCTAAACTATGCGTCCTTTCATGGGAGCCTTCTTCTCGAGGTACTATCTTCATCAAGCTAAGGTTATACTCTAACCTAACTTAAGACAAGAAGTAGATATTCAGGCCAGTCCTATCCCTGTCCCCTGAAGTTTGCCCTCTTCAGAATATATAAAAACAAGTATTTTAAGCAACTTCCAGGGGGTATTCCAGTTTGAAGGGTCCCTGTGTTTGCTTCATCCAGCAATTTTATCATGTCCATGTGAATTCCATCCTATCCTGCACTTTTACCTGTATGCAAACGCCACTTTCTTGACTGATAGCCCATGATAATGCCATGTTGGCACTTTGAGAGTTTTTGAGCTTTTGATCAGTATATTACCGATGCAGAAAATGCAAGAGTCTGAGTCACACAAGAGTTTAAATAGCACATCTATGCTAAAGCTAGTGGTGTTTACCTGCGGTGTGATTGGTCTGCAGGAGGTACGCTATGGAGGCGGCGCCTGCGCTCTGCCCGATCACTGTGATCTTATCTGGATTACCGCCGAAGCTCGCGACGTTCGCCTTGACCCACTTCAGCCCCAGGATGATATCCTTGAGGCCGGCGTTGCCGGACAAATGGGAATCGCCCGTCGACAGGAAACCGAACGCGCCGACTCTGTAGTGGATAGCGACGACGATGACGTCTTCGTCGAGGAGGTAATCGGCGCCGTGCTTATCGAAATCGGTGGAGCCCAAGAAGAAGGCGCCGCCGTGGATCCAGACGAGGACCGGCAGGTTCGCCTTCCTCCTCGGGGGCTGGAATCAAAAGGAGCACAGTCACTGATGGTAATGTATTAGATGGGGTCTTCACCAGCGACCAGGGGTACGAGATATTGCACCATGTGTTCTGTTGGGCCTACTATCTTCATCAAATTGAGAACTTCTGGATGATTTAAAAGGTAGAGGTCACTAGGTTATTGAATACTCTGTAATGGTACTTTACATACGTGGACTTTACACTGTAGCAATGCAAACAGTTGGTTTAATATTACCTGCGTGGAGTATATTTGGAGGTACAGGCAGTCTTCGGACCCAGCGATGTCATCTCCAGATCCTTGCAGACAGATGGATTTGGTCTCACTCACATCCAAAATTCCATCCCAGTTTTTCACTGGAACAGGAGCCTGCAATAAAAGAAATTTTCTCTAAAGTTATCAAGCAATCTTCTCTCTACAGTGTGTGATCCAGATGAATAACGTTTACTGCTTTGCAATGACATAGATGATAGATAGACCAGGTGAATTCAAAGGTTATTTTTGCATCGATTGTTTGTAATAATTCGTTTTTAGTCGTTTATTTTTTACCTCGAACCTCAGATCGTCCAAGGGCGGCTCTGCGAAGGGGATGCCCCTCCATCCGTAGATGTTCTTCCCGCCTCTGTTGGTGGTGCCGCAGGATCCCCCACGGACCCTCCCGTTGGTGGTGGAGACTAGGAGGTCATCGGGTCGACCGGCCTGGACGTTCCAGGCGCAGAGGCAAGCAAGAAACAGGACTGTCGATTTGTCGAACATCGTCATGTCTCTGAGACGTCCTGGAGACCGGTGGCCATTTATAACGCGGACTTGAGTACTTTAGATAAGGTACTACAGGTACTTGAATTAAATTTCGCTAATGATTGATTATTATTGTCGTTTATCGGAGAGTTTAATCAATATTTGCTTGTGTCGGACGGCTTACGGTAAATAAAAAATATGTACATAGAAACATATAAAAAATATTTTTCTAAGATCGATTTAAGATCTTATTCGATCGATCGATTTAAGATTCTATATTTAATTGAAATTAATCCGGGAAATAAAATCCCCGGAGCTTCCCGATTTATGTACAAATGCAGTCAACGATTTATCTTCAATTTGGAAATGCAAAACGTACCATCCCACTATTACTGAAGAAAACTGTATTGCCTTAAAAGCGCCACATCAAGGATAAAACGTTTAGTAAATTAGTATTGAAAATATTAAATAAAACAAGCCAATTGGCCCTTGAAACCTGCTTCAAGGGAACGGCAAACAGAGCATGCACGTTTGCTTACCTTATAACCTATATCCACCTTGACAAAATGGCCTTGGCAAAGCTGTTTGCGATAAACCAGCGACGAAAGGAAAGAAGGATGTAATATTTCCATGAAACGCCCAAGGAATTCCAAGCAACGGCAAGACTACGATGCAACAATGCTCGGAACTATAAAACGCCCTGTACATTGTACGTTTGTCGCAAAAGATGAGACCCCTTGAGACCCACTTATAACTCTAAAAACTCCAATTACAGATTCAAAGCAAGTTAAAGATTACTTATTTATAAAAATGACAAAAGTTGTACAATGGAATTAACCCAAGGTCTACAGCTGCGTGTCAGTAGATCCGTACTTGACGTAAGATGAACGTGGGGTATGATCGAAGTGGGGGAGTCACCATCGCTCGCCAGGTGGCGTTGCTGGTAGCAAAATGAAAGAAAATAGTTAAAATGCTGGATAAATCCCAGCAGGGCCTTCTCAAGCTCATAACCTTTACCTTTATTCACGAGACCATTTCTCAGAATTGATGCGGTCTCTATTCTCTCAAAGAAATGAGGAGTCTTAAAAATCCCATTGATTTTTGCAGGGTCAAAACCTCCCCTAGTCGATATCAGCTGTAACCTTCATACCTTTGGGGTCAAATTTTTAGAAGTGATGGATTTTGCTTGAGACTATCCTTGGTGCAAACCTGATTAATTGATATAACTACCATATATGAGACTTTTGAATCTCGCACGAAGCAATCAACTGTAACATATTGTTACTATAGGATACAAGGGTTTCCAGTTATAATTAATTAATGTAATATTACTATTTTGCTGCAGTTGTTGCAATAAGGAGGTATTTTTTATAATTGTCTATATAATTAAGTGAATTAAACGTATCATTCGATTCAAACAATCCCTTTATTCAGCCATATCTCGTTTAATACGTTATCCATGGAGGTGTACCATACTTCTCGTACAGTTCTTCCCAATAGGAGTACATGTCCGCTTTGAGGTCCTTCCTGACTTCCAGGTACGACCCAATCGCCAGATATTGGAAATTGTCAGGCTTGACAGCAGGCCAGGTAACGTTCAGGAGTTCGGTTTCTTCGGGAATCGGATTCCTGTAAATCGATACGATTGATTTATTAATCTTATTTATCATTTGGAATGTTTCCAATCATCAAGATTGTTAGAACCATTGGACCTTCTTCCCTGTTCTTATAATAGGATTAATTTGCAGATAAACTTCCTAAAAGTGCGACATAAGTGGCGCTCTTGATCTTGTCATATCTGTAGATAAAAATTTTGTTACTAAGCGAAATGTGGAATATATTAACTATCGTCTATCTCTCCGTAAGTTAGATTAAATGACTTTTGTTTCGAATTTTTTTAATTTCGCCCCTTATTGAAGTGCGAACTTTTGCCCAGGACTCCCTTCAGGTACCTAGGCGTAGTAGTATCAACTATTGCAGTGTTTAAACTGTTTACTTCTTCTTCAGAACAGTTGGTTATCTCTAAAAGATGGTTCCTAGAGGGATTTTCCAGGTTTTCACAGTTTTCTTCGGTAGAGGAAAGGGACACTTTGCTCAAGTTCACTACTTCATTGTGGAATGGAAATCTATGTACTCAGTTGTAAAGCAATTGTCGTTTTGTCATATTTGACATTTCTTCAACTCCACGTTCTGCCGATTTCCTCCGCCACCTAACCGTCAAGTTGTCACCGCCACGTCTAAGTGCTACATCTGAGCTGTTTTCCAGATTACAGTAAAATCATAGCTTTTCTGCTAAGATATTCTATATTAATAATTTAACCTTGGGGATAGTATGGAGTAGTAATAAGCTAGTATCTAGTACGTTCCTCATCTGACGGTTGTTTCAACATCAGACCTCTTTTCTTAATCACAGTACTGTCCAATGAGAACTATCCTATTCCAGGCATTTATGACTTATAGATTTTAGTTTCTTGAACCTTATTCGTTAGTACCTAGCACGTTTCATATCTGATGGTCTTTGTAGGGTACATAGTACCATCATGTCAAAGTTCCATTCCAGAAAATGGAAATCTGTACATTTAGTTGTAAAGCAATTGTCGTTCTGTCATATTTGACATTTCTTTGACTCCACGTTCTGCCGAGATCCTCCGCCACCTAACCGTCAAATTGCCACCGCCATGTCTTCGACAGTCAATAGGAATCGATCCTTTTGTAGTATCATTATTAACTGAAATTTGACAATTGCAGCCGATATTAATAACAACGCACTTTGATTACTGATATTATTTGTTTCTGTTGTTGTTGTTTATCAACTAACAACGATGATATCATCAAAACACTTGTGTTTACAATATAATTAGTTTCACACTTGAAAACAAAGAGGGGCCTACAATAAACATTATTTCCTCTGTATATACGTACGGTGACGTATCTAGGGGATAACATGTACAACATAACACATCAGTATGGAAGTTTGTCGTACTTACAAATACTTAGCGAAGTTGGTGAACATGGTGATCATTCTCTTCTGGACCGTTTGGTCTATCTCAGGGTATTTCGATAGGTCCGTGGTGTTCAGTCCTCCGTATCCTCTAGTCATGATATAACTAAGTTCCTCTCCGTGTCTCACGTCATCAGACATCCCAAGAACTGGACAATATACAGGTATAAGCATGTACAAGGAATATTGATACAAGAAAATGGATCGATTACCTGATTGATCCGTATATCCTCCGAGGACGCCATGGAAGGCGAATTCGTAGAAAAATACTTCCCCGTATTTCGATTGGAGTTCTGCGTGTTTTATAACGGATCTGTCGAAGCCTTGATTGCTGAAATACTATTTAAAATGTGTATTAAAAGTACTCATGACTTAAAAATTCTTTACTTACTTTAATCAGGTTCCTTGGAACTTCAGTGAACGTCTTACCCTCGGAATAACGGTTTCTGATGGCGTACCCTACTGGCCACCTGTTCTCTTCAGTGGCGTACATATCAAATGGCGTCAAAAGTAAGGCGTCTGCGTCGAAAGCTACGGTGTAATTGTACCATAATGCTGCGTCTAAAACATCAAGAAGTAACAACGAGCTCCTTTCCTCGCGACTTATCGAGCTTACTGTCACCATAAAACAGGCATTCTTCGCTGTTTAGTCCAATGATCACAGGCACGTTGTTAAATTCGCCAGTTTCCAGCAGCTCGTACATGGATTTGGTCAGAAAAGCCCCCTCGTGCTCGTGTTCTATGGTTGGGGTGAAGAAGAACCCCTGCTGGATTTGGTTGTAATACGGCGATTCCTGCGTGAAAGGAGAAGAAATGATTTATGTAAGAAGTGGATGCATTGTTTCCATAGTGTATAAGGCGTTCGTAGGCAACACAGCATACAACAGACCCTTGTAATTTTACTGAGACGTGTGTTATCGTTTACACGGAAAAACGGAATAAGTCGAAAGTTCGGAATATGTACCGACTTTGTTTACTTAATAACAGTGGCGGAAACCAGATTTTTGCCTATCTATGTTAAAGGTTACTTAATGAACGCGCCTCTCCAACATAAATCGAATGGAAAAATTTCCCCCATGTTTGGGAGGTTTTCGCCTTGTCTTTTACTATTTTCTTAAACTTCATTTAGATCAATAAACACGTAATTCCTATAATTATATTTTCGTGTGATTGAAGTACTTAATGCATACACACGAGTGGCGGGTTGCTCAGTATATCGCCACGTGGAGGGGATACAGCTAGCGGCATGAGCAAAGCGGCGGCAGGCTGTGTAACCAGCACAGAACAAGCATTTCTATAGGCAAATCGTTGTACGGCATACACAAAATGGTGGAGGAGCAATGGACAGAAGTCCACAATAAATGGCGAGACTTCTCATGGCAACTTACCGTTTTGGACAATTCGTAAGAACGATCGTCGATTTCCTGGGCGCTAGCCTTCATCAGAGTGTCCGCCAAGTCACTAGTCGTCGCAGTTAACGGATCCAATTCGCTATTGATCATATTGACGAGGATTTTCCCGAAACCTATCAAGGACTGCTGGTAAGCCCAGGGGCTTAACGCGCTCCCGCTTTCGCAGATCGCAGCGCTGAACAAACCTTGAAAATTCACCATTACTAATTTCCTCATGAAATCGTCATTACCTCACCTTTCGACAGGGGGCTCAGGAGGTGATACGCCACAGATGCCGAACCTGCGCTCTCACCAAAAATCGTCACCCTCTTAGCATCTCCGCCGAAATACTGGATATTTTCGTTCACCCATTTCATGGCCAGCAACTGGTCTTTTAGGCCTGCGTTTCCTGGGATTAAATCGTCGCCAGTAGAGAAGAAACCTTTAAATAACATTCAGGGTTTACTTAAGTTCTTTAAGCACATACATGCTTAGGAGGGATGTTCCTAAGTGGTCGTGGTACATTGATAAGAAAATATTTTAATAAAAATAATTTTTGGATTGAATAACAATAGTCTGCACTTGTGAGATCACCTGGATACACTTGGCAACGTCGCAGTTTCTAAGAGCCCAATAAAGAGAGAGGCGAATACTTATAACGACCTACACTGATCGGCTTTCGCGACGTTGTCAAATGTAGAAAGAGAATACACTGTTCAAATTAGAGTGACACTTTGTAGCTAGTCAGTTCAGTAAATTATTGTCCAGGCAACACTTACGTTAAGTTACGATACAGCAAACGATAACATGTGGCCAAAAGAACAATGTAACAGTACCACAAGAAGAGAGGTAGAAAGGACCCCTACTATGGCAGTATTCAAGGTGTGTTCTTACCAATTCGTAATAGAATTAACATGATTTCCGCTTGAATGCAATTTCTTAGATAACTATATGGCTCACTAATTATTTAAATAATTACCAAACGGTCCAACCCTGTAATTAGAGGTGACTAGAATAACTCTGTGCTCCATCAGATGGTGAGGTCCATAGTTCACCTCCTCTGAGTACCCTTCTATGAAACCGCCTCCGTATATGAAGAACATAACAGGTAAGCTTTCGTTCAGTGCCGGATCCTGAAGGATTAAGGTTTTTGAAAGGGTCGATTGGGCTGCCATGGACTTACATTTGGGGTAAAAACGTTTAGATAGAGGCAATCTTCGGTTTCTTCGGGCCTGTTACTGGTCATTTGGTAGCAGCAGCCTCTTTCATAGGTTGCGTCTACTGTACCCTCCCATGGCTGTTTGGGGACCGGGGCCTAAAAACATTGCACATTTAGAACGAAAAATGTAATGGGAATTATTTATTATTGAAGAAAGAAGAAAGTTGATTACAAAAGATTGCCTGCTTGTCACAAAAGGTTTCATAGAATAAAGTCAGTGTGCGGCCCTTCATGTACTATTCACTATGACAAGCTAGACCTTCATGTTCAGTAATATTTTTAAAATCTCAAGGTTCATAAAGATCAAATCTTCTATAAGGTTTTGTAATAAACTGTTAATCCATATCCATAAAAACAGTACAGATACCTTCAATGAAGATATACCATACTTTTAAGTACATATGAGCAGAAGAACACCTCTTCTAAGTCAGCTTGATTTTTAAGTTTAAGAGTTTTAGAGTTTTAAGTTTAAGAGTTAAGTTTAAGAGGATTTCTAAAATATTTTGAGGAAACAATAGTACGTACGAGAGGGCACGTGAACGTGAAATATGAAACGCGTTAGAGGGAGGTGACGTATTTCGATTTGAACGTTTTATTGCTGCGATAGGGCTAGAGAAAATGTTTCAGTTTTGCCTTAAGTCACGTCAGGACGCGCCTCTTTCGCCCCTTTTTAATGCGCTTAACCACAATACTTCTGTTATTTGGAGCAGCATGAAAATGGGAAATCGAAATGGGAAATCGCCCGTTAAATTTTACCACAATTAATTTTACATGAAACAATATTCTTACTTGAAACCTCAATTCATCTACTGGGGGTTCAGCGAATGGAATCCCTTGAAAGGAATAAAAAGTAACTCCTTGGGCTGTCACCCTCGTTCGTCCCTTGATCTGTCCATTAGGGATCGTCACCAATACTTCTTCAGATTTCTAAGGAAAAAGGATATAATTTAAATCATTAACATGCAAATTCCTGGTACTTACAACATAGTATAACACTGTAAGGAACGCCCCTAAAAAGATTTGTAGCTTCATTTTACAGTTTGTGTTATAATACTGTTCGGTAATATTATTTAAGGGTCTCTGAAGTGTTTTCACTAATATCTTTTAGCATGTTGAAGTAGATAACAGTAGCTGAAAAATAGGTAAGGAGTTGAAGTACTCTTGAGATTATATGTACATTATATTTAATAGTAAAGTGAATGATTATACAATATATAAAAAAGTGTAGTAATATACTCAATATGTATTTCTAATTGCAAGCGACTTAAAATCAACAAGGCTAATGAATCGCGATTGTAATTACTAATTTTCGTTAAATTATAAGTAAATTAATTGCATTACATGAGAGGTTACGATAACTAAACCACTTTAAGGTGAAGTGTTTACTACTTTAAAATATTACTTAGAATTAGCGTATCCAATTGCTTAAGGCATTCAGCTAACGTTCGAGTGGTTACATCTTTTCTCCATCTCGAAAACCTTAAATAACCCAAATCAATAGCTTGACCGTAACCATTTAACTACGTTAACACGTCACTACAAACTTAAATCCCTCCAACGGTCTCCATCTATCTACTCTCCGGCCCCGCCCAGTAGCCGTACAGCCGGTTGTTGCAGCAGAGCCTCACGGTGAGAAAATAGATGATTTCCATTAAGGAGAGGATGGAGAACCCCGTGAAGAGCCCGAGCAGCCCGCCGAAGTTGGCGAGGAAGTCGGTCGGGCCGTAGAGCTCGTGCCTCTGCGACGTTATGAAGCGCGACGACTGGAAGAACAGGACCAGCCTGGAGAAGTGGAACCTGGAATCACGAAACAGGCAGAGATTCGGCCCCCCGCGTACCTCCGAAGGTCCCGACTTACTCGCTTTTCCCGTAGGTGAAGTTGTAAACCTTCAGCTGCTCGTCCCAGTCCCAGGGGCTCTGCGACACGTCCACGTTGTAGGTGAGGTCGTTGCACATCGGCAGGCAGTCGCAGTCGGTCATGGCGGCGTTCCCCTTCGGTTTCTTCTTCTTCCTCTGGGTCTTGTCGTTGCGGAGTTTCGTCTCGAGGTCGCCGATCTCGAGGATCTTCTCCGCCTCCTCCGTGCACTCGTAGTTCCCAACTCCGCACACGGTCGTCTTGTTGTCTCCTGGAAATTATAATCATCGATAGAACAGGCTTACTGGATGGAATGATTCCTTACTCGGCATGAAGAAGTCGACGCAGCCGCAGTAGTACAGCGTGAAATTCGTCAGGCATTCCAGTTTGCAGTTGAGCGCAGTGTAGATTTTGAAATACCTTAGGGACTTCTCGTACGGGAAGTAGCATTCCCGCTTTGCAGGGCTGTACATTTTGACCGAGTTGGAGGTTGTTATCATGTCGGGTTTAATGGTGCCCAATACGACTTCATCTAGTGGAACCTAGCGACATTAAAATCAGTTAAATGGTTAACCCTAGAAGCTAAGTGCTAAATGAAGGTTTGAAATGAAGGACCAGAATTAACATAAACGCTGAACACCCAGTACATGTCTCCAGCCCTCGTATAACTTTTGCCATCGTTATAGATAAGTAATCCCAATTTTGATTCCAATTTACTAGTGGTGTTATATGTTAAGAGTCTATTCCTGATGCAAGGATCTCCTATCCTGCGCAGGATTAAACGTTCCCTTCAAATTTGGGAAGGGCGTTACATGGTTCCACTCGTTGTCCATTGCCATTTTGTAAAGGCAGGCATAGGTATCAAGGAAACCATAAAGGCTGTGTGTAGAATCACACGAGTTGCCTACCGGGATTCAATGCCGTCACCTCTGAATTTACCTTACTAGAAGGTGCTTGTTCTCAATAACTGGACCACTGCAGGTGCAGCTTGGTACTCTGGGACAAGTACTCAGGTAAACCGAAGTACTTACAACTACAGGGCATTGCTTCGATTCAGTACTGATGTGATTCTAACCAATCACCTTTCGTTGCAAGTGCTTAGATGCTTAAACATAAGTAGTGAAATGATTGTAAACTAGAGCAATATACGTACCATGAAATATTGCTGGCTCGGTCTCGGCACCCTCATCGGTGTGTGCAACGTCACCTGAAGCAAATAAACAGGCGTTAAAAGGAAAACACAAGTTTCCTCTTTTCTCAGTACGTACCCTAAATCCTGGAGGACCAGACTTGCAGTTCTGATCGATAAAGTCCTTCGAGTACATCAGGAGGACCGTCAGAGCGTTACCCACGCCCGACAGTACCGCTCTGTGGGGATAAGTGTGGAGCCCGGCCTGCTCCGAGTAGCCGTTATCCATGGACCAGTTCTGGTAGGTGTAGTGGTCGGTCTTGAAGAAGTCCTCGTAGAAGTGTCTAAAATTTGCTATCAGCGGTGGCACTTGCCGAGGCGTCATACTTACACCTCGTCGGAGAAGATCTCCGATCGGTCTTGCATGTTGAAGGTGTAACAGAGGCCTTCGTCGGTCAAAATCGGCCTGAAGAGCTCCGAGCATTCGGTCTCGTTGTTGTATTTGCAGTCCAACATGGGGAACGCAGGGGACATCTGAGCAGAAAGTGGGATTTATGGTGAAAATTCTGGAGTTATCTTGGAAAATGGTAAGTGAGCTGGTTAACGTCGATGAAATTTAGTCTATTTCCATATGAATATGTTGCTGTGGAACACAAAACAATGATGCACCCTCTTAATATGCCATATTATCCATTGCACTTATGCCCACACTACCACGGATCATCACCGACTTTATTTTTTTATATCTCGAGTTAGGGCTTCTGAATCGAGTTGAAAATGCATAAGGGTCTTTAACACTCCTTACTTAAGCACTTTGAAGTCATTCTTAGCATTAAGTCGTATTAAATTACTTTCCACTTTACCTCCCGCAGTTTCCGGTAAAAGTCGTCAGTCAAAACTTCAGTATCAGAGTAGTTGAGGTCCCTCTCGCACAGCATCGACATGTAATCGATCAACTGCGACCTAAAAATACACACAAAGTTACTACGAGGATTACAAGCGATATGCTGCTTACTCTTCGCTATCGAACGATTTTCCAGCGAATTGCTTTTCCAGCATTTTCGTGTGATTGTATACGTGTTGCAGGCTTTTCGCCTCCGAGCAAATCGTCACTGCTGGAAACGGGATCTTGTAGATGGGAGTCTCCCTAGTGGCGAAACTCACTATTACAGGACTCATCAGCCATTTCAGGTAGACCTCTCTTATGGCAAAGATGCAACCAGCTAAAGTCGCCAGGAAGGTAACCATCCACCATCCTCTGAAATTGTTGATATTTTATTTGTGTAAAGTGTAATTACATTATGTGCACTTTGTATGTAATTAGAGAGATACTGTGAGAAAATTTCAGCCACTTCTTTAATTTCTTTTGTAGCTACCTCCAAGCTCTGCCAATTCTCCTTCATCTAACATCCTGTTGAATTCCTGCTTTTATAATCCTATTCAGCTGATAGTATTCCTCCTTATTGTTCTTAGCTATTCTTCCTCTCTCAATTAGGTCTAATGTGTCCACTTGTTTTCTTTAATATTTTTGATGAATGCCACTTTTCTTAACTCTTAACTGTCATCTTAACACTTCCCAGAGGTTCTGCATTTCTGGCCAATTTTATGTTATCTTTCAATTTTGACATATGGAGCGGATTATTTTTTGGCTTGCTTTCCCCTGTGGGCACCCTGTGATTGTTTTCTCCCTGTCCAAATCTTCCCATCAGATTCAGTGGGCATCCATGACCAACTGGTCAAGGATGCCCAACCATCGTTGGTTCTTGGTGCATACAACCGTATCACGTTTTGCTTGAACGGTTTGACCCTGCAGTTAAAGCAGCATCCTATAGGCTGATGGAATAAATATGCATACACCACTTCATTGGTGGCGAACCACCCACTAAAATTTTTGTTGATATTTCAATAACTACGAGGGTTACGGCGTCAAACAATGTCTCAGTCGAAAGCTTTGCAAGCTTTCCAAGGTTTTTGCCAAGCAATTTAACTGTTCGACATCATCGTTGGTTATTGGTGCATCCTTTAACGGTTTGATCCTGCATTTAAAGCAGCATCCCATAGGCTGATGGGACAAGTATGCCTACACCAGTTTGGTGGTGGCGAACCATCCAATGAAACTTTAATTGATATCTCAGTAATTACTAGGGTTACAGAGGCATGGAATGTTTCAATCGAAAGAGAAGAACTTATAGAATAATCCCTCAAACAATTTAGTGAATCCAGTTATCAGAACCCAAGATATTACAAAAAAGCCAAGAGATTTGTCTCGAAGTACACTTCATGAAATCGTATCGATCGTAGTAACAGTAAATACAGCGTTTCGCTCTGAAAACATTGAAACCTCCCTTACCTCTCGAAGTAGGTCCTCTTCTCCCCGAAGTACCTGAACCCGTGGATGCTGGTACAGTTACAATACTCGCGGAAATAATTCCTGACGCTCTTGAAGAAGGATCGCGAGTCCTTCTCTCCCGATCGTTCCATCTTGGGACGCACGCGATCCAGAAATAGCCCGGAATGCTCCGGTATTTGTGTGTTTTTCTCGCGAAGGATGTGCTCGCCTATTCGCTGCCATTATCTAATTAATTTTATAGGAACGTGTTACACTTAGAAAAATGACATCGATGGGAAACTTGTAGGATAATTCGGTTTGATTAATAATATGGCAAGAGAGGACTTCAGATGTTATGACCAAAGTATTTTAGGGTGTTGAGGAAATTTCTTATGGTAATGCCATCTCAGCAAAGGAGGGAAACTGAGGGCCCTTCGTGGTGCCATTTCTATTATCTTTTTTCAAAAATAAATAGGTTGAAAAGTTATGTTACGTTAGATTAGATTCGGTTAAGCTAGACTGTTAGGTTAGGTTAGGCTGAGCTAAGGTATGCTAGGCTATGCTAGGCTAGGCTAGGCTAAGCTATGCTAGGCTAGGTTGGGTTGGGTTGAGTTAGGCTAGGCTAGGCTAGGCTAGGCTATGCGAAACTAGGATAAGCTGAGCTAGGCAAAGCTAGGCTAGGTTAGGCCAGGTTGGGTTGGATGAATTAGGCTAGGCTAGGCTAGGCTAGGCTGGGTTAGGTTAGGCTAGGTTAGGTTAGGTTAGGTAGAAATGTAATGAAGGAGCCTCAGTTGCCGTCAGAGAGTGTGTAACGTATTACACGTAGAATAATTTTTGGGGTGTTAAGTCGAAAATTGAATAGAAAAAGCATTCAAGGATAGAAACATGTGCCCTTAAAACAACCGACCGAAACTAATGTTTTAAGAGCAAAAATCCACTCCTGCTACATTTTTCTCGTTATACCATACAAATCCCAAGGCAATACCTGGATATGTGGTATCCGCCCCCAATTTTATTAAACTAAAAGCTGCTATCGTTCATGTATCTCACAAAGGAGTGAAGTGCAATTTGACTAATGGTTTTAGTACTTCTTCAACTACAAATGAAAAGCTTTTAATTACTAGAGGGTAGAGCATTTTACCCCATATATATTTGACAATATTACAGCTTACGATTAAAACATGTATTTTAGAAGTAATAATAGAAGTTTCTTATAACAACTTATATGAAAAAAAGTTGATAAGACTTTTTACATGTGGATATTAATTGCCATGTTTAAATCACGCTGTCTTACTTTTAGGGTGTATTGAGAAATGGAATATGGGTAATATAGGCCTTTGGGGCACAATGTATTATTTTTATGTTAAACTATACACATTTAAAAGCACTTTTAGACCAGTAAAGACTGAGTATATCAACAAAGAGGACGCAAAATGTTTTTTTTTAACAAAGTACCCTCGTAATATAAGATAATTAAAGGAAAATAACTTTGATAACAGAAGATAATTGCATAAAATAAAATTAAATCATGCTCAATGTACGTGGATCTTCACTATAACGTATTAACACGTAAGACCACTACTTATCGTAATTATCTACATGCTAAATGACTTTGTTGTGACCCTATCGATCATCGGAGAAAACGACTTGTTTGATCACAATTTGTGAAATGGCCCCGAGGACAAGACGGGGTGAAGACCTTCCCCTCTTTTTTTCGGGTGTTTCAGGTACTTTTATGCCTCTGCATGATTTTAATGAGTTCAATACTGCTGGAATATAAAAGTATTTAGAGGAATGTTCTAGCATTTGCCATAGAGAACCTGGGATGTTTCGTTTTGTCCCCCTGACCAACCTCTGATAGCTGACCATGATCATATGTAATGCTTCTGTGATTTTCCTTGTAGCCCAGTTTATAGAGCAAAAAGGGAGCTGTTTTAGTAGATAGCAGACGGGGCAAAAAACTTTGTTTAAAATAGATCAAGGATGATAAAAAACAAAATCTAGACAAATTAAATAATAAAAGTTTAAAAAAGTTGGTCGTTTTCCAGTTTTTCCACCATAGCGTGAGAGTTATTGACGGAAATGCAATACGTTGTAGAGATGATTTGTAGAGAATTAAAAGAACTTCAAAATGAACGTTTCTAAAAGGTGATCGGAGCATTTTTCACCGAGAAATCTTGGAAAAACTGTTGAAATGGACACTTTTTCGAAAATTCACAGCTTTGCCCAATTTAAACCTGGATGTTCCTTGTGCCATATTGTGACTCAGATGGCGACCTCTATTATCATTATAATAAGTATTGTAGTTCATTATGTATTATTTAGTATAGTATAATAATGTTCATACAATTCTTCAATCATTTATTACAACAGAAATAGATATACATTTAATGGCCACATAATCATCAGCATACAATTAAGATTCTCCTTTTCCGTACCACTTCTTATACAGCTTCATGTTGCACACAATCCTTATCGTTAAGAAATAAATTATCTCGAAAAACGAAAGCAGCGAAAACCCCACGAAGAGTCCCAGTAAACCTCCCACGTTGGCCAGGAACGATATATTCCCGTACAGTTCGTTCCTCTCGTACGGTATGAAGTGTTCCGATTTCATGTACAGCACCAGTTGAGAGCTGGAATATCTGGGAAACAAATGGATTTAAATTAGTGGGAATCCGTATGAAGGACAGACCACTAAAATCTATCCAGTACTTCACATACCACAAAACGCCTGCTTATCGCCACTCCCCGCTCGAGTAGTATATTACAATTATTGTTTGGACATGGTATTACGTACGACCACTTACTTTTCATCGCGGTTCTCAGTGACACCTACTGCTTCCAGCTCTTTGTACCAATCGTAGTCTATCTCGGTGATCTCGGTGTCGTACTCGAATACGGTGCACATGGGGATGCAATTACACTCAATTTGCTTTATGAAGGTGCCCATATTCTCGTCCCCATTGATCGAATGCTGTAAATCCGCCATCTCCAAATGGTCTGGAAGTGTTCAAGAAGTAATAAAGGGAAATAAGAAGCATAATTTGTGGGTTATTCATTTTTCGTTGTACCTTGAACACGCCTCATGCACGTTCTTTTTTCATTTCCACAGATCGGAGTGGATTTGTTGATTCCTAAAATTGGGCAAAGTCAGATACGAATTTTGTCATCTGTGAACTCAAAATTTTAATAAAAACCGTAAATTTCTCAAAATTCCACCCTTACTTGGCATGTAATACGCGACACATCCGCAGACAGTCAACATGTGCTTCGTCAGGCACTCCAGGTTGCAATTATACTGAGTATAATGCTTAAAGAACGTCAATTTAGCTTCCTCCTGCGTCAAACAATTCCTTTTCGAAAAATGGTACTCTTTTACGTCTTCAGACGTGATCACTTGAGTGGGTGATACGGCCACTATCACCGACTTTCCTAAGGGCACCCGAAAATAGTGCGGCTGAACGATCGGGAATCTAATCACCAGATGCAGCACCACCTGCAAAGGATTCGTAAGATGTGATCACCGCTGCTACTATCCTACTTCTAGCTGAGCGACCCAGCCCTTAGAGGGACGACCCCTGAGCGACCCTGCCCCAAGCCCTTAGAAGGGCGACCACCGGCCACATAAGTGATGGTGATATTAAAAGGTATGCGTTTTTAATCGCAAAGTAGCTAATTTATCTTTGTAAATTTAGTTGGAATCAAGTTATCTCAAGTTTTATAGCTTTGATTTATAGCTTTTATAGCTTTGATGTATGCAGTGTCGATCAAGTATTAAGGAAAAATCTCAATATAACATTCTTAAGGTTTTAAGCAAGAAATGTTGTTTTTAGTGTTTAGACTCTGGTGAATTCAATCAAAACCTACAGTTATAACTCGTCGCTCACCTGAAATCCTTGAAACTTAGTGCAGGCGTAATCCAGATCGTCCATGCTAACGTTCATGTTAACTATCAAAGCATTCGATGATCCCGATAGCAGAGCCCTCCTAGGATAAGTCTCGATGCCTGCCCATTTGCTGTAGCCGTACTCCACGCTCCAATTGTCCGCTTTCTTCTCCACGTAACGTTTCGTTTTGAGGGTCTGTATAATTCTGTAAAGTTGCGCTCACGATTGCGTCTAGAGACAAAATTCCGTGGGTTTCTTACACTTCCTCTTGGAACAAGTCGGAGTCGCTCAGCATGTTGAAGGTCATGCAGAGCCCTTCGTCCGTCATGGTCGGCTGGAATATCTCCGAGCACGCGTAACGTTGCCCCATCCATATGCATTTCGAGAAAAACTCGCTCCTTCCCTGAAATGCACATGCATATTTTATTATATTATATTGATACATATACGCAATGTGTCCAGGAAGTTCACCGATAAGAAAACACTAATGCCATCTAGTGCTTAAAGTCTTCACTGTCTTGCTACGGCACCACCGTAACTGTTAATGGAGAAGGTACAAGAAGATATGCTATCCCATACAATTTTGTCTGGCGGTTTCCGCACCAGCTCGACAGGAGCCATCTATCCGCGGGTAGAAAAACATATTGCTTGTTGTACAGTGCAAACAACTGCAATTTTAAAAGAGCCCATAAAAGCCATAGTTGCTTGTGAATAGGTGGTACAAGGAGAGAGGACGCTGTACGCACGCGTGGCTCTCCCTCTCTAAGTTACTCTCTAAAAAAATGGAAGGAAATGAAAAAGAGAAACGGCCATCAGAGGAGAGCGCCGTGTCCTCGGTCCACGTGATCCGTCTCGTCTCGTGACGCTTTTTTATCGAATTACTCCTCAGCGCGTTACCTCCCATAACAAAACCAGTTTCCAAACAACTACCTCGTTTCAATTACACCTACCAAGCAACCAATGGAAGATATTTAGTGAAAAATACCACTTTTCTGACAGTTCTAATCCATTTGCAAACCTTTTCCAGGAAAGAATAGATCCCTTCGTCCGTCAAATTCGTCAGCGGGATCTTCTCGTGATAAATCTTCCCGCTGTCGCATATCAAAGACATGTACTGCAGCTTCTTCGTCCTGAAATAGCAACATCAACACCCTCGTACGACATCCAACGTCCCTTACGTACTCGTCGGCACTTATCTCCTTCCCTTTCACCAGTTTAAGCAAAGTGCCAGAGTAATTGAAGTAGGATTTGGAGATCTTCACTTCTTGGCATATGGTGACTGCAGGAAACGGGATTTCGTAGATTCTCTTCTCCTCGGACGCGAAGTTGACGATAACAGGAGTGCGTTGCCATTTTATGTAGGATTTGTATATCACCCCGAGGCAGACGGTGAGGCTCAGCACGAATATGGTAATCCAGCAGGCCCTAGTAGAAGTAATATTAACGTAATTATTAATAATTTAATTAAATAAGTATAGATTTAATATTCCCACGTACAAAATCATTAAGTAACCCCCGGTTAATTTCTCTACTCACTTCTCGAATCCGCTCCTTTCCTCTCCGATATACTTAAAGCCATGTATACCAGTATAATCACAATACTCCCTACCGTACTTCTTGATTTTATTAGACAACTTTATCTTCGACATATCCCTTTGTTTTCCCTCGCAGACCTTTGTCGTTGTGTCAAAATTATTTTTCGGAAGGCGCGTTATAAATGAACAGATATTCGCTTAGAGTAATTGGAACAAACACTTTTTGCTCTTGTATTTGCTCGTTTTTAATTGTATTTACAATGAACCGTTTCTGCGGTCTATTTTCGCTGTAAATGTATTATTGATGGGTAGAAATTGTCTGAGAAGTGATCGAGTAGTGCACTCGTAATTTGCCACAAAATAAACAGTAAGACGTTTGGAGAAAATTGATATTACCTGCCTTTTTTCTATCTATTTATTCAAGAGTTATTTGTGTAATACATATGTGTAATAGTTTGATGAAACTTTGAAGGTGGAATAACTTATATTTGAAGTTAACACTGGATTTTTACTCAGTAATACAAAATGAGCGCTTTGGGATGCTTCTGGAATATCTGCTATAGTAGGATTCACAAACCCGTGGTGTAATAGAATGGCGGAACTTATATCGGTGTACATGGGATTGTGGGGAGGGGCTGACGCCCTCTGTGCATGAAATATGTTTCATTATTAAATAAGAAGTTAATAATGGATCACACCCACCCTCTACACTGTCTCGTGATTCTAGCTGAGCAGCAAAATTTGCATTTCAATATGTCAAACAATTTTAATTCTCTATCATTTTTTCCCTATTTCGTTGGCTAAGTAGAAGGTTTCCTTCCCAGTTTCCACAATTTAACCCCTTATAAAATAGATGGATACGTACTAACCACTCGAAATAGTCAAAACAATGCTACCCTCTCCATGCTAAAATGTCATGGGCCGCCACTGTCTATGACATGAGAGCTGTACAGTTTTTGAGGCCTACAGTGCATATTGAAAACCTTAAAAGTACTCAGTCTTTCGAGGCAATTACATCAGCGGTAAATCTCCAAACATTGAATTTAAAATGTAGAGTTGAACGCGAGAAAGTCCAGAGTTCCATCCCATAAAATTAAAAAACATGAAACTGCTCAGGGTGTTGCCATTGTCGAAATTTCAATTTCGCAACATTAAATGTCCATATTTCGATCTCATTATGCCTAGTAAAGTTTTGTAAAGGTATGTTTCATGTATACTTACGTTACATTTCAAAATTATTACAATAACGCAATAACGATACGTCCCTGGTAGGGATACACTAATGGTTGCCATGGAAACGTTCACACTGCGCAGGTCTAATATGGCTACGAACGTCATTCCTGTTTACAGGCAGGAGTTTAATTATTGAGATGAAACCTACCCTTGTAATTTTGATACGCCATCGATCTTAAACGAACCAGGGGGGTTTACCCCCGTTTGTACCTCTTTAACACCCCGAGGAATGATGTCAATGCAGGACAAATGGATGAGAATATTCGACATTCCCGAAATCAGCAAACACAAGAACGGATTCACCATTTACAAAGTCGTCTCCATGGTAAATACATGCAATTTTGTTTAATTCACGTGTCTGATATAGCGACTTTAGCTTTTATATTGAAACCAGTAATGTTACCGATACATCGCAACTGGTGACATTTTTTGTTCAAAGTAATGCGGTTTATCTACACTTTGATAACTGACTCATTATTTGCGAGCCTTGATAATCCTGTAAACAGATTTAATTGCAAACGCATTGTTTAACGGATAATTACACTCAGTTTCCTCTCTTGTGTCTAAAAATAACCTGCAGTCGATAATACCCAGAGCCCTTTTCCCTCTTCGTTGTTGGCTTTGGTAGGTTTTCAAGCCTACTTCTAGATTAGGCCGTGGGTGCTTAGTTTAATGGACATAAACAGAATATCACCTTGTACTATACGACTGTGATACAACGTGCCAAAAATTAGTTGTCAAATAACTTATTTCTTCCCAAGGAATGTACATCTCTAGTACTTAAACCTGTTATTCAATGATAGGAAAACATTGGTGTTAAGGTATTCTTCTATCTTCTAAACTGGTGTTCATACTGTCATTCTTGGTAACGAGACTTGTAGGTTTTCTTCATACATTTTAAGAGTGTTCTTTGAAATTTTTAAGTTTGCAATGTTGTTTACTCTCGGTTTCCACCTATGAACCTGTTTAAGCAGTTTACTTCACCTTCTTTACGTACCTAGCTTTGCCTTAGAATTTGTGTTTAAAACATTATACCTCCATCGCAAATGTAATCGATATTGATCCTTCCCTGATTTCATTACTGTGAGGGTACGTGAGGATTTTTACCTCTCCACTCATAGGCTAGAAATCAAACTTTGAAATTTGCCTCCTCTTAGGAGCAACGCTTGAGGCATTTATCGTTCTTGTTCGCATTTTAGCTCTACCCTGCGTCTTGCCCGGAGGCCGTCACGAAAGTCACCGTTTGGAAGAGGTTCAGCGATTTCAAGAAGTTGAACCGGGAACTGAAAGTGCTGCACAGGAAGCTGAACCTGAATAACAAATATCCGAGTTTACCCAGCAAGACCTTGTTCAAGAGGTGAGAATTTTCGAGTAATTTCCGTTGTCTTAGAGGATTTCTTTGTTCGTTTAAATTAGGTTAGAGCGATTCATTTTTAAAACAATTGGTCATGTAGTTCATGACATTTTACATGATTTTGCTTCTTATATTTTTGATCCCAGAAAGTTTTTCTCGTAGTTTTAGAAACTTGTGATATGTTTTACTGTGATATGTTGTAGGCTGAATGCAAATCTGATTTCCAATAGAGTTGAATACCCCGAAACCACATCAACTAGATTCAGATTATTTTATAGAGCAATATTAACCATTGTTTCACTTTTGCTTTCTTTCAGATTCGACGATGCAACGATACAGGAACGTAAACAGAGCATTTTGAACTTTTTGGAGTTCATAGGAAACAATCAACAAATATTCACTTCAAACGAGTTCGTTAAATTTCTTGAGGTAGGACTTGAAGGTTCATCTACCTTTCTCCTTACGTTTTTGCTTATATAAATACTCGTAGACTAGTCACACACCAAAGGAATACTTAACCAGCAACATCAACCTTATAAGAGCCGACTTAAACCTTCCTGAAGACCCGGAAGTTTGCACGAGCTTAGGAATAGTGTCGGATGACGAAAAGACCACCAGCGACACAGATTCCGTTACGACCTTAAGTAGTCTGAGCCCTTCCCTACAGGTAAAAACAAAACATTTCTTAAATACCCGAATAAGTCTAATGTATATTCCTTTTTTTTTCCTGTATTAGATCGATTTGTTTCCCGACGCATTCCCCAGTGAGAAATTGAAAAAATTGAGCTCTCTGACTTCGATTAACTCGCAAACTTCATCGAAGTACTCTGACTCTCTAAGCGTTACGACAACTTTGGACAACATTACTCTGTTAGACGGGCAGATCGAACCGAGTACCATAGATGAATCCATGCAGTATATCATCGACGCTTCAGTACACGTCAATTTAGCAAACATCCTAGAAGAAGATAGAAAGTTTGAAGAGGCTTTCTCCGCTTATAAGACCGCCATTGATATATTGTCGAAGTATGGGAAAGGTAAATCGATTTGTACAATTTTTATTTATTATACAGTGCACATAAGTAAAGGTACAAATTTCGTAATTGAATTTTGTAAAGTAAAACATGTGGTCTTTAGTGATCACTTCAGTATCATTTGGTACGCAGCCGTTTTATCTATCCAGTGGTCGATTTTCGTTTCTATACTTGAATTTGTAAGCAAAACATTCATCGCCATGTTAATTCCCTATGTACAGGTTTCAAACCACGCACATGGTTTATATAATGTAATGTAATTGGTATTTGTGTAATGCTGTCAACCTTTCTGCAATGTGGACACAATGTATACTGTGGTCACGTTTTTGTTTTGGAAAATATTTACTAACACTTGATTATGTATGTTTTAGATGATCCAAATTACGACAGAAGGCAGTTGATCAGGTATAAAATTGAAAAGTATGATATTAAAGCCGAGAGAATTTATAACATGCACCTGGCCCCTGAAATGAAGGATATTCAACTGATGGTAGGTTTACAGGAATACAATTTAAGCAGAGTTGGAGTATTATCTTTGCGTGTGTAAATCTATGCATTATTGATTTCAGAATCAAGAGGAACAACATTCTTCTGCCTTCGAAAGACCCTTATTTGATTTATACAAATTTAAGGTGATTAAAATAGTAGCTTCAGGTATGCTGGTGCTTCATTCGGAATTACAGCAGTTATTTTACGTGAAGGTATGTTCTTTGTTATTCATTTCGTTCAAAATTACACAGCCTATTTACAGGTAATTCATAAAACTGCACAGTTTCCAAATGATGATCTCATATTACCAGAGGATGTGCCTTACATGGTTAAGCTTCATTATCACTACAATTGCGAGAACGCCTTGTTTTTAGTCCTGGAATATCACAGGTTTGTCAAATTTCCTTTTTTACTAGTTTAAAATATTGGATTAAATTAAACCTTCTTCAAGTTCATGCACCATACCATATCGCTCAAAATTATAGCCACATAAAAATTTTCAAATACATATTTCAATGCTCCTGGTGATTAAAAGTGTTTTTAATGATCCTAATTTTTGTACAGCTCATATCTCCAAAGGATCAGAGCGTTTGATTTTACATTACTTCTTTTGAATCTTGAAGTGCTTATAAGTTACGTAGTTTAACTTTTTTCCAATTACATAAAGTATAGTATTAATAATAACCTGTGACAGACCACCTCAATATCATTATATTGAAGAAATTGTAATTGTCGCTATAAATAATATTGGCAAATACTGTAGGTGAAAGTTCTGATTCCTCATTATCTTTATTGTGGCCTGGTATTTCGGTGTATTTCCCTGTGGGGGAATTATAAACACCTCATCCTTATTCTTTGCATTTCTAGCTGTTTAAACATAATAGACCACATAAAGAACCAGCCGAACTTAAGTGACGAAGCTCTGGCCAAGGCGCAGGTACCTTGTACGATCCCGGAGAGTTATGATAACGAAGAGGAGCAGTCCTTCTCAGAACTGATAGAGAATTACAACAAGCGCAGGATGGATAAAACCGCCACCGACTCTACCACCTCCAGCAGCGACGACAGCTACGAGAAAGTCGAAATGGAAGACTGTCGGCCCGAGGAAGACGAAGAGAAGTCAATAGCAACCAACGTCGAGTGGCGTAAGAAGCATTTCAGAAGGGCGAGAAGCGTCAGTCAAGTTTCCAGCAGCTTCGACTTGGACTTGGATGAGCTGGATCGTCTACCAATTGTACAGGACGAGCTGGTGGTAAAGTGGGCCGCCCAGCTATTACTGGCGCTCGAAAAATTGCATAAGATAGGAGTAGTATGTAGGTAAGGGAATAGGTTCTTTAAGAAAAATTTTCGTCTGGACATTTATAATACTGATCGACAGAAGAATAAAATATTAGGAGACGCTCGTTCTTGAAAAATAATTTAATTTTCAATTTAAAGCATTAACTTTAAGTTTCCAACAAAAGTTCTGAACTGAATTTCACTGGATCTACGCAATGGAAAGATGAGGCTTTTACCGAAGCCCTCTAATAATGGTTTCTCTTTTTAGGGACTTGAGTACCAAAAATTTGCTCGTAGACGATAAAGGCGACCTAGTCTTAACTTACATGTGTAACGTGAAGGAGTTTGGAGATTTTTTCTGTGATAATATCGACTGTAGGTTTGCACCTGAACTGTATACATTCCAAAAGATCACTCCGGCGGCGGATTGGTGGAGCTACGGAGTGATACTCTACCAACTCCTCGTCGGACTAGTGAGTACACGTTTTGCATACTAATGCAATTGTTTATATATTCATGGGGCATCTCAATTAATCCTTGGTGAAGTTTAGTAATATGTTTTTCGTTATAACATTTTTCAAAACAGTTAAATACTCTTTAAGTAACAAAATAATGTTAAGTATATTTTTGTAATGGCGTGTATGATTTTTAGCCTCTTTCTGAAGTTTATCCAAATGGTATTAGTAGTTTTTCAAGTCTTAAAACCCCACGACACGTCTCCCCAGCCGCAAGGTCATTACTTAAACAGGTACTAAATCAGATTAGTTAAAAGAAATGATATTATTATATTTGTTGTAGCTTTTAAATCCAGAACCCGAAGAGAGACTAGGAAGTGGCATAAATGGGACCGAAAATGTCAAATCACATCCATTTTTCCAATCTTTCACATGGAGCTCTCCTGATTCGTACTGACTTAGATGTATTTAGAGCATAAAGCTTTCACAAAGAAGTATTTGTTAGGATATTACAAAGTTTAAAGTTGTTCCGTTTTAAATTATTTTCTGTAAATATACGCCTTATTTTTTTATATGAATTATCAAAAAAATCAATCAAGAATGAAATTATCTGCTGTTGATGAGGTTTAGTCACCCTCATGGTGAGAAAGTACTGGCTCACAACACGATAGTGGGATAACTTGGTCTGCTGGAATAAACACTAGGTTGACACATGTTGCAAAGATTTGTGGTCGTAACTTTTTATATCCCCTTAAATTGACACTGGAAAGAGTACGTGTTTTGTGCTCTTAAAAGATCAAAGTTGAGGCGTGATGTACCTAGCTTAAGGTTACATTAGATGCTATAAAGCAAATATTGCTATGGTTGTTTCCTTTCCTATACCAGGGAGTTTGTGATGGCTTTTATAACGTCTTGAGTAAGGCTTAACAATACTAATTTTTCAGTAATGTCTGATGAATGACATTTAGGAGGAAACCCTGCCGGTTTGCTAAACAGGACCTCAACATATAGGGATGATATACTTAATTTTTAACATATTCCTGACTTCAGTTCTAGTCAGGAATCTCTTTTTACAACCATGCAGTTCTGGAGATGTAGGAAGGCTACTCTTACTGAACGGTGTAACCAAAGTTGTCCATAACTGTAGCTATTTTTAACATTGAGGTTCAGCTAGTTTAACTGCATTTCAATGGACCACTATTCTTTAAAATCACAAGGTTTGTTCCGACCCATCACAAAAGCCGTTAAGAGTAAAGAGTGGTTATTTCCAGTTGACAATTTTTTCCATTGTTAGACATAGGCGAGATAGTTGACAAGTTTCATCTGACTAATTGATATCTTTCTGTGCCGTTTATCATGATGAGCAGGAAAACAACCACTGAAAATGGATAAATAGCTAAATTTTCAAAATTCCCGCCATGCTGAGGGATGAGAGGTAGGAAAATTTAGTAGCCAGGAATGTCACCTTCCACGGTTTCCAGTTTCAGCTTCTTTATTTATACCAGATTTTTCGTAAAGTTCAAACACACCCCCTTTGAATTTTTTCGAAAAATTTGATATCAGGATACTTTCCATTCACAGGCTTATCGTTTTGTGTTCAGTTTAATACCCTATGGTATTTAGTTTTGTGAACCTAACCTTATTTTTCGAGTTTATGATAGCGATGTTCCTGAAGATTTTAAAACCAATTTGTATTCTACAAACGCGACAACTCGTCACAGCATGCGAGACGTCTGTAAACACCACCCAAACCTACCTGGAAAATGTAGAAAGAAAGTTACTAAAAGTCGCCATTATCGGTTTACCGAATGCTGGGAAAAGTACCCTCATAAACAACATTATGGATAGAAAAGTAATTCTTCAATATCCCATAGTTATAATTGTTTACCGTGGTTTCTTCTCCTAGGTTTGTCCCACTTCGATGAAGGTTCATACTACCAGGAATAGGGCTACCGCTATCTTCACACTGGGAGATTCACAAATCGTGTTCCTGGATACTCCAGGGTTAATTAATGATAAAGAACAGAAGAGGTATATAAAGTCGCAATTCTAAATTGAATGTAAGAGATTATTTTTATTTCAGGTATAATTTAGAGAAAACGTTCATCAGAGACAGCAGACACGTCTCACAAGAGGCAGACGTAATCGGAGTGATTCATGATGTCAGCAACGTTTGGACAAGAGAGAAATTAGACATAAAAATCATAAACATACTAGAGAAGCATCATTCGAAACCAAGTTTTTTAGTTTTGAATAAGGTCAGTTAAATGAAAACCTGCTTACGAATTTAACAACAACGGTCTACTTTTAGGTAGATCTACTAAAATCAAAGAGAAAACTATTAGATCTAACCAGACAGTTAACCGAAAATTTTCTTAACGGGAAACCACTCGCAGATCAGAGAGTTAAAGCAGAATTGAAAAACAAGACGTGGCATAATTTTAGTGAAATTTTCATGGTATCAGCTTTAGCAGGTAACAAGCAAATTAAACTGTTCTCTCTCTTCCCGCGTACGGTTTTAATTTTTAGGTGACGGTATTCAACAAGTGAAAGATTATTTAGTAAAGAACGCGAAACCTTCAGAGTGGCTCTTCCCCGAGAATGTTTGGACGGACCAAAATGCCGAGACTATAATTTCGAATACTGTCAAGGCTACATTTCTCGATTTCATCCCTCAAGAAATCCCATACCAATTAATACCAGAAGTGGAGTATTTTAAAGTTGAATCAGATGGTAATTTCAGCTTCAGTTTTTCTCGTAGGAAGGTTTACTTAAGTTTGACTTTACAGGTACGCTTTCCACTTCGGTCAATGTGAATTGTCCCACGGAAAGGATAAGTAAACTCGTAGCGGGCGTCGGAAACGGCAAGCTTAGGCAGATAACTCACAAAATTCAAACTGATCTACAAGAGGCATTTCATAGTGACGTCAAAATAAGGATTGTTCTTAAGTATCCTGAAATATAGAGGTGAGCGTTATAGTACTTATATGTCGTTTCCCGGGAGCTGAGAGCACAGCACGTTATTATAAATTCAAAAGTGTGTCCGAAACCCTTTTGGGTGGTTCAAAAACTACCCGCTGTTACCGTGATGATCCATAGTCTAATCAAAGATGTGAGATGAAAGTTTGTGTGTGAAACCATTTCAGTGAAAATCTCCCATCCCCGAGTCTAATAAGCCTGAAGCCCAATGTTGGGTCGCGAACTCTAGGAAGTTTTTTATCCATTTCTACTCACAGGCAATCTCATATAGTAAAAACATGCAGCCAGCGAAAGCCTTAATGAATAAAATTATTATATTTTAAATACTTTATTTAACTAGCTCAATATGATCACAGATTGGCTAAGGAATGATACATGGACCATTATTAGGTTTCAGGTGTACAATCTAATATGTACCTGTACGTATTAATCTAATGTATACCATATGGGTAAAAGCACGAATAAACAAGTAAATGGCGAAAATAGACATCTTAGATAAACAACATACATAAAGAAATATATCACAATTTTACTCGTAGCGGAACGAATTGATACCCACCATTTTAAAAGTACTTCCAATGAGAGAACACAAAATGGCAATTATAAAACAAGTCTTTAACCCATGTTAGAAAAGTGTTTTACGACTTTTTGGCAATCCGACAAAAGTAATACTAAATAGTAAAAAAAATTACAACAATCCACGCTATAAAATGTAAAAAATAAAAATTACACACCTTTTAAACTTAGAATAGCACTCTACAAACATTGTATTAATAAATACTTTAAAAACTCGACCACCTAGGAAAATCTTATACGATCTATACATCTATTATCTTGTACATACTATCCTCTCATTAGACGTTAACAATTTTCAATGTTATCATGGGATAGAGATTACTCCTAAGCCGACGCCGCCCTCATGAGCAATCATCTCTGCGGCATGGGTCCACTTATCGACCTTAGGGTCGTACACTTCGACGGAATCGAGGTTCGATATGCCGTCGTAGCCCCCGACGGCCCATAACTTTCCCATATTCGCCGTGAGGGCCACTCTGCTTCTCTGAGCATTCATCGGCGCCACGTAAGTCCACCTAGAATGGAAGAAGCATTAGAAATAGACCACATATATCTACACAACACAGTTCGAGCAGGTCAAATATACAACAATGAGGTAGAACTTCTTATGACCAAATTGTTCTATTCTATTCAAACATAAGATCATAACTCAGAAAATGATTTACGTAATCACTTGAAACCTTCTACATCTTATAATGAAAGTAAACTCATCACCTCGCTGAATTTCTTCGAAGTCGAATGTTCAAACTCTTTTCTATGACTTGTGAAACGTGCTAACTTCACTTCTGGTTAAATATAAGATCAAGACTGTTTGGCACCATTGAAGCAAGTCTTTTGCCCGGCATTAAGGAAATAACGGACTGTAGGCACTATTTTTTGAACCTTGCCGGCTCTTTATCACTTGTCTTGGTGGATAATATAGACTATAAGATAGGCAAATGATCGTTACTTTTTAAGTAAGTGACTTAAGGAGATTCAGAAGATTTAACTCTTTTTAACTATTGAACCAAAATTAGTTTGGGGTGTGAAGTGTGCCCAACATCAAAAAAGCTCTTCAAGCACCAAAAAATTCCCCACAAAGTGAAGGAGCGTTATGATTTAAAAAGAAAACTTACTTATTAATGACGGGATCAAACATTTCCACAGTTTGAAGGAAAGAACTACCGTCATAACCACCACAAGCATACAGTTTCCCTCCAAGCATGGCAACTCCCAGACGGCACCTAAAAAAGTTCATATATGATCACAGAAGTGTTTTCATCACATTGAAAGTAAACGGTATACACAAAATCTTCTCAATGTGACCTGTTAAGAATAACTTTCAGGTACTAAGACACATTGAGAAGTAAGTATGACAGGCAATGATGTGTAGACCAATGCCGCTTTAATACTTAAGGATATTATTAAGAATAGCATATTCAGATAACAATATTGTTATCCTTAAAGCCTGTGCAACAGCTTCCCTTATGGGCGGATTCTACTGTATTCACATTCTCGCGTTAACGAACCTCTTGGTGAGCATAGGGGGCGCCTCGCTCCAGGTGTTAGTCGCCGGATTGTACCTCTCGACGGAATCGAATATGGAGAGGCCGTCGTGGCCTCCGAGAGCGTAAATGAAGCCCTGGCAGGCGATTACGGCGCCTGCGCTTCTAGATTTGTTCATAGGGGCCAAGGAACACCAGGAGTTAGTGCTCGGATGATACCTCTCGACGGAATTCAAGGAGGTGACCCCGTCGTAGCCCCCACATACGTAGATTATGTCGCCCAGGGCAGTCGCGCCTAAGGCACTGGAGAAAATAAAATCACAAAATTATCACTACATCATCAGTAATCACAATTTACAAAAGTAAATAGGTAGTATAGAATAACAAAGAATGGCATAATGAAGAAAAAGTGCATAACCTTCGTAATAACAGAGGTACAGAGACGGCTATTTTAAATGTTAAATATCGACATACTTTCTTTTTCTTCTTACCTTCTCTTGCATATCATCGGGGTAACCATAGACCATTCCTTGCGTATGGCGTCGTACACTTCGACACTGGACAATCGATCTTTACCGTTGTACCCTCCGAAAGCATATAACTTGTGCTTTATGACGGCTACTCCTAATCGTGACCGCATCATAGACATCGAGGGCGCCATGTTCCATTGGTTTATTTTAGCATCATAGAATTCAACAGTCGACAGGGAATCCCCTACGATATAAACACTTTTCAAAGCAATTAAAGAAACATATTTATTAGAATTACATTAAAGGTACAGGTATTTTGATAGTTGAAGTCTGAGCATACTTCAGGAATTGAATTAAAAGAAAAGCATTTTAAAATAGTTCGTTACCGTACTTGGAACAATACCATGACTTCAAGACATATTTTTCTCAAACTTGTCAATCGCCTTACCCTGTCTGTTAAGGCCCCCGACTACATAAATGTACCCCTTTATATCGCAGACTCTCGGTTCAGTACGGAAGCTTTGTATGAGCGCCCTCCTCTCGGGAATGAGGTGGAAAGTTAAAGCTTCGTCTACTAAATCACTAAAACATGATGAACGTCGATGACCAATAAATAACACCGTGTATAAAGCAAATCTTACCGGCACTGTATGGAATACCTGATCTGTTCTTCATTTCTAACTCTATCCGTAATGTACAATGGCGATAATAGCGGTAGTCTAACTAGTGAAAGTAATTCGGGTAGGTGTTCTTTTCTTTTATCGACATCTTGCTTCATCCAACGCATGCAGGCTTCGAAAACTTGCTCTTCACTAGAAATATTTACAAGCAATTAATTTAATTGGAATTGCTCTAGCTAAAATTATGTGAATTATACAGATACCATGTGATTGCGTTCTTGTCCTTAATGCTATATATCGTTCTGTCTTATGTATGTACAAACAAGCAATACCTAGACAGCCTGCCAGTAGACTGCGTGCAACCCTGCTCCCCTGTCCCCTAAATCTTGGCAACGTTGTTAGCTATATGCAATTGAATTTGCTTGAGACGTCTACCATCTATATCTTTAGTAGTAACCAGACAGATTGGTGTAAATGTCATAGATAGCTGCAGATCTATCGTCAGGCCCTGCCTGCTTAATATATTTATAATTACCTTGGTAAAATACACTGGAAATTCTTTTTCCCGGACCCTAGTGAAATACTATTTGAAATATAAACTGAAAAGTATAAAGCACTTTTGCGTCATGGCAATATCTTATTCCCCAATGATGTCACTGTGTTAATTGAGGTCTTATCTGACATAAAAATTGTCTTATCGTTATTTATCCATCTGCTTGGTGGCAATTAATAGTTTTACTTCTGTTCTGTGAAATTGTGATTATTACCTATCAACTCGGAGATCGCTTTTACTGAGCAAATCCTTAACTTCGGAAAGAGACAAATTCAGGTATTCTTCATACTGCGAAACTTCATGGAAATATGATTCTATATATTTCTCAGCGGAATCTGCTAAAGTTGAGCAACCTAAAGTTTCTGCAAAGTGACGAAAACCCAGGGCGTTTTGGGGATGAATTCTAAAAACGAATCATTTCTAATTACCGCTTTAATTAATCAGATATATTACCTCTGTAACAAATAATTCGCACAGGCGTCTCTAACTTTGCTGAGCTGTAAGTAAGAAGCACCTATCATAATACTCTGGACGTTGCTCTTGTCCAACGTCACCTTTCCTGAATATGCAAAGTTTATAAGGGCTTCCAGAGCACTACAAGTTATTAAACTACTATTTGAGCAGGTAATGTACATTTCACTCGTGACTTACATCGCGTCTATACATTTGATTTCGATTTCCCTATTCCTCGACTCGATCATATCGTTCATGAACATCGCATGGAAATATGGAATTGTAGAGGCGAGAACTATCTTATGGGCGCTGAAGTGTTGGCCATCCACCTATAAAACCAAAAACATTTCAGGGAATATTTGTACATGTCAAAAGGTTAGTAGGTAAACAAGTTGGTATGGTTCTAATAGGTGACGGAATACAGAATTTGGTTGAACAACGCTTTTAACAAAGTAAATAAATAGGTAGGACGTTGAGGAGTTCTTATGGCTCCCAATGTTAAGTAAAAGATAAAATCTACCTTGAGGACAACGTCGCAGAGCTTCCCCTGCCGCCGGATATCCGCCATTATCGGGAAGGCCGAAGGGAATAAATCGTTCTGCTGAAAGACCAGATTCTCGTTGCTCATCTCCAGGACGTTCCTGGTCAGCTCGGTCGAGCTCCAGGCGACCTTCGGCTCGGGCCCCTCGTAATCCATGCTCCACTCCATGTCCTTCAGGAAGCTCTTCTCCAATTTTGAGTTGGACATTTTCTTCCGAACTTTCTCAGCTTAAAAATAAATGTTCCCGTGTCGGACGCTGGGGCTCATTCCCGTTTCATCACCACTCATTATATTTTTAGTTGGGCGCGAGAGAGAGGACGAAAGCGGCGAGTGATCTGTCTTGCGGTGTCGATTACGTTTCGTCTCGTTGAAAATTGTGCCGTTTACTTGTTTACTAAAATCGTTGATTACCGTATACCCTATGGTTAGTAACAAAGTAAAGACGTCAAAAAATCAATCGATTCATGCCAAATTTAGAAGTATAGAGTGTATGCAACTAACGTTACAAGGTCATTATCAAGTTACAAATGTCGATCCTGAACTTGGCATGTGTTTAGGGTAAAGAACCTTAACCTCACTTTTTTGTTACATTAAGCACACACGTATTCAGTATAATCTAATTGTATTATGATTGCATTTAATGTAAACTATAAAGTTATAATCGACGAACTGTAATGGAAACAAACGGTCAGTTGTAAGTCAAATTGCCGTCCGGTCGAACGCACAAACGTACCAACAATGTCGCTCACTGTCGCCAACATCATAAAAGCGCGGGAATTTGTTCTAGTCTGAAGTTCGTCTTCCAAAACTATCTATAGTCTATAGTCTTACGCAGAGTCTATTTAACTTACAGATTTGATCCTGTGTATTCCGTTTATTACTATCACAGACTTTTAGTACTATTATTAAGAACAAAACCAGTTGGTTAATAAATAATCAATAATCACAGGAATCACAATAATGCAGGAGAAGACGCATGCCTAATAATTTGACAGATTAATTCTATGCCACCTATGACGTTCTGTGAGTGTTCCTTTTTTGACAGGACGGAGCTATGGCACCGTAAGTGTTTACAAGTACTATTAAATATCTGAATTCATCCATTAATCAGATGGACTGTAATTATGAAAAATCACCCGTTGTGCTTCTTTCGTATATTTTCTTTTCAATCGTACATGCATTTTCCGCATACTTCCCGTCGTTCTTCCAAAGAACCTCACCTAACCTAACTTTGTGTTCGCTATCATAAATATCTCACTTTCCTGTTTCAAATTTTTAGGGTTGAAAAGAAGAGTGCTGAGAAAAAGGAGAAGTTGGTGAAGGGGCTGCCGGCGGTGCCGGAGTCGGTACTCAAGCACCGCAAGAGGAGGCAGGCATCTCGCGCCAGGCACTTGCAATCCGCCATCAGGAAGAAGTCCGATCAGATCAAGAAACGCAAGGACATCTTCAGGAGGGCCGAGCAGTACGTGAAAGAGTACAGGCTGAAGGAGAGGGACGAGATCAGGCTGATCCGTCAGGCGAAAAATAGGGGGAACTTCTATGTACCCGGCGAGGCTAAGTTGGCGTTCGTCATAAGGATCAAGGGGTGAGTTCATCGCTCTAATTTGTTTCTTCAGTATGAAAGTGATCATGGCATAATCATCTTGCCATAACTTCAAGATTTGATTATTCCTCATAGGTTATGTTAACAAATGAATTAGACTAAGTTAGGACTCCTACACGTTTGCTATTATTTTGTCTGATGGTCTGAACAGTGGCCGTTGCCTACGACGCTCTTGTAGCTCAATATATGCATTTGCGTATTAGGTTCTCTTCATATAATGAACATCCCCAAAAATTTGGTGATCGGTCCTGTGAATAGATCACTTCTCTTAATTCACTATTGATTGATTCCATGCAATCGTTAATTTTGTTTAGCAAATTTCCTTTATAGAGCGCAAACAGCCCATTCATGCATTATAGAATATGTTTTAAACTCTTGATTTATGAATAATGTTATAAAACCTTCAAGAATAATAATATTATTCATCAATACATATTAATGGTAAAATGGATTTTAGCTTTAAATATGTTTAGAATGTATTTCGCTAAGGTAACTATAGTTACCTCCATGTTAAGATACATGGAGCAAACCCTAATAGTTGATTACTTCTAAATCTTCCTACCTCTTCCAGTATAAACAAGGTGGCCCCGAAGGTCCGTAAGGTCCTCAAGCTGTTCCGCCTGCTCCAGATCAACAATGGGGTGTTCATCAAGCTGAACAAAGCGACGATAAACATGTTGAGAATATGCGAGCCTTACGTCACTTGGGGTTATCCCAACTTGAAATCGGTCAGAGAGTTGATCTACAAGAGGGGTTACGCCAAGGTGAACGGACAACGTATCCCGATCACCAGTAATCAGATCATAGAGGACAGGTTAGGGAAGGCAAACATCATTTGTATGGAGGATTTGATACATGAGATCTTCACCGTGGGACCGAGGTTCAAATACGCTTCTAATTTCCTATGGCCTTTCAAGGTAGGGAACATTGTGTGATGGAGAAATTTACATTTTTCGAGTGTCGACGTTCACATTTTCTGACTTACGCCGAACAAACTGGTGAATGTCTACGTTCATAGGCGATTACTATATGTACTTATGTACAGTTCATGCAAAACAAATCTGGTATTACTTGATCCTTATGTTGATAACAGTGGCGATTTAATTTACATCTGAATATTTGTTTATATTCTGTTGGTCTATTTCAAGTTTACATTAAATATAATCGTAAAACTGTTCTGTCAATTGTTTAAGACTGTATCAATGGTCTTTTTAAGAGGATATTTGTGAGGTAGAATTAAATTATACTGAATATTTGTGTAATTACACATTCAATTTCATTACCTTTTGAAAACCTCGACAAGTGTTAGTCTATCTATGAATGACGTCACATCTGATTTGTTTTCCATGTTATATACAGAGCATTTTCTCCTTAACTTTAACATACCACAAAGAATTCCTTAGTAAAATACTGTTTGTTCAGGAGAAATTCTACTTCATATATATTTTTCCATGGTGAAAATGGTCATTAGTCCTTTTTGACCTGAGAAGTTCATACCCTGTAGTCTGGCATTTTTCCCTAGAAAAGGTATATCATATCGATGAATTAATTTGTGTTTCTTGTTTTTCTTTAAGTTGAATACACCGACCGGTGGCTGGCGCAAGAAGACGAACCATTACGTTGAGGGTGGTGATTTCGGCAACAGGGAGGACAAAATTAACGAGCTCCTTAGACGTATGGTTTAATCTATGTAAGTTCGAACAATACATAGTAAAACAAAATTATACGATTTATTCTTGGTATCCTTCAAATAGAAACGCTGATGGTAATGCTTCAATAATTTATCGCACTTTATTGCAACAGTTTCATACATATATACATATAAATATTGAAATATACATAAACATCTCTTTTAGAATCTATCACAACCTACCATTAGATATACATGAATTTTATTCTCTGACCAGAACAGAACTTTGGGTTGATTATGTTTTGATTTTCAATGAGTTTCATCAAGCTATTTTAACAAATGTATTAAAATATCCATTTTCATCTTTCGCAGCTTCTAACGTAACGATCAACAAGACACAAAACTAACTTAGAATTACAAGACCAAATAAATTAAAAACCTTAGGATCAATACAGCCACTTTGAACATTACAATCTCGTGTAACGTTCCAAACTCCAATTTGTTATCACATTTTAAAAAAAAAATCTGTATTTAACTTTTTCAAACTCTGTTAAATCTCTCACGCTGGAAATAAGTTACACGCTAAAGTTAAGCCGCGCGACAGGGTTTAATCATTATTAAACTTATGGATAAGTTGAACAAGCTGAATACTTGAAAATTTAGTTATTGAACTGTAGTTTTTAAATATCAAAAATAATTTGAAATCTGTACATTCGAGTGATGCTCAGTTGCTCTCACACCAGAGAGTCTAACATTTAACTCTATACACGTATTTATAAAAACACTGTGATAGTAACAGAAAGCATTTCATATCACTTCCGAAGGTTGTTTTTGATGTTTATGTCATACAATAAAAGTGCGGTTGGCAAACGAAGGATTATTGTCTTCGAAACTATTATTGTCGCAGGGAAATAAATATAAATTTGATTACAGCAGAGACGATGGCATTTCTCGAGGTGGAGTCAAAATATCTGATCGTGTCGTCTTATGTGAACGTTACACCAGCACTACGTGAAACATTCACAAGCTATTGAAAACCTTTTTGTCGTTCCCATTTCTATTTGCTTCAATGGTCGCATGAAGGAAATGGTTGAATTGTAATTTTGTCAAGAACATCTGTTTTTAAAGCATATCAGTTTCCTCCTCAGGGAAGAACGTAATACTACACTTTCCATCTTTACGTTCGTACGTAATGTACGTACAGACACATCGAAACTTTAATTTTACTGATTGTACTTCAGAAGTCTGGATAAATTTACCTTGGCAACATTTTATTGTATGACATACGAGAGGTTTTTTTGAAGATGAAGCACCGAGTATAGATTCTAACAGATCACATATTTTTTAGATTATGACATGATGGATACTAATAACATTCATTGTATAGTGCGAGGGCGTTTAAAAGAATCATGAGTTTCTATGATAGATAAGACAGAACACATTAATATTAGATGATTATATACGTTTTTCAGGAAATTTTAAAAATATAAAGTTTAAACTGTAAAGTGCTAAAACAAGAGTTCTTAAAATTGTAACTAACTCTTATGGAAACCGAAACAAGGGAGTACACCTTATTATACTACTACCATATTTAATGTAGAAAAATTATTCGTGACAACAATCGTTTCCAGCCTCTTAGGCATTCGATAAACAAGACGGGTGGTATCTCGGACTAAGAATTAATACAGGGACTTATAAATAGTATTGTTATTAACCTCCGTGTCGTTTGAAAATTTGTATTGCAGTTATTTCTGTGGAAAAGGTCTATAAGGTATTGCAGTGATAGACAGAATTTCATATACAACCTGGTAGGTAAAATATAGGATTTCGTGCAATAAGAGGCAATTGTTGGAAGTCTTGCGAACGAAAGCTTTTAAAAAAGGATACGTAGTAGATGGTGTAGAGGAGGTTAACGGTCATCATATCCTGAGATTACTTCCATATCATCGTAACTTAAGTCCGATAGAACTTATGTGGAGCCAATTGAAGCAAAGCATTCGATCCAGAAATGCAAGCCCTCAATCTAGTGACTTATTGCATTAAGAAAAGCACTATTGTCCGAATATTCTAAATTGTAAGTACATTGCAGAATGGCAAGCCATAACCACTATCATGTATTTACGGAAACAGTACTATGATAGTAGTCCTGTATTACTCCTTTGCCTCCCGTCAATATCACCCGTTAAAGCACTTTCGAGTACCTAAACGGCTCGAAAATTTTACTGCTCTGAATACGTTTTCTACATTAAATAAGGTCGAGGTATGTACCCGTGGTTAATATATAATCGAAGAACCTTTTCTACCCTTAGGTGTAGAGGCAAAAAATGGGTAACTTTCAAATTTTACTAAATCCCCTACTTTGTACATTCCTATTCAGACTTTTTACCTTTTGAAATCTCACCGGTCACCCACTGAACCTCCTTATAAACAATATCTGCCATTTTTCCTAACATTATAAGACAGAAACGTCAACACGAAACATAAACTTTCAGATAGACTAACGGAACATTCGCACAGTTTTTATTTTTACAATTAAATTGATTTTAAAAACTCGAAAATTCTAATGGACGGAATGCTACTTTCATAGACTGGTTAGAATTTAAATAGTTGTTACGATTTTTGTAGAACTGAAGTAGTACGGAAGTAGAACATTAACAGTAGGTAAAACTGTGCAAACTAACAAGAGAAAGGGTAACAGCACCTACGCTACTGATATAAATTCAAATAGACTCCTAACTCTCAGTATATGTATATATAGGTAGAAAAATATAAATAACGGCAAGATCTAACAACATGGAAATTCACCTACCATCTCCTGGCAATACTAAATACAAGCACGTTTAATATTTCACAAAACACATCATCATTGAGTTTAACACCGATCTAACTACTTTTCGAGAAACGTGGAAAGCCGCTTCGTTATCCGGAGGTGATCCTAGTTATTCGTCAGCGGTGAAATAGAGAGCTGGTAACGTCTCGTGCTCATGGATCTCTCGAAATGCGGTACCTCGCTCGCCATCGGATAGGACGTCGCTCTTTTCGCAGATTTGCTGGTAGGGAAAAACGTCTTACTTAATTAAAACTGGCTTAGCAACATGAAAACTTAAAGTAACAATACCTACTTTATCGGCTGCTTTTAATTCAACTACGTTTAAAAGGCGGAGTTTTAAGTTCCTTTTTTAATTATACGTCACAACCTATTTTGTGGCATATTTCGATAACTCAGAATTAGTTTTATGATGGTTTTAACACTGTTTCCTGTCACTGGTCGGAAGCACATATACACACTTCATAGTATTTACTTGTAGGAATTTCCTAGTCTTCGTCAACAGTGACAAAGAACAGTTAGTGTGATTAGGTTTATTTTTTAATTGTCACAAGTTTTTCATTCAAAAAATAAGCAGTAAACTCCAAAAGAAATGTAATATAGCCAAAGATAGACGAAATAAAAACAGTTTGAAACTCAATCGATGATTATCTCATATAAAATGGTTAACGAATACAGCGATTACTATTGAGTTTCAAATTTGCAATCGTAGAAAGTGAAAGTCCTTAACGAAAGATTAAAAAAGCAATAAAGAACTTGTGACAGTTTCTGTTAAGTAGATTAAGCCAATCCATAAGCGATAACGTGACCAGCGTTACAATGCCAAGGTGAGTTAAAGTTACGAGGGAAGATCGATGCTGACTACGCACTAGTCAGCGGTCTGACCACTTTGACATTGGAACAATGGAACAATTTTTTGGTGCAGAAAGCGACTAAGATACAGAAGAGGGTGAGTGGTGCAGGCTGTGTGTGTGTATTCATAATTACCATCATAAGAAACTAGTGATTTACACATGACTAACGTAAACCTTTCGTTTGAGAAAACCGCTGTTGCGCGCAGGCGATGAGATACCCGGGTCATGGCTGAAACATTCGTATATAACGATCTCATGCATATCACTACCGGCGAAATCGATCTACTCAGTAATGACGTCGACGAATCGGTGACGCCGGAATTAATCTCGACGATGTGTACGAAACCGATTTAAGTAATTCGATTTCGCCATCACTCTATCGTTAGAAACTTTCGTTAGTAAAGTAGAAAACCTCGACCTTTCTAAATAGTCATGGAAATCCCTCCTCGATATTTACCTCCTTCTCCTCGAGAAAGGTTGCCCGGGTAGCCCGAAATGCCCCCTAGGTATTACCATCCTGGCGTTGCCTTGGGCTGGTCTCGAACCGCCATGGGACATGAGCATGTTGAGATGTGCAACGTAGCCTTCAAGCAAGATGGTCGCGAGGGCCTGTTGTTTTTTCGACGCTTTCCCCACTATGTATATCTGCTTGGGCTTCAGGCCTATCGACGTGTACACGCTTATGTCTTTCGCGCTGCCGTACGCCGAGTGGACGAGAACGCCGTGATTCTAAAACAAAACCCATTTGGAAGGGAAACTTTATGTACAACGAGTCCCAAGCTTACGTTGATCAAGTTGTTGAGATAGGCAGCCTTATGCCCCAAAGGATCTGTCGAAAGCCCATCGGCGAAAGAAATGAGCCCGTGTGGAAAATTATGCTGCGATAGCCATGACACGACTCTCCGGTGTTGCATGTCGGGTCTGCCCGTTATGTAGATTATGAGGTAGCCGAGTTCCTGCCAGTGCCTGAAGCATAGCAAAGAGGAGGACAGTAAAAATGAACGAAATGCTCGGTCTATGTTACATATAAGTCTACGGTCCGTATTTTCTTCTTCCTTCTATCTTCTCTCACCTGACTACGTCTACCGCCCCGGCTCGAACTTTTGGATCACGCCCCGTTACGGACATGCTGGCCGTGAAGGAGCCGTCGATGCTGAACACCACGCATTCAGTTTTCGGGGGCACCACGGCCATGAAGAAGTCCACCGAGGTGTGGTCACCTCTCACCACCATCTTAAATCGCAAAAGAAACATTAATAATCTAAAACAACAACATAAAATAACATTTTAAGCTAAAATCCATCTTAGCGTTATGCGTTTATGAATAAGACCGTTAGCATTTAAACGTTGGTTTGCCTCGTCACTGATGATGTACAACCAGTTTACAATACAGTAACTGAGGTACAAGGCTTATTAAACCCCAACCAAACTACATTAAGGCAAATGTTTAAAGAAACCTAAAAGACGCCTGTGTAATTTCCCGTTCACCTTTATGGGGTACAGGCCGTATCCCAGGGACTTGTCTTCGGGTATGGTGAAAGTGACCCGACCGGCTTTATCGGTCACTTCAGTGGCCAAATGCGTCCACTCTCCGACCGGCGCGTCTTTCATGAGATGGATGTCCACCTTTTCGCCCGTCAAGGTGATCATGTCCAGCGGTCCGTACATGAAGCGTGCGGAGAGCACTTGAGGGGCGCCCTCTCGGACTATCACATCGTTCGCTCTATGATTAGCTGTCACATTCTGAAAACGAAATACATAATGATACAATAATATATTTGGATTATGATGGGCTAGTAGAGAAAATGGAATTGAATTATTTAGACTAATTTTTAGTATTTGCATGTACCCAAAAAACATACCGTGGGTCTGTTTCCAGGGATAGATTAAGTTTTATCGCCGAAGTCATGAAGTCGTTGGTATCTATAATAGTTACAGGACTCGACAGGGCCCCAATTCGTCAAAATAATTTTGCCTCACGTTGGATATCAATTGGAAAGTTTGAGCAGAATTGGGAATTTTTATCCCCACTTCTTCCAAATTAATAGCCCTTCTTGCTAAAATCCATCAATGGCAGACTTCATGTACCCACACAAAAATAATTATTTAGTGACAATGGAGTTCATTTTTTCAATAGGATCAATAGGACTACATCGGATTTTAAATCCCAATGATGTCCATCACTACTTTTACTTCATACGATTAGTAATTTTCGTTAGTTTATCAGTTACACAAACCTTTAACTTGACAGACGTTCTCTTCCTTATCCACTTCTCCCTAGGTTGTCCAGGTCGGAAACCTTGCTCTTGATCATCGCTTCCAGGCAAGGAGGTAACTTCGATCCCACCTATTTGACGAAGGAGAAAGGCGATGACGTCGCTACTTTCCCAATAGCTGGCGTGGAAAAGATGCGGGAGGGCGTTCGTAGGGAAATTTGATAAACCCTCCGGGCAATAAAGGGCATAGTCCATTCTTTTGCCTCCCCACCATTTCTGCTGCACTAAAAGTGAAAAAGATATATACATATATGTAGCTAGGGGGTCATAATGAAGAATTGCATGAATAATTAGCCAAGCAAGCTGAAAGCCGTGGTAGCAAAGTAATGTAAGTTTAATAATTGTTAGGTATGTTTTGTATTAATGCTGTATTAGGATTGAAGGAAATGGGTAGGCTTTCTATAGAAACATTGATAAATTCATAAAAATATTGTTCCCTACACTTCGGCTCGGGAACTATATTAAACTGGAAGCCAGATGAATGAATTTATCAAAATCAATCAAGTTAATTAATGACAGATTTAGAAAATAACTTACTTCTATGAGTCATTAACTAATTTCTAAATCTGCCCTATAAAACAACCGGCAAAACATCCTAAGCGTATACAAATAAAAAAAATAAACATTCGACAAAATCGACAACATTCCTTACAGAGAGTAATCTAAACACAGAGTTTTCCTACACACTTCTGTTGTTTGTTATATACTTACAAGCATTGATAGCTTGAAGAGGGATATTATCGATTAGACCGGAAACAGTACTCTGAATTGACACCTCAGACAATCGTCTAGGTTGCAGCGTGTCACTAAACATTTGGGGATTACTTTGCAGTATTTCAACTAAAATTGGAACTCGTTAGTACTACAGGAAAGACACAGAGACACAAAGAAGAGATAGAGAGTCAGAAAGAGAAAGGACGTTCATGCAGAAGCGAAAAAAATTAAATGTTACGCGACTATGGAGATGTTGCAAAATAAATATCTGTTTCATGAAAACTGATGGTGTGTTGAAACTGCCACTATGTCAATAGAGTTTAATTCAAGTACTAGAGAGAAAAAAACAGTAAAATTATTTTTCATATAAGCAAATCACTGAGAGAATAATTATTTGGAAACGATTCGATTTGAACAAAGTAACCAATTGAGATGAGAATAGTAGGCTGTTTGGATTGAGGACAAACTGTACGAGAGTTTTATTCTACCATTATCGGATTCAAATGAACCATACTTGTTTAATTAATACTGATTTATACGTGAATATAATGGTTTTTACACACTAGATATTTATTTCTGTGTAAACGTAATCGTTTCACACCTTCAGGTGTAACTAACTTATTACATTTGATTTCTGGCAATTACCTCTTGTCTGTTCATCAGCACCATCCTTTCATTATTAAAAACTCGAACATGATTGGCTCTGATTGTACACATAAGTGAACACTTCCTTCAAAAAAAAACTCTCACAGAGCACGTTTAGAATCCATATTGTCTCAATATTAACATAAAATATTACCTCGTTTATTTTGCATCTACACTAAAAGAAACCCACGCAAAGCTCGCAAAAGTAAGAGTCAAGAAGTTTTAGTAAAAGCACGTTATTAAAAGATCTATATTCGGGGTTGCAAAATGTTCGAAACCTAAACGGAAAGCTCAACGAAGGTAACCAAAGAAGGAAAAATTGGCAGAGGCCACTTTAGGCATAGCCTTACGTAGGTGGTACGGTTGGCCGTTTCCCAAGGGATACTTCGCGTATCTAGACACGTTAACCGGTGGCAGGATAGAAAACCTGGCCGACAACAGCGGTTCCAGACGAGCCGCCACCGGATCGGTCGGGTGGAACATGTTGTAGACTTGGAGACACGCTGGGCGAGTTATATTGTCTAGAATAAAGTTAATTCATCGTTAGCTTAACGCAAGACGAAACTACACCTAATATTAAAACTTCTGTGACGTTAAAGTCCATTATTACTTACTGGATTTGTCGTCTTGCGCCGAAATCTTCCTAAACGCCAATACCAAAGCCAGAGGACTGCCGAACATGAAAAAATCGCTCACCTCGAAATCCAGCTTGATCTGGCCGGCTTGATCGCTAGTAGAAGAGGATCGTCTCCTGGGGGAGGGCGCCGTTAAAAATCCCGTTTCGTTTATTTGTACCTCATCTGGAAATAATTCAAAATATCAAGCGAGTAACCTCCAACGGAGCACGTGCAATAAGATTGATACAGGGATACAGGCACTGAATTAAATATTAACAATTCCAGTAAATTACGTTACTACTAAAAATTTTTCACAATAAATCATAGAGGAAATTATTTAAGCCGTGTCATTTCGTCATTTCCTAGGTTTAGGTATAGATTAGTACAACTTACCCTTTTGGCAGTCGTCCAACACGCTATTTTCACTACCATGCCTCGAAGCGAATTTCACCGTCCTACACAAGGAATCGTAGGCCAAAAGGGAGCCTATCGAATCAGCGACAAAACACACTTGGCCCGAAAATCCCTGACCTTCTTCAGACTTTAGGAATTCTAGAAAGAAAAGAAGGAATCATCAATAAATGGCGCTTCTGAGATTCTTCTGACCAGCGCTTAACGACCTATTTTTTGAAACGATTTTCTCCCGTCAGCCATTAAGCACGCTCTTGAAAATATTGTTCAAGATTTCAGCGCTTTGATACAACTTCATAAAGAATAACCGTCCTAAAGGGCAAACAGGAGGAAATTGTTTAAAAAAATCTGTCGTTAAGCGTCTACTGTGAATATTTTTAAAACTCAAAATCCTCGCCTTGATAAGCGGTATTGGCCGCAGTGATTGTCCGAGTAACGGCTTCGGCATAATCCGAGGTGGACGTCGCCAAAATTGGAATAGCACCAATCGGAATTGAGTCATGAGTCACTTGTGGCACATCTATACACGAAGGAGACACATCGAAGCTGTAGGGGCTCAGGCTAAAAGAAATTTCAAATCTGTCAACGTATCGTCGCTTAACGTACTAATTTAATATCCGTTGGAAAATGAACATTTTTGCTTTAATTGTTAGACTTTCAACTGACCTCATAATATCAATTTCCATTCTGCCTTTACAATTTTGAACTTCCACTTACCTGGACAGAATACCCAAGCCCTCAGTACAAATAGAAGGACAAGACACCAATCTTATTGCAATGTGACCTATTAAGGAAGGATAGTGTTGACGCATTACGGATTCGAAAGCGCCCCGAAATGTCGTCACGTCAGACTTTTTTGCGGCCATATCGACATTGGCATCTAAAAATACATTTCGATTAACTTAGAATTTAGCCTCAACCATCTACACTTAGAATACAAATTTATTCGTCTTCTGAGATCTGTTTATATTTTACCTAGAACGCTTCCGGCGTGTAAAACAAGTATTAATACTGTCGTATTGCATGGTAAATGAGCAGGTGAAGCAGTCGGTGATTCAGGGAAAGAAGCATCTAGAGAGTTAATCTTCCCTCTCTGCATTAACCTTCTGTTGCCTCTTTCGCTAGCGACTCTTTGCAGGAAAGCCGGGGAGAATATACTGTCCTCTGAAAATATACCAAAAATAGGTAAAGTACTTATTCACAACTCAAGTAACTTCATCTTCACAAGGGTGACCGTAAAAGCAATAAGCTGTAAGCAGTCGGTCACAGTTCTAAAGAAACCGTAGTCATTTTAAATCAGACCTGATATTTCAATGAAGGTTGAGAAATTTTTAAAAAAATTGCTACTGTAATGGATTGTAATTGGCCTAAACACCATAAATTTTGAAATATATCATTCAGGACATCAAGGAATACATATATGAAGCAGTTTCAGATCCTTATTGCCAAATCTGTTAAAGTATTAGTTAATTTAGAAGACGATAGTGACAGTGACATTATCCTTAACTGTAGAGTTTTAATGTTAACTTATATGTTCAGTTTGAATAATAACTTACGACCTGCAGTATTTGTTACCTTTTGCTTGAACTAAATCTTTTGCAAAATGATTGCCATGCATCCTTCCCTCACAAATATATGGTATGTATAATGCCATCACATTATTGTTATGTTTAAATTAATGATCATGTAACATTCGCGTTGTCTTTAAGACTACTTGTCAGTGCCCCTGTTGCTTCACCATTACTTAGCCTGCTTAAGTCAAGGCACTGTATTTGTGGACATACTCTACTACTTTGCTAGCTGTGCATTCTATCAAACCTTGCTTATCTGCTGTTCCGATAGTGGGAGAGGTAGCGTCAACATCCTCCTCAGTAAGGAGATCCAATGAACTCCATTTTGCTAAAGACGAAGAAACCATGATGTCTAAAATGGAAGAAATAATCTTAAAAATAAAGCTTATTTCTATGTATTACCTTCGCAATCGAAAAATTCCTCGTCAGACGGCGACTCCGAATCCCGACCGAGACTTTCGATCCTCCAATTCGCCACCTGCAGATCGAAACTCTTTATGGACGAGGTGCTAGGCGAATGAAGGGCTTTGTTCTGTTGCCACTTATCGTTCTTCCTGTAAAACAGTTTAGGTTTAGTGAAAACAATTACTTCGTTTGATTTTAAATTGTTTACTTGACGGTGATGAGTTCTTCTTCAGGTGACATGTCTGCATCGGAACTGGTCGCCGTTTGAATGGTTGGGACGTTCTTGGAGCTTTTGCACGGCAAGGGGCTGTCTTCTGATACCTCGATACTGCCTAAGGTGGCCACCAAGGTTTTGCCGGCGTCTTCTTTTGAGGCGCTGTTGTTTAAATTGTCGTCCTCATCTAAAAGACACCAGCCCATAGAAAGCAATTCTGGTGCTTTGTGTATAAGTTTGAAATCAAAGTTCTAAACCTCTTTGCCCTCTTTTGTCTACCCATACCTATTTCATCATCGTCCACTTGCCCCATTTTCCGTTTCAAAGCTAACTGTGTTTGCCTCTCGATCTCTCTTATATCCTGCATAGTCAAACCGTACCATTCGTCTTGCCAGGCCCAGGCCTGACGATGCGCCCTTAGCATGGTCTTTCGAAGTGCTAAACAAAAACGTAACGCACTTAAAAATACACTAAAACAACCCCTAACTGGAGGTTAAAAACAAGAGAAACAAATTACCTAAGGATATCGATAAATTCCCTTCATTACTTCCTCTCACCTATGTCATGAATGAATTTCTCGATCTTGGTCTGCATCCCCCAGTATCTGAACTCTACCTTGCAGAGCTTGTAAGCGCACATGAGAGCTTTTCCGTTCGGTAACGGCTGCTGTTTCCCCCTCACCTCCTGCCAGTACTCGTCCAGCCAGTTCAAGCCCAACGGACCCCTCTTGGTCTTATCGGAGACGTACAATGTCGGGTCTTCCTCCTTCACGTAATCTGCCCCGAAGAGCTGGTCCTTTACCACGTCGATCACATCTGAAAATAACAGTTTAAGAAGTACAATTGAACTAGAAATGTAACGAACATTTTATTTCAAACGATATTCCTGTTTTACAATTTCCCAAAATTGGGATTTTACATTTTAGCTTCCCGCTACTTTTCGTGCGCTCACCAACGATTCTGTTCCTCAGATCGCCCCCGGAGAGACCGAACACGTTGTCCTGATGCCCGTTGTCTGGAAAATAGTAAGTCTCGATCTCCAGGTAAAATTTCTCCACGAAGGGACACGTGTATCTGGTTTTAGTGTAAGGATAAGCGTTCCAGGCTTCCTCTTCGGCCATTAGGGCAGTTTTCGGGAGAATTCCTTTTATCCATCCTAAAAAATATATAACGACATGGTTTATACAACAGAATTTTGTAGGAATAACTTGTGTGCAAGGGCAGATGTGAATTTAACATGGCAGCATTATTGTCGTAGGGTAAGAATTTTAATATCACTTTATTGTTTCGACAAACGAAACCTGGATAAATATCTGGATGAAAGTTAACCGAACCAGGTAAATATAATAACAAAATTTATCGATTCACCTGGTAAATGACTCCCTACATGATAAATCTTCCTAGTGTACTGTCCTTGTCCGCCAGGCCCATCGGTGTAAGGTTCATTGATCAGGATTTCCACACCGCTGCCAGCTCCGCTGCTCTCTTCCCTGCTTTTTTTCTGGAAACGTTCCATGGTAAAGAAAGAAACTGCGGGAAACATCAAAAACTTACCGCTATCATATAGAGCTGGGCTATCCTGTACTCTTCTACCGTCAGCGGTAGGGGAATACGGTACTCCTTGATGAGCATGGCTGACGAGGACCCTCCTCTGCCCTATACGGTTAGGGAAGGGTGGTTTACTTCACATTTTCACCACTGAAATAGAAATGAATATGATAAATTACATTTTAGTTAATACGAATGACAACGGTGGCTGTTTTATAGTATTTTTCTTGCTCTTGAGCATCGTAATACTTTCTTAGCGTTTTAACATTAATAACTGTCTTCTAGTCAGTCTATATTGTAACGAAAACCTGAAGGGGTTAATTACTACCAGTTTACATCTACATTTAATAGCTTGTAACGTATAGTCTCTTAAGAGATTCAAACTTTAACGATCATTAATAAAATTTTCACATCGTAAAGAAACGGTTCCCCGTCGGCCATTTTATCCACCTGGGGGAATCTTCTGAAGCACGTGGGAAATGGGAAAATCAATCCTTTAATTGGGTTAACGCCGCTTATACGTATTGTCGATTTCCCATCGATAGGACTTCCCTTAATTTTTATCTGGGTTAATGAAATTATGATTACTGATCATGAAAATTTATGGGTAAATTTTCAATTTTCCTGGACGAGGAAAGTTAAAGGCCAAGAGCATAAATAAGTGAAGCTAATAACGCTGTTGTAGTGGAAAATAAAATCAGTCCTATATATGGAAGTAGTATACAAAGGGCCTCGACAACCAATAGAGAAATGTCGGTTGCCTAAAAGTAACTGGTCACCCCTGAGATAATAACTCGTACTAAAAATAGTGTTAGGGTTTCTTTTGTGGGCTTGTCTACAAAAATTGTGAGACACTTTTCACAGGAATCTACAGATAAAATTTTAAGCATCATTCAAGTTCACTTTAGATTAACCCAAGATACTTTATATTGATAAAATATCGAAACCATTCGCCATTTTGGTGGTCAAATTTGGTGGGGGGAACACATGACCACAAAAAGGTTCATTCTATAAGTACCAAATGTAAGCAACCAAATACATAGTATACGATAAATTAAAATATTATTTTTATGGAATTAAATATTGGTTTAGGTAATTTTTAACCTATTTATATTAATTTTATCAGATATATAAGATTGGCGAATTGTAAATTACAATTTATACCATCAGAATCCGTCTGGAAAATTAAAATACGTTAATCACAGTTAATAGAATTAATTTTGCAAGATATTGACCGAATTTGTTTATACTGCAATTATGCAAAAATTATTTATGCGACAAAATTTCATCTTGCGCTTGACTGAAGTACATATAGTAAACTATCATTTCCCACAATATAATCTCTTAATAGTAATAACCGTATAAGTGATGAATTTTTTAAGAAAAAGTCACTTTTTGCAGTTTTTCCGGGTTTTCTCGCCTAAAACTAGTCCAATCACAGTTTACAAAACGCCATTTGAAAGGTTTTTCGATTCCCTACAAATGCCCTATTGACAGTAACGCGACTCATTCAACACTTTCCATGACATAAGCAAAAAAACCAAAAACAAGTCACATTTTTGGGTGTTTTTAGTTTATAACAAACTATCCCGAATTTTTGGTTGTCATGAGTTTGAATCACCTACAAGGTATTTAAAGAAAAGTTGCATTAATGGTTTGCTATACAATTTAATTACAAAAATGCGCTCTACTAGTTGACCAGAACTAAATTATAGTGTACAATAAATTTGTGAAAGTATTGTGCTTAATTGACTCAAGTAAATCGTTGCACATGTGCTTAGTCAATAAGGAACGAAGGAATTTACGTTCTCCTTTATTGATATCTGTCAACAAAAGACGTTTTGTTATGAAGTCAAGCAACGAAAATAAATCTGTCTATTTACATTGCGTCAAAGTGTAAATGTGTGGAACAACCGTTTATCTACTCGAACGGCTGGGCGTGTTTGAAAAGAAACCGAATTAAAACCGGCGTTGATTTATTTCTTTATACACTAATATAAACCGCAAGATGAATAATATCAGGAAAAGTGCCAAAAAGCGCCCTCTGTCTCCCTTAATATTTCAATAGTATCTCTCTTCGATACCTGCACTGTTAATCACAAATTAAAATTCGAGGATTTCCCCAAAATTAGCCGTAGGCTCTTTATTGCAATTGTTTTACACCAACATTTTCGGCGCAAATTTGCATAAACACTATAAAATCCCGAAAATAAATTTTATTGCCCCGCATTTACTTACGCTAAAATAATAGAGGTTTATATATTTACTTGAGCACACTTTCCGACACTTGAAATAAAAACTGGTGGAATGATCTACGTGTAATCAAACGAGGAGGAATTGAACGTTGACCAACCTTGGCAACAATACGTTGAATGCACGTAATATCGCGTGGATGTAATAAAAACCAGTTAATGAGGAAATTAAATCACATGTATCGACACACAGCGATAATAAGAAAAATCCACTTTCGGCGATGCCAAAAAATATTTTTTCGTATCTACAGCCTTAAGGTAAACATTTTTCCAGCCTTTTTCCATATTGTTCAAGCTAGTGATTAGAACTAAATCACGTTCTCAAAAAAAGACAGACCACTTTAGCCAAGTATAGTTAGTCACAATACAGAAAAGCGCAGCAAATTAGTTCATGACTTGTTTACTAATAAACTGTACGACGCTTTACAAAACACACATCGTGAGGCCGAGTCAAAGCGTCCCAGTTAAGTAGTGATGAATTATACGCGTGACATCCACCAGGTGTTTAACTGGCTTACTGTAAGTGGGCTTAATGCGCGATCTCAGAGGCGCGCTTCTAAGATTTTTCGATACTTTTCATCAATAAAATCGTTAAATAAACCGTTTTATCCCATCTACGCAGGTACTCTTTTAATTTTCGCTGCGCGCTACCTCGTGCAGTCGACTATGAGCCACAGCAGCTTTTCTTTCGTGTCGAGAGCTTTTTTTAATGGGAAAATTCGGCTACCATGGTTCTATAACTTTTCCTCATGCGAACGTCACGTGTTGCCCGTAGGTTGTTTCCCGCGCATTCGACAGCGCAACATGTGTCGCGCTTGTGCGGATTGTTTCTAAGTGTAGGGAAAGCTTGCGATACTTACTTAAACTGAAATGGGTTTACCACTGCAACCGGTCGATGAAGCTCGAGTTCTTAATCTTGCAAACCTTCACCATGGTCAAATTGGCGGTGGTGAAGTACAAAGAAAATGACTGAAGGAATAAAAGATTGAATCTTGGACCTCAAGATCTCAAGAGAACTAATAAGCTGGAACCTACAGACCTGAGGCCTACAATATATGGAAGAAGAAGAAAAAGAAGAAGACACTCCTTTGATTTAAAAATATTTTTAGCTTAGCTAGCTTAAAAGCTGTCCCGGGTTCTTAAGGAACCTTTCCAGATCCTTAAATCCAGTTTAGAGCCTTAAACCTCCTCGATTTGATCCTTGATCCAAAGGATTCTTCCCACTATGATTCCACCGGATTCCTCCAAACATCTCTGGAACCGTTTTATAACTCCCTTCCCCGGTTTCCCTGCTTACACGCTTCATCGCCGCTTTTATTTCCGCATGCGGTTAGTCCGCGAAATAACTTCACGTTTCCAGAACCGCAAATTCCCTTATCGCTCCTCTCCCATTGTCGATTGCGGCGCCTCGTTTCTTCCCCCCTCGGCTTTAGGCACGTTATTGTGTACCTTATCAGTTTCGCAAATTTCTGCATTGTTGTTTACTTCAGTAGAACGTCGATAAAGCGTTTCCCGTTTCTCGCCGCCAAACGCCCGGTATGTAGAAACTGTCGAAATTTAAAGGTGCGCTAAAATATTTTTTGGAATCTGAGCTTATGCTGGGACAGACCCCGGATTAAAGCGAAGACGTAGTAGTAGTAGTTAATATAGACATATGTATTATAAACTATTTATTTAAAGTCCGTTCGTTTGCGGCTGACACTCCAATTATGATAATAATCCATGAGCGTTGCATAACGCACCAAAGTGTAACGTGGAAATTCAATGGTATTATGAATTATTGCACACAGATTTACTAAGAACAAGTTATGAGTGTATATGTTGTGTAGATATCTGATTATCTTTATAAGTAGGTACTTAGTTATGGTGGAAAAGAACAAACGTCGTTTTTTATATCTCGCTATTTATAAATAATCTGTCATCGAATGCAATTCTCGTACCTAATCCTTTAATTTTACTTCATTATTAAATAAATAAACCCACCACTTTCTACCTGCTTCCAGGAATGGCGGGAGCGAACTAACAAGGGGCATCGGGAGCGAATTAGGTCGCTACTTCAGCGATTTTTAGACCGCGGGAACGATCTCGTGTGTCCCGGCTCAAGGGAATCGCTACTTCAAGGCTAAATAATCATGTCATGAACTAGTTAAGTACCTTCTTGAATGACAGATGGAGAATAATGGCGGAAAAGGCGGACGTACCGTCATTCTTGTAGGATCATTATTTGCCAATAATAATTTATCAATGACAGGAATTCGGGGATCGTATAAAATGATTGTACTGGTGGACGGGTAGGAGCTGGAAAAATGAGGAGAGAGACGAATTTTATTTAAAACTTTTGAGATCTTTGAGCAGTGTTTATGAAAATGGCATCGGTTTCACACTTCACACCAGTTAAGCATAGTATAGCATAGTCTCTAAGAGAAAAGATTGTAGTGTTCAATGCGCATGACGCACTTGTTCATCAAAAACCTTCGAGGTTCGTACGTGGGATAGTTCCAATATGACGGGAGTGGGTGAATCAACAATTCTTAGGTTTTTATGGGAGAGGAAACGTGGAGATATTAGTGCATCAAAAGGGCATGCAGGAAGAATTCTACTAGCAATCGATGACTGATAGAAGCGTCATATGAAGGACAGTTCACTCTTTTTATTTCAATAAGGAGATACCAACAATGACCAAAGTTCTAGAATAAGAACAAAAGACAATAGAAAACCCATCCTTGTTGATAAAGAAGGAGTTGTCTGCTAGAGAAGAAATTGATTTTAGTTACAAGTAGTTCTAAGTGACGTCAGTTGTCCTGCTTTAATGTACGAAATGTAATTAGTAACCATAAATACCTGTTTATGTTACCAGTTAAAACAGTTTCACCAGCACATCAACCAATGGTCATTAAATGAATATCAGGAGTGTAACCATGCTGTGAGACTCCCGTGCAACAATCATTACTCTCGTTTATTGTAATGTAATTTCCTCAAAATTTCCAAAAAGAAACCATTTCAATTTCCACGCCACGACTTGCACTTTACCCCAAAAGCATAATTCAACCAACAAGTTTGCAACAATCGCAACAACAACAAGCAGAAAATTCCCCCTAAAATCCCCCGACTCACATCTCATCCAGATATCCCACGTACGGACCCGCCGGACCCCCGATCCACACATCCGAAGTTCACAGCACTGACGACAATTCCGCGCACGGGAAAAATATTTTCCTCTCCCTACACCTTCCCGGGTCTTCCCTCTGATCCGACAGGAGAACCAGCGAACGTTACCGCGTAACGAGACGGGACGCGGGGGGACGTACTCCCGTAACGGCGAAGGCTCCCACGGAAAGCGAGCGATCAAAACGGGATTTTCCTCGGCGGTGCGTGGAATCGGGGCAGCGTTGCCGATACTCGGGAAAATTACCGGGAGGAGGGAAAACGACAAGTAGGGAAATGGGGCGGAGATCTGACCCTCGGAAAATTCCTCGATAGGGAGAAGACGTTGAAGTTACTCAGAGAAGTTGACTTAAATCCATTCGGAATGCCTTAAATGCCATTTCGCATTAAAAATTGTTTCTCACTGTTTCCATTAAAGGGTTTATTGTGTAGTAATCGTAACTCGAGCCCGTAAAACTTATCTGGCCAAAACACTCTAATAAGGTCCTTTGGTGTAATTTGCTTTAAGCTTATTGGATTAGGGAGTTTACCTGAGTACTTTGAAAAACCCAAGAATGCCAGAGACGACCATCGTCTCCATCGGCACCAAGCAACACCACCAAGTCAGTTGTGTTGTGATATTTCTATTAGTGTAATTGTCATATTTTAACGCAAGTGATATTTTGCAATGTGTACTCTACAATGGCAACGACGTCAACTTTTACCCCGGGAAAACTTGTAAGTAACCTCCTTATACCATGTAGGAAGACTATAGAATGAGTATGATACATTACTGTTGGGGAAATCATTGCAACTTCTTGAAAGATGACAGGAGTTGTGAAGCAACAATTTACCGTTTTCTGAGAGAAGGAAAGACTCAAAGAAGGAGTGTCTCCATACCGGAAAAAACCAACAGAAATCAATGATTTTGTTAAAATTGTAAGATGACGAATCACCGGTTATTAGTGGACAAGACAATTGTGGAAGTGGAAGAGAAATAGGATTTTCCTGGGAAAAATGCAATAAAACAGCTTTCTCTCTTGATAAAACGAGAAGGTGTCCTCAACTCTCAGTCGAACCTTCCCTAAGTTTCCATTAATAATCCGCTTGTACCTGTTACGCCTCTCTCCCTAAAGGTGAGCGCGCGTGTATGCACGACGCGTTGAAAAATCGGTAATTGATCAAATTAGAGAGAAGTGTATAGTGCCACGGGTGGCGCTCTTCACTGTTAATCGCGTAATAATCCACGAGCCCGAGGGAAACTTCGACAACGTCGTGGATATGCCCTGAATCGGCGATCAATAGGAGATCGCGGAGTTCTCGGGCCTGGACGTCAGGGCGACGTTGCCGACGTATCCGGGAACGTTTCCGCTACTATATAGTTACTATATGACTACTAGATATACACAGTACCGCAAGTCAAAGAGGGCCATCTTTTACTCCAAATATGGCGGCCTTTTTAATTCCCCCCCAAATATTACAGTTTGTACGTCTGCTGTTTGTAGTATTTGTAGATATTTTTCTATGGAGGATTAACATTAGGCACTTGCAGAGGTGTCACTGACATACAAAGACTTCGCCATATTTGGAGTACAAATTTTGGCGGGTAATATACATACATACTTTTTTGTATGTATATGTAGCAGAAATATAAAGCAAAGGTCGCATTTTTGAAATAATCCAAATGATAATATATTACATACAGCAGAATTAAAAACCCACACCTCTTAAATAATTAATAAATGAAATTAGCCTCTTCGACTGCCCAAATCTTCCACCGAAGAACAAAAAATATAAAAATGTTTTGTAAAAGGAAGTAAAAATTCTTTTTCAAGAGAAAGATAGAGATATTTATCTCTTTAACAACAGCATTTAGTCGCGACATGCGCACGCACACATATCCCATGTGCGTACGGTTCGTAAAGATGAGATTAGTGAAGCAACAGACCCTTTCTCTTCGTAAACTCATCTTCCTGAAGATAACTACAACATCACCGGTTAAATTTATCTCTCCGGTAAGGGTCCCTACTTCACGAATTTTTCTAAAAGGGCAAACTTTCAAGATCCCCGGGAATTCTCGAACGCAATTTTCCTCTGGCGCGTTTTTCCCGTCATTTTCACCATCCCCCATCGCTTCTCCACTCCACTTTCACCTCGGAACTCCCAAGGAACCGCAGAAAAGTCCGGGTCGAGAAGGAAATGAGAAACAATTTTCGGGGGGAAAAGAACTCGCCGCACGTGTCGCCTCGTTCCTCTTCTGCGGAAGATAAACAAACCAGACCTAGATAAACACTTCGATCCGACTTCCCCTAACTCTCCTCCTATAATCCCCGAAACAGAAAAATAGGTTATATTTCCCACCTCCCACTTTCTCCATCCCTTTCCTTACCTCCCTTATTTCCTCACACTATCTCATCCTCTCTCTCTCTCTTCGCACCCCCGTGACGTTCCCCTCATACCAACCCTCCCCTAAACTCCGAGCCTCGCCCTTAACTCCACCCGATTAAATGTCAAAGGTTAAAACGACTCTACGAGGGGAGAGAGTTGCTACTTCGAACCTTTTACCCCGTTAATGGGCCCAAGAAAAATTTCTGCTATTGCATGATGAGAAAATAAACAGAACGAACAAAAATGGTGGGATTTAGATGATATTGTTAACGACTCTATTACCTCTGCACCAAATGATGGAACATCCTTCAAATAATATTACCTTAAAATTATTCATACACTCGCAACTTAGGACTAAGAACATACCTATCGGGCTTCCAGCCTAACTAACCCTCTCCGATGTGAATGCACTTAAGTCCACAGGTGAACTAATTACTGAGTAGATAATAACTCTTCCTTCCACTTTAATTAAAAGTTTAAAGTTCACAGCCTTAATATGGCAAACTAAATTATCCGCGGAAGGGCAACGGGTAAGGAGTTGATATTGAAACTCACGACTCTAACGTATCCGAGGTGTAATTACTTATTCGCCTGTCTAGGGAAATTTATTGGATTTTAAGTGGTTTCAGAGGAAGCATGTAGAACTTCAGGGGTTACCGAAAGTAATCTCTAGATTGGAAATTTAAAGCATATACTTAACATAGGGATCGTCAAACGGTGAAAAATAAAATAGAGGTGGTCTATCTAAAATTTAAAAAAACCGTGGTAGTAACCATTACATCAATGAGTTACATTTAAACTCATTGATTTCATGGCCGATTAGATAGCAGTCCTTGTGCAGTGTCCAACGCGCAACGAGGCACGTGCTCTACTGCGCCAAGGGGGGCGCACAGGAGGCTTTCCGTATTGCAACAACAAATGATATTTTTAGAATCAAAACGACATACAAAGTAGGACTTTACAGGAATTCAACAAGCTGTTGGCAACAATTTAACATATTCTTTTTCTTCTATTTCTGCTTAGTACCTTCTTCAGGGTAATGCAACCGAGCTGTGGTAAACGATGTTGGGAACTTGGAAATGACACACCAAAAGGGACATGAAGCAGCAAGCACATTATGGCTACATTATTTTATTTACAGCATCTGTGTCACAATTTATAGAATGTCGCTCCCAAAAAAGCAACCTTTTCCTTCGTAGGCACAAATGTGCTTGCTGCCTACTATTCCCGGTGTCCCAACGGCCCTTCTGGTGTTGTTGTCTCCAAGTTTCCAACATTGTTTACCACAACTTGGGGTATACCATCCTGATGAAGCTAACATACAGACAGGTGTCGGTGGTTACCGTTTCTCACAGATCTAGCGGTTATGTATTTGTATATGTGTGTGTGCATGCATAACACACTCTGGTAATATAAGCTTTTCCTCCTTTAAGTGTTACCATTATTATAAATAGAATTATCTGTTATCATGCTCATATTCTCGAGGCTAGAATCTTAGGTGCTGTTTAGGCAATAAGAAAAATTTTGAAAAAACGTTGCCACCCTAATGATAACAACACAATATCCTAACTTATGCTAGAAATATGTTTCCAATTAATATTCCTACACCTCGTAAAATACATATACCATGAACGTTAGACGAAAAGCGCCTAAAATGTACCTTTAATACATCCCTGAAGTCAATAATGAATACTTTAGGAACTTACCTCCATCTCCCTCGTTCCCTTACAACTTCTGGGCGCTTCGGCAAACACTGCGAAATTCACAATTGAAGAATTTTCACACAAAATTTAAAAGAAAAACCGTTTTTTATTTGGACTTCCAGCCACTTTGTTTACGTGAGACGTGCGACTGACAACTAATTGAAAACGTCTCGCTTTTGACAGCTGACATGCCAGAGGAAACCATGATACAATGAAAGGGCTTCGTTGTATCATGGGAAGAAACCCCCGAACCGGTCCAGACCAATGAAATCCATCGTGGCCGTTCACGTGATTCGCCTCGGCCAATGAAATGATTTTGTAGAATCGCGTTCCGTGCTTGTCGTCTCCTCCCACTAATGCTGATCCTTTTTGTTTTGAATTGTCGCTGTCAGTTCGACGTTTGACGTTTGTTGTGATTTTGGTTAAGTTCTGTAGCTGGCTGACCCGTCGATAATTTAGTTCCTTTTATATTTTAAACAAATACTGAGTTAGATGTCCGCATGAAAACCCGTTCGGGATAACATGGGAGAATGTGTAAAATAGAGAGTTTTATTGTTTTCTGTTTATGTACCTGGTACAACGTTGCTGAAGGTAAGGATCATCCGCTCGATAAACAACAGTTGGAGGAATTGCTTTTCGCTGTAACTGTTAATATCGTTACATTTCGACATTCTTGAATTCTATTTACGGTCATTCTTATTTATTACATATGTTATTTTACCTCCTTTGTTTGGCATCTAATGGCTCCTTTTTTACTTACAAGTTATACTGTATAGTTCCATTTTTGCTATGAGCAACTAAATATTGCTTTTTACTATATATAATTGTTATGAAGTCAAGCCCTTTATTATATGTATCAACACACTATTGTCTTAATAAAATTGTGGGTGGATACCACTTGCACCCCCAAGGTCAGCTTTTGTTGATCTTAATCCCATATCCTTGGAAAAGGTGTCATGTCTTTCATGTCATGGTCATCTATGCTTTCCCATAGTTATATTATAGGGCAATTGTGGCAGCATTTATTCTTTGAACATTCCTGTATCCTGCAGAGTAATTGCATTAAATATACAACCACAAAATTAAGATTCCTTTGTACCCATCATTTTACAAACATTCAGACAATGTTTAGTATGCCTGGAGAAATATTCAATAGTTTTAACTATGCTATAATGGTACTTTTATGAAACGGTAAGTAAACATGTAAATCGAATTCGAAAATTCCCAAAAAAGCAACAGTTTTGATGGTAAACTTAGATGGTATCCTTGGTAAAGTGTGGTAAAAATCTGATTTTTAATAATGGTAGAATGGATATGGTTGATGTGATGGTTGAAGGAGAGTCTGCGATTGTAGAACATACACAAATCCTTTAAATAATAACCACATAAAACTCATTTTCCTTAAGTCGGTCTTATGATGCCTCATCGCCTTTCCCTGAATAGGCCGCATAAGTCGCTTTCTTTGTGAATATACTCTCCCACTGTGCCTCAGCTTAATTCGTTCTGTCCACCATAACCGCTTAGTTCTCATGATTCCTCCGTCTTTATCAGAGATCGTGAAGGAATACTCGGTGAACATTGGAAAGAACCTGACTATACCATGTCCGGTCGTCGATCGGCAGGCGAACGACGCGGTGTGGAAGCGAGAGGGAAAGCTGGACAATCACCACATGCGAGTTCTGCCGGATGGCTCGCTGTTCCTCATGGAAGTTGACCGCAACGACTCCGACACGTACATATGCAGCAGGGAGAACGTCGTCGAACCGGACGTCAAGGCCAGGATTAAGGTCGAAGTCAAAAGTGAGTCGGGGTCGGTTCGAGGGGATCAGAGGTAAAAGTGTCCGAGGGACTGTCGCTGTGTCGTTGAAGCTTGTTAGAAGTTTCTTTCCCTCTAATGAAATCTAACTGAAATGTATAGTGTTTTTCGGTTTTCTTTATATGTGATTTTTATGGACTGTTAATTATGTGTACTTGGGTAAGTTTTTAGGGGCACTTTTGGTTTACTATGTTTGCTTGGTTTAATGTGATATTCCTTCTTGGTTAGGGATTTACTAACTTTCATCCTATTCTAAAATTCTGGACATTTTACCATTGGTGAGAATTTGAAGGGGAGAGTACGAACTATAAATATGGTTTTGACCCGTAAATGAAGAAGCACCTAATCGTTAAGATTTTAGCTTATCTACAGCTGAAGGAAAAAGTTCTTCCTTCCTTTAATTATAGGTCAAACACAAGAAAATTGCTTGCATGTCACCAGGTGACGCCATGTATTCTACATATGTTCACCAAATGTAACGTAGAGTCTTTTCTCGATTCTTCTGCCATTTTTACGAAGTCAAAGACCCATTCGTATATGATGCTTTATACGTATTTAAAGAGAGTTACCTCCCTCCTTCAAATCTGTGTTGTTTCCGGAAGTGGTGCAAATCTTCTGTTTCCAGCACCTCCGCCAGCTCTGAACCTAACTGTAAAGCCTAGCACTATCTTAGCTCTTCTGATATGGGAAGTAGTGGGTACGGGAGGTTATCCTATCGTAAACTTTACTGCTCAGTACAGGCCGGCGTACATGAACGACAGTTGGATACCGATATCGCCTAATCATATCATGCCTAACTGTGTAAGTTGTGTAGTGACGTAGGTGTAGTTGTGTAATAGTTAGCATGCTGAACTAACATTAAATAGGGAGACGGTAATGTGGAAAGTTTTATGTAGCGTTTATTGGTTCTTTTAGAGACAAATCGAAGTTTATAAGTTGGTGCCTAACACCACTTACCAGTTCAGAATATGGGCTACGAACCAACTGGGAAGAGGTGAAATTACCGAGGTTTACAGTACCACCCTTGATATTTATAACGAGCAGGGTGAGTAAAACCGTAAAATTATTTCAATGGACTTGTTAAATTTCTCTTATTTTAGAACTGGCACGGCACCTTTTAGATGGTGCCGATAAATTTGACACCAGAGTGTGGGCCGTTGCAGTCGGAATAGTAATGGGAACTTTGATCTTATTGGGTTTGGGCACGTGTTTCCTCCTTTACCAAGAGTGTCGAGTACCTGGAGGTAAGTCTCATGTAATTTTCTTAATTTTGATAATGGGACAAGATCGGGCAATGTTTTATTAAACTTTTGCCTAATGCAATTGTGCCCGTAAAAGCAGAAAACATACACCTGCCAATACAATTAAATATCCAACGCAGTAATATTGAACTTTTCGCAGACCTAAACCCTTAAGCCGAACCTCAGCTAACCTCACCAAGATTTTTTACTAATATATATTGAGGTTTGTAATTTTCGTTGTAGTGATCGAAGAGCAAGAGGTGATAGAGCTGGTCCCTAACATAATACTTAATCCGGGCTTTGATCCAAACCTGAACAATGACCAAATGCCCGATGAGAACTCGAACAATGAAACGCCCTTACGCTTGAATAACAATACAGTGGTACAGCCGAACAACGCGTAGTTTGTAAGTACCTTGAAATCAAAAATTTTTATAGACTGAGATTATTGCGATTTAGGGCGAGCGTATTACTTTTAGGCTTCGTGTTTTTCAATAATATGTGATTTATTTATTTAGTGATATTAGTTCTGGTTAAGTTTGTTTACTTTCCTAATGAGACTTGTTAGATTCGCGGCATTTAAAAAAATCATCGTGCGATTTTATTAGTTATTTAAAAACTGTCACTGCCTTGCTTCCAAATCATGATTACATGATTTTTAATTCTGCAGAATCAATAAAATATATTGGAGATAAGATCTTAATCATTAATTTAACTGCTGTTTATAGTCAGCACGTAGTAATAGAGGATGCTTATAACCATTCAAAATATTTAAATTGTAAGGTTTGACAATCTACATCGAGGGACAAAATTATTGAGTACATTTTATAAGTTTACAATATGAAGTGATGATTATTACTAATGATTCAATGATTTTGTCTAAAGATACTTGTATGATTTTGGGTATGTTTAAAACAGAAAAATGTACTTTGAAAATTACACAGGGTAAATTTTGATACACCATTGACCATTAGTCCTGTATGGTGTCGGGGGTAACGAACAATGTGAATCGGTCGAGTTATTGAATTTCTCACATACGTTTCTATGTAACCGATTCATTTTGGGAAGTTTTCTGTGTTAAGGTTATGATTAAACTGAGAGTTGTGAAATGTTGTTCCATTTACTAAAAAAAGCTATTAGGAAAGAAAAGAGGTTGATTTTGTGTTTGTGTGATTAAAAGTGACAGACTAAATTCGTTGGCAAAAAGTTCTGTTACATTTCATTGTGGTGTTCCTTAATAGATCCCATAGTACAAAATAATTTGTATTTAGTAGATTTTAAGACCTGATGGTTTTTGTCCGATAGGTGCCTCTTTACAGAAGTGTTCCGTACTTAGGGAAACAAAAATGGACTATCTATGTTTGCCTCGGTAGCAAATTACGCATGGGATATGAATGTGTGACATAACCATCGATAAACTGTTTGTAAAATATATTTCTGTAAACAATATTTAAATGTTTAATACGTCTATGAGGGAAGCCGAAAGTCTAATGGACAGAATCGTGTAAATTTTCAAATGCAATGTAAAAGAACTGAATTACGTTGTTTATAGCTTTTACTTACTGTCTCTACATGCTCGCTACAATAGTTACTAGAGTTACTACAATTTCAAGATCTAACGTAATTGATAAACAAATCAGTGCCTAATTAGTAGTTCGATATATATACGTATTAGCTTTTCATGCACATTTTGTCATTTTAGGAACTTTTGGAAACATTGTGAGATTTTTATTATCTTTTATGAGAAGTAGTTGTTTTCTAAAAGTTTCACTGTGTTTCCTTTTAATACACAGACTGACTTAAATTTAAATTCAAAAACATTTTTTCACGGCAACGTAAAAGTGAAACACTGGTTACTCTACAAAATTCGAGTCAAATCACTTTGAATTTGTGATATTTCTAGAAGCCTAGAGTAGCTGTTTTAATCGGATATTAAAGAGGTGTTCAAAGCTCTAGTAAGTATTTACTTAAAAAAGAAAAACGTGTGGATTTCCGATGCCTAACATTTTAGAATTATACTAAATGAACAATTCAAAATAAAAATTGTTGTCAGTATTAAGAATAAACAACTACCTAGTGAGGGATTACCGTATCTTAAAGTATAAAAAGAAAACTACCTAAAGGTTTACATAAACATCTGTAATATTAATACAGTGTTGCAAAAAGGTATGGTATGTAAATTACAAATTGAATTCAACTAATAACCTTGTCATGCATTGTTGACAGCAATAATTGTACATGTTAACATTCTAACTAACTAGTTAGCATGCTGGTAGCACTACCATCTTTTTTGCATACATTTTAACAAATTTTAATATACATGTATATTCAAATTAAGAAGTGTGCTTTTATACAAGAATATATTTACTCTCTATGTGTACTTGTCATATCATATATATGGAAATATTTCAGGCGTGTCCATTTAATCTGACACTTCGAAGTGCGAGCTTAAATGTCCACCCCTGAAGTGCACTTAATAATACAGAGACATAATTTTTATACGTCAATATGTGTGTTAACCTTCGTTATATTTATACTCACCTAATCTAATTAATTGCTTCCTGTCCATGCTTTGCTAAGCTTTACAAAATAATGAAAAGCTCTTCCACTCTGTAGTCAGTCGAAGGGATAAAAGTACAGACCGTTTAAGTTTGTGTGACGGTTATTTTAGACACATCAAATGTTTAAGTTCATGCTTGGTGCTTTATTTCATTTCTAACATGTGAATTGATTGAACATTCCGTATGTAGTGAGGTCAGTCGATCTAAACTTCGGAGAGATGCCGAAACTAGCAAATAAATAGATGATAGCAACTAGAAAACTGAAGTTCTATTGTAAATATTGCAATGCTTCACACATAAATTGAGAAACTTCTATCAGTACGATACTTACTTATTAAACGGTGGAAATTTTAAAACTACTCTCGATTCGATATTTATATTGGTAAAGAATCATTCGGGGTATCTGAACATCGATAAGTTGTATAACTTCAAGCCCAAAAATTGAGAATAAAGACTAACGATAAGCAATAAATGTCTTACATCATGCAAAATTATATAACAAACCCCCCACTATGACAAAGAATCCCCCCACTTTCATGTTTATTATATAAAAGGGATGCTATGCATAGGAAACCGAGGAACAAGAGATACCATTAGATCGACTGCACCCAATATGTTATTTTGTTGATTTGAATTGCATACAGTATCGTAAATTCGTTTCCACTTATTCCTTTGCAGTGATTAACAAGGTTGTGATTTAATCTGGAATATTTTCAGAGAATAGACAGAATTTACCTCATATAGATTTTATAGCTTGATCTCTCCCACATTTAAGAATAATATATTTAGGTAAACTTGCAAGAGGTTGTAACTTCAGGTTTTTATGCAATATTCAATTTTGAAAAGTAGTAATAAATACTAGAGATTCTAGTTACATATCAAAACACCTTCAGCCGAATCATTCACCCAAATATTGGAGTTACAATCTTTCTAAGGAGAAATAGACATCACATTTTTGCTAGACGTCACATTCGCAACTAGAACTTATTTTAGATTAAGCTGAAGATCTGTTTTATGTTGTGATTATGTTGCCGATAGCATTAAATACTCTACTCGAACTGTCCAGTTTTATTTCACCGATAAAATTTAAACACAATCAACAAAGCATAACGGCTCAGGAGCTTTCAGTCTTGCGATGGTACTGGGCGACCGCCTGTTGAGCTCTCGAAAGATTCTTCTGACCGTTAGATGATATCGAGCGAATGTCTTCTTCCACGGCTTTATTTAGGGCTTTGCTGATGTTTTGTTTCAATTTTTGTGCCTCCTCTTGTTTCCTTTTCTTCGGCTTAATAGGGCGATCTAAAATAAGGAAACGCTTAAAATTTAAAGGTTGCGGTAGTTTTATTTCACTTACTGGACCTTTGGGTGACGGCATTTCCTTTCGCTTTGGATTTTCTTGGCTTGGCATTCTGGGGTAGTTTAGCCTTCACTTTCAGTTTTCCTTGGGCCATGGTAGAATCTACTTTAGCGTAAGAGTAATGGACTAAAATGACTGAAGAAGTTTGAGGTTAGGTACACAAATTTGTTCACTCTCCTTGTCTCAGGGTGGGATTTATTTAATGCTTCGTGCTGCTTATGAAATGTTCTGAGGATTTTACCTTCTGCAATTGCACTTGCGGTCCGCGGTACGACGTTTGCAGTTGACGTTTCTTCCTACGTAATGAATACAATACAAATTAAAACGTTATCAAACGTCTTTATCAGTTAAAACGGGCGCAAACATGGGCAACGTCGACACGAAGCTGAACTTCAGGAAGGCCGTCGTGCAACTGACATCAAAATCTGGGGTAAAAATTCTCGATTTTCTGTCTTTCCTTTACCTTCAGGAGCAACTTTTTCCAGCCGATAGACGTCAACGACGACTCCTTCTGGGAGCAGTTCTGGTCCGAGAATGTGACGAGCATACAGGACATATTCACCCTGGTGCCCGCCGCGGAGATAAGGCAGCTCCGGGAGGACGCGCCATCGAACCTGGCTACGTTGTGTTACAAAGCCGTGGAGAAGCTCGTTAAGGCTGTCGACAACAGTTGCAGGACTCAGCATGAACAGCAGACAGGTGTAGTACCTTTTGTTACAAGAGAACGGGCTCTGTAGACTTCTTACTTAAGCATTGTGTTGAGAAACCTATGGAACGTCCATTACCAGTTCTATTTACTTAATTCGCTCTTGAGTTACTTAATTTGAAGCACATTCAATTTGCAAGTTAACTGAGACTGAGACAACTAAAACTTATCTTCCTCTTATCAGTGCAGCTTATGTTTCATAATTTGTTATAAGTACGTTAAGGGGAAGTGTTGTATAGATGCTAAAGAGCCTTTTTTCCTACTCTTTCTAATATATAATTTTGCTCTTAGATGACAATTCATAAAACAATGTTTCGTTTTACATAATTTTACTTAATTACAATTCAAACTTAATATACTAGTCACTAATTACATATGCTTCTTCTATTTTTAGTGTTAAACTGCGCTAGACTTCTGACCAGGATCCTTCCATATATTTTCGAAGACACCGAATGGAAAGGCTTCTTTTGGGCATCGTTACCCAGTCAAGGAGAGGACGAGGAGGAGTCTATTCCACTGGCTTATTCACTACTTAATTCAATATACGTAAGCTACATTTGTTCCATTTGCTTCCTGTTTTTTATAACTTTAAATAACTTTCAGGATCTGCTGTTCTGCCCAGATTTCACTGTTATAGCTGGGAGGAAGAATGGACCAGTAAGTTGACACGTAGTTAGAGATAATCGAATGAGACAATATCTAGAAACCTTTTATGTCTAGAGATTTTAGCTGTAAGTATAGTATGATTTCCTTTAGGATAAGGCGGAGGAGTTATCGGCTATAGACAGCTGTGAGTACATATGGGAGGCAGGAGTCGGATTTGCGCAGTCTCCGCCGAGAGTCCCGGTCTTCGATTCGAATCGTACAGAACTGCTTAAGCTCTTACTGACCTGCTTCAGTGAAACGATGTACCACCCACCTTCCGATGTAATCGACAATCCCAACAAGTGGATTCAGTAAATATCACAAATTTTAGCAATATTTTCTTTAAAAATCCATCCTTTGTGATCATTGCACTGATCAATGGATTTTATGGCAGATCTCATATTCAGTTAGAAATATGCATTGTTAATTGTAATTTTAGTGCAACTACTCTTTTGTGATATGGATATACAAGGTGGTTATTCCATTACTATTATCTAAATTACCAATATTACCATATTTGCATAGGCTAAAAGGGTTTTGTGGACCCCCTTAGCATATGCCCTCGTTTAAATACGCCTCCTTTTTATACGTCTGGTTGCACTGAGTAGTTTCCATTTTTTAACCATGTTCTGACTACATTTTAAATTCGCTGACGCTTTTAGGCACTTAACCTCAGCGGAAAACCGGCATGCCTTGCCGATGTTTACATCATTATTGAACACTATTTTCGCCTATGATCCAGTTGGGTTGGGCGTACCCTACAACCATTTAATCTTCAACGATTCCCTGGAACCGTTAGTGGAGGTCGCCCTACAGATTCTCATCGTCGCTCTTGATCATGACACCAGTGCTTCTATATCTGCTGAGACTGATTACGTTAGTAAATTGATTTTAGTGTCGTCAGATTTCTGGAATTGAAAGTGGTCAAGTTTAAAATGTGCTTTGAATCGGAGTTTATTCATTTCTGGACTTATTTAAATATTGACTTGATTACATTCCATTTTAGACACTTCAGTGTTACCAGCGTTTAAGTAATTAATATGTATTTTCTTTTAGATATCTTCACCTGATAATCTCTTCATAAATTACTTGTCTCGAATACACAGGGATGATGACTTTCACTTTATCTTAAGCGGTGTTACCAGGCTTTTGAATAACCCTCTGGTGCAGACTTACCTTCCGAATTCCACTAAAAAGGTGCACTTTCACCAAGAACTGCTGATCTTTTTCTGGAAAATTTGTGATTACAACAAGGTGCCTATTTGTTTATACTAATTTCTGTAGGATGAAAGATAAGTTGTGAATGCTTATTGATTGTATGTGAGTATGAATGTTTCACCATGAGTGATTTAAAGGATTTTTATGACAATGTAGTACTATAGTTACTTACTCGTGCTTTCTTTATTTTTCAGAAATTTTTGTATTATGTATTGAAAAGCAGTGATGTACTAGACATCCTCGTACCAATTTTGTTCCATCTGAACGACTCTCGAGCGGATCAGTGTAAGTACAAAATAGCAAAAGGTCTAGAAGAAACCTGAAAACCTATACAGTAAGCTCTTTAAATCACTTTGTACCTAATTTTTATTTATCATCTTTAAACACCTCATGACCTTATTTATTTATCAATATTATGTTTTAGCTCGTGTCGGTTTGATGCATATCGGAGTATTTATTCTCCTGTTACTTTCCGGAGAGAGAAATTTTGGCGTACGTCTGAACAAACCTTACACGGCCACCGTCCCTATGGACATTCCGGTTTTTACTGGAACTCATGCAGATCTGCTTATCATCGTGTTCCACAAGATCATCACCACTGGCCATCAGAGATTGCAGCCGCTCTTTGATTGCCTACTGACTATCTTAGTAAATGGTAAGACAAACAAATGTTATAATATATATGAAACCAGATTTTGCAAAGGGCTTTTGTTGTACTGGAAAAAGGATGTACGCCCGAACTGTGGGGTAAACTGGATTCTTTTCAGTTTCGCCGTATTTGAAGACTCTATCGATGGTCGCCAGCACGAAGCTCCTACATCTCCTCGAGGCGTTCAGCACCCCGTGGTTTCTCTTCTCCTCGTCTTCGAACCACCACTTGGTGTTTTTCCTATTAGAGATATTCAACAACATTATACAGTACCAGTTTGATGGAAACTCTAACCTGGTGTATACAATCATAAGGAAACGTCACGTTTTCCACAATTTAGCCAACTTGCCCAGCGACTACGGAGCCATTTCCAAGTCGATCAACAGAAGGGTGAAGAGCCGACTGAATAGTGCCACCAGTCAAGACAATGTTGCCGAAATTGTCATGGAAGGTAAGGAACTAGATATTTTTTTTATGGTATTATTACGAGTTTGTATGTAATGCTGTATTTGCTTCTATTTTCTCATTCACCATGCTGTGAACATCTTATTTCCGTTTCTTCTGCTATATCTCCTCTCCATAATCGTCTGGGCCACCGTTCATCCGGCATACGAATCTCCTCCAAGAGTCCATTTCTATCGATTGTATCTTGGAACGTTTCTCCAAAGTTTGCCATAGGTGATCATCTTTTTGATTTTATGAGTTATTTTGTCACCCATACAACTGAATTCAATTGACTTGTTTTATTTTATTGTCAATATCCTCGATACTACTGCCATCCTTTGTCAAAGCTATACTGAGATATTTAATGTTTTTTATAGTTTGAGGTCCTATCGTCAAAATGTCTTTTCCGCCTACTTAAGGCTGCATTAATATATCTTGGATGTGGTAGGTGCAATGGTCATTCCTTGGCTTAAGCCTTTTGATACTTCAGAGTCTTTGGATATTGTGTTTCCTACCTTTACCGAACTGACGCATCCCTCATAGAAGTTTCATGTTGCTTGTATGTATATATAACTCACAACGGCCTATATTGTAAGCCTTACTTAGATCCACAAATGTAAGGTATACTTCTGTATGTATTACAAGATATGTACAACTTTCAACAGTAGATATGTTTAAATGTTTTTTTGCTGTTGTAAATCCAAAGTGCATGCTTGCATGTGTGCTTGCTTGAACCCACCGATGGTACAAATCTCACTTACCTACTGTTTTATTTTGATTTAATTCGATTAATACTTCTAACCGTTACATTCAATTATGGACGTTCAGTGCCTATGAGATGATAAATTATTTTCAGGATCTCGTCCTGCTTTACCGGCTGAACCCGGGACATTAAATGCCACTCTTCCCGATACTCCTCAAATCAGTCAGATGATCGAAAGCGAGTCTGCGCATCCCACCACCCAACAGGTCGACTCTGTGGCGATCACCAATGGAATGGCTGCGGTTGCTTTAAATACACCTTCAAAAACTGCTGTGACTATAGATAATGAGAAAAGTGAAACCCAAGTAGGTATATTTAAGGTATTTAAACATTTTTTTTAAAGTAGTTAAGCGTCTCCAAGTTTACAGTTTCTAGCTATTTAGTAACTATCATTATGATCTACACATCCTAATAATATTCATGGGAACTAATATATCATACTTACTATATATATACTTATATATATATAGTATATATATAATAATATAATATATATTATATTATTATATATATAATACTAATATATAGTATATATATATAGTAATATATAGTATATATTATATATATATATATATAATATATACTTATTTTTGTCTGTCTTAGTTTTGTCATCGCACTGTAGATGAAACAGCCAAACGGCGCTTTTTCTTCCGACTTGCGCATGTGCAAATCGATTTCAAAGCAAAATCTAATGTTTTTGTATTAAAGAGCTCCAAGCACTCGGGTATCAATTACTTGCGAGTTGAAGAGTATGTAATATTATTCCCTTGTGCTTACAGAATACTGATCAAGAACTGGTGACGAGGGCCATGACCCCGACCAGCCCGACGGCTTCGGAAAGGTCGTTCACAAGATCTTTGAAAACCGTAAGTATTCTACACACCGCGGTAGAAAACTGTATTATTTCAATCCTACGTTCGTTAGCGAAATAGTCTCCGGGTAACTCCTATTGAGAACCAGCACGGACAGTGGGTCCCTACCGCCGAATGGGTGCACTCCTGGAAGAGTAAACTACCCTTGCAGACGATCATGAGACTGCTGCAAGTTTTGGTTCCTCAAGTCGAGAAGATCTGCATAGACAGGTAGGGTGAAATAGATTCATCGCTCAACTGAACGAAAGACACTTAGATTATAATTCGAACGATGACGTTTTGTAATGTTCTTATTAGAGTTGAATTTGTGATAACGAAACTGTTCCAGGGGACTGACGGATGAAAGTGAGATCTTGAAATTCCTCCAACATGGTACTTTGGTTGGGTTACTGCCGGTACCTCACCCGATTCTTATAAGAAAGTACCAGGCGAATTCTGGTACGACCACTTGGTTCAGGACTTACATGTGGGGGGTCATCTATTTAAGGTAATTTTAGAAAACACTAATGGAATTAATATTGAAGGCAAATAATACAGACGTTGCTTATATATGAATATGAAGCTTCCTCTAAAAATAATGTTTTTAAAGGAATGTGGACCCTCCGATTTGGTACGACACGGACGTGAAGCTGTTCGAAATCCAACGGATATGAGATCTTCACACCGGTATTACGCAGTAAGCCTACTTAGTACTTAGACTAATTTAATCTATTTATTGTTGTGTTTTATTAGTTTAATTTATTGTTCCTTTCTCTTCTGCTCTTGTGGCAAAAATTTTAAACGCCTTTTTGCACACAAAACGTATTTACGTGTATAAACAGACTGTTAATGTTGTTACATTGTGTGTAACTGGATAAGCTTTTTTAAAACAAAAACGTGTGTACAGTGTAAAAAGTTACGCATACGGGAAACAGTGATGGAATGTAATGAGAGGGGTCTTTTCTAATTCGTACGAGTTAGTACTCAGATGGTATACTTGTTTTGATGCATAATTCAGATGAAATCTAGGTGGGTAAATTCAAATTGGAAATGTTTACGTCACGTTTGTTATAATACAATGCTTAAAATAACTTGGCAGAATCGATTAATTATTGCTAATACTAATTATTTCAAACTCAAAATATTTATCTATCCTTGGTTCGCAGTGCGCATGTGGTTGAGAAATTAAACCAAACCGTTTCTGTTTTCTCTCAGGATCTTAATCAACCTGTATGCCTTTTGGTATTGTTTTTGCACGGACTTGCTCAATTACTGTGAGGGATTTTTCAAATTTGAGCAATGATCTGCCCGTCAATACCTTACATGACCTCCATAGGAAAATATGGACCACAAATGGCAGACATGTAAACTGTCTAATTTGGGGAAAATAAAAAATAAGTATTTAGGCCGCCATATTTGGAGTAAAACATGCCCCCTCTGACTAATGCATTGGAACATAACCTTATATCTCTAAAATGAAAACCAGATTTTAAAGTTGAATTTTAATAGAGCCGTTTCGTCTACAATTCTCGACATAATCATGGCCAATCAATTCAATTTTTAGAAGTAAAGGTTTAATTGTCAGACCGAATACGGCAGACTGTACCTACTTCTTAGATACTGACTTAAGTTATGTTACATTTACTTGTACTACATAAATACTATGTCAATTACATTCATTTTAAATGTTGGACGGAACCATCCGACCACATATGAAGGTGAAATGTGGAAACGTCATTTTGTGAGAATCTAAATGTACTGAAATGAAATCGTACGAAGCGCATTACCAGGAAGTCTGAATTGCATTTATTTTTTTCGGCATACATGTCTAAAAGTGTAACATTCCTTATTATCTTAATATTTTAACCACAAAATATGTAACATGAATGTCCACATATTTTTATCAAATAAAAATTATCTAAAGTACTTGTACATTATTGCTTAGAGATGTGTAAATAAGGATTGCAATTTAAAAACGTACACTTCGAGATTCTTTATATTGAAATAAATCTACCCTACTTAATAGAAACTATTCAGAGGCATACAGGATAATGTTTTTACACCTTAAAATTGTCACTTTCATTCTGAAAATAAGACAGCGATGAAAGGTTATTCTTACTTGTTTATACACACACAATAACAAGAGACATATACACTACAACTAATATAAACTATGAGATTGATAATTTAAAAACAGTTGTTAATATCAGTAATTTGTCCATTCATAACCAGCGTGAAACGCCATGGAATTAAGCCTATAATATATAATAAAGAAACAAAAGCAATTATTGTAAAATTATTTGGCAATATATGACTAGTGGAGGCATAGGCAGAGTCGCTGGATGCTGAATTTCAAAAGCACCCAACCATTCTTACTAAACTTTAAGAGTATTTAATATTAAAATTACAATTACACAGTAGACTAGATTTTGAAACAATGAATCGACCGATAAAAAAATTACGCCAAGAATTAATCTCGAAACAAACATCTTTAGGTATCACAAATTCAGATATAAATCGCTTAGTATTTTCCCAATGTTTTTTAGTTACGACATTTTTAATACAAACGAAATTCTTAAAGTTATATTTACATTGCAGTACCTCTCTACCTTATCTAAACAATCACTTTATACATAAACTAACGCACTATATGAAAAGAACAAGAAATAAAGTTGGGGATTGAACCATCGCCTGAATGTTTTAATTAATTTCAATTAAAGGTATGCTTATTTATTCTTCTAATTTTTGAACTACTGCTAAGTAAACCTTCAATATTGATGTTTCTTTTCTTTCGAAAGACCACAAAATTCAGTCTATACAAATATTTAAAGATCAAGACTCGGTGGAAACGAGGATTTCCGTGAGAAGAAATTCTACCTCGTGGTAGTCAAGTCATGTTTATCGTAATTAACCGGGGAGGTTTCTAATAATTCTGGCGGCATCTCCACGTGAAAAGATATACCGTACGGTCTCAGATGGTATATCAGGTATTCCAGCACGTACATCTGATTCGGGCTGACGTAATGAAAGGACACGGCATTGTCCGAACAACAGTCCATGCCCTGGAAAATTCGGATAGATTAAATCGATATTTTTAGTGTATTTAATTCGAGCGATTTACTAGACTATGTATTTTATAATTTCAAGGTAAATTTTAACGGCTGCACAAAATAATTTACATCCTTTTTGTATGTAATTTTGTAAATTGGAAGTGCTAAAGCAATTACATAATACACATTTAATTTCCGCAATTATCACCTAGTAGAAAACCGTACAGAAACCAAAATTACCTCTTTACTCTCGTAATAAATGTACTGCCAGTACCAGAAACTTTTTGACACATGTCCCGGTATCAAATGATGCTCTGGAACGAACGGGAAGAATCTACCCCGTCCCAGGGAATCCCTCGAGTCGCCCGCTCTCACTCTCACAGCTTCCATGCACTTTCCCATCTCGACGTCTTCAGCGCCGCCGTTCTCTTTCGAGCACCCCGTAGAGTTCGTCAGTCCAACCTGGAAAGGTGTCGGGAACCATCAAGAAACGGGAATTCATATAAAGCTTCTACGATATCGCAGCTCATACTTCATGCGGTTACACTCTTAACGGTTTCAACACCTCTTACCTCTACGAACCTCCTCAAAGCCTCCTTACTGAGTACGTAACCGGCCCCGCCGCTCATGTAACCCTGTTTCACGTACGGTTTGAACCGACACCCGAAGTATATCGGTTCACTCGATTTGTATGGCATCAACATGTACCTTAAGTTCTCTAATATCACATATCTGAAATTTTAGTTACTAGTATATACAAAAAGATCAATTCGGGTAATGGTTAAGTTACGTATCATCGTCGGCTTTCAGGAACCAATCCACCTTGTTGTAATAGTGCTTGTACACGTATCTGAAAGCTTCCTTGGTCTTCAGCCAGAGGTTGTCTCTACCTTCTTTGACCGGAAGAGCTATGGCGGGTAACGAGTCATCTGAAATATTAGAACGTTTATCCATTAGTTTAACAAGGTATGAAAGAAACTGGGAGTGCCTTCAGGCGACACTTGGACGAGTGAAGGTACTTATGCTTCCTAGTGAGAGGTTACTCGCTTCTTCCAGGGAGATCTCGTCTATCCCAAAGATCCAGAACCTGCACAATGAGTCGTCTTTCAGCCCCACGTTGTGCATATGGTAGTTATGCTTCCTGCTTATACTAAGCAGTTGTCTCGCCCTCCTCCGCTCAGGTCCCTCAATGAAAGTCCCCGATTGTCGGAGGCGGTCTTGTCGACTCCAGTGTTCTTCGAATTCCGCTCGTAAGCGCCTTCTGAAGTATCCCACTGTATTCCCTTGGTAATTCCTCGGGCCAAGCTAGGAGAGTTTAAGCCCCTAGCCGGGTCAGTGATCAATCCGTTCCTTCCCTTCGATGCCACTATGCCCCATATCAGGCGAGCCCTGTACGCTTAGCAGGCTCCTCTAAGGTTCTCTGACACTAGGGTAAGCTCGGATGAGGTTCTGTACGACCCCAGAGCCTTTAGCGCCCCCGACTATCAGAGCACATGTCTATGCTCTGTAATTTAACAAGGTATCTCGGTTACATTATCTATAAAGAATATAATTTACCTATTAGGTAAGCTTATTAACTTCTAGGTAATTATATTCGAAAAGTTCAATGCAGTGCATAATTAATGTAATTGTCGCATTGAACTGTGACTCTAATTGTTCTTCAACACAAAAGGGAAGACACAATAATTTATGTCCAATAAAGGTGATAACCTTGGATGCTATAAGAGACTATTCTAAAAACGGCAGGGAAAAAGTGAGCCATAGAACGTAAATATGTTGTTTCTCCATAATAAATACGAGAGGAAAACACTCTAAGTTAAATCGTATTCGACATAACTGGTTTACCTACCAGATTCGTTTTGTGTTAACCGTATAAGCATTTTATCGCTTCCGTACCTTCCACCGAGCTCATGAACAGCAGCTCGTTGCACCTCTTCCCCCACGTGGCCTTCACGTGCTTCGCCCTCTTCTCGTGGTTCTTAGGCCCCGTCATTATCCAGCACAGCACCCTGATTTCCTTGTGGAGCTTGTCGGCGACCGTCGCGTCCAGCATGCTGTGGAACTCCTCGTCCTCCGAATGGGTGCCGGGGTCGATCGTCGGCCCCGACATGTACTCCATCTCGGAACTCGTGTGCGGGTCGGAGAAGTTCAGAACGGGAGGCGAGACGGCCAGGTACGCTACGAAGAAACCCATCGCCAGCCCGAGGAAGAGGGCCACGATGAATTGTTTGTTTATCGATGGCCTAGAAGGAATATATATGATAATATAGACCGAATTTTGGCATACACGTATATGTTAATGATATATTGAAATATTTCATTTCATATTTATATTCTACTATTGTACGATGGTCACAGCAGTCATATGAGCGTCAGAATTATTGAGGAAGTAACAAGCAACAAAATTATCTTAATATAGTTTCTAAACCATCTTACCGATGAGCTGCAACCTCTTGACAAGTGTGTTTTCAGACTCTTCAAATTAAATTGGTACAAACCCTGATTTACTCCCTGAGAATAAGGGTAAATATAAACAGGCAATCATGCTCATGATATTTTTTTTGCCTTAATTGCTCTTCCAATTACAGAACCAGTTATTTTTTAAGAAGTTATAAGCTGCATGATTGCTGATTTACAAATGTAAAATATTTCGTATCTCTTTTCTTCATATGACGCATGACGAAAGTCTAATACCCAAAAGGTTTAATAATCATGTGTACATACAATTACAATTTGAAAATATTGGGTAAATAATTCAGAAAAGTAATAATAGAATTACTAATGTCATTATTGTTTACAATTAACGATTCGTATGGATCTTTTAAGCATCTTCAAGCAGTTTTTAGTTAGCAAGCTGAATATTTTCAAATCTATAGAAATTTTATTAATCCATTGAATCCTAATTATCCTAAGTTAGCAATTGGGCCACATCCTAACGATAACGCTTTACAACTTTTTATAAATCGGCAGGAAGTTTGCAAATCTTTTAACAAGCAATTACAAATTACCTGTGTGCTTTAAACACACACTAAATCCAATCATTAAAACTTAAATCGACCGGTTAATGACTAATATAGCGGTCGATAAATTTTATCTTATCAACTAATGAAGGATCCTACTATATCAACGTATGCTTCATTTATGTGCAGTCCTTGAAATTATAATAAATATACGCGCAAAGATTGATTAAACATGTGTTATGGTTCTTACCGAGTCGACATAAAAATCAAATTGATTTAACACAAGGCATGACCAACTTTATAATAAATCAAATCGAACATGTAGTCATGTGAAAGATTAGTAAGTTTGTTTAGTTTTAAAATAATGTGACTAGTATTTTGACTAATTTCATTTGAATAATTTTAAATTTGTGAAATAAAAGCCACAGAAAACCTTTTTACTAGGGTCATTGCTGCCTTTAGGAACACCGAACATTGTCTTGTGTAGTTTAAGGATAGGAGACAGCCAGGTAGGCTAGATATATTCTAAGTTAGGCCTTGTATATATGATTAAACTTACCATGTAAACTTAAATTAATCGGGGGAATTACTGGTGACCGAAATACTGTACAACTACCCTCGATGAGTGAAAAAATCTACTAGACCACCCTTAGCTTGTAAATCAAAAATAAAATTATAAATCATTATGACGAACAGTGAATTTAATGTTTTTTACTAGTATTAATTTCTACAACGACTTCTCAAGTGAACCCATCGAAGACCTTTTCATTAATCCACCCCTTTGCACTTACCATTTGTACACCCGGACGAAAACCATGTTTAAAGGTTTCAATCTCACTTGATTGTAACGTTTAGGACAAGTCACATTTCACATTCACATTTTTTCTAAAAAATAAAGCTAATTGTCGAAGTTTATATTTACTCTAAACCTACATTATCGCAGATCTCAACTAATGATTGAAAGTACCTATGAAAACTGCTTATATTTGCACTGCATTTATATGTGCAGTGCGCTGGGTTCAATTTATTTACCTACATGGAACGCAAAATTCATTTTTAAAGGTCAAAGCTCAAAACATGAACACCTTACAAGAGCATAGAACAAGAAAATAAAAGATAAAAAATCACTTTGCACTGAGGCTAAAACAATTGTGTTAGATAGAGAGAGAATGAACACTGTAAATCATCGTATCGTTGCTCTCGTGGTCGATCTATAAGTCTATGGGTAATCCATGAAGCTAGGCAACACACATTACCTTCCCAAAAAAAATAATATCACCATTTTATTAGATCGATAGGTTCACCTAAAAACAAAGATAAAAATAATAGCATTCAAACTTTTAAAACAACCACTAGGTGTCCAGTACTTAAATTTCAACTCGCCTATCAGAAAAGGCGATCGTAGAAATAGTTTGAAATGTAATTAATGATGGTCAGAGGAACAAATCTCGATGCTGATCAACACAAAGGAAGAACTTTCATATGCGTAAAGCTCTGAACGGTCACGTGTCTGAGTAGCCTTTCGCCTTTAAACCAGGACACGTGTGCATGAGTCACGTTACCTAACTATTGATTAGTGTTTATATATACACTTTTTCAGATAAAATAATGAAGTGTTTGTCATCAAATACATCATACGAGCCATAATTACACTTTTGTGCTCTACTCCTCACTACACCTCACTCGATAGATTTGTCATCATACCAAAACTCTATTCAAAACTCGAAGCATGTGCTTTAGTCTGGAGTGCAATTTTGTTCAAGGGGTTATATGTGAATCGTTTTATGTGTAAAATCAAAAGGTATGCTGCAACACCTTCCCGTATATCTTCTGTTTCAAATTCAATTCGAATCCATTTGATCAGAGCAATAAATATATACAGTAGGTGCAACTGTTTTAAATTCTCCTCGCTTAAACAGTGACTAATTTCCTTCAGTTAGATAATACGAGTCTTAAAAGCATGCAGACTACAGTCACTAGATATACACAGTACCGCAAGCTCAGAAAAGGTCACCTTTTACTCCAAATACGGCGGCCTAAATAGTTATTTTTAATTTCCCCCCAAATGTTACAGTTGGTACGTCTGCTGTGTGTATGGAGGATTAACATTAGGCACTTTCAGAGGTGCTACAAAGACTTAGAAAGCCAGCAGGTGTAACAAGGCGAGACTCAAAAGGGTAGCTATGCCTAAGGGCAGATTGTTGAAGATACTGCAGATCCTGAGAGAAAACAGAAATGGCTTGGTTTAATTTCTTGACCATATACGCATTATGAGCCAAGGATTTGGGAAGTATATATAAATATATTCCCCAGGGGGTACAGGGTGAGAAATTATTATTACATTCATATCAGGTTCGCCCATCTTGCTCGTGGTTCCCAAATGACTGATGTATAAAATTCGTTACCCTACGAATGATTAATGTCTGGGCAAGTTGATCTAGGTACATCAAAACAGCACCTAGATAGACATTTATTTGTTTCTCAGTAACTATTGACGCCATCAGATTCAGTTTCACGTTTTCATTACATTAGTGCTTGTGAGAAAGGCATCGGTGGAGTTATAGGTGAGAAAATGTGAGAGAATTTTTGATTAATTATTGATTGTTTATATTTATAAGTCCACGGTTGTCAGTACTATTGTCATTAAGATGTATTTGCTACGAACCGTCATTAAGTTTTGGACCCGATTCTGACGTTTTCGGAATTTCTGGAAATTTAACCAATGCTTATTCGATTTATTTGATTATCGTGATCTTTAATTCGTTTCGTCTATTGTAATTCATTTTATAATTAAATGTGATTTTTTAAATGTAACGGTTTCGTATGCTTGGCGGGCATTTGGCGGTTTGGCGGCCATTTTTTATTTAGTTGCACCGCAGTGCTGCCAAACTTTGGAAGGTAAGGAAAAGTGTATCATTCTTTTTTTAATATCCTGCTATTTAAATTCGAGTGAAAATGGAAAATGGCCCATTTCGCTCTCGAGGTAATTGAGGGGCTAATTACAGTCATCAGTTCACCTCTATCAATATGGCGATGCCGTTTCGTGTTAAGCTTTCGTGAATTGAGTGACACCGTGGTAGAGGTGGTAAGATTTGTCGGATCTGTCTTGTATGCAATTCCGTTCTAAGTGCTAGTTTCACCAAGTTTTTTTTTAATTAAGGGTAGGAAATTAAGTAAACTCTTCCTCCTCCTGTACATTGGAGATGTCCGAGGAGGGGAGCCCTAATTTGCAAAAACTACGCGGATTCAGGTATCAGAAGAAACCACAACTCGGCCATCAGGGTGAACATTGTAAGACCTTCTTTTTTGTGTAACTTAGTTAAATCAGGTGGAAAACATAAGTTAGGAGAAATCGTTAAGACAATAAGGTAGGAGAAATCTTGAGGGACTTCAGTCGAAAGAGGCACCCTTTGTACAGTCAAGTCTGCAGCGGTGGAGCTTAACACTTTTGATTTAACTAAAAGCTTCCTTGGCGAATGAAAACCCACTCGGAGTAAATAGCTATTGCTCTTAAGCAATGTCCGCCTAAATAAAATTTGTTATACCTCACATTCGCCATTAATTTGTTCCTTCAAATTTAGGCGACAGTCTGTGCCACACACAGTATGTTAATTGCTGTTTTCTCAACCATATAAGTGATTCGTTCCATTCAAATTTATTATTTCATACATACGTAACTGTATCTGTTATAGGTCTCTTTACTGAGCTGTAATAATGGTAAACCGTTGTCTTACCCTCTCTTCAAGCTTATATTTAGCATTTCCACATAAAAAAGCCAAGTGAAAAACTAATTAGTAACATGCGTAGTAAAAACAACATAGTAACACTTGTAACATAATTTATTCTCATCCATAAACATCATTATGTCTATATATTGAGTAACTTTATCTCCTCTTTCTTTTTAGCCGCCGATTCAGAATCTACTACCCTCTCGACCCCATCGAGGAGGAGGATAATCGTCCTTCCGTCAGACTCAGACTCAGAGATCGAGATGCAGCCGCAACCGGTGCCGCCCGGTCCCACCGTCGTGAGCAACAAGTTCATGGGGTTTACCCGAATGAAGAACCCCTCGATAATCGAGAAGGAGAAACAGATGAAGTTCCTCTTGGAGATTTTTCCCCATTTGGATGCCATGGTAATATTTGTTTCTTCGTTAAGTTGTTAAAGAGCTTTCCAGGTTTTATTTTTCAGGTAGGAGATACATGTTTGTTTGGTACATTATTTAAATACAATTTTCATTAACAAATGTGTGAGATATTATGTTTTCCATGTAATATGTTGCTTTTCCATAGCTTGGAAACTTGTCACTTTACTGTAGATAAAGCTAATGTTCAGAATTACTCTTCAGTTTGTGCTCTAGATTTAACTTTTAAAACAATCTTAGAACTACAACATGGCTGCCGTGAACGTTGCTCATTAATTACTAATTTATTTTGTTTAACTAACGGCACCATTAAAGGAAGCTAAATTGAAGGAAGTCATAAGTGGCTAAATCTACTAGATATCGTTTCCTACGGGAAACATTCCTTGCAATTCGGTACTATTACCGACCCATGCTGTAAGATTATACCTTATTACCTACTCCAAGATCCAACTGCTCCAATGATACTAACAGCTTCATTTGTTTCTAGAAAATTCATGATTGTCTATCGAAGCACAGCTTCAACACAGACGCCGCAGCAGCCGAGCTGTCGAAGATTTACAACAAGACCTTACAGTTAGGTTACAAGGGGTACCATCAGTGGAAAGAGGACTACGATAGGAAACAGGCGGAACAGAAAATGAACCAGGAGGCTATGTTTGGACAGATGCAGCCTATAAAGAGAGGACCGACCAGCGAGGCGGAGAGCAGAAGAAAAAAGAGTAAGTTTTTGATGCTTAAAAGTATTTATAGATATTCATTTGTTCAGTTTGAACCAAAGGTACTTCGATTAAGCTTTTAGGAGGTAAACTTAATGAATTTGAAACCTACTGGCTGTTTTTCAAACTGTCCTAAACGTAATGTTAACATAATTACAAAAAACTTAACTTTGGTGTCGTTTTTACCCAACTTAACCAATATATTGTATTTTAGTAAAAAGGAAGCGGGCATCTTGTGATAGCGATGACAGTACTAAGAGTACTAATTACAGGGATCAACGAGTGTTTGATAGGTAATGAATACTTGTATTCTTTCATATATTCTTCTTTAAAATAAAATATAAAAGTAAAGTAATCCTACGGAAACCATTATTAGCTTTATAGTAGTACTACCTGGAGGGGAATTATACCAAAGTGATCAATAGATTTCCTCTGTTAAAAGAACCCAAAATTATATACTTTCGTTGTCCTATAAATTCACCTAATGAGTTGAATGTCAACATCACATCTTGTTCCTTTTTAATGGGTCATCTTTTCTAAAGTCGAAATATTAGTGTTTTTTGTATTGCGATCCAAAGCGATTTTATTTTACAGCGACGAAGATTCTGATGTCGAGATCAGCAATGATCTAACTGGCGATAAGAAGAGAGTGTTTGAATTTTTGCAGACGGCGTCTGCGAATGAATTGCAACTGATGAATTCTTGCTCGAAAAAGAAAGCTGAGGCTATTCTGGAGTTGCGACCTTTCAACGGTTGGATTGACCTCGTACGTATGGTTTCGAATATGGGAGTTTTCACATCAGGATTTTCAGAGGTGCTTCCTAAAGTTCAATCTTAAAAGAAGTTTCATACCTTCGGGGTATACTCCTGGCATTTCGAATTTTGGATGAACATTTTGAAGTTGTCGTTTTAAGCTTGAACTTCAAAATACTCTACCACATTTTTTCCACACTATTATTTACCTTCAGAAATACAGATTATACCTTTAAACTGTCACTTTCCAGGTGCAAAAACTGCAAGAGAACAAGAATCTAAATACAGACTTGTTAAACGCCGCCCAGCACGTCCTGACTACGCGAAACAACGTTAAACAGTTGATGAAGAAATGTGCCAGTTTGGCTCAACAGTTAGAAAGAGCCATCGCTGCAGGTGCAGGAGTCAAGGAGCAACCTCAAAGTTTATCATCTTCGTTAGTATAGATCCTATATATTCCTAAGTTAATCTAAGCTAGAGATTTTGAAAAACTGTCGGTCTAATTGTATCATGCATGCTGTGTGTTATAGAAGCTTCACTTTGGGCGAAAGTGACGCCTCCGTTGCTTGGTGACCGCTATAAGAAATACAAAGCGTAAAATTCGGCCGAGAGGTTAAAAGTGAGGAAGCATAGAGAGACCTTTAGTGTAGCTTAGTGGTTCTGCAAGCAAGCACGGGAGGGCGTCACTATCACCCACGTGTATACCTCTATTTGTCGCCACGAAAAAACCTAAACGTACTGTCTATAAAGTTGGATACCCTTATCTTACATTATCCATGTTTCTGTATTGTAGTTGTATTGTAATAATGATTCAATTGTTTTTTAGCTTGAAACTGACAAGTTACCAAATGGTCGGCCTCAACTGGTTAGTGGTACTATTTTCCCAGGGAGTAAATGGAATTTTGGCCGATGAAATGGGCCTAGGGAAGACTGTCCAAATTATATCTTTCTTGGCTCATCTGAAGGAAATCGGAGCGATGGAGGCTACACACCTTGTAGTAGTTCCATCTTCAACGTTAGGTAAATTATTTTGTTTATACATGTTACTCTCCGATTTGGATGAAGGAATAGAGTGGTAAAAATTATTTTGTTTTTTAGATAATTGGAAAAACGAATTTGCCAGGTGGTGTCCAGAACTCCGGGTGTTTATGTATTATGGATCGCAGGAGGATCGACGTCAATATCGTATCGATTTAGTTAATGGGATGATCAACGACTTTGATGTCATTCTAACAACGTAAGTTCTTATTATTCCAGCCTACGTTTTTAACGCTTTCAAAATTGATAAATGAAATTTTATATATGAATATATGTATGATATATATTCACACATATATCAATGAAATATGAATTTCTTGTAATTCCATTAAGGAGCTAATTGAGTTTTTTTGTAATTCAGGTACACCGTGGTCGCGAACAGTCCTGAAGAGAGAAAAATGTTCCGAGTGATTAAAATACATTACGTGATCTTTGACGAAGCGCACATGTTGAAAAACATGAACACTCAGCGATACGAAAACTTAATAAGAATAAATGTATTGCATATTGCTGTCATCGTTACAGTCTTGTTACATGGTACATTTTTAGGCTAAACACAGGATCCTATTGACCGGAACGCCTCTGCAGAATAATTTATTGGAACTGATGTCCTTGTTGATTTTTGTGATGCCCAAGATATTCGCAGAGAAAACTGATGATCTAAGGAATCTTTTTCAGAAGAATTCTGTGAGTAAAACCTGCAATAATTAATAGCAAGTAGTACCTACACATATTTTATATTCAGGGGAAGGCACCCCAAACATCTTCTTATTTAAACAAAAATCAGTAGGAATATTCAAACTCATTGTGCATTGTGAAAATATTCCTGATAATGCAGACTGTAAGTTGGATCGCTTTTCTTTCTTGTTACTAGGTATACACTAAACATTTTCTATAGATGGCTTAGGACAAGACGACCACTTTCTGGACTTTGTGGTGTTATCCAAAATATCCTTTTTCCATAACAACAGCTTGGTTTACAGGCACAGTTTCCACTATTATAACAATTGTAATCCCCTGATCTGAAAGAAACTTACAAGAAGCACAAACCTATTGCAAATACAATTTACAATACAATGTTGTCATACGTTTATCACATTTTATTGTGATACTCACATTTTGATACTTGTTTCTCACTCAGGTAACTCACCCTTTATATCTGTATTCCAGAAAAAGCAACAGGATGAAGACACCGTTCCCGAATTCGAAAGGGAACAGATCGAGAAAGCAAAGAGAATCATGAAACCTTTCGTCCTGAGGAGGTTGAAGTGCGACGTCTTAAAAGATCTGCCAAAGAAAACCGATCATATTTACAAAGTCCCAATGACGTCCTCGCAGAAACAGCAGTACGAGGAATTGGTCGCTTCTTACAAGAACATTGATGAGGTGAAATTCCAGGGAACGTTATTGATCTGTCTTTAATCTCCTTTTTATTTAGAACGGGCAGCATTCCTACAACGGTATGAGTATCATGTCTGACCTTAGGAAACTCAGCAATCATCCGCTGCTGATGAGATTTTACTACGATCTGGACAAATTGAAGGAAATCGCTAAATTACTGGCCGGTGATCCGGGTTACAAGGACACGGTGGAGCAATACATCGTTGACGATTTGGTTTGGATGTCAGACTTTCAAATACACTCTCTGACTCTGGACTTCAAGGTAAGGAAACATGTAAATGGTGGAAACTTTGGTGTAAAACTTTACGTACATACGTATTACTTGTATTAAAATAATAATTTACTTAACTTTGTCACCTATTTCTTATTGTCTTATCTCTATATTAGTACATATTCATCATTGAAAATGGTATGAATGTTTTCTAAATTTGTGTGCTTTGTCAAGTTGACACTAACGGTTCTTGACGGTTGCCTAAATAAATTCAGTTCTATTGAATACACAGTAGTATGCTGGCAATAGTAGGGACACGGTTGTACCTCCCGTAAGGTTTCACCCCCAAGTTGCCCTACTGACTCAGGGTTTGTGTATCCTAGTCCCGTCCTCCCACAGGATATCCGAGCCTATCCGGCCTGGGTACTGGCGTGAATCGGCACGTACACTGCATACGTTTTACACACTCCCGTGACATACACGGCACCCATGGTATTTAGTGAACCCCACCTCTTCAGAGAAATGGTTTGCTACTTAGTTGCATGGTAGAGATTAACGCGCTGTATTACACTTATCGACGTTTGGTCGCATGAGGAGTCGGGAAGTCATTTCACCATTTTTCGTTGTAAAGTGAATGCTTTTTCCATAAGACTGAAGTGTGATTTATTCTGTTTTAGTGTCTGCAAAAATTCGGTCTCCCCGACCAGTACATATTAGACTCCGGAAAGTTTTTGCAGTTTGATCAGATGCTACCGACGCTGAAGAAATTTGGTCATAGGGTGCTTATATTCAGTCAGTACGTTATAATGCTGAATATTGTCGAGGTTTACCTGAAGTTGAGAAACTACAAATTCTTGAGATTAGATGGAAACACCGCAGTCAATATCAGGTATAGTTTTGTTCATTTGAAACACACGAGATTCAAAGATATGTGTGAATGAAACTGGAAAAAGCTACTTAAACCTCATAGGTCACCTTTAAACTAATTTATTTCAGGCAAGAGTTGATCAACGACTTCACCGAAGATTCGAGCTACTTCATATTTCTACTCTCCACTCGAGCGGGCGGATTAGGTATTAATCTAACTGCCGCTGATACGGTGATAATACACGATATAGATTTCAACCCCTATAACGACAAGCAGGCCGAAGACAGATGCCACCGTATGGGACAAATGAGGCCGGTGACGGTCTACAGATTCGTTTCACAGGGTACCATCGAGGAGGGGATGTTGGAGATGAATAAGGAAAAGCTCAGGTTGGAAAGAGATATTACAGTTGACGGTAAGTTATATCGAGGAAGTAAAGTGTGTTTAGAACCACGTGAATTATTTACAATGGTTTAGTATGGTAGTTACGACACGACCGTGTATGAAATTCCATCGGGTATTTTAGCTCACATTGGTTAGGGATGTATTAAACGTCCCAAGGGACTCGTTGCAGGAAATTGAGGGAGTTCATTTAATAATTACATTTCTTTCTATCTTAGAATCTGACAATCCGGATGTCAAGAGTGTCGTCAGGTTGCTCTCCTCTGCCCTGGGCATTGATCACAATAAAGCTGCAAACATTTGTGCCCCAAAGAAACCACTCTAGTATTGTAACGCCCTTTTATTATGTTAGGTGAATTTTTATACAACCTTTACTTAATTCGTCGTTCTTTGTTAAACATTGTATGTGTAGCAGTCGGTATTTATTTACGGTACTTCGGTGCCAACCTTTACAGTGCTCAGGAGACACTGCTCTTTTTTTATTTGTGAAGTAATAGAAATAAAATTATTTTTACAGTCGAATCGAGCCTCAATAGATCGAGCAGAATAGAAAAGTGTTGAGACGCTTTTTACTTTTAGTACGTATTAGTATATCGCACTTTATTTTACGAGAAACAAATGTATAGACATTAAAAAATTACCTTACAAGAAATTAAGTAACACATAGTGATCCTGCGTTGTGTAAATGGTGCAAAGTCAATATGTTCTTGTGGCCAAAGGGTGTCACCTGTCGCTCAGGAATTTGAGTGTCTACCTCTCTCTCGTCTGTAAAAGCGTACAATTAGCTGTAATCGGTTTGAAATGATTCGAACTTTAAATCTCTTATTTCAATGTCAATATTAATGGAAATTAAACGTGATACTGTTGTTAATTGCGTTTTCGAGAAGTATGAACATTTCTTACCATCCGAAGGAGTCAGCCAGAAATACTTGTGCTCGTACAGGTTCTTCAGTCCGGGTATTTGCTGGAACTTCCTGTACATCTCTGGATTTTTGGATATCATTTCCATACACCTAAGCTGTAAACTGTCTTCGGTGGACGCGGCACATACTGTCCTTATGGCAGAATCGGCTATAGTCGAACTAAACATTGGGTACAGCTCGTGCGATTTCAGGCCCGTAAAGGCTACGCCTAAAAAAGTATTGCTGTTTCAAGGATATGAATAAGTTCAAAATTAAGGAAAAATTAGATTTTATAAACTTATTTTTTTTAAGTTTAGGTAAAAGTGTAAGGTTCCATTTCATTCAGTCGTCACACGACAAACTGTCTCATATTATTAAATGATAACCTTTGAGCTTGTCTCTAATCTTTTATGTACCTCCAATCTTTATGTACCATTTATCTTGAATAATTAAGGCTCTGAAAATCGCTGCATTTTATCATGAAATCGTCTCACCAGTGACCTTATAGATGATCCCCCTTCACAGTCCCCCTATTAATACCGTTTCGAGAGCATAATATCCTCCATATTACCTTGCGATTTTCTATTAACGTAATACTCTAGAGTACCCCTGCACATGTCCAGACACACTCCCACCAGGAAGCCCATTCCGAACTGCCTTTGGTACTCTTCGATTCGATTGTCGTGTTGGATGAAGCCGTGGTGGGAGTAACCCCAGGACTCCGCGTCGACTCCTAGGAGGTTAGTGAAGCGAAATTTCCATTCAGCTAGATTTATCCTCGAAGTTCCTACTCCGATCATCTGGAGAGAAGAAGCCGTATCTTGTTATTTTATAACATCGTTGAAGGGATTTTTACATTAAAATTTAAAGAAGATTGTTCATAATTGTAAGGGGAATTAACAGTTAAGTAGTGAATTAAATAGGTATACAATATGTGCGTGTGAGTATAGGAACAGAATTGTGAAATACAGTAGGGTCTTGAAGTCTTGTTGGGCTTTGAGATGCTACTTTTTGGTTTAAAGCAGGAACACGACAGTGGGTGTTACTGAAGATTTCCTTTGTTTAACGTACTGTCTTTACAAAGGAGATGCTGGATAATTTGGATGCATAAAGTGAATTAACGATTTCTTACCACTCCCGTTCCATACAACTTGGAAAGTATCTTAACTTCCCAATAGTGTACCATATTAGGCTTGAACGCCTTCTCCCCTATGACCACCGCGGTGCCAGTGCTGTAAACGGGATGAAACAACACATCCCTCTTGTGATTCGTCAGTTTTACGTTCTGATTCGAATCCGACCAACGCCAGTTGAAAATGCAGACGTCCTCTCCGCAGTTGCATTGCAATTTACCGTCTACAGCGTCCTCGAAGCAATCGTTCACACAGAACTTATTTATGTACTTCATATCGCTTCACTTAAAATTGCGATAAGTCGAGCTGTGAACATCGCAGATGTGCGATTTGAACTAATGGCGTGTCGTAGAGGTTTTGATACATAAATGTGGCGATAAGCGATAATCAAGACAAAGGAGTCTTCTGCAACAAATGGGTCATGTTTGATGCCGAACGTTAATTATTTTATCATGAAGTTCTGATAACTAAACTGCAGTTGTTATAAAAATAGGCATAGTAACTGAACGCTCTACTTTAAAACTTAACTATTCTACGATTCTTTATCCAGCTAACTTAGTTTTTCTGAACTTTCCTCTAAGTAATCATGGTAATGGTGAAGGGCAAGATGTTGAAAATAAAGATCCCCAGTTGCTTAAGCCATAGCTGACACCTTAGGATCGTTTGTGACTGCGTGTTAATCAATCAAAGTTTTCGCTACATAAAAGTATGAATGTCAAAGTTATTATCCACTGTAATCGGTCTTGGAGCTCTCTTCCTGGATGGTTAAGAAGGAAGCCTGTGTATGTTAATGAAGACAATGTTCTCTTTCACCTAAAACATGTCTGATTTTTCAAAATAAGTATCTTTCTTATCATAGCTTATTTATATGAAGCAAAATTCTGTAGGAATGGAACGTTTAATCAACATGATTAGACCTTTGCCTTGAAAAATCTCGGCAAATTTATTGTCCAAAGTGATCAACACACGGTATGTAGCGATTCTAGTTTCGTAATAAATTTACATCAGTAAGAAATTGCCTTACAGTTCAGGAAAATAAAAAGTGAGGTTAAGTTGATCCTGGAATCCTAAGGGGGATAACAACCTAGAGATCTATTGTCCCATATGTTATATCCTGATCAAAACAGCACAAATCGCCTCCATCTGGATCGATAAATTCGAGGGAAAGAAGTTCCGAGGACCAGGAAATTAATATTGGTGATTCGCAGATCGATTTTCAAGTATTAAAAGGTAGGGGAACATTGGCTCACTGAAGTAATCGAGAGCAGATCATTGGTAAATAGCTTTTCTGTAAGTGACACTGCCTTTAATAAGAAATTCTACATACTACTGCGACTTAGATTATATACAGAAGTCAAAGGAAATAATACTGGAAGTGCTATTGCTCTTCTATAACATTCTATACGTTCGTAGGTGATAACAAGTCATAATACAAATTTGAAACAAGAATATTTTAAAATATCTCAAGAAATTGCCCCTATGACTATTTAGGCTCAAATTGTAACTGATTACATACAAGAAGTTATAGAACATATTGCTGGCTTATGGTGCTTCCCTCCCTTGTTTATTACAAATAATTCAAATCTAGAATAGTTCCAGCGAGCCCTAGGATTGTGTGTGCGAAGCGCCACTCTTCGCGGCTTGTTTAAATCAAAGGCAGAGTATTCATCGAACTTTTTCTTTGGTCAACACAACCATCGTTTTCTCAGTTATTAATTTGTAGGTAAAAGCGATTAGAACCAACAAAAGGGCCGAACGTCGCCCCAATTTGTCAACAGAGCTCCAAATGTCGCTTCTGGTGTCAGTATTCTGTGGTCCGTTGTGCTACATAACCTAATTTAATCTACCCTAGGTTTTGTGGGTACCCTACCCTACCTAAAGTGGATAATTTGTGCCTTACACTACCCATGTGAGATGATTTTCAGCTTACTTATACCATATGAGTTGAGATTAACGTATTTCTGAGAAACCTAATATGAGGGGACATGAATATGGATTGGGCACCTTGGTATATACAATTGTCTTGACTGGAATTATGTGAAATTGCTCCGGACATACCTGCACCAAAATCCACCAGCGACATCCAATCGCAGCCCATATAGGAAAGACATGCACTTTTGGATCGATGAATGGAGTGAAGGATGCAGTTTTAATGTTCGAAGGCAGGTTTCTTTTTCATTCCCTCAGTTTCATTTACAGCATTTTTTGTTGATCAAACCTTTGGAGGACACGATGAAGCCCAAGAGGCTTATACAGTAGTTTCTATTTAAAACCGATGGTGCCTTTGGTTCACAGGTTTCAGGTTAGCGAGTGTGTGGCACACAGTGGTATACGGCATTCGAGAGGCTCCAGCTACATTTCCAGGGGTTCAGCGTACTGCCATCCCTCCATACATTACAAGTAAGATATGTAGTGTAGTATATGATAAACGTGTAATTCAAAAATTGTAACAACATGAATACACAACTTTACTTGTACAGAGTACATATCATACATATACATATATATTTTTTGTTGTAGTAGGTCTGGTTGTAATATCCGATTGCCTCGATGCGCAGATCTGTCTGCACCGGTCTACTCTCCGACGTCCAGACGGAATATACCACCGACTCCGAAGCTGAAGTGCTGCGTCTGGATATTCTTCGCGCTCATTTCGTCTCTGTTAGTGTTTGCCAAATATTACTTTTACGGGGTAAGCAAACATGCAATCGTTATTCGAAATGATTAGACAATTTCTGTTTAAATTATTTTCAGTTCCATGTCGGTATCGAGGGAGTGCTGTTCTGTTCGCTACTAATTATAGCCTTTATAATCTTCGGGCTCATGTCTTCATGTGAATCAATTGCCCCCCACTCTCCGGCCAGTAATCACTTAGAGAACCCAATCTTGCACGTGCCAGAACAGGTAAATCATAGAAAAATAAATGGTATTCAGGAAGGTATTAAAAATGTACGAGTAGCACAAGTTGAATAAAGCTACTAATAGTGCAGAGGGCAATTTTTGAAAGCAAACGCTTTTCAATCAAAGCGTTAGCATTTTGCTGTAAAGAACTAATCTTTAATAGAGGCAATCTCTATGATTGTCTCAAGTACGCTCATTTACTGCAGTTCACTTAATCACTTTCGCTTTATTAGTGACGTCCCCTTCTTCTTGATCTTTCTTTCTTCATCCTTCATTAAGTCCACAACTTTTTTCTTGGGAGCTTGGCTTAAAATATGAGCTAGCCCTATGAACCATTACAATAGATGTGATATTTATTCCCTGTATTTGATTAATCCGTAGCAAGAACAAGAAATCCAACACGTTCCGGTGTCTTCGACAGCATCGCAGAGTTCAGTCGAAATGCCGCCACCACCGTACCACATAGCAGTACTGCTTCCTCCTCAGAACAACTTGGACGCAGTCCAGGTGGTTCCGGACTCCCCCCCTCCGTCTTACGAGAAAGCCGTCACTTGACCACGCGACAAGACTTAAGGGTTCGTAACGTACCGGATTTAATTTTATTGAGTACTTATGTTGACTCAGTATGTATAAGAAACGAAATGAGGCACTCCAGGAATGACATAGAGGGGAAACAAACAAAAAAAAAGCATGATGTAACATGAAGGAAAATTGTATTTAAAATTCACATCATTTCTAAGAGAGCACGTGTCAACAATGTTACAGCAAACCGATCTATAAGTATATTTAGGTATAATGTAGTCATATGGTAGTGGATCGTCTGTGTGTGAGAGAGAGGGAGGGGGGCCAGATGTGAATCTATAACTATACTATATACAAAGGAACGAATCGTAGCGCGACGCTGACGCGCCGACCGTTCGGGTCGTTCTGCTCATTCGTTTTTTCGGCGTTCTTACATCTCCGAGTAATATTTCCAATAATACTATATATATTGAGTATAAGATAATGGTATTTATGATTGATCATTAAAATGTCGCTTAGTATGAAGCGACAACTACTTATTTATACTAATTAGCCGTAATTTGACATCGATGCTCAAAAGTAAGTTATTGTAATAATTTTTATCGGATGAGTTTTTCACAAGTAATGTTCATTAAAATTGCTTGGTGCTGCGCATGTGGTTATAGGCTCTACATACTTTTGAGTATCGTCATTTTAAATATTGTGATGCGATTTTTATATGAGTATATATTCAACGATAAGTGTTTTCGACGCACTAGAACATTGTAGCTAATAACTGTGGGTAAATTAATCCCTTTTCCACTATTATATCGTGTGCCATATACATACATATATAAATATTTGAATTTTGAATGTTGTTGTATTTCAGAAATTCTATACAAATCTTTTTATTTTTTTAAGTGTAGATTCTTGTATATTTTTAGGGCTGATTCGTATTTTATAAATGTAATATCACCAGAAAATGAGAAATAATAAACGAAATCAGATTCAGCTCTCATTGTTCACTCAACACATTTTCTTGTTCACATATTTTCTTCTACACCTTCCGTAAACATTCGATATTGCTATATAGTTGAGGCGAAGCTTTTTAGTTGGCAATAGTGAGCAATATTATCGGTATCTTTCTATGTTCGACCGGACGGCATAGTTGAAAGTTTGTTTACATTACAGTTCTTGGACCATACTTGCTCTTAGTTGGTGATACAATGAGAAACAACTCTTAAGCCTAAAATGTACATTTTAACGCCTGGTGGTGGTTGTTTAGACAACCAAAACCGGTCTGTTAATTCCATTTGTTAACTCCAAATAAAATTGGGAAAAACTTGTAAGTTTCTTCGAGTTAAGTTCCAAAAATGTTTATGGCGCACTTAAATAACAGGTAATGGCACAATTTTCAACGTTTCTTCTTTAGAATTTCCACCCATCCGAAGCTTAATACCAAGTCTCCCCTACTTTTCTCCCCTTTCCCCTATTTTCGGACCGTTGTTTACTTCCAGCAAATCCAAAAAACCCCAACTGTTACCAACTTTATTCTGGTGGTTTTTGGACTCAGCCAATGAGGGTTTTTTCTAAGTCGACCATTTTCGGTCATTTAAAGAACATGTACCCCCTTATTTTCAATATATCGGGTTATTTCTCGTTAAAACTAAGCGGCGTTTTGATTACAATGGACTGCTGGCTTGCTGGCTCCGCCTTTCAGTACCCTTCTCACTATGTCTTAACGTAACTATAGCCATGACCAATGTTTACGTTTTGTGGCTATGACTATTATCTCTCTCTATCTCTTCGTGTGTTGTGATGCTGAAAAGTATTGAACATAAACATGGATTGGACACTTTCGAATATGAAACTTCTTTAAAGGGAAATATGTGAAGTCGCCCCGCGCCGAAATCCACAACCGATGCCCGATCGCATTCCATATACGAAACACACATGCATTTTTGGATTGATAAACGGAGTCAAGGATGCGGGTTTAATGTCCGTAGGCAGGTTCCTCTTTCGTTCTCAGGTAAATACCAATAACTTAGTAAATTTGTAGTGTTGATGATTTAGACTCCATGTGAAACTAAAACGTCAAAAGTGGCAATTGTTCCCAATTATGAAAGTGCAAGTCCTTTGTCTAACCCATTCTCAGGATCTGTTAACTCTTTGCAGCTTCTAATTACTGTGTTGGTAATCCAAAAACTTCATAATCATGATATTAATACCTCAATACAAGTGGTATAGTGAACTACTGTTATAACACCAGCATGATTAGTCATTTAACCACACCTTCTACTATTTCCCCTTCAGAGGTCCCATAGTTCCTTTCGAACACCTCCACTATGTTAAATGGATTTAATAAGTGTAGGGTGTAATCTTTTCGGGGGTGGCCGAACATTAATTCGAGTGAGCATATGTGGCATTAATGAACTACCTAAGCTAATTAATGAAAGCTACTTATTAGTGAGGCACGATTTAGATAACATCTGTTTCCCTCCTCTAGTGACGTTCCAAATTCAACCACCCATAAGTAAAAGCATGGAAGAGAATTATTGTGGTGTTCCATCATCATTATTACAAATTTTGAATGTCTGTGAAATCAAACTTAAGGAACAATTAGCCGAGCTTCGGCTCATTTCAAGTAGCCTTTGATAATCGATCGATACTCTTGTAAGTTATAATTTTTCTTCTTTACTTTTTGAGGATACGGAAGAAGTCAGCGAGGCTTATGTGGTAGTTTCTATCCGAAACCGATGGTGACTCCGGTTCACAGGTTTCAGTCCATCGAGAGCGTGGCGAACAATGGGATACGGCATTCGAGAGGCTCCAGCTACCATTCCAGGGGTTCAGCGCACTGCCCTACCTCCATACATTACAAGTAAGATATGTATGATGAATGTAAAATACTCATTTTATAATATTTCATGGGCTATACACTTCTCAAAACGAAAACTTTAAGACTATGAGTGTAAGGAAGTTACAATTTGTTTTAGTGGGTCTAGCAGTAACATCCGGTTGCCTCAGACTCCTCGATCCGCAGATCTGTCGACGCCGGTCCACTCTCCGACGTCTAGACAGAATATATCACCGACTTCGAAGCTGAAGTGCGGCGTCTGGATATTCTTCGCACTTATTACACTTTTCTTAGCAGGGGCCAAATATTACTTTCACGGGGTAAGCAAACACTCGAATAGTATTTGAGGCGACTAGACGTTGTTTACTTAAATCATTTTCAGATTAACATCGGTATCGAGGCGTTGGTGTTCTGTTCTCTTCTTATTATAGTCCTCATAATCGGTGGGCTCATTTCTTTATGTGAAGCGATCGTCTCCTACTCTCCAGCCAATAGTCACTTAGAGAACCCGATCATGCATGTACCAGACCAGGTAAGTCTTCGACAAATAAGTAATATTGATTTTTGCGGAAGAAAATATGCTATTACGAATATACAAAAAATTACTGGTCGTTCCCTTTCATTAGCTTACGTGTATATCGCTGCTTTCGAAATTGAAATCTTACAGGACGAGCGAGAGAAAAATAATTCCAATTTGTCTTAATGGAGTGTCCCATAGATTCAATTTAATGGTTCTATGAGAGTAGCTTATTGATGTAGGTTTTAAGTAGAGTTTGATATTCTTTTGTATATTATTCCACCAACCTCGATGGAGCGATGTAGAGCTTACAATCGGTTTATATGTGTGAAATAAGTATGAATTATCCCGAAGGATAGGGAGGATATTTACCTCGTGTGTTCTATTAATCCCCAGCAAGAACAGGAGAACGCGCACATTCCAGTGTCCTCGACCTTGTCGCAGAGCTCGGTCGATATGCAGGTGGAGATGCCGCCGCCCCCGTACCACATAGCGGTGATGCTCTCTCCGCAGAACAACCTGGACGCCGTTCAGGCGATCCGGGACTCCCCTCCTCCGTCTTACGAGAAAGCCGTCACTTGACCAAATGACAAGATCTAATTTTAAGGGCCATCTTTCATTTCCGCGGTTCAAAGATTCGGTTCGCGCGCGCGAGCTTCCGTTGCTTTTGTTCTCGGGGTGGACGAGGTGGCGCCACAGGTCTCGAACCGTACCAAAGATTTAATTTTATGAGTACAGTATTAATTGCATTTGTGATTGATAATCAAAATGTTATGTACAAATTTTACCTGAATTTGTTTTCTCTTCGTACACACACATAGTTAGCTTTAATTTTCCATTACACTCAAAAATGCTTTGGTTTAATAAGTAATTTTGTTGTAATTACCATTTTATTGGATGAGTTTGAACTGATTGCTGATCTCAGAAGTGATGTTCATTAAATTTACTTCGTGTTATGGTTTTATATTAAAATCATTGGGTTTTTACAATATTTCATAATATATGTACAGGTTTACTCTCTGTAAGTTCTGTTCTTTCCATTGTAAAAATTGTGATGCGATTTTTATACAAGTGTCTACTTAACGATAAGTGTTTTCGCCGCACTACAACTGATTTTGTATCTAATAACTGTGGACAAGCTAGTCCCTTTCCATTATTATAACTTGATGTAATCGGGATCGTGTGCCATATACATACATATATAAATATCTGAATTTTGAATGTTGTTGTATTTCAGAAACTCTTTACAAATCTTTTTATATTTTTTTAAAAGTGTAGCTTCTTGTACGTTTTTAAGGCTGATTTATTTTATCTAATGTAATATCATCAGAAAAAGAGAGTATCATATAGAAAAACTGAAATCAGGTTAACCGGTTTCATCGTCCACTGTTGATATGATCCTTTTGGGTTCTGATTTTCTGTACATTCGGAAAACAGTTCTTCGACGTTTCGTGACTTTTTCATTTCTCGACAATCAGCAAAATACAAACCGACGCGAATGTTTTGTGTAGAAACCATGTTGTATACTGTAAAACGGGGCTATTCGACCTCGTAACAGATCTATCCCCCCATTAGTTTTCAGTTAATAAAATTTAGATTTGAAAGATCTTCCCTGAATTCAAAAAGCTTTCTTCCTGTCCCCGTTTCAGCAGCCGTTGTTACAATTTTAACAATCATTTCTTGTGATATCCGAGCCTCATCCTTCGGGGTAGCGTCTGCAAACTTTTGGCGATTACCCATGAACTTCTTTGAAGGCTCGTCCCCGGTAGATTTAACGTCTTTAATTCTTCTAACGTACCTATTGCCTGTTCTAAGTTTGATCGTTGACTGAAGAAATTTTACCAGCCGAATGACGATACGTGTTACGCGATTCGTTCCAGCTCGACCTATCGCCGCCTCTGCTTCTAAATCAATCTCATCTTCGCTTTCTAACGATCTGTACGCTTTGAAATTCTTTTTTTTTTTCGTGCATTAGAAAATGTCCTCTTATTTTTTTAAACCATTATGAAACCTAAAAAATATTTCTTTAAGATGTGCCCTGATAACATGCAATTTGTGGACAAGAATTAAAGTTCATTTTACTGTTTCCCCTGGGGAAGAAAAGGTTTGCTAACACGTGTTTCGCTTACTCATGAAACATTCAGATGATCCCTTCTGCACCTCGAGGTTTACGAATGATCCGCTCGAATAGCCCCGTTTTACCGGTGTATTATGTCCAAAAAACTTTTTTTGACCTCTACTTTAAGAATGTATTTTGATACAAATAGAAATTTGTTTTGGTTTTGCCCCATCCATGTCGGACCATGTGATGAAATATTAATTTACTAATTTTAGCTATAAACATATATAATCTTTATATATTTTTAGCATATACAAAGTTGTATAAATATAATATATATATATAAATACGTCGTGATGTACAATGACCTGATTTTGCATTAATCCAGTACAGGTAAAACAGAATCTCTGTATTTCATTTTACTTGTGTGGGCTATTATGTGGAACTAAATAAGTCTTACAAATTTTCCAATTCTTAATGTGTTGATATATCTTAATAACTTATTACATAACTAAATAATTCGCAGGAGTTTTATTCATCACGAAAACTTTCATATTTAAAAACCATTCCATAAAACAAATAGAAATAAGAAATATTTAAAATTTAAGTAAAATGTCAATTATTTTGTTTTATTAAGTATCTTACATGGTTTCTAAAAAGTTAAAAATCTAATCTCTTATTCATAAGCACATTTTAAGCTTAAAATGCGTTTAGAATGTTTCAATACAGTAACTATAACTACCTTCATGTTAGGAATATACGGAACAAAATAGTAGTTACATCTGTTAAACACGTTCTAAACATATTTTAAGCTAAAAACCATTTTAACGTTAAAACGCGTTTCTGAATAAGACCATTAGTAACAAATTTCGCCTTTAAAAGCACTACTGTGAACGTTACTTTACAACTCCTCGTGCGCTCAAAGTATACATATCATACACCTACATCATATGATCAATGTATCATACATCTGTTACATTTTCATCAGTTTCTAATCTACTGGCCACGTCATCCCATCTTTCAAAGCATACGACAAGTTCGCAGTGTTTCGTAAAGGGAAACATGTCTACTGCAACTGCACGTGTCGGTACCAAGGCCTCTCCGTGGACCTTCTTGGATTCAGGCCGCCCAAAATCAACAAAGTTCATCAAAGCCGCAGCAGGATTGCAGGAGATGTATATCACTTTCCTTATTTTTTCGATCTTCCTGAGTTGCGAGACAGCTTTTTTCTCTAGAAAGGAAAAGAAAGTTATCTATTTGGGATACGCTAGAATTTAATTTTGATAAGATAGTATAACCTGGAACATTTGTCAGATGTGAAATTTACTAGAGATACTAGCTTATATTAAGCTAAAAATCTGTTATTACAGAGTAGCCGAGCAGAAGAATCTGGGCACTAGTCACTAAGTTATAGTACTGGAGTACTCTATGAATTCAAAACGTTTTCATACCTTGTGATGATATACAATTGCTTTCATAGCTAAAACAGAAATGTCTGCGCATGCACTAAAACGCACAGGAACACTTTGAATACTTACGTAATCCAGCTCTTGGAGGATCGACCACAGCTACAATTTCAGGATTGGCAGCTTTATAACAGATGTTCCCTAAAATGTCTTCGGCTTTGCCCTCATAAAACTCGGCGTTCTTTATCCCATTTATTTCTGCATTGTTTTTAGCGTCTATTATAGCTTGGGGGACGACTTCAATACCGAGCACTTGACTGCATTTCTGAAACAGTAAATTCGCCTTTAATCGAGTTCAAATAGGCACAAAACAAAACTGAAACATGTATTCATGCGATCAAGTTGTAATGAAATAAACTGCAATTGTAATCATACATTGGCAAAGCAGAGTCCTATTGCCCCTGTCCCGCAACACACATCTAACACTGTAGACTTCTCTACCGGCTTCGCCAGTTCTATGGCAGATTCATATAGGATTTCGGCACCTCTGGAGTTTATCTGGAAAAACGCTTCTGGAGATATCCTGAATTTCAAGCCCAATATCGTATCATAGATATGCGTGTCTCCCCATAGATGCTCAAGTGAAGGAACATCTTCATTGTGGTTCCTGGAACGAATATGAACATTTTAAGCAAATACCATCACGGATCATTCTTGAGTTATTACTTTTTAACCAGCTTCTGGTAATACAGAGAAGTGACTTTGGCGTCCTGTCCCTCCCCCGTTGAAAAATATTCTATTAAGCTACTTTTTAATTCCGCCAGTTTGTCTTCGGATAAATCCTGAGGATGGATACCGACAACTACCATTAATTGATCCTGGGTGGACCGCATCATTAGTTGTCGGAAGTGTCCACTATGAAACTCTGGATTGAATACCTGCAGGTCCGAATTCCTCACGTAGTCCTGGAACAGCTAAAACGGAATCGAACATTGAAAAAAGGAACGAATATTACTGGGAAGTTCCTGTAAAAATGAGATTTAATGATTTACTCGATATACTTCCTTACTTTGACTGCAATTTTCATCTGATCTGAAATATGAGGCAGATTATCGACGTTTCCAACACCGGTTGTGCCGTTTACGTAACTCCCGACTCTGAAGCCTACAGTTGGAAGGTTCGTCTCTTCATTCATGCCTATTGTAAATTCACATTTATTTCTATAGCTGTAAAGAAAAACAAAACATTTACAGGAAGTCATCGGCACTCAAAAACGAGATGAGACATTAGGTAGTAGAGTAATTACCCATTGATTTGTTCGGAAAATCTTATGTCCAGCAACTCACAAGGTAGTCCATCATGCAAAGACTTTTGCTGCTTGATCCATTTCTCCAGGTGTGAATTTTGATCCGACAGTTCGTTTCCCAACTTTCTCAATTGCTTCTTTATGTGATCTTGCTTCAATTTTAACTATAATACAGGAAGTATAAGGGAAAGTGACGTTTTCATACATTTATTTATACCTGCTCTGCGTATTCTAAATTCCAATAAGGTATAGTGGAATCCTTCATCTTCTCGTCTTGGGAACGGTCGTCAACCTTTAACTTTTTTTCAGGCAAATTTTCATCGGCTTCTAGTCGTCGTTTTTGTACCAGCGGGTCAGGGGCAGGTTTCGCCTTCTAAAAATTAATTGCCACCATTAGCCTTTGAATATTGCATGACAACGACAAGCATACGACAAACCATGAAATACACAAATACGAAAATGATGATAAATTCAGTAGATATTAAGAACGGCCCCTTCTGGTCGTCGGAAATGAGACCGCAAGCAACATTATCTATGATCGATGCTTATCGCCCTTATTTACTTCCTTATCGGCACAAATGTAAGTTTCTTTATTCCATGGAAATGATGTCCACAAGTGTTTCAATCAAATTAGTGTCATGAACAAAAAGAAGCTATACTTAGTATCTACCACAAATTATTTATACTAACTGTTACAGTTAACTCCTTTCCTTTCCATTTATATTTAGACAACACCTCAAGGGCCTTCCCCCGATCCTCCTCATTCCTGAAGCATACGAAAGCGTATGAGCTATTCCTCCTCACCGTCTTCACTTTATTAACGTTGAGTTTCAATTTTTCGTTCAAGAGTTTACGGAACTCCTAGAATAGTTCAAAAAACAAAACTAGCCATGAAATAAAGATTAGGGTTTAACTCACATTCATGCCATAAAACTTTGGCATGTTCTTCACTTCGATTTTAAAGTTTTCCGAAGAGAAGTCCCTCTCGAGGTAAGCGTAAGGGTCTTTGGTGTTCTCCTCTGGGTTTTTATTGTCCGTATCTTCCGACATTGTTTTGAAATTATCCCAATAATTCACTTCACCTTAAGATTTGAAGCAATTTTTTGAGGTTAGGTTCACAGAACGCAAAGTAATGGCCACTTGCCTGGTGTAGCCATGATACAACGGGTTTGCACTACTAATAATTTGGGTGTTCTGTGGTTTCGTGCCCCTTGTCAGTTTTGACGTATCTTGACGCATTTTGCTTGAAATGCCGGAGAAAGCTAATTAGTTTATCCAGCGATTTGAATGTTAATTGTTAGTTGAAATGGATTTGGTCACGCAGACGAGCTTAGACGCTTTATTACGTAAGAAGTCGTTAATCGTGCCGTACAAAATTCACCGACTTTTCCATTACAGTGAAAGCGACGAGCTCCTCTAACCATAACTTGGACTCCACTGCTGTAGATGCCTTTTGTGCGTTGATTAACAAGGAAAAAGACGGCGGACACTTGGGAGTGAAAGTAATTGCCAGCAGGCTCCCGAATGGCAATGAAAGGGAGATGTTACAAACATTAAATGTATTGGACATTTGCATGAACAAGTGCGGGGTTCACTTCCAGAACGAAGTGGGTAAATTCAGGTTTCTAAACGAATTAATCAAGCTAGTGTCCCCTAAGTACCTCGGCTCGCAGACGCCACTGTCGGTCAGGCAGAAGATACTGCACTTGCTCTACATCTGGACACTGGACTACCCAAAAGAGATGAAAATAAAAGAGGCATTCGACATGTTGAGGAAACAAGGCGTAATAAAGCAGATACCTAATCCAAACGTACCGTTGTACGAACCTAAACGTAAGACGGTGGCATCGGTGTTTCAAGATGAAGAGAAATCCAAGATTTTACAAAAGTTACTACAAAGTAAAGACCCTGAAGACATACAGGCGGCCAACTGGCTGATAAAAAGTATGGTCAAAGAGGTAAAAGTTGAAGTAATTTGAATCGACTTAAATCGAAAAAATTAACGATTTTTCCAGGACGACAAACGTGCAGAGTTAAAAAGTAAAAGTATAAACGAATTAGAATCCATACAGAGCAACATCAGGCTACTAAATGAGATGTTAGACTCGTACAAACCAGGAGTGTCTTCTTCTGATGAGCTTGAGCTGATCAACGAGCTGTACGAAAACTGCCAAAGGTTGAAAACGCCTGCTACCGATAAATTAGTCTTGGAATCTATCGATTATGAACGCGAAGATATTTCTGAAGGAATGCTAAGTACAGTTATACCTATTGTGAACGTTTTTGTGATAAATGAATATCTTTGCCTTATAGGTGATGTAGTCGAGACTGGCAAAGAACTGGTAACTGCCATTAATAAGTACAGAAGAGTGATACAAGATAAGCCCTCGGCAGTAAATGGCACTGCTTCGAATCAAGATACTTTACTTCAATTTGACGTGGTGGATGCCAAACCTTTTAAAACAATAGTAGAAAAGAAGGAAGAGTCGCATGTTGAAAATGCAGAAAGTAGCAATTCCGCATTGGATGTGCTGTGTGATATTTTTACAGCTACGAATGTTATAGACAATAGTGACGTACTTCAGCCTGTGTCCGTGCTGAAAAACGGTAAGAGAATTAAGGAAATAGCTTAATATTTATTATAGGTTGTGATTTCAGAAAAGTTACAAGAAATCGAGAAATGCCAAAGGAAGAAATCGAAAGCGTTGGAAGACTTAGATGTCTTGGGAGAATTACTGATGAAGGAGAATTTACAGAAGAGCACTCAAGGCAGTTTTAACAGGTAAACTATTTCCTTGCATAGTTGTGCATAGTCTGAGTTTCGTTTACTGGAAAAAGAGAGATGTAGGTATACAGCATGCTTTTTAATTACCTTAGGTACTGTTACGATTATCTGCAGGAAACAATTATAATACCTACAGTTGTGGTATGAGACTGCCTCTCTTCCAAAGTAAAATTACGAGTAAATTTAAATAAATGAAGGCATTAGTAGAAAGTAAGGCGAAGAATATGACAGAGATGCCAGTAATACATAGAGTTAATTACTTATTTTCTAATAAAGCATGTTCATGTTTGCCCTGGTGTTTCGGCTCAGTAACAGTTTTTCGAATGTCTGGAAGAATTCAGACCACCAAAAGCCTTTTTGTATCATAAGACGCTCTTTCTATCATTGGGACTCGATTAGCTCAAATGTCCTATTGACCAAATCGATATATTCCTTGTAGGTCAGCTCAAGACAAGGTACCAATGAACGCCTTGAGTAAACCCTCGGAAGCGAAACAGGTTCGACCAATGGCCTGTAACGCAGACTCGACCCTCAATTTAGACCTGAGCTACCTGCTAAAATCGTCGGGAGAGAAAAGCCCCGTTCGAAGCGAAATCCGCGATTCGAGCGACGATTTTCTTGTGGATATCAGCGAGGAAGTCCCTTGTACTGAAACGCCCCCGTTGCGTAACTCGAATCATGAAAGTAACGATAAAAGTAGTCGTCTTGACGTTAAATTGAGCGACATCTTCGTGAAGTTAGAGGATATTAAACCTAGTGGCATCCCTCCCTTGAACATCCTGGAGAATAGGAATTCTATAAGTGTCACTCTGCACTTAGCGAGAGATAGACCGAAGGAAAATGTTTTCGTGTATGTATTGACGACCGTTAGCAAGAACGAGTTACCGTTGAGTGATTATTTGTTCCAGGCGGTTGTTCCTAAGGTAATATACAGGGCGTACTAGGAAAAGTGGTTTTGTGCAATGAATATTTTTATTTCTAGGGTTGTAAATTGAGGTTGCAGCCGCCTTCTTCTATGAACCTTCCTGCGCACAATCCGTTCTTACCGCCCTCTGCGATAACTCAAGTATTACTCATCGCCAACCCCACGAACACGAAAATCTGTCTGAAATTCATTATCAGTTATGTCATGGACGACGAGTCCATAACGGAAATGGGCGAAGTCGATGAGCTGCCGTCTTTGTAACAAACATACACCGCATAGCCTAAATAGTATTTTAAGACGCTCGCCATATTTTATTTTTGCTGTGATTTACTCTAATGTTATTTATTTATTTATTACTGGGATGAAATCAAAAACGTCTCAACTTTTTGTTGCAGAAGCGAAACATGTTGGATCTCTTAATACCAAAGGCTAATTTTTAAAACAAAAAAACTTTTAGCGTAATACGGCATACCTCAAAATCACTCACGGTCGCACTGACATCACACGATCTTCAGCCTGTGGAGATGAAGCGTTAGAGCTCCTCGAGTCCCCCTGTGGCGTTTCGGAGGTCGTATGACGTCGGTGCTACTGCGAGTGATTTGTAGGTATGTACATGTTTGAGTGAGGTTTGGATAATATTAAATTTAAGGACATTTAGTGCGTTACATATTTCATTCATGAATAAATGTAATTTGCACAGGTTCTTTGAAAATTATCTAAATTTATAGCGTTTGATGTGAAGAAATGTGCAAATTTCATTCTTTGTTGTTTAAAATTTGTTGCAATAGAAGAGTCGGAATCGTAGAATCTAGCATGTGATTTAATTTGCGCATTCTGGTAGAATTTACGAAAATTCTACGATATTTTTCGATTGCAACGAAGTTTAGAGTGTCAAAAATTGCTTTCTATTTACATTCCATTTTATTTCCACTTTGTGATAACTTGTATAGTTTCCAAAGCTGTAAAAGTTGTTCATGAGCTAACCGGTTTAGAACAATATTGTGTAATACCATAAATATACGTCAATATAGCATGACGGATTCGATTTTCTGCCCTATTTGTATGAAGCATCATCGCTGAAAGCTAACGCCACGACAGCTTTCTGATGACCGGCGTACTCCCTTTCCATTACGCCGGTCTTGACGTTCCAGAGCTTGGCGAAGCCATCGGAGGACGCTGGAAAGTTACATAAAGTATATACTTTTTCAGTACGGTGTAGTCATATTACCCGTGAAGACGTATTGACCATCAGCGCTGAAAGCTGCGTCCCAGACCCATCTTTGGTTCTCCTGTTTCAGCTCCTGCACCATGGAAAAGTCGCTCGTAGTCCATATTCGCGCCGTCTGATCGGCCGACGTCGTTATTAGCAGACTACGAGTACAGAAAGAGAATCATAACGGCTGATAATTCTACGGGTCGAGAAATAAATCTGGACGTTTCTCTTACTCTGATTCTGGGCTGAATTTACACTTCAAGGCGTGTCTCTTGTGTGCCTCAAACTTATGTTTCGGTATCAGCTTTGTCGGCGTGTCGATACTACTCGATACTAAACTCCAGATGTAGCAACGGCCCTTATTGTTTACTGAGGCCATGAGGGAACTATCAGGTGAAATGTCGATGTCTAGGATCATGGCGTCGTTTTCTGGAATCTAAAGTGAAGAGAAAAAGGTTCTTAGTAGAAGAAATTCTTAAATATATGAATATTAATTGTTGGCATTTTAGGGATGTGTGGCGCAAGCTGCCATGATGCACCTCGAGGACCACCGCAGTGCCTGGAGGGACGACCCAGTCTTCAACCCTTGTAAGGACGACCCGTGAGCGACCCTGCCCCAAGCCCTTAGAAGGGCGGCCGTTTCTAAGAGGTAGGCGTTTTTTAATTACTCGTCCACAATCAACCCATCACAATGGGATGAACGGTAGGGCAGCGCATGAAATACGAACAAACAAAGAAACATTCATATTTAGTTAGTCAGAATTTAATCAGGTTCGATCTCACAATCTTTGAAAAAAGAAACTGACATCTGCCAGTGAAATTTCACTTTCATTAAAAATGTATTTGACGCAAGGCTGTTTCCTCTTATTGAGTTTATCCTGGATGTTCGATGCCACAAACTCAGAAAATACTACCCATACGGAAAAGAAGAGGATGACCGGGGGCCAGACTTGTTCCGCACAGGAATATAAAGGTATGGCATCTATTAAAGATCTCCTCCTAAGGCACCTTTGTGGAGGGACCGTGTTGAACGACAGGTGGATTCTAACCGCTGCCCATTGTATAGAAAAACGGACTATTATAGTGTTGGTCAGTGTGCCGAACGAGGCGGATATCAGAAATTTGTATGTACCACGAAGCCTCCACCGTCACCCTCAATACAACCCGGCGGACCTCGTCAATAACGTCGGTCTGATCCAACTGGACACACCTATCCCCCGAGAAAAACTGACTACTGTCACCTACCCCCCTTGGTATATGTCAGAATATGACATTTACCTGTTCTGCAACCAAGCTCAAGCTAAAAGTTGGGGCCACACGAACCAAGGAAATAAACTGTCCAAGAAGCTGAACTGCGTCGATCTCGAGGTATTACCGCAGCAAGCCTGTATTTTACAATCCCGTTACTATACTGGAAAGATTATCCAATCCAACGACGTGGTCTGCACTTCGTCCAGGAGCGGGAAAGATACCTGTACAGATACCGGAGGTCCTATAACATGCAAAGGTGTTCAAATAGGCATCATCTCCTGGGGTATAGATTGCGCTAATCCGAAGTATCTAGGATTTTTCACCAGAGTCGATAGATATTTGACATTCATAACTGAGACGATGAAAGGGAAAAGATTTAAGGATATAGAAGATTATCAAGAAAGCGTGAATAGAGGACAGATGGTATTCACCGAGCTAACAATTGGTTTTATTTTACTACCCTTGATTAACATTTTGTAAAGTGTAATGTTGAAATATTAAAAAATCTCCCGTCGCTCAAAAACATGTCCAACTTATTTTCTTCATCGCCTCGACAAAGACGATTTTTGTTGTTATATGTGGAATTGCTATCGACTTGCATCAAAAGTAACCCGTACGGGCTTCTGGTGATTGTCTTCGCTACTAACTTGTTCAAGGTATTCATCACCGCAGTACACAATGCAAATTAATGCCAATATGTAGGTGGTATTAATTGGATACCAATTATAATCTTAATGAAGCTATTTCAAATGATAAACAATACTTTGTTTCATATTTCTAGTTCTAATTAGTGAATTAAGTACAATAATTAAGGATTAATTAAGCACTCGGAGAAATCACAGCTTCGTGTTGTAAGCCAAGATAATTAAGTAAGGTTACAATGTTAATTACAAAATTAGATAAACTGCAACTTTACGTTTCGACCTGTAACAAATTAATTAAGTGATGTGATTAAAATTTAGTTATGAAATCAGTTAAATTAAGTGGAAATTTCTCATTGAAACTCCTACACCTTAGTTAATATTTTGGTTGGAGGGGATAAATACACTTTACACTTCAAATAAAACCAATACAACAGTTTACCACACAATAATGATGTAATAAACTTTATTTAGGTCTCATTAGTTTTGAAATAATTGTCATATGTCAGTGACGGTTCACCATCATTACCATGCATTTCAAAGGGGCTTCTTTCCTCGCGCTAATTGTATCCTGTGTAGTCGCTTGGACAAATTCAGAAAATGCTACCCAAATAGGAAAGAAGAGGATAATCGGGGGCCAGACTTGTTCGGCACAGGAATATAAAGGTATGGCATCTATTAAAGATCTCCTCCTAAGGCACCTTTGTGGAGGGACCGTGTTGAACGACAGGTGGATTCTAACCGCTGCCCATTGTATAGAACAAAGGACTATTATAGTGTCGGTCAGTGTGCCGAACGAGGCGGATATCAGAAATTTGTATATACCACGAAGCCTCCACCGTCACCCTCAATACAACCCGGCGGACCTCGTCAATAACGTCGGTCTGATCCAACTGGACACACCTATCCCCCGAGAAAAACTGACTACTGTCACCTACCCCCCTTGGTATATGTCAGAATATGACATTTACCTGTTCTGCAACCAAGCTCAAGCTAAAGGTTGGGGCTACACGAACCGAGAAAATAAAATGTCCAAGAAGCTGAACTGCGTCGATCTCGAGGTATTACCGCAGGAAACCTGTATTTTACAATACCGTTACTATGCTGGCAAGAGTATCCGATCCAACGACGTGGTCTGCACTTCGTCCAGGAGCGGGAAAGATGCCTGCACAGGAGATACCGGAGGTCCTATAATATGCAAAGGTGTTCAAATAGGCATCATCTCCTGGGGTATAGATTGCGCTAATCCGAAGTATCCAGGAATTTTCACCAGAGTCGATAGATATTTGACATACATAACTGAGACAATGAAAGGGAAAAGATTTAAGGATATAGAAGATTATCTAGAAAGCGTGAATAGAGGACAGATGGTATTCACCGAGCTAACAATTGGTTTTATTTTACTACCCTTGATTAACATTTTGTAAAGTGTAATGTTGAAATATTAAAAAATCTCCTGTCGCTCAAAAACATGTCCAACTTATTTTCTTCATCGTTAAGAAAAAGACGATTTTTGTTGTTATATGTGGAATTGCTATCGACCTGCATCAAAAGTAACCCGTATGGGCTTCTGGTGATTGTCTTCCAATGTAGGTGGTATTAGTTGGATACCAATTATAATTTTAATGAAGCTATTTCAAATGATAAACAATACTTTGTTTCATGTTTCTAGTTCTAATTAGTGAATTAAGTACAATAATTAAGGATGAATTAAGCACTCGGAGAAATCACAGCTTCGTGTTGTAAGCCAAGGTAATTAAGTAAGGTTACAATGTTAATTACAAAATTAGATAAACTGCAACTTCACGTTTCGAGCTGTAATGAATTAATTAAGTGATGTGATTAAATTTCAGTTATGAAATCAGTTAAATTAAGTGGAAATTTCTCATTGAAACTCCTACACCTTAGTTAATATTTTGGTTGGAGAGGATAAATACACTTTACACTTCAAATAAGACCAATACAACAGTTTACCACACAATAATGATGTAATAAACTTTATTTAGGTCTCATTAGCTTTGAAATAATTGACATATGTCAGTGAAGGTTCACCATCATTACCATGCATTTCAAAGGGGCTTCTTTCCTCGCGCTAATTGTGTCCTGTGTAGTCGCTCCGACAAATTCAGAAAATGCTACTCAAATAGGAAAGAAGAGAATAATCGGGGGCCAGGAATGTAAAAGAGAAGACTATAATGGTATGGCGGCAATCAAGGACCTACTCCAGAGACACCGGTGTGGAGGAACCATATTGAACGATAGATGGATTTTAACTGCCGCTCACTGTATAGACGGAGGGGCTATTTTAGTGGTGATTAGTGGTCCAAACGAGCAGCCAGGTGCCAATATATATTTACCCCAAGGTCTCTTTCCTCATCCTCAATACGACTCGAGGGATTTCAGCCATAACATAGGTCTGATCTATCTATCTACACGGATCCCCCGAAGCAAATTGGTACCTGTCAAATACCCCAAACGGCCGCTTTCACGTTTAATAATGAAATTCTGCGGAACAGTTCGCGCCAAAGGTTGGGGTACTACGGACAACTCCGAAACAATGTCGAAGACTTTACAATGCGTCGATCTTCCAGTCATTCCACATGATAAATGTCTAAGACACTACTATTATTACGCCGGGAAAACCTTTCAAGATGATAACATAATTTGCACTTTGTCCAGAAAACGCCAAGATGCCTGCAAGGGAGATTCGGGTGGTCCTTTAATATGCAGAGGCGTCCAAATAGGCATCACCTCCTGGGGTATAGATTGTGCAAACCCAAACTTTCCCGGGATTTTCACCAGAGTCGATAGATACTTAAAATTTATAACCCACACCTTAAAAAATAAGAGAAGTATTACACTAGAAGAGTATCTGAGTCATCACATTGGCAGTGGACACATGTTAAGCAAACTGTCAATAATGAATTGCATCTTGTTAGTTATAATTAGCAAATTTTTGTAAAACGTACCGTAGGAACATTGAAAAATTTACTGCAATTGAAAAACGTGTCAAATTTATTTTGTTGAATCAGGATTTTTTGGATTCAATCGGTATCGAAGCGGTTTCCAAAATGGCCACAGGCGAATAGGGTCAGGAGGAATTTTTTAAAAAACTATTATAAAGAGGGGGTAATACATGATAGTACAACTTTGCTGACCATTTTGTTTCTCAAACTGGGCCCATTCCTTGGCAAACGATTGGGCACTAAGCATGGTATCTACAGTCGTTTCATAAATTAAGTATTATTTGAGGACTTACGGATACCTTAACTAAGGAGGATTTCAACTGTGTTGCCTGTATAAGTTCTTAGTGTTTACCATTACTTACTAATTGCTCATTATTATCTGTCCTAAGATCCCACCTGTAGATCACCCCGTTTTGATCACCGACGAATAGCTCGACTTGATTAGGATGCAAGCAGACGCAATTAATCGGCGCCTGCACTTCAAATATCTTCGGCTGACTACCCCTAGTCCTCAAATCCCATATCCTCGCTCTGCAATCCTCGCCTCCGGTGTACATCCATTTGCCGTCCTCTTGGAATCCAACGCTCGTCACGTTCTTGGAGGTGCCTTCGTAATTTAAGACCGCATTCGGGTTGTTCGAGCTGAGGTCGTACATGTAAATGTGTTGATAACTGGCGGCCGCGAGCAACTGCTTGTCTGGGGTGATCCTTAAACTATTCACTTGCTGAAACGTAAAGGTGTGAAATAGAAAAATGAGAAAGTATTTAATAGAAAAACGGCAAGGGTTTGTTAAGTATCACAAAATCAACTGATTTTCCTCATGCATGAAAGTAAAATTTTGAGAGGGAAAAATTAAGTACAATGGACGAGAAATCACTAGAACTGAAGTGAACGGATTATGAGGCATAACGACTTAAAGGCATTCTAGCAAAGCGTAGTAGGGCTAACCACATAAGAAGTGGCTTTTACTGGAATGGGTGAACCAATCGTCGAATATGTCGCAAAGGAAGGACAACAACACAGTTAAGGAAGATTCAACAACATACTAAAGCAAGAAAGCGCAGATACAATGGCGCATAGAGGACCACAAATGAGTAACGAACGATTTCTACATAATTCAGTGGAGACTAATAGGATGTGAAGTAATGAATACAAATATACTGTATACAGCAATATACAAAATATGTCTTGGTAAAAAAGGAATTGGCAAATGAACAGAAACTAAAGTGTATGAAACAGCATTAACGCCCATCCTGGCATGTCGCTGTAAGACTAAGAACTAGTACAGGAAAAGTAACATATAAAGTTTAAGTCACAGAAATGAGGAGTTTGTGAAAAATTAATGAAGTTACCAAAACCCAAGGGACACAATGCGAAGCATCTGTATCGAAGGGGCTGGAAGTCAAAAGCATAACTTAACAAATTGAAACACAACAGGCATACGTACATATATTGAGAATGGAAAGAGAAAACAGTGTGAGAATTGAAAATAAAAAGAGGAAACGATGAATCAAAGCAAGCATAAAGAAAACTGGTAGAAAAAAGGGAATTGCATGGATACAAGCAAGGGGCACAGGATAACGCAATCTACACCTTTGGCGCAGGAGGGTTCTAAGCAACGTTCAGTATAAGTAAAGTAAAATTATTCATACCGATTCTGCATGTTGCATCGTACGGTTGCAAATTCCTGTATGGGTTTGCCATAACTTGATAGTGTGGTCATAGCTACCGGTCGCTAGGATTATGTTGTGGTCGTTTTCGACGGTCATCTCGTTTCAGTTGATAAGTACTATTTTCATAACGTTTACAACCACTGAACAAATAGGTTATGTTAGGTCACACAGAACGTTTGAACACTGCTGCCCTCTATATCTTGTCTCGTCTTAATATATCTGATGGTGTGCGTACTCTATATGAATTATCTCTATGCTTGTTGATCGTGAGGAGGAGTTAAAATTGTCAAACGTCAAATTAGAAGTGTCAAAATAGGAAGAACTTGAAAATTGGTTCCGTTCGTCCCCGACCATGACGAAAATATTTCCCCATTCCGATACGGAAAACTCGTGAAGACAAAGAAAACCGTGATCGGGCGAGCATGTACCAGTCAGTATTTGATTGTTAGTACGGCAGGTCGCGTTTTCCCTGTCCTCGTAACGTTAGACTTGAACTCCACGACTCCGCAAGAGATGAGCGAAGAGTCTGTGATGGACAATTTACCGGAGGAAGTATTGGAGTTCATCCTATCCCTCATCTCACCCTACAAGGACTTGCATGACTGCATGGTGGTTTCCAAGAGGTGGAGGAGGTGCGTCTTGGGTAAGTTCATGCCTCGTCCCCGGGTACACCGGGATGTTAAAAAGTTGAAAGCTGAAGTTTTGCTGTTACTCTCTTCGATTGGTGGTCGTTCACTTTTCTAAAATTAGAACTCTTTGTTGGAAAAGTTCATCGCTCACCATCTTATACCTAAACATGCATAAAGAAGTTTTGGAAATGTTTCATGGTTGATTCATATGCTGCTATTTTTGAATGAAGCGGTTATTGTAGGTTCCATTAATGAATGCTTTTGTTTGTAGTTGTCTTATTCGCGCCTCTTTTGTTAATTCCATGTAGGATAACCAAAGGGATAGGCCAGCGCATTTGAATTAATTCAACACACTATTGTGACCGGAAAGTCCTGGAAAATCGCTGAGTCTATGCAAGGAAGTTACTCAATTGTTACTGCACGTGAGTTAGATCAGTGGAAGTCTCGCATCTCGGATTTCCCGAAATATAAATCACTAAATATCAATAGCAAAAAATTAAATATTGCTCTATTGGAGTGCAGATTTTAAATACTGGGAAAACAACATCATGGATAACTCAACACTTCCATTAGTGGAACATAATTTGTCAAATTTTAACCGGTATGTAAGTTTACTTCTGGGTGCCAAACCAAAATTCGTTTTGTCCTGGTTTCACTTTTAACACTTTTGCCACTTTTCCAGCACCATGAAGAAATGTTTCTTTGCTAACGTAAATCAGTTTTAGCCATTACGCACCACTCAGTTAAAGCAGACTCCTGCTCTACAGTAAAAAGGATAGAGGGTCCCTCTTTTAGTGAAACTTTCTCTGTGTTTATCCATGGGTGTAATCCTGGCACTCCATATTTAAGAGCAAGAGTTTTTTTATAAGCCATCATGCTTTTGACCTCTTAAAGATCTTAACACACAATTTAATGTAGTGTAAAAAAGGGTAAATACCTTGGTTCCTAAAATCAATACTATGCGACGGTGGAAGCTTTAGCACTTACCATGTCCATTTTTTCTGTGGAGAGATTTGGTTCAAAAGTGCAGACATCTTCTACGGTGGCTTGCCACACTTTATGTAGGAAACTCAGATTCTCACATTCAGAAAGTAATTGAAACTGGAAATGAACCCCTACAGTAGGAAAATACATATAAGGTTATCCTCGTATTCTTCTCTAGTGTCTTAACAGTTCATAGGTAGGGGGCGTAATCTACACGCAAGGGATACATAATGATAGAATATGGGAACTGTCCTTAAATTGCTTTAAAAATTTGAACAAAAAGCACATGGCATTCTTACCAGTCTCGTGCTAAGCGTAGTAATTAAAGAAACTTAAGTAATTTCTATTTACTTATTCCTTTCCAATGAATTAGTTATCATTCATTAATTTCCTTTTTCTTTCCAGACGTCGTGAGGACGAAGCAGAGGAACTTGTACCGAGCCATAAATGACTTTGACATAAGATGGGAGAGGATTACCCCGGTGGACATGGCGCCGACCATTACTAAACGTTACTCTCACACCGCCGTAGTCCACGAGAACTCGATGTTCGTGTTCGGCGGTTGCATGACCATGACGACGTTCAACGACTTGTGGAGGCTAGACCTGTCGAAACGTCAATGGATACGGCCCCTCGCGATGGGGACGTACCCCTCGCCGAAAGCGTGCAGCTCTCTAATACGTCACAAGGACATCCTCGTGTTATTTGGTGGCTGGGCGTATCCGCCGTCGTACCCTCTCTATCAGAGCTGGCATTTGTTCAACGAACTGCACACTTACAACGTCGTCGGTAACATTTGGACGTCGATAAGTACGTTGAATACGCCGCCGCCCGTAGCCGGACACTCGGCGTCCGTCATAGGAGATTGGATGATTGTTTTTGGGGGTTTGCAGAAGCCCAGCACCGCGGTCCACTGCGAGAAGTCCAATGATGTTTGGAAATTGAATTTGAACACTTGGATGTGGTACAAGCAGGAAGTGGAAAGTGAGTATGTTAAATATGAAGACAGTTTGAAAAATCTTTGCTCAAATTATTTATATTTAACGTTATCGATGTTTGAACTACCATTTTTTTTAGACGGACCGAAACCTAATGGTCGATTCGGACAGACCCAAGTAGTATTAGACGATGAGAACATATTAATCTTAGGCGGGTCGGGAGGACCCACTTTCCATTACTGTGATGCATGGGTATTGAATATGTCGGGGGACGTTTGGAAGTGGAGGAAGGTGGAAATCACTGGAAAAGGGAACGAGCCGTCGAACTTGTGGAGCAATCCGGGTTGTAAAGTAAGGCATTAAATTTGTAGGTGTCGCAAATGTGTTATTTTGTGATTTTAGATTGGTGATAAAATAGTAGTCCTGAATAGGATAAGGGTAGCTGACAACTGCTCCATAGCCTATTATCCTAAAACGACCTGGTTAAGGAGAAACGACAGGACGCCAGCAGAAGATAGTAGATTAGCTAGGATAGATCTGGCGTCCAGGCAGCCCGATAAAGACGAAAACGTCAATGGAAAAAGGGGCACTCTTAGGAATCAAAAGAGGGAGGGCAACGACGAGGACGAAATGGCTGCCGGGACGTGTAACTTGCCTACGATTAGGGAACCCATAAGGGTAGGTGTTAACGTAGACGATGCGGATCTTCCAGGATTTCTTCGGATAATCGGTATACTTGTTTCAAGCTTCCATGTACAAGTTTCATATGAAAGATTGAGTACCGACAGCGCATCTCTTTATTAACTTGATACTATAATCATCAGGCCTCTGTTTGTAGTATGCGCTTGATGGTACCAATTTACACTTTAAGATCTAATGGAATCTGTCATGGAATCAGTCTGTCATACTATATCTTAAGTATGGATTTTACATCGTAAATGCAAGAGGAATAAGTGAAAGTTGTTCAATTTTTCTTAAGTTATGTTATTCCTGGAAAACTTTAATTCAACAAAATTGTGTTAGCTAATGATAATCCTGTTTTAATGATTGTATTTGTGGCTTGAAACTTTCTCAAAGTGCCTTTAATTATCCCCAGATCAACTCCTTGCCGAATTCGTCGGGCATCAACCTGGCCGCCTTCAGTGGCCCGGACAACCGTAGGCTGCAGGAGTCGGAGAAAATGAGAGAGAAACGCCTCGCGAGCCTCCTGAAGGTAGAGGAGAACCTGACGAAGGGCGCTTACAAGCGCGAGAAGAAAACCCACTACTTGGGTTTGTACGTGTTGGACATCTCCCAGGTTTTAACCGAGAATCCCATCGCTACTTGGTTACCGCCGAAGAATACGAAGAACGGCCCGGAGGAGACGATCCTGTACACTTTGGTGGAGGGTAAGTCGGAGCTTATCATGTTCGGGGGCATCCAGAAGGACGCCAACTCGTTGGGATGGTCGATGAATATGAGCAGTCAGATATCGAACACGTTGCATTTCATCACCGCTCCGAATTATGTGATTTAAAGGTTGGAAATGCAGAGAAAAGTGCAATAATTAATTTTTCCCTTTTACTTGATTCAGTAAAGTATTTCACTTACGAAAACTAAGCCAATACGACTTATTATTTAGGAGATTATAGGTAATAAGCATTGCATTTTTGTGATTAAGTACTATCACTATCAAAGCAGTGATTTAAATGTTTGGTGGTGCTAAGATTTGGAAAACCAGAAGTAAAACTATTTAATATACTTCAAAAAATAAGTGTGTGCCATAATTTAATGTTCGTTTATCTGTGAACTGCAACAGAATTTTTTGAATATGATTTTTCGTTAAATTGCAGTTCGTAAAGTTCGAATTATGGAAAATTTTTGTATTTTTACTCAAAGGTCAGGTAATAAATCAAATAATCTTAAACTTTAATTTCTTAGCTCGATTAAACCTATTCTAGTCGTCTTCTTCGTTATCTGTCTTCTTGAGGCTGCCGAATACTTCGGCGGGGACGTTTTGTTTTTCCAGTGCGATATCTTCTTCACCTTCTTCTTCCTCGTCGTCGTCGTCCCCTATATCTATTTCATCGGGATTGACAACTTTATCCTTTTTATCCCCCTGCGTTTCTCCCCTGACGAACATAATGTTGCCAGGTCTGGCGGTGGTCGTAGACGTACCGGCCATTTCGGCAGCTTTAGCTTCCAGCAGTCGCATGCCGTCTTTAACTCCGGGAGCCAAATCTGCTATAGTACCTATTCGATACGAAGAGTTTATTATAATGCTTGGAAAGATAAAACGATCATTCACGTACCTGCGACTGAGGTAGCAGAGCTGAGCATCTGCGCCGACATCATATTGACTTGAGTGTTGTACATCGCTTGGACACTACGTTTGATCCTCAGCATTTCTCTCATTGTATCTTCGTTACCATGTCGTACTTCGAATTCTTTCCAGATCTGCCAGAACTCGTTTGTTACCCTTGGATCGCATATTTGGCTGCAGTGGGCATATATCGCTCTTGCCCTGTCGATCTCGCCTAAAGATAAGTTTAGTCATGCATTTACCATCAGTAATCCATTCGACTCTATTGAATCCATTTGAACCAACCTAACCTAACCAGTAACATCCCCCTTACCTAATTTAGTCTCCATATCGGCGAACCTGACGCACATCTCCCTCGTTTTATCCTCGGGTAATACTTCGACAGCTTTCTCGTAGATCTGCCGTGTTTTGGGTATCCCATAGATTTCCGCTGCTCTTTTAATGTAAATGTTGAACACTTCAAACATTTCGTTTTCCGGCACGGCCTGCGTGGCTCTATCGTACACCGACATGGCATGCCTGGCCATCCCGTGCTCCTCCTCCAGCTTTGCATAAAGCAGATAAAAGGATTTGGCGAATTGCGGCGGGCAATTTTCCAGGCACTGTTCGAAGAGGTCGCGCGCCCTCTCGAGCTTGTTACCGCCGTAACGTTTTAGGAATTTCGTCAAGTAAGTATTCCAGATGTCGTAAACGTTGGGCCACTTGAACAGCGATATGCCTTTCTCATAGGCGCGGAAGGCTTCCTCGAAGTAATTGTTCTCCTCGAGGAATACGCCATAGTTTATGATGATTTGAGGGGTGGCGATCTTTAAGTCTATAATCCTGTCGTAGATGGCCTTACAAGACTTGAAAGTGCCGAAACTCTCTTCCAAGTCTGCGTACATAGACCAAACTTTTAACGACTTATACAACCGACTCTGCACCGTTTCTGCGTCGTCGTGGTAAGCGACCTTCCTGGCGGGCATAACCGTGGCTTTGTGCATCAACCTCAGCGCCTCGTCATAGTTCTCGTTTCTGATCTCCATTTCGGCCCATTCGCACCAGACGGTGGCCAGATCATCGACTTTGACGTAAGGCACTTGAGTGGCCTTTTCGAAGATCAGCCTGGCGTCGTCGATTTGGCCGTTTTTCTCATAGAATTTCGCGAATTCGACCCAAAGCGTGTGGAGTTTACCCACGGCCAGTTTCGGTTCTACCGTTTGGACCGCTTCGGTGTAGGTGTTTATGATTTCGTGGGGTTTACCTGACAAAGAGAGAAATATAAGTGCCTATTGTGGAATTGCTCAGACCCAACTAGAAACAATGGAAGATGTCGGGGAACATAAGTATTCAGCAACTCGTTCAACATGAAAGTTGACGCAGTACAGAAGTAAAATCGCATCTTTGGACTGCTTTCTTGGGGCTGCCTTAAAGAAAACATGTACCAAATCTCTGTAAAGGGTAGAGGAGTCCCAGGACCCCATTGTTAAAAGAGTGAAAAATATGGATATTCCACTTGATCAATAGAAGAAGCAACCGACACAAAGTTGGCTTCTGCAATGAGACTAACCCTAATATTTTTTGGCCGCTGTTCCTAATACAAACTCCATAAACGACTCACCTTCATATAGCTGTACCCTTTTGTGCCACTCTTGAACGTTGTGTGGGTTCTGTCTTAGCAACACAGAATTCAACAGCAAAAGCCTCCTCTCCATCAAATACTCGAACCTAGCCAGCCTTAACTCCAGCTCCGTATCGTCGTCCTCTGAAGGAGCAGCGAGTTTCGCTATTTCCTCCATCCGCTTACTCAAACTCAACTCCTCAAACTGCGCGTAAGCATCGAATACTTGCGTGAAGTCTCTCACTGTTGTCACAGTTTGGATGGCCTCCTCGTAAATGTCTCTCGCACGTTCAAAGAGGCCACTTCTGACGTAGTAGTTGGCGAGAGAGTTCCATAAATGCCCCAATTGATCCGTGTACCTTCTAAGGCCTCCGCGGATTATTGCATCCACGTTCAGGGAGTGCACCTTCTCGGGATTTTTAGAGATGAGGTCGCACAGCTCATTCCATAATTGATGTTTGGATTTGCCTAAATTTAAGACAAATCATATATTATAAATCGCACTTACATCAAAGTTGTAGGTTTTGAAAGTAGGAAAAACAATAGATTGGTATAATATAAGCGATATTAAACCTACAAATATAATTTTCCTAATATCAAAATCAACATTTTGTAAGATTTCTACAAGTACGCACCTTGCAACGATACGAAATTTTCATCGTTCACAATTTTGGCGAGAATAATCGCTGCCTCGTCAAGCCTGTCCTTGCTAATCAAATACTCGACATACTCTTCAGCGTTTTCAGGTGCCAGCTTTAAATACCTCCTGAATACTCTAACGGCGGTTTCCTGAATGTCGTGCTTTTTTACGAACTCCAGATAAATCGGCCAAATCCTATTATGCTGGGTCACAGGTAACGCCCTTAGTGCTCTATCGAAAACCTTTCTCGTCCTTGTAATTTTACACTGGTTCGTCAAGAAAGTACAGTAGTCCATCCATATCCTCGGCATTTTGTGCATAAACACAAGTGCACGTTCGAAAGCATTGTTTACCTCCTCATAACCTGCATCGGTTATGCAACGGACCTTCACTTGCCTCCGTCTAGTACGTAGGTAATTGTACCATAACTTATAAGACCCCGGTAACTCTTTCAGTGCTCGTTCATATATCATGTTAACGCCGAACTTTGGCGCATTTTTCTTGTGGTCAATGTATCTTAGCCAGTGCTTTACCGAATACGGATTTCGAAGGATTTCCTCCTCATACGGAAGGTCTTCGTCATTCTATAAGGTGAGACAAAATGGGTATATAAATCATACATTAAAGTAGGGTAAACTTGGGTTAAGCCAGAAGTAAACCTGATTTTGTTACACTGAAAATAAAGTGAAATACTCACGAATTCTATTTCCATGGGTTCCGATTGTTTGGCGTTCGTTATGGGCATGTTTTTAAGTTTCAAAAAGAAATATTTAGGATCAACAACGACACTGTAAATTAAAATTTATTTGAGGTTAAATGCACAGATGCACAGAACACCCAAATTACTACAAGTGGGCCTTGACTGCAGTGCCTCTTACGACATATTGCGAAACTAATGTAGAGTTTCGTTCTCTTCTTGGCGGCAAATTCAAATTCGATTCGAATTTTTGAGGGTTGGGTTCGTAAAGAATACAAAAATATGAAGCATTGTTTGGTCATATCGCCAGCTGCGACCGAGGCGATTGATCACGTGCGTGTGAGAAACAAAAATAACCGGACCACTCGGGGTAAAAGCGGCGCTTACGCTTCTCCAATGTGTATGTTTTGTGGAGTCATTTGTGCTCGTAATGGCGGACGGTACGTCTTGCGCTTGCCACTTACTTGGCGTGGTTTTCTAGGCCGGATTTCACGTACGGAAGTGCGAGTGTCGTACATAAACTTATTTTCGGTGTAGTAGTAGCTGTAATTATTACCTGGATAGGCGGTGAGAATCCACGATGACCCAGTTCCTGCCGCCGAATTTGCTTGCCTTATTCGCTCCCAGGGATCCGATACCATATCTGCCTCCAGTCGCCAAATTACCTCATGAGAAGAAAAACAGAGGGTACCAGGGAGTCGGTAGTTTTCTGGACGAGTTCGAGGTGAGGAACTTTAGGAGTTTTTTGAGTTTTTGCTTGGTCCCATTTTCTTCACATATTTGGCCAAACCTTACGTCTACCTAAGACTTAAATAAGGGAGGATATACCATGAGAATGGCTTAATGATTCCATCAAAAGGGATCCAATTTTTTGCTTATTTCAAGGAACTAGGGCATGGCTCTAGTAATTCCCTACTATCGTTATCTACATTTCATTTAGTAGAGAAATGTGCTTTAACCAAACGCTTCTTATGTAACAAGGTTATGGTGTGACAGCTGTAGGCTGAGGGTATTGCTAATTGTTAAATGATGGAGCTTTTCAGGTACTTGGCTATTGTCATGGGCTTATAATTACTTCTTCTATACTTGGACCACTTTTATTTTTATTATTCGTGAACGATATTTCCAATGTTATAAAGTCAAATTGCTCGCTATATGCTGATATAAAAATCTGTTTAATTCATTTAAATTTCTGTTCACATTTACATCATCATCTTTTAATGATTTCAGGACCCAAAGGATACCCCACCTCCGACTCGGGTCGAGACAAGGGAAGAGAAATTAGAGAGAAGACGGCGTGAGAGAGCGGAACAAGTCGCTTATAAATTAGAACAAGAGATTGCCGTATGGGATCCAGCGTCGGCTGCAAATATCACCGCCGACCCGTTCAAGACTTTGTTCGTCGCTAGAATTGTTCGTAAACGACAGTTGTCTCGTATGATTTTGTTTTATCATTTCATGTTTCAGAACTATGATACATCCGAATCGAAGTTGAGAAGGGAATTTGAAGGTTACGGTCCCATAAAGAAGGTACATATTTTGCACATTTAATATGTCTGAAAATTCAACCTAATTAGATGAATGTCGCACGGCCTTGAGGCTGTATATGCAATCTTAGTGTTTTCACGCATTGTTCTCCATGCTTTTAAGCTCTATCTCTACCATTTGATGTCATGTGACATGTCGAGTAATTTTTAGCTGTAGTTGTCTAAAGTGCACTTAAAAACCACACATCAGGATCGTTCCTTTTGTGATAAAATTAGGTGCTAAAGTAAAACGTAACTGATCTAAGGTGATCTTGTTAATAAACGTTTACCAAATGAAGTTACGTACATATTACGAATAATTAAATTTGTCACTATGTAGTGTGTAATATTGTTGTCTTATTTCAGATTGTATTGATACACAACAGCATAAATGGAAAACCAAGGGGGTATGCTTTCATTGAGTATGAACATGAAAGAGACATGCATTGTAAGTATAGCTTGAGAAATGTGGTTTTAACTTCAATTATACCACTTTACGGTTTGTTTTGCAAAATTGGAAAGTTGATGTCATACGCTGTTTTATAATTCCAAATAATATGATCAGTGAAAAAGTAGTGCAATGTCAAGTTCTTTAACGAGCTAATTAACTAATTTATCTCTAAAATTGTATACACATTTGAGTTCAAAACATTGCTTGTCACATTGTTTATAAAATATGTAAGTAACGATGTTCGATGTTATAAAATATCAAAACGAATATTTGCAACTACTAATTTCTATACTCAACACTTAGAAAGCTATGACAGCCATACCGCTTTTAATAGGAAGTATGTACACAGTTCAAATTTAAAGATGGAAAAATATTCAATGAGTCAGTCGTTCCACCACACGAAAGCGACCAGTTCCAAAAGAGTCTGTTAAGTTAACACATGCGCCTTGTTGTCTTGGTAACGTTTTGCAGGTTGTTAGTCAAGGCCTTTTTGATGGACTAGTCATATTACAGTCTATTAAATGTTGGCTAGTATTTTGTGTCAGTGACAATATGAAATGTATCGATAATGGCTAAGGAAAAAGTGCAAGTTTGGATACTTATTTAGAATGGACTGTATGGATTGAGTAGTGCTGTTATAACAGCACATGGGTGGACATTAATGGTTCTTTATCCTACCCATATAGCATTTATAAGAAAAATGTTGCTATACAGTAGGTGAAGATTTGAAGATCGAAAGAATAGACCATAAAAGACTGGAATTTTTCTTTTTAATAATGCAAAAAGAATTTTTGAAGGAAATTTTGTCCTGTTATTCTTTGTGAATTATTTTCGCTTCGTTTTTTGCTCTTCGCTGCTTCATATTTTGAGAAAATGTCATGCAAATGCCAGGATACAAGCGTTAGTTTTGTTTAGCTGAAATAAACAGTGGTGGTGTGTTGTTATGAAACGGAACCAGAAAAAACCAGTAACTATCTGTAAGAACGCATGGTGTTACAAAGAAATAGTTTTATTAGAAATACAGTTTACCTGTACACTGTACAATACATACGCACAGATATAAGCATAGTGATAAGAGAAGAAGCGATTTGCCTTTCTCTTTTGTTGTTAGATTTAAGAAAACAAGACTCATTTTTTGGCAAATTATTTGCAAATGAGCGATGATTGTTAAGTTAAGCTTTGTAGTACAATTGAAATATGTTCGAGGGATTTACTCGTTACTCGATTGATTTAATCATTTGATTATGTTTGGCAGAAGTAAGAATAATGACGGATTGATCAGTTATCACTCATATTTCATAATAGATACAGTACAATAGAGTTCTCAGGTTATTATATTAAGGCTATTTGATATAAAGGTACTCCTCCAAATTGTCTGAATGACTGGCAATGTTTTAGACCTCAGAATGATCTTAGATCTGCATTTGATATTTTCCATTGATATAATTTGGAATTATTCTGATGTGAATAATTTTTTTTTGTTTCATAAAAGTGGTATATTGAACCTTTGAAAGCTAGTTTATGTAGCCAGCAACTGTACCGATTTGACCACTTTTGTTGTTAGCCCAATTCGACAAATTGAAATTAATTTTTTTCTATTTTTCATACAGTCGAGCTGCAGGCAACTAAGTAGTGCCGATTTGCCCCAAACTTCCGCTTTTTGCTGGCTATATAGGTTTGTATGTGTGGTAAGAACCCTGCATACAAATTATTTTTTGGCGGGGTAAAATTCTATTATTCACTCAGTAAACTCAAAACGATTTTGATTTCCCGAGATGCCTATAAAAAAATTCACTGTTTTTTTTCCAAATTTCATTTATCTTTAGCAATGAAATATATTAAGACTAATTAATAATTTGGGTAAGCGCTCAGTAAGTAATTGCGCACCAGGTAAAACTAATAATGGAAGCCCTTCAGCAGTGATGATTTTATATTCAATTTCAACTTTTTCGTTACGATGTTTCATACGTAAGTAACTGGGTAGGTATATTTCATTTATACCTATTATTGAAAGCCGCAAGAAGTCGCAAAACGCAGAATTTGCTGTACTTTCCTTTTAAGCCCCCGAAAATTATAAAATTCGCAATAACGAAGTCACTAATGAAACTTTAGGGCAACGTTACACAGTGTTCCAACGTATCTTTGATTAGATCTTTAAACTATCAATGGGAAGAGTTACTAATTTCTTTTTCTCAAGCACTCAACGAGAGTGGTCAGCACATTGTATAACGTGGAATTGTTGAAAGTACAGCAGCCTTAAAGTTTGTATTTTGTCGTTATACTCGCGATCTTTCTGGATGAACTTTTCATGTTGTTGTTGATATAAACGTCTATTAGAAGTCCACCATTCACTGTAAGCATTTTGAAGTCATTACCTATTTTTCTCTAAAAATCCTCGATTCCAATTTTAAGTTTCCACGCAACCGGTTTCCTTCTATACTCTCTGATCTGAACTCAACTATCCAGTCTAACTCGGAACATTAGAACAACATGTAAAGTTTAACTGTACTATGAATCCCATACAAATTTCCGATGTTTACCTTGGTTTTGCAGCTGCTTACAAACATGCAGATGGTAAGAAAATTGATGGTAGGCGGGTGTTAGTTGATGTTGAAAGGGCAAGAACGGTAAAGGGATGGTTACCGAGACGTTTAGGTAAGTACAAAACGTATCACTCAGTCGTACCACTAACTGTAATTAGCAACGCGTACAACAATTTAAGGCGGTTAAGCTTTGAGCAAATTAACTCAAATATCGTAACACAGTTTTAAATATTAATGTAGAGCTGGTAGGAATTGACTAACGTGAGTACAGGGAAGAAATTTGCGATTTTCCTGTCCCGTATTGAAATATACACTCCATCGATACCACCACGAATGCTTCAAACTTACCACCTAAGAAATCTATCCTTGATCAAGATTAAATGTCCGAAACTGTCCAGGTGGCGGACTCGGCGGCACGAGGCGAGGAGGAGCGGACGTGAACATAAAACACTCGGGCAGGGAGGACAACGAGAGGGAGCGCGAAAGGTACAGGTTAGAGAGGGAGAGGGAGGAGAGAGGCCTCGCGAGCCGGGAGAGGGACAGGGAGCGCGTCAGGGATCGGGACACGTTCGACAGGAGACGGTCCAGGTCGAGGGAGAGGAGGAGGAGGAGCAGATCCAGGTCCCCGAGGCGAGACAAGAGGAGACGGAGTAAGGACAAGGAGAGGATCCGGGACGAGGTCGAAGAAGTGGAAGTTCGTCCTAAAGAAAAGGAAAGAGATAGGTAAGGGCAGGTATTGGAAATGTTTAGCTGTTTCGAGGCTACAAATGGGATACGTTCTAGGCTATTGGCTATCTGCCTATGTAACTAATAAGGATAGTTACTAGATTGCAGTTGCCACTTAAATTGTATTTCATGTGTTCAAAGGCAGGTGAACATTAGTCTTTATCGACAGTTCATCGTCCATCGTCCAAAAAATTCTCCATTGTGTCAGCGTTTACACTATAAGTGAGTTGAGTCTACCGCCACCCCAGTTGTGGCATATTGAAAGGTCTTTTTTTTTATTTCAATTAGCCATATAAAACTGCAGACTCGAGAAAGTCAATACGTCAATGCCAATGCTAACCGTTAACCTGTGGCTTGTTTTCTCTCTATCGCTGTGACGATTAGTGTGGCGTCCGATCAGGAGGCACGCCTCTCCCTATAGTGAGACAACAGGCTAGATAAGGATAGGCTAGATTACCATGTATCACTTGTATTAAATGGGAGTCTCTTTGGTCACATGTCGAGCAGTGAGCCTGTATCCTACGTAAGGCATAGATTTGCCTCACGATAGGTATAAAAATGATTTACAAGGCTACAGCGCATGCGTACCGTTGTACTCATAGAGTTAACCTTTTCTGTAATTTGTTCGAAGAGCTACCATCAACTTTACCTTCGTCATCTGTCAGAAACCAAATGTTGGCCATAATTCCTTTTACAGATTAGCCTATAGAGTTATTTCAATGGTGCGTTATTATAGAGTGGTTTTCTATTTAGGGAAAGAGACAAAGACAGAAAGAGGAGACGTTCCAGGTCACGAGACAAGGATCGTGAAGCGAGGAAACGCGAAAGGCGGGAGAGGCGCGAAAAAGAACGGGAAAGCAGGCTCGGTTATATCAAGACCGATGAAGACGGAGAGATTAGAATCAAAGAGGAGCCTATCGATGGTAAGGTTGATTTATTAATACGTGTCTATTGAAGAATTTAGTTATTTAAGCCTTGTATTGCATGCAGTTGGTTTATTTCAAATGTAGTCTAATTACACTCGAAGACCAACGTTGTGCTAGATCATTTAGGAAAGTTAAAGGGCCTGCTGTCTTTAAGTTTTGTCTGTCAGGTAGTATAAACTTTCCACATCAGTTTCCATGCTCCACGATTGGACGTTGGAATCTTTGCTACTTTTCTGAAGAATATGCTACCAAATTTATTTCAAAACAGAGCGGCCGAGGTAGAGGGAAGAGGGTTTTGTCATGCGGACGTTTTATCAGCCATTTTTTAATTTCTTCATGTATTTTATTACTTGTTAAAACTAGATAAATGCCATAAATGACTCCAATCAAGAACCTGATGGTTTTAGGTTTACTGATCAGGCAGCACTTAACACATCTCATTTTTCAAAAGTTGTAAAATATTTTTGACAATACATTTCGTTTATCGCATTTTACTCCTGCAATTACGTTTTCATCTGCAGATTACCCTGAGTATCCTCAGTATGCCTCTGCAAGCTACGACTCGGCAAAGATCAAGTATGAAGACGAAGACGAGCAGAAATATAATCCGGATAATGCGAATGGTGCCCGACATTACGCAGACGATTACGAAGAAGGTGAAGCATATTAATGTGTAGTTGTATAAGTTTAAAGTCTTTTTTTTTAATAATTAGGTATGCTACAATTTGTAAGGTTTTTAAGAACGTTAGGCGATGATTTGCGGAGCGTAGAAGCTGATTTTAATATCAAACTTAGAATGATAGTAATAGTGGTTTACTTATTTTTTTCGAGTCTACAATCAATGCTATATTGTCATATGACTACCGAATCGAACCTCAGAGGTTACAAAATTAATGCAATATAATAATACACAGATGTTTATTTATACTTTTTAAACTTTGTTTAATGAAGTGGTGGCGTGAAAGAAACTTGACTATTCAGGTTACGTATAAGTCTTGTCGTTATAACGATTTACTAAACTGGAAAATCACTTATACAATACTTATCGTTGGATTTTTATCTCTGGTCTGATGAGGTAGAACTCCAAAAGGGCATCCTATGTATTTAGAAGTATCTGAAAGTGAAATAAAATAACGATTAGATAATAAATTACTCCAGCGTTTCTTTTCTGTACCACTTAATTTTCAAAAAAGTACATTTTACACAATGTGACAAGTGCGTAAGAGAGGGTATCGACAAACTTGGGGGTAATTTTACCCCTTTTATCCAGCTAGGTCCGTTATTACCTTTGATTTTTATCCATTGATGCTTGTTTTGGGAAGCATCTTCCGTGGCATCCACTTCAAAATTTGAAGGCGACTCCTGCTTCAAGTTATTCCTGATTGGTTCGTCCAATTCAAAAATCGTGTATATATGATTGCTGGCGTAATGCTGGCTTGGATTTATGGAAGTGATGCACTGGATTAAATGTACCATATCACTTATAAATTGTTTTGGTCTTTCGATGAAGGTTAATAGACTGAAACAAAACAAAATTACAAACGTGACGAAACAAGACTTTTTATTTTACCTCTCTAAATATATTAACGTGTATTTGTTTGGTGAATTAATGATTACTTCTTGTAACAAGTCTGTGTTGAAGTTGTTCAGAAATTCAGCATCCGAAAACTCCACATAATTACCTACAGGTTTCTAAAATTATAGAGATGATAACTTTTTTAAATCTCTTGTTTATCTTCCTTACGTATTTCATTTTCACTCGTAACAACCCTTGAAAGATCGCCTTGATCCAATACGCTGCAATCTTCTTGTCGCGATCGGTCCTTTCTTCCCCAGTTGTGGCTTCAAACAGCTTGAAGAGCAACGGCAGCAAAATATCATTTTCAGCAATAAGATTTAAGAAATTCAACCATACTCTTATAATCTCAGTCGGCAGCATTCCCTCCCCTAAAAATGCATTTAAGTCAAAATATACTGATCGAATGAGACTTCTAAATGCATGCGACAATTCATGAGGGAGAACATACGAAAGTGGGACGCGGTTAAACAAATTGGAAAGAGGATAGTCGACTATCCTTCCTTATTTTAACAAATTTGTGATAAATGATTGTTTAATCCTCAGGAAAAATCTGATAATTACTGTACTAAGATAATTCTCCCTGTACACTATAATGCATTTGACCATGACCACGACCAAGTTCATATGTTCTCTTTTACACTTATTGTAAAACTTAAAAATGTGATATAAATGCAAATAACTGGAGACGTTAGGGATGGAGCAATTTAAAATATTACAATAAAACAAATTACCTTCTTCAGTACTATTTGAATACAAGATTCCATTCCTCTGCACCAGCATATTCGGAACGATTTCCATCAAAACCTTGTCATAAGTTTGTTCGAACGACTGCTTCAGCATCTCCTCGAGTACGTCCATAACGCCTCTCATGTCCGTCTCAGATTTGTTGTACCTCTTCACGAAGTACTTTATCTTCTCGGTAAACGCGTGATCGAACTCATGTATCCCCTCCTGCGAGATATGACTGATGTTCAGACGGATGTAAACCTTCAGCAGCTCCTCCAGGCGTTTGCTCTGCAGACCCTCGTCAACGATGCAATCCTTCAGGACGTCGAGCTGTCGATTCCAGTACTTCCCTCGGACCCAGGTTAAACACTCCCACAACGCCAGCTCCAGGAGGGACTCCGAGGGGAGCGTGTGGCTGTGGGCGACGTCGTGTCTGATGTCTATTAGCCATTTCGGTAGATCGTTCCGGTGGGCTGTCCTGTTCACGGTGCCCTGGCGCTCGTTGTTCGCCGGGCATAGGTTAACAAATCTGGAATATGGGGAACTGTAGAACTTGCGGTAAGTAGCTATTAAGGATTTAACAACCCCCTAAAGCAAATAGTGGTTTTAACTAAAGGTTTCGTGGCCCTAGGGGGCAGAAAACACAACGAATCAACATTTGCAATTACGCAATTTTCGTTGCATAGCATCGATGCAAACTTAAGACCCACGATTTCATCCATACATGATTAGACTTTAAATTTTACCTTAACAGTGACAGTGCATAAATGTGAGTCTTATCACCGTCAGGATTTTGTCCTCTGGTAAACAATGCGTCTAAGAGAATTAGAGTTCCTTCCACTCCCGCAGATAACAGCGGCATTCGGCTTTTCCATATTCTCAGAATGTACAATGCTTTCTCTAAGCTCGCTTCATCATTCCTGTTTATGCAGTCGCAAACGAAAAACCATTCGTCGCTGAAAAAAACAAAGGGAAATATACTTTACGACAAATAAAGTAGACTAGGTAGTGAAGTTTTAAGTCTTAAAAAGTAAAAACCTTTTTTTTATATGTATTAAGGCAGGTAAACACAGTAAGATGATTCTTTAAAACTTGTTAATTTGTAGAGAACAGCCCCTGTTTGTGGAATTTCAGTTTAGCCTCTACAGCCTTAATGGTCTATGGACCATAATAGGATAATCATCACAGGATCGTAGGATATTGACGTCACTGTTCTAAACACTGTAGTATGTTGACAATGGACCATAGTAAGATAACCATGATGTTTACAAGAAAGCACTGATAAATATGTTTAATATTAATGTAATATAAGCGTATCCAAAAATTTTTCTATTTCAACTCACATGAAATAATGATAGGCCAAAGAAATGTTTTCTTCAGAGAAACTCATGATTACAACTAGGCCAAGAAAAACGCTCCATCTGTTAATTCTACCGTTTGTATCTAAAACGATGAGAATAGGACTGGGGTATGACTTCCTGCTCCTCATCCCCTATTTTATCCCATCAGCATGCACCCTACCCTTAGAACGTGACAACCTACTTGACTTGTAGGTATAACAGCGTTACATACTGTATGAGAGAATTAAGTAATTATCATCTCTTTTATACCGCAATTATAAGAACCCCAAAACAAATTTTAAGGTTATGTTAAAAAATTTAAACCATGTTTATCGCCACATTACCATCATTTAAGAAATGAATGCTACGTATTTCTAATATTGTTATTATACTACTTACGTATTATACCAAGGAGCGAGTACTTTTCCTGAATGCTTTTGAGATAACGACATTTTTTAAAATTTAACTACGAATTCAGGCCATTCACACACAAAACCAGAAAACAAAACTATTACGCCTGTGCCAAAAAACAGCCAAATTATTCTGTGCTAAAACGACCCATAAAATATTCAATGTTCTGCCAACAATGCATTGTCTAGCCTTAACATGTTGAAGATAAACATAACATAAACATGTCTTTAACATATTTATGGTTTTTCTGCTTTCCATTTATTCCACGGAACGTACAACGTTTAGTCATAGCACGAGGGTATTTCGTGGGTTTTTCTTTGTGGTTCCTTCCTGAATTTACGGTTTCATCGCTGTGATAATACGCATCGGAGTAAAAGTGCATTTTTCCCTTAAATTCTCTTCGTTACTTTCATTCCACCTCGTATCCACTTGTCAAACATGCCGAGGTCTTCGTTTCACAAGCAGCAATGGCAGAAAGGTAAGCGATATTTCACCTCAAAGCGAATGACCTTTGTTACTTTCTCATCAGGCCAACAGGATTTCCACGGTGGAGACTGGCCGGACAAAAGGAGAGTCACGTTCAAGACGAACAAATTTGGCTTCAAGAAAGACAACAAGGACTGGAGCTCGGCGCTGAAGGAACATTTACTCGAGGAGGATGTCGACATGGGGATCAGTTCTAGTTCTGGCAGGGTCATCGTTAGGAAATTCAACAAGAACCACAAAGGGAGGCACGCCTCTCCCCTCCCTGGCGGTCGGAGGAAACTCTTTGAGGGACCTAGCAATTGGTATAAAGTGTCGGTAAGCAAAATATTAAATTGAAACTAGGTTACATTAAAGTACTGATGGGGATAATTGAGTAGCCTTAAATAACTATTCGATTATTCAGGAACATTCGAGAGCTCTGTTACTTGATTTACTAGGAGTGATGAATTGATCAAGCAATTGCGTTGCCGTTTGACGGTTATTCTGATCACTTCGACTCAACATAATCGAGCTGTAACATATTTGAATGTTTACTCAAACTTAATAACAAAAGATGCTTACTACTTTTTTCACTACAGTATGAATTTGAAAATAAATTCTTAGCTAGTGTAAATCGAGCACAAAGAAGTACTTAAGGAGCAATTTTATACTTGTCCCTATACCTTTAATTGTCCTATACTACAATGTTGGTATGATTCAAATTAAAAAGGATACGTAGGATTAGTTATTTCGTATTTGTTTTCATTTTCAGATTCCTCACGGAGCCAAGTACGAGAAATCGTTTCTGCTTAAAACACTACTGGATAAAATTTCTCCGATGACCCTATTGCCGATAGCCGTAAGTTTCTGAATTAATAAAGCACATTTGTGTCAAAATCAATTATTCCAGTGGCAGCTAAACGGACAAAGTTCAGTTTTCTATATCGACGAGTACAAAGTAGCAGAGAAACTAAACAACCTGGACAGGCAGATCCAGTTACCGAGCGGTTTCACCTTGCATATAAGGGTCTATCCGGGGTCTCCGAATGTGGACATGAACCAAAACGTTAAAGACAAGATGAAATTAGCGATGGCGAAGCGCTACAATTCAGTGACCAAAGCCCTGGACCTGACCAAGTTCCACGCCGACCCGGAACTGCAGAATTATTTTTGTGCACTTTTTAAACCTATTGTATTTTTGACAGTTTTGGATATTATTGCCGAAAACATACCGGAGTTGGAAGCACTTAACTTGTATGAAAATAGGATTAATGTGTTGAGTTATATTAAGAACCCGACTAAGAAGATTCCAAATTTGAAAATTTTACATATTGGCAAAAACAAGGTGAGCTAATAATAATAATACTGTTGCCGATTGTTTTTCAAAAATTAAACCGTATTGCAGATTGCAGACATATCGCAACTAGATTCACTACAAGAGCTACCCATCGTTGAACTGGTACTTGACGGAAATCCACTCTGTGACAAATTTAAAGACCAAACCACTTACATCAGGTATGATATTATTTGTTTTCCATGTAGATGAATTTATTTTAGCCAAATTAACTGGATAATGGTATAACATGGATGTTGCAGAGAAGAGAATCAATGATTGAAATTGAGGGGTTTTGTGTTCTATTTGTGATTGTGTGAAAAGTTTGAAATTTAAATCTCTTAGGTTGATTAGAAGATTAATTGCAGTAAGAAATTATTTCAGTTTCATACTTTGAAGGGTTTACAATTATTATGTATGCAGCAATTTTTTCTACAAACTGAATATATAAAAAAAGTGTTCTTTTGTGCAATGTGAAATTTGTATGTTTGTTTTAATTAACTCTTAATTGATACATACTATAAAACGGCAATAAACCAAGATTTACCTTAAAAGTAACAATCAAAGCCAACAATTGTTGGCTAAAGCTAAACAGGCTTGTTGGCCTAAGCCTAAAAGGCGCAAATACGTAATAAAACTTAAATAAGTTAAATATTTTGATTGCAAAGATCATTTTTACTGCCGTTTTAAGTACACCTTCAGCAATTAAATAAAGAGAACATTTTTATCTATAATCCTACGTTTGTATTAATCTTATACTGAATTATAAACAACTGCTTTGTGCAATTTAAACCGGCTACTTATACTATCACTTCTTCCTGATAAACTTTTCTTGTTCTTATAGGTGGTGTGAAGTAGGGAGTAGTTGTATACCATTGTCGTTTCCCTTTTGTTTTATAATCGCCCTTTATGTTACGTGGGCTTTTCCAAAAAATGTTTTGTTATTCTGCAGCTCCTTAACTGTGTGTACTAGTTTAGCTTATTGTAGGAAATGTAATGTTTCTTTGTGTTTTTGTCTTGAAACTTACAAATGTCATGTTTCACCGTGAAAATGCTTTACAAAATTGAAAAGAAAATATGTGGTCAATTTATACTTCCAGATTGTTTTAAAGAGTTAGATTAAGTACTGTTTTGTTAACTGAAAAGATGTGGTTCTTGCATATATCTTTAACACGCCTTGATTAAGATGAGAGCCGATTAATAAGTAGTTAAATGTAGTATATGTCTTCTAGCTCTCTGGCTTAATCGAAGGGTTTTCATGTAAAAAAGCTTAACCGTGTCGTCGATTCTAATTTAAATCTTATTAACTAAAATCCATGGTTTAAATAAACAGCTCCTCAAATGCAACCCTTATTTTTAGAAACAATTTCAAATCGGAGTTCTATTCCCGTTCGAACCACTCCAAGCATTATTTTTTGGGAAGCCTTTTTTGCTGGGGCTCCAGTCGACACCTATCGACTTACGTGATAGGACTTTTACTGGCCGGTTCCCGAACATAGTGCTCTACGGTTTGATACCGTATGGGACATTTCTTTATACCGCCGTAGCGGTATCGACGTCTTACGGGCCAGAACCGATTCGACAGTGGGTGGATATTGTGTGAGCTTAGGCGCGCCTCTCTTGAAATAATGCAGAACAATGTGTATAGTTCGAAGATGCGAAATTGTTTCTGACATTCGCAGGAGTGTACCTGCGAAAATGCTGTGTAATACAACTTAGCACATCAGTTAATAAGATTTAATTTGTGGTTATGTACTATTGATATAAGTATATTAAAGTTGTGATGAGTATTATGTAAGGACAAACATTTTTATTGAAGTGTTCATATAGATTCACTCTTTAAAATAACTTGGAAGTATGTAAATTTATAATTCAGTTTGTCTTTAATGACATATTTTCACTTGAAACTTGATATTTTGTCCTGAACACATTTTCACGTTAGCCATGTTTTTTTGCACAATATATAAATGCTATACAAGCAGGTAATGCCTTTAAAATAATATGGGAAGGATCGAAAATTGAGTTCAAAATAATAAAAATGTTCTCTTTCACTTCCAATTTGATTGGAAAAACTTTTTACAACAAACATCATTTGTTGTAATAAATGTGCTAAACATTATTTATCTCTTGTCGCCAAGAATTCTTTCAAGTGTAAATACTAATCAGTTTATATAACTTTGTCTTGACATATTCCTTGCACGATGCGAGATGCCCAGGACGAACGTTATATAACATTGGGCCTCTGGGGCCTCTATAATTTTTCTGTCTGCAGTGAAGTCCGGAAGAGGTTTCCTAAGTGCATGAAACTGGTAAGTAAACAACATCCGAATTCATTTGAACCAAAGTTACACAGTTTACACAGCGGTAGCCATATATTGCTGTAAATAATTTTTAGACATTTCCCTTGTCAATATATATTTTTCCTCATGACTAGCTTAAGCAGTTCCTGAAGTACACTATACTTACATACGTTTAACAAAAATTAATCGGTGCGTTATCCCATAGGATGGAATAGATCTACCTCCACCGATCGGCTTTGACATTGTCGAGGACCACCACCTCCCGAATTCATCCCAAACGTTCCTGTGTAACTCCGAGGGTAGCGGTATCGTCCGTCAATTTCTGGAAGAATATTTCAGAATTTACGACTCAGATAATAGACAGAATCTCCTGGAGGCGTACCACGAGGATTCGTCTTTTTCTTTGACGATGGACTATCCCTATGGATACGGAAAGGACAAGAGCGTACCGTGGCTCAACTGGTACGCGACCGACAACAGGAATCTGTTGAGATTGAAAAATCCAGAGAGAAGGATGAAGTTGTTGAAACAAGGGAGGCTGAGCGTCGTGTCGTTCCTGAAGGATATGCCGCAGACTAAGCACGATATCCATAGTTTTTCTGTCGATCTCACTCTATTCACGGTAAGTCAGATTTTTAATTTCGTCTTGAGCGTTGTGATCGAACTTTTTGTTCACAGGCACAAATGTTATGTCTGACCGTCGCAGGAATGTTCAAGGAATTGAAAAGCGGCCATAAAGTGCCTCCCTTGAGGTACTTCTTTAAAACTCTTCTCATCGTACCTGCTGGTTCAGGATTTTGCATATGTAATGAAATGTTACACGTCACCAATGCTACGCCTGATCAAGGAAAAGTAAGTTGATCTGTTATATCTATTTTAGCACTTACATGGTAACATTTGTACCGTTACATTTCGTAATATGAAATTTGTCTCATAAGTGGGTAAATTACTAAGTTATCTACCTATCTTAATAGGGCATGCAAAATAATAGCCATAATTTGACATAAGTACCACATGGAAACAATTTTGAATTTATTATTAACAATTTTCAACAAAAATTCGCACTTCTTTTAGTTCTTTGCATATAAAATGGTAACTACTGCGTAACTACTACTTGAGAGGTCGATTAATCGTGTAATTGTCCGATTGAAGCTGTGTGGTTTATGGATTCCTAAACGGTTTACTTCTATCTACTTGTAAATTTGCAGAGCTTTATATGGATCGTTCTTCTGATCTAATGTTTGTATATTTGTTACTAGGACGCTTTTAAGACTCAAGTCAACGCCGTCAGCGCCCCGACCAGCACAATAGTTTCGACGTCTCCTGGACCAAGCACCGTTCAACCCGCTGCCACTGTACCGGACGCGACTACCAAACAAGAGATGGTCAAGCAAATGTCGGTACAGTCCGGTATGAACCTCGAATGGTCATTTAAGTAAGTGGTCTTAGTAATGAGATATAGGTAATGGTACAATAAAAAAGACTATGATGTCGCGCGTGATTGGGCGGGGTTAATGACGTCATAGTGAGAGTAAATAGTGATCGGTCATGGGACGACTAGGATATGTTTTTATGGTATGTTTTACGAATTATTTAGAGCATTTCTATCTGATTTTTCGACTCGCTTAAAGTTCTTCGGCGTTCCAAAAAATAAGGACATGCAGGGTATATGGAAACATTTGTATAAACGGGTAAACTTTAATGTTAATAATGCTTGTATGTGTTCCAAAGATATTTAAATAGAGGTATAGCTGGTACCCTAATAAGTACAAAGTAAATTATATTATATACATCGGAAACATAGATTATTGAGCTAACTTATGTATGGGCAACCTATCGGTTCTTCAAATGTGAATTTTGTACCTTGAAGGAATTTTGGTAAATAAATAAAAGGGGAGAGGGTGCATATATCTCATTTTCCCCTCTCTTCTGTTACTTAGTCTAAGCAATGGAATGTTTCCAGATGTTATTTATCTTCGATCTTTACACTACTGCCTTTTACATATGTCGATCGAATCGTTAAAAACAATTACAGTTTTTTTCTTTAACAATCACATTTAGAATAGACCCGAATGTCGGAATGAAAGCGCAAGATCTCTTATATATAGATAACCTTGACATGCTATGACATTGATCAACAATTGACTTCTATGTACCTTAGTACGTTAGGTATCATATTGTATGTAGGAGTAACATTACAGAATGTCACAATGTTCTAATTTTTACCGTTCTTGCAGGTGTTTGGAGGAGTCTCAGTGGGATTTCCAACGTGCGACCCTTGTTTTCCAAAACTTACATGCTCAGGGCGTCGTTCCTCCTGAAGCATTCGTTAAATAATGTTTTTAAAGGCCTACTTTTGTGTTTCGAATCTTTGTGATAGAATATATAAATAAAACGGAAACTGTTGTAGATTTCTAGCAGATTAATGGTGTTGTTGCTATTTGCATTGCTATTAACATGTTTTAGTTTAATTATTTTGTATTATCTAGAATTAGGTTTAAGAGAAAACTACTAATGGTTAGGGTTAGTTATTGATGGAGTACCGTGAATGGACAAACGGAACTTGTTGTATTCAGTCCAGTTTATAACGAGAATTTAATAATTATTAAGTTTGATGGAGCTTTGGAAATGATTTTTTAAGTGAATTAACTCTTCATTTTTCTGTGCTATTGCACAGTTATTAATTCTAACTATATTTCAATTCAGTAGCTTAAATTGAGGTGTGTAAGGTATAAACTAGTTTACGAATGGTCGAAATGAAGGGTTAATTAGCTGACAGAATCAATAGATTGTGAATCAAGAAATTGTGTCTTTCAAATCAATTTTGAAGCTTTTATGTTCTTCAAAATACAGCTAAAGTACTTAAATCAAGTTTCAAAGACGTCAAAAATGTTTATGTAGAAGTGAAATTAAAGTTTAGAACGTTTTACTTAAAAATCACTTGCACTGTGGCTGAGATGTTACATGATGTTAAGCGGTGGATGTGAAGCCTTTGTCGAGTGGTTTTTAGGTATAACGTAATGGTTTTAATAACTTTCGTAGAATTCATAACAGGTTTCATCAGGATTTTTAATAATTCCATTGATAAGCAGAAGACTATTTTCCGTACCTCTAATAACTTGCTTTTTGAAGTGAGAATTATAATTATATTTAAGTTGAAGTCGGTTTTGTAGTATTTAGTGATAAAAACGATGTTAATGGTTGAACGTAATGATTCATAATTAAAGTAGTTATAATATTTTTAAATGTTTTGATAATCCTGGATGTAAATATGTAAGGAAGAAAAGATATTTTTTTTATGAAAGCATAAGAATATTAGTAATTTATTGTATATAAGTTAATGTCTTATCAGGTCCAAACTCTCCTTTATATATGTATGTACATTTTTAATAAAAAAAAAGGGTAAACAATTCGGGGTCTCAGTTCATCCTAACCTTTTGTTTAAACGATGTACTCTTTGCACCTTTATTAAGTCATCAGCTGTAGGCTAATAGTAACCATCTTAACATAGAATGTTCATATATAATAACTTGTTTGGGATAATAAGTTTACTTTTTTTAACCCAAGTGCCATGCGCTATTTCGTTTTGCGATCGGTCTTTTTGTTCATTTTTGTACATCTCGAGCTTCTTGGCAGAAGAATCGCAATTGACATCAAAACGAACTTATTACTGGTTAAATTTGTGTGTTGAAATAAATCGTGTTTGGAGATAAATGGAAGATGTTCGCGCTGGTGAGTTACAATTATTATTGAACAATAAGCGATTTGCATTTAGGTTAAAACAGGCTTAATGTGAGCTTTAGCTTAAGGCTTTAAATGTAATTGGAAACATATTTTGAATGTATTTATGTTATGAAGTGACAGCTTTCAATTTAGTTTACTACATAAGTAGTATTATGATTACGGCCCCACGAAACTAATCAATTTATTATTATGCAGGTATTGGATGCATTTTCAATACGATATGAATACCTTTGGGTCTGTATTGTCAAAAAGGTGCCTACGTTCTTTATGACCTGTTTCTGAAGGTATTTTAAAATTCCCCCTAAAGCACTGGACCAATTTTTCCCTGGATGGTTTAGATTCACAATTGGACCAGGTAGGTGGCGCTGCAGTGGCTGCATTACCGTTTCTTGCAGTTCGGACGGCTGCGTCACGATTTGTCCTTATTGTTCACATATAAATAACCTTTGTCTTTTAAGCCTCATCAACACCATACATACAACAATTGTATGTTTCACCTTCGCTTGTTTCAAACCCTCCCGAGCAGGCTGCACCGTGCCGTTTGCCCTTTTCTATCTGCGCGTCATTTCATCTACTTCACTAATATACATTACGACATACAGGGTGTAATGAAATTAAAAGCAAAGTTGCTTAAATAGAATTCCAAGTCTACATGTTGTTGTAAAGTGGGTATAATAGGGTTCCAGGAATGTGATTGGTTTTGATCCTTGAAATGGGTGTCTGATTGCCTTTACCAATCCACCAAAATTATTAATAACAGCCACTTTTCCATGGGTACAGTTAATGGACCTCCATGGGCGCCGGCAGGATTACTTTTGGGGAGGTGCATATGTATCTATATTACATTATATTAACTAATAACTGTGTACTTTACTAGGTATCCAGAATTAGGCATTTACTCTACGTCAGTTAAATTAGTGTCATGTTTAAGCCACGCATGCTTGTAGAAAAAGGGGAGAAAAATTAACAAAATTCAAGACGTTGAGGAAAGTTGGCAGTACTAAGCGTTTTGCGTTCCTATCCAAAGGATGAATGTATTAAAATTTGTTTCTTATCTCATTATCCCCTTCCCGGAGTCAGAGTGGTACGTTTTCGAAATTTTGAGTTTCTTTGATCGTCCTGAAATCAAAAACACCCTTTTACAAACACTATGGAATCATGAGGGCCAGGTCTCATGTAAAAATAATAATATCGTTATGGGCATGTCCTGTTCTCCGCATTTCTCCAAATATTTGATTACCAGCTGGTTCTGAATGCCTGGGAGGCTGTACGTTCCGTTAGATTTTTTGAAAATATTTTTGTTTTCTTGAATGCGAAGTATTGACGTATCGCTGAAGGGATTTCGGAAGCATTATTGGATACTTTTCACCATAAAAAAAGGGATAACCGGCACCACTGCGCGATTAAAATTTGAACACCCTCGTCTAGTTCGCATTAAATTCCGCTAGATGTCACTTCGCGACATTTGACGTTCGAATGGCCAATCCGGGGTGCTTTCGTCGCGTCCGATCCGCGGCGTTTATAAAATAATTTCAAAAATAAGTGTCCCGTCTTCACGTCGCAGAAAACGAAGGTGAAGGAATATTTCCCCTACGCGGTGAATCCGCTGTGATTTTTCGACGCCGAAGTGCGACACATTCTCGAAGCGGCCGGAGCGATAGGCTAGGCAAAAAATCGTGGTAGGCGAGTGTTTAAGTGTTTTTCGGCAATTGTAAAAAAGTTCCGAGAAACCCGAAGCGTTCTCGTCGATAAATATTCGGGTGGCCGTCTCGTACGCGTGCGATCATCCTCGTCCGTTTCCAGGTAAAATAACAGAAATGTCCAACGAGACGGTGCCGTCCATTTCGGACCTGCTGGGGTTGAGCCTGTCGTGCGGCCTGCTGGACCTCGCCCCCGGGAACCAGTCGGGATCGGGCGCCTCCTCGCCCCCGTCTTCTCACAAGGTAAGGGAAACTTTCAGCCGGGTCCGGGGACTCCCGGCTTCCGATCCCAGATCGCCCTCTGGATAGGCACCTGTTGCTGGAAAATGGCCGCCGTTTCTTACCCTTGGAGGTTCCGGAAAATTTTCAGTTCTACTTTTTATGCTTGCGCTTTCAGCAGGAGTTGTAAACTCGCTGTACCCAATAGGATGCAGATATTTAACCCATCCACAGTACATTACGTCTGCTGGAACAAACCTGACGTGCGCATAGTTATGAAGATTATTAGGATGGCTGTGAAATGGCTGAAGTTTTCGAATGTGCTGCTTAGTTTGAGATTTTTTCTCCTCCTTTTTACATCACTTTGGATGGTTGAACTGGATTAACTACCATAGGCAGAAGGATCTTCTTTTATACCTCCTCTTCTATATCTACACGTTGTTACCGAGTTTTACAGATATAAATAACCTTTATTTCCGTGTAGATTTTCCGGAATTGTGACCATGAGTTTTTTGCGTTTCTGACTTACTTGCTTGTTTGGCCGTCCAGGACTTTTCCGGAATTTTCTAGGAAATTGGTCATCGAATGAATGTTATGGATATTTTTTCCGAAAGCGGTCGAGATGAAATTTGACTCAATTTTGGGCGTCGTGCGCAGATAATGTTTTTAATAGTCAAATCGGCCAGTCACTAAATGGACGAAAAACGGGGAATTTTCATAATGAGAAAGTCCGGGAAAATCTTAGAAGGCAGGGCAAGGTTTTATTGTACCCTCTACGTCCTTTGATACGGTCGATAGAGGTCGTAAATGTTTTACAATAAACCCTTAGAGTTCGAAATTTGTGATTTTTCGAGTTTTTTTTATTTAGTTACTCGGGTGTTGGTTATACAGAAAAAGTTAAATAAGTGACGAACCGCTCAGAGAGGCGTATTAAATGAGATTTTCTAGCAGTAAATCCGTGAATTAGTTAATGACAAAAACTCAAAAAACCACTGTTTTGTTTTTTTAGCAATAGTTTTTGTAAAAAGAGATGTTCCTTTATTTTAAACACTCTAAAAGATATCCTTTTTTATGACAAGAAAAACGAGAGTATTTAACACGCTGTACGACTACTGCAATTTGTTGCTGAAGTATGTTTGTTTGTTTATCCTAACAGATATCGTTAATAATGCTTGCAAAACAATTTAAATGTTTTAAAAATGTTTATTGGTTACTCAGGACCATACTCCCGGATTTTTAAAGGGACTTTCCCATGCAAAATTCAAAAAAGATACTTTTTAAATATTTTAAAAAAACTTATTTATGATTATAATTTCTCTTAAGCATTATTAAAAATAGTTTAAAGGATACAAACACAAGGGCACTTTTAATTATTTTTGACCACTGCAGAGGGCGTCTTCCAAAAGGTGCCTTTTAGTTTGGGCGCACTTTTCTGCCTTCCTGTAGCAAATTTATTTAAAATTCCAACGCGAGTCAATTTATGAGACTTAAAATTAGACAATAAATCAAAAAAAAGTAGTTTCTTTTGATATCTATATGATTTTTATACGCGATTTTATGAAAACTTTTGTTTTGGTGGTAAATTTCCTTCTACAAAAAAGGAGGGGTCGTTTTTTAACTTTTTAGAGGTTTATTGTTGAGTTTTAAGTCTCACGAATTAAGTCATGTCGGAATTTTTAATAAATTTGTTACAGGGAGGCAGAAAAGTGTCCCGCAAATTAAAATACACTTTTGGAAGACTGCAGTTTTCAAAATAGTTGAAAGTGCCTTTGTGCTTGTATTCTTTAAAATATTTTTATTAATGTATACATGAAATTGTAATTATAAATAAAATAGGAATCGAATCATATCGATATCTCATCGCGTTCCAAATATACAGGGGTTGGCAATTTTAGTGCAACATTACGTTGAAATATCCACTGTATCTCGGAAATAGCTGGAGCAACAAAATTATTTGTGGCGTCACGTATCGGCAACAAATTAGCAACAAAATATACCGCTTGAATCATATCGATATCTCAGCGCGTTCAGGAGATACAGGGGTGGCAATTTTAGTGCAACACTGTTGAAATATCCACTATATCTCGGAAATAGCTGGAGCAATAAAATTATTTGTAGCGTCACGTATTAGCAACAGATTAGCAATAAAATATACCGTTCGTATCATTTCGATATGTCATCGCGTTCAGGAGATACAGGGGTGGCAATTTTAGTGCAACATTATGTTGAACTATCCACTGTATCTCGGAAATAGCTGGAGTAACAAAATTATTTGTGGCGTCACGTATCAGCAACAAATTAGCAATAAAATATGCCGCTTGAATCATATCGATATCTCGTCGCGTTCAGGAGATACAGGGGTGGCACTTTTAGTGTAATACTACTATTTTTAATAGCGTTTGTTTGACATGAAATACTGCAAGGGAATGTAAAAATAAAAACACGAAACTGTTGGTCTTACTTTTACCTGCTTCAACTGCTTTTTGTTTTATCTCCATTGCCTTTTCTGAATAAAGGTTAGTTAAGCAGCTGAAACCGTGCAGTAAAAGTACATACATTTTTGCACGAGTCGTCAGATCAGTTTTTAAGTTACTTAGCTAATTAAGGTATCATAATTCAATCAGTATTTCATAGTTGTTTATAAAAATGTGATGGAAATTACATTTGTTTAAAACCAGGCCATAGTTCAGGTGCTAATGCAACAATTTTGCTTTTAGGTAATTCAAATCTAACTTCTATGTTAAAAACATTCTCCTCTCGGTTACATTCAGTTTGCCAAGCTAAAATGACACATTTCAGCGGTCTTGGTTGCTTTGATGTGTCTCCCTGACCTCGTCTGACAGGCAGCTTGCCAGTATGGAACATTTCCTTCTATAATCGATAAGCAAAAAAGGGATATTGTCATTGTTAATATGTAGAAATGGACACTTATATACACCATTGTAGGATTTTATTTCAAACAAAAAACTTGGTTTACAATTGTTTCAATAACTGAATATTCTCTCGCGTCAATTTAACTTTTTATACCTGTGATTAATCAGGGAATTACACAAAACGGCGTTCAATGGAAGGGAACTGTAGCTTTGAAAGTTTTGACGAAACACAGGTAAAGTACGACAGTCAACAGGTAATCCAATCAAAGATATAAAAAAAATTAGGACAAACTTGTTTTTTTTTAAAGTTAAACCTCTACTCTCAAGTCATTTTTACAGTTACAGGTTATGCATTTAATAAAATTGATAAAAATATTTCCAGTTGAACTTCGAAGAGCCAAAGTTCCATTCGACTCCATTTCAAATGGGTTACAACATGCCGATGACCCCAGTGAAAAACCTACAGAGGAACATCTCATTGGGTAGCGCAGGCACGCCCCTTTCATCCCCGAATTCCCCTCCGTGCTACCTGGGCACGCGTCCTATAAGGAACTCTTCGCTTAGGTAAGAAGCCATTTTGTATTTTAAATCGATTAGCGCGAATAAATGGCGGTCGTTTCTTGGTAAAGTCTTGTTCTTTGTCACGTGAACGAGACGCGGCCATTTTCGATCAGAACGCCCAATGCGTGATCGATTTATTCCCTTGGAGGGGTTATTTGAACCCGTAGCGGCCATTTTGAATTTTAAGCTGCAATTACAATTACAACAGGTAGCGACCATCCTTAATTTGAACACCTAAATTAGTTTAATTTTTAGTTTCCTACATGTGATAACGTTATTAAGGGTAGTTTTACATAAATTTCAGTCCTTTTGCAGTTTGTAAGATGTTTTGGGATCTGGTTTCAGCGATTCTTGCACCAGCGGTAGCCCTTCGGTATACGATTCATCATTCTTCCTGCCCAATTCGAGGTCCCCGACGCCCGAAAAAGATTCCTTGAATCTCACCGATGCCGAAGTGAATCTCTCCGAGACACTGGTAAGATGTTCAAAAATTAATCGCTTCTGGAGTATCCAGTAAAAGTAACCACGATTTTTCGCTCTTCCTCGCAGAATTCTTTGACTTTAAATGACAATTTAAACGTCTCGCGCAATCTCTTCGGCAACGATGGTCTGAACGATTTGGACCTGCAGAGTCTGCAGAACCTGCAGAACTTGCAGAATCTACAGAACCTGCAGAATTTACAGAACTTACAGAAGTTGCAGGCGTTGAAGTACCTGCAGAGCCCGACTCCTGGCAGGTTGAACCTCCTCAGTCCCGCAGCTTGCACATTCAACAGTATCCAGGTAAGCTAATAGTAAGAAAATATAAGCAAGATTGGGGATGCACCTCTTGAGCTGTCAGTTTTAACATATATTTGTAATAAAGAATGCAAAAGTATTTAACTGGCAACGTTTGTCATGGTCCACCCGAATCTATCATGCACTTGTTGCTCATCTTGAATCCCCAGTAGATCTTATCTAGTAAAAAATGACATGACTATTGCAGATATCCCTAGGGACGTTTGGATAAGTAAGTACCATAAAAGAATTTACCTGTTACATCACCTTCTACTTCACGGAACCTGGAACTAAGACCTTAGATGGCGGATGCTGTGTCTATGGAATGGAGGTCTAGAGGATAAAATCAGCAACGAAGAGGTTCTGTACTACGAATGCAGAGAGATCGATGGCTACGAACTAGCGTGAAGATATGTAAAATAGCCTACCTGGAAATATCATGGAAAACGTGGACGTTAATAAGAAGTTATCGCTGACCTCAAAGAGGAGACAGCATTTTAAGGAGAAGTCGTATCGTTCACGGCAACTAAAGCAACAATGGCCACCAGTGCTTTGTAACCTGAGAAGTAATTTCATTTTTGGCTTGAGACAGTATGAAGCTCGACAGGTGCACACATGACAAGTCATGTGGAAATGACCCTCTGTTTTACCCATCATAAATACATGTAACAGGGACTGTAATATTTGCATTGGAACTGTTGGTTTCATAATGCTCAGTAATTTATCTTCAGTAGGTAACCCTCACCTTTGCCAATACCATGTCTGTGGACTTTATTACATAGAGTTGCAGTAATTTCAGCATTTCAGTGATTGGCAGCGTAAAACACTTTGACCACGTCCAGAGATCCCAGGTTGTGTTTTGTCTAGCTTTTCGGTAGAAGTAATCAATGATTATAACAAAGGTTTACTAATCGTTTTATCTTTCCAGCAAATCTTGGACAAATGGAACGGCAACCTCCCGTCACCGACCTCTCCGCTGAACCTGCTGCCCTCCCCCCTGCCCGCCGCCGGCGCGGACAACCTCCAGAACTTCCAGCTCGAGAGGGCCGTCCGCCTTCACCGTTCCGCCGCCTCGTTGTGCGACGCCACCTACACGTGGAGCGGCATACTGCCGACTCGCTCTAACGGCAAACCTTCGGGCTTCTCTAGCAAGGTGTTCCTGGGCGGCGTGCCCTGGGACATCACGGAGCAGCTGCTGGTGCAGACCTTCAAACCGTTCGGGCCTATTAAGGTCGAGTGGCCCGGGAAGGATAAGCACGCCTCGCAGCCTAAGGGTTATGTTTATATCATTTTCGAGGCGGAGAAGAGCGTTAAGATGTTGCTGCAGGCTTGCTCTGGTGGCCCGGAGGGGAATTGGTATTATAAGCTCAGCTCCAAGAGGATGAAGGCTAAGGAAGTAAGGCTTTTCATCCACTACTCTGTTCTTTACTCTTATTTGTCGCTGAAACAATTTCCTGAAATTTGTGTACAAGTTTCGTAATGTATTTGAGATCCGTGTGCTTATCGGGATGTCTCATTGAATTCTGTGGCCGTTGCTCAAGAAGAGTAGTGCTGAGAGCAACCATGCATAAAAATAATTCTCTCTTTCAGGCTATACTATTGACCATATTTCAATTGTAATAAATTTCTGTCGTTCATATAATGCAAGACCATTTGCATGTATTAAAATATATTATTTCTGTTCCATACTCATCCATATCTCCTTTTAGGTTCAGGTGATTCCATGGATGTTGGTCGAATCTAACTACACCAAGTCGACGTCCCAGAAGTTGGATCCGTTGAAGACCGTCTTTGTTGGAGCCCTACACGGTATGCTGAACGCCGAAGGGTTAGCAAAGATAATGAATGATCTCTTTGATGGAGTCATATATGCAGGTATGACTCAGCTAATGCGAGAGCTTGTTAATGTGATACTGTACGAATGCAGAAGAGATTCTTGATATGTAAGAGAAAAATTTTGAATATAGAATATATGTACAATGGGTATTTTCCTTCAGAAGAGGTGAAGTGGAAATTAATTGCTGTTAATGTGTACCGCTGACGTTGCTAGAATCCGTTTCAGAAACGTGATTCGACTTAACTTTTTGTAGGTATCGATACGGACAAGTACAAGTATCCGATAGGATCAGGACGTGTCACCTTCAATAACTCGCACTCTTACATAAGGGCCGTCGCCGCGGGATTCATCGATGTGAAGACGTCTAAATTTTCCAAGAAAGTAAGCCATACATCAACGAAACCTCCCTTACCGGTCCCCTTATCGTTTCTTGTAGTTACAGGTCGACCCGTACTTAGAGGACTCGCTCTGCTCCCTGTGCAACGTACAGCAGGGTCCGTACTTCTGCAGGGACATGAACTGTTTCCGCTACTTCTGCCGCATCTGCTGGCAGTGGCAGCACCAGCAGGACTTGCGCAACCACAAGCCGATGATGAGGACCTCGAAGAGCGGCCACGCCAGCGTGTGCACCGTCGGGGGCGCGTCGATGGGTTTCACCAATGCCGAATCGTTCTAAGCATCGTGGTTTGGCTTAACGAGGAAGATGAAGAAAGTAATTTACCTTCCGTGTTACCTCTTCCGTTGTTTTTGCCTAGCCTGCGTTGTGCGTCTCGTCTCGTATGCTATTTGGAAGCATATCCATGTTGGACGTATACGTATATATCTATGTTTAAAATTTTGTTGTGTTCTTTTTTCCATATAGTGGCTTATTCTTATCGTATAGCTTATCGTTATAAATTAGGTTAGATGATTGTTGGGATCACAAGATTCCGGTTCCCGATCAGAAAAAGAACTTGCCAACGCGATTTCATTCGTTCTTTTCGTTTCCTGATTCAAAGCACTTTAACGACGCGAGGGATCTTCTCAAAATACTGTTTTGTTTCACGCATTTTTAAAAGCACTAATTCAATTAATGGTAACAATTAAGATATTCATGTTTTATTAACTAATTTTTTACGTAATTTTATGATTAATTTTACGTTAACGCACTACGAAGAACAAAACATCTTAACATGATAGTAACACAGGAGAACGAATGAGCAAATTTTATTGTTTATTGAAGTTAATCAGTTTTAGTCATTACTAATATACTTTTAAAATAATATTTCCCAGATCTTGTTTAAAGTATGTTAATTTAATGTTAGTTTTAAGTGTTGATTTCTATCATATAATATTGTGGGTTAATTGTCGGGTTAAGTTGTTCTACATGTTAATATTTAAAAGAGCTCATGTTTGATATTGTGAATACTTTGGCGATGGATAATGGTTATTCGGATATTTGGCCCGATACGCCTCGTCGAGCCAAATTATTGTTCGTTTTTAAAGAGTTTATTAAAAATTGATTATTGATCCAACTTACACTTTTTTCTAGTTTTAGTGAGACAAACATCCCTGTTTCGACCTCAACGCCTTACCCTGAACCATGCATGAATGAACGATGCCGTTTACTTTATTCGTTTTATTTAGTTCTTTATGTTTTTACGTATTTTAATGTGTTGTGTTTGTTTTTTTGTTATTTAGAGTTCGTTTTGTTTGATTTTGTTTTATATTGTGATCGTTCAGTTATAAGTTAAGGTGAACGCGTTTAACGCCATGTTTAGATATTTAAGGACAATTTTACACTCTGTTAAGCGCATTCACTGTTTTTAAAACTTTTATCGTGAATGTTTTAAATGTCTTTTTATTGTCAACGGGAATATGGTGGACTGTTCGAGGAGGTTTTACTTAATTCATTAAAATGAATTTTAGAAATTATCGATGTACTGTTTTCATTGTAATATACCAAATGGACCAAGTTTTGAGATACGTACCATACAATTTTTTCGCACTAATCAAATAACATGGCGGTTCGTTTCAAAATTTGGAAAATTTCGAAACTAATTCGGGTGGAAGGGCTATCGTTTGAAAGATATCCAAAAATAAACGTATATAAGATAGGACATGCATATTACATCAACCGTACGATAACACATTGAAGTATATTGGAAAATTTTGTAACGGGATCTTGGAAATTGCATGAAATTCAACGTTCAGGAAAACAAGACTAAACATAAAACAATTTTAATGATTTATTTAGTAAGTGCATGTCTACATTTTTATTACGTCCAACGATGTACATACATGGTGCATAAATACTAGTACTTAAACAGTTTTCAAATACATTTTCCCTTACGAGTAGTTACGATATGTATAAACAAGGCCTAAATTAAATCGTTTTCATTCTTGCTTTGGCGCAACACCGGAGAGATCTGCGAAAGTTACGGTCTTTAATAGCTTCGGTATATATAAGGAAGTTAGTTCGGATTGTTCCTTGTGCTACAATTACCCACATCGATATTGAACTAACTTCGCTAGAATTTCATATAAATGTTCTATAAAAGCTTAAAACTAAGTAAAAACATGTATGTACATGATAAGATATTTCCATACGTATAGAATGTTAGTATGTTTTACCTCAATCGATGGAAATTTGGAATGAGTACATGCAACAAGTTTTCAAGCTTCATCGTGACACCCAACGACTTTACGTTTCTCTTTGTACAATGTCTATATACCTACGGTAACGTTAAAATACACTCCACTAAGACGCATCTAAAATATAACATTCCATTAAAAACTTTTAACATACAATAGATATGTATTTACAATAGAGATTTAATATTTCTTTAGTCCAAATAAACTTATCCTATAGGTAATAGAGCCGAAGGTCCGATGGGGTACCGGTTCTACCTTGTCTGGTCGTAAGGTGTGTGTGTCTCTTCGATTGGTGTAAATCGATACATCATTGGACTTTCAGTTGTAAAAATGTTCAGTACAAAACCGCTAAATATTCAACAAACAAATTTAGCACGGTTGATTAAGGGATGATTACTAGATTACTAACACGTAGATAACATGTAATAAGGGTGGTTTTGTGGAATAATGATGGGACAGAAAGGTCATTATTACATTAAAACCAGACCTCTTTGAAGTAAACTCACAGTGGAAATATCACTTGTGTCGAATAGCACGAGACGCTAACATCGATTTAAAAATTTTCAATACAATTTTTTCGAAATCTTTAACATTAATGTAAGCCTCGATAAAATATATATCCACACAAAATTATAGGAATCTGTTTAAATGATATGCATGTAAGCTATCACTGTTACGACACACAGGGTATTCTTCTCTTTGAACGGGTTATAAGCTCAAGCCAGGTAGGTGTATTTACAAATGATGAGGTAATTTCAAAACAAAACGTCCTCAAAAGGGGTGCAGTACCTGCATCGTACGTTTCAAGGGGAATACAGTTTTAAAAATCATTTCGGTGAGTACTTTGAGATCCCTTGGTTCCCTGTTGTCCACTGTTTTACTTTACGAATTGATTTACCTGGAAAAAAGAGAAATAATACTGGAGAATGATTGATAAGACCTGTTACGTTTAAAACTGTTATTTAACTCCATTCTGGCATTAGTAACGCCACCTAGCGAACAATAGCGACTCCTCCGATTCTATCTCGCTTCTACCTCATGCCTACGCCCAATCGCATCCTTTAGGCTAGTTCCATTGCACCACCTTTTGTCATCGTTACGTATAAGAATTTAAAATCTCCATCCTCACCTGAAACCCAACGTTTCTCTGTTGAAAATCGCTGCTCTGCTTGAAAGGATTAGCGCCTGGTATGTCCAAGGTGCCTCCGGACCCGACTTGGTAGGTAGCACCGTAACTGTCCTGCTGCGCTAGGTCCTGCAACCTATTGCTGGACAGGGCCCTCGGCAAAGGATTGCTGGGCACTCCGTGGGGCGCCAGGTGGGACGTCTCCTCGGCCACCTGCCTGGGGTCCTCGGTCTGGGGCAGGTCAGACACGAAACCTTGGTCGACGCGGTAGAAGTTGATGAAGACGAAAGCGCCCAGAACTTGAACATGAAGAATTCGAATCAGAAAACTTAATCGTACAGTTTTGCACTATTTCTGATAATGGAACTTACCCAGAAAGCATATTAGACCGTATCCGCGAAAGGTGGTGGTCGAGCCGAAGGTGTTGACCAATATCCCACCGAGGATCGCGCCGCAGCCCCTCCCGAAACCGTGATGGATTCCCTGCAGGACCCCTTGGGCAGAAGAGCGAAACTCAGTCGGCGTGTTATGGGCTATATAGGAGCAGCAAGCTGCCCAACATGCTGCATGAGTGATGCCCTGAAATAAGTAAATTGAGTGAGGAGTCTTGGGATCTAGAGGATAAGGAGTTTTGAAGTCTCAAGGTTTTAGGGTGTGGGGTTCTTGCTTGGGGATCTCGGAGGTAAGGAGCTCATGGGATTTGAGTTTTGAGTACATAAGGGTCTGTTGAACCCAGGGTGTAGGGGCTTCTGGACCTAGTGTGTTTAGAGATCTTGCGGTCAAAGTACTTTGAGGTCTTGGGACCCATTGCCTTGGACGCAACTCAATGGTACTCCCATACCCTACGTAGATGCAGCTGTCAACTTGGGCATTGTTATGGAATAGAAACTCACGTGGAAACCCCAAGTATATGCGGTGGCAGCACGAGTCAACCGTGCGCTTTACAGCATGCCGTTAGGTTAGGTTAGGTTTAGGTTTCAAATAGGTTGGGTTGGGTTAGGATAATATTGAAATCAGGACATCTTATGTACCAGAATAATTCAGAAACCAATTACAAAGCGACGTTGCAGGAACAAATTGGGCCAACAAGACCCAAGGAAAGCCAGTGGACGAATAAAGGCCGATGATGATGAAGACATCCAACATTATGAGGGTTAATTCTCTTCCCCTACCTGCATGAATTCGAAGGGAAGCACCCACCACGGGTTCTTCAGCCACGATATATAGAGGAACCTGAGCGTGTTCCCTATCAACCCCAAGCAGAGCACCTTCACGTGCCCGATCTGCCGGATCAGCCTGAAGCTGAAGAAGTACGCGAATATCTCCGAGATGTGGTTGATGACGGAGGCGACGCCGAAGAGCGTCGGGGTGCCGCCGTAGTCCTGCAGGTGCCAGAAGAGGAACGTGAAGATCAGGCCGATGCCGAAGCCCATGAACCAGGCGACGAAGAGTATCGAGGCGCACTTCAGGTTCTTGAACTGCTTCATCACCGTCAGCCACTCGGGGATCTCGCGCGCCGTCTGGGCGAAGATCTTCGACTGGAAAGGAGAAAATGCTAAAATGGAATTTACAAGGTGTGGCTTGGTTAAAAGACTGGAGAAAGCTTCAGAAATTGGACTTATCCTCTTCTTCAGTCTTCTCCAAAGTGTTTAATCGAGGGAAGATTGTCGAAAAGTTCTTTAGACCTTGCAGAAAGTGAGTTTCGTTTGGACACCAGGTTTTTGGTTCAGGTTAGAACGTACTACTTTTAAACCTTTGGCGAACAGATCCAAATAATTCAAAAGCTGGTGCCCAACTCTACAATAGTCTTGCTCCTGTGTCCCTGTCCTTACCTTTGGTTCCGTCGGTTGAGCCTTGGGCAGGGTGGCGGCCCTGGTGTCGGCGAGCGAAGGCAGATCGAGCTGCGTGGCGAGCTGCGCCTGCATGCGATCCTCCTCGGTCAGCACCTGCTGCTGGGGCTTCTCCTCGTCGTCGGGCGCCTCCTGGGGCACGTCGTACTTGAACGTGATCTGCGTGGCCGTTATGAGCGCTGCCCCCATCAGCACGGAGAACGTCGCGAAGCATATCGTGTAGTTCTTCTCCTTCGGGTCGGGGCCGCACGGGTGATTCGGGAAGGAGGTCGAGTGGTCCAGCGCTATGCCGAGGAAGAACATCGCGAGGCCCCAGCCCAACGAGCCGAACATCCTCTGGTGGCTGTACGTGTCGGTGTCCTCGTCGAGGAGGGTCAGCACGGCGGAATCGGCTAGCGTCACGGCCGGCGCGCTGAAGAACTCGCCGATGATCACCAGGAGGAGTAGCAGGAAGAAGGCCTTCTGGATGTCTTGAGTCTTGTAGACGATGGAGGAGATCGTGGGGTTCACCCAGCCCTCGTGCTCCGCCTCCTTGTAATTCGACGCGAAATCGACCGGTATCGGCGAGTGGCCCGCCCTCACGGGGGGCCTCGGGAGCCTAGGTTGACGGGGAAAACTGAAAAAAGGAACCTTAAGATATACTTCCGCCATCATTGAATTCTTCCAATTCCGAAAATGCTGAATTGACTAGCTGCAAAGCATTCCGGTGGGACCGGTGGGACATTCAGAGGGACCGGTGATACCAAGGAGGAAACCAAGGGAAGCAACATTTTTCTACTCATCTGACATGGCCTGGAAAAGCACTCTGTTGTACGTGAAAAGTATCTCACCTAATTTCTTTCTCGGGAACGACAGGAACGACAGGAACGACGACGGTAGGAGGTACGTTAGTGTAATCGGCCGACCTCTTCGTGATGACCCCTATGCTGACGTCCGGAGTGGCCAGATACCCCGTGTAATTCCTGATCTCCATGCACGAAGTCGCCGGCGGTTGTATCGACCCGAGCGGCACCGTGAAGATGATCCAGGAGGCGAGCGAGGCCAGCAGGAGCATCTTCCCCTTCTGCCACCTGTCGGCCAGGCTGCCCCAGAACGGGGCCGAGAGGAACTCGACGAACGGCCTGGAGCCGATGAGGAAGCCGCTCTGCGTCGCGTTCATGCCCATCTGCTTGAAGTAGACGCCCATCAGCGGGAAGAGCGAGCCGAAGGCCGAGTAGAAGAAGAAGTAGAAGCTCTTCACTATGAGCAGCTCCTGGTCCACCGGGCCGAAGAGCATCTCGATGAAGTCGGTCTTGCCGCGGATCTTGTGGGTCGCTTCCTTAGGCTGGGGATACCTGGAAACAGTAGGAAAAGGTGGCTTAAGTTTTTCTGGAGAGACTAAAAGACCATCGGTAATTTATGTTATAGCTTTTAAGTGGCACTGGACTACGTGACTTAAACCCTTATGTTAATTGCATCTATACATAGATCTGTAGGAAAGCGAGCATATTTGAATCTAAAAGAGAAGAGAAATACCAGCACTGGTAACTTCCTGTAAATAACGTCTATCGAACTCTGGAAGAGACCCCAAATCTCCCCAATCGCCAATCGCCCATAAAACATTAGGGGGAGTTACGTAAAGTTCTCGAACTTACATGGATGGATCTACTTCTCCCGTCGCCTCCGGGTCGACCCTCGGCCTCACCGCCGCCTGGAGGGGCACGGCCGCGGCCGCCCCGAACTCCCCATAATCGTAATTCCCCCCGCTCAAGTTGTCCATCCTCGCACCTCTTCAGTACTCCAAGTCCGAGACTAACCCCGAGGAAAATCGATGGGGAGCCTTTTGACAGATCGCTCCGTGCTCCCCCGAATGTGGCGGGGGAAGGGCGGATCGATACGGGGGGCGCGGGGCGCACGCGCCGCCGCCGCCGTTCGTAAGGGTAACGGAAATTGAAGGCGAAGGTTGAGGACGCGGGGTTTTATCTCTAATTCACATCGACTTTGTCCTTCGCAAATTTTCGTGGCGTAGAAAATCATTTCAGCGATTTCCAAAAAATAAGAATTTGAAATTATGTCAAAAACGTATTCCTACAGGGCGGTAAGAAGTGTGTTAGAAGAGGGATAATGTGCCTGGGCTATGCAAGAACTATCTTGCCAGCTCCACGCTTCCCAGCTGCTTTGCCTCGCCTCGAGTTTCCTCGCCTCGAGTTTCCTCGCCTCGCATCTCCTCGCCTCTCATTTCCTCTCCTCGTCTCGCGTTTCCTCGCATCACCTCGCCTCGCCCTCTCTCCTGTCCGAACGTGGGGAATACCCCAAGAAACAAAAGTTATGTAGTGTCAAAGTGTGCTTTTGCATTGGGGGTAGTTTCCACCCCTATTTGGGGTGAAAGTTTAAACATTTAAAATAACCACAGAACATGATAGAGGAGTCAATTTTAAGCAATAAATGTTATATGAAGTTGTTTCGATAAACCAATAGTTTTCGAGTAATTCGCGATTGAAAATATTGATTTTTGGTTTTAAAAATGCATGTTTTCGGGTTTTTTTGGAAATAATCCAAAACCCATTGGTAATAGCGAAAAAGTCATAATGAACAAAAACAAAAGAAACAAGAAAATAAGTCTAATGGCGTTTTTTGTATGAAACCCCCACCACTTAGCTCGAAATGGGAAATGGCGCGTTCCGCGCAATGTTCATGGCCATTTTTCACACTTTTCTCCAAACCCATATGTAAATCGAAGATAGCCAAGTTGTAGGTTTTGATGTCCTCTTTCAAAAACCTTTAGAAAAATTAAAATCGGCCGATCTCAGTTAATAGGCCGAATTTTGTAAAATTTCGGTGTATGTTGTTAATAATCTAATTGTGCAAAAACTATTTACACTACAGCATCCAACTTCTGCATGTTTAAAGTAGATATGATAACCTAATATTTCACTCAAAATTAGCGCTTCAGGTTTAAAGTGGGCAAAGCTGTGAATTTTTTGAGAAAAGGGTTAATTTTAACGGTTTTTCCAAGTTTTTTCGGTGAAAAATGCTCCTATAACCTTTTGGAGAGGCTCATTTTGAAGGTCTTTTAATTCTCTACAAATCGTCTGTACGACGTATTGCATTTTCGTCAATAATTTTCACGCTATGGTGGAAAAAACGGAAAACCGACCAGTTTTTTTAAATTTTTGCTGCTTAAAAAAATCGCAAAAGCTCATATTTGTCAAGATTTTCAGTTTTTATCATCTTTGGTCCATTTTAAACAGTTTTTTGGTCGGTCTACTGTTAAATTTTACCTACCAAAAAAACTACAAACAGGGTTATGAGGTAGAGCCATTTGTGGAAAATTCTTCCCTCTTGACCTCCAAATTGCTCAATATGTACCCATCATTCCCAAAACGTTAAGGAGGAAAAACTCAAAAACAAGTCCTCCGGTCAATCTCCTCTGCTGTTATCTCGTGGAACTGAACGCCCCCGATTTTTCCTACTCTCTGATCCGATCGTTCAAGATAAAGTCAAAGAGGTGAATTATCTGCGCTCTCCATCTCCTTCTACCGCCGTATATAATCTCCTCTTGGCGATGAGCGCGATCAGTACCACACGAGACGACATGAACGGCTCTCGATAATATCGAAACGACCGGAGAATGAGTAATAGTTTCCTCAAATAGCAAAGGATAGATTACCTCGAGTTCTTCGCCTATTTCATCCAGGGTCGTACAGAAAACGTGATGGATCTACAGAACTACGTCTACACCCAATTGGCTCCGGAGGAGTTCTACAACGTGCCGGAGAAGGAGGAGACGAGGCTGAGCATCTTCGGCCAGTCTCCGCTGTCGCTGCACCAGAAGAAGTCCTCCAAGTCGAAGAAGCTCATACTGAACACGCTAGATATACTCATATCGTTGTTCCTGGTCACCCCCATGGTCGTCGGCAACTGGCGCGGCATCTACCAACTCATGGACATCTACGGGAACTACTTCCCGGCCCTGGAGGGCCTCCTGTGGGCGAACTTCGCCCACCTGGTCTTCGCGCTCTGCCAGAACGTCTTCCACTACCTCATCATCGAGAAGCAGTACAGGAACTGCTTCCTGCAGCTGCTCAACTTCGTCGTCGTCAAGTGCTACACCCTCGTGTTCGCCTGCGTCTCCATCCTCCAGAGCAGGTGCGGCTGGATGATCATGGACCGCTTCTGCGGCGTGCGGCTGACCGCGTCGGGCAGCGCGACCCTGGAGGGCAGCTCGACGAGCATGTGGTTCACGCTGGTCTGCGTGCTGCTGCTCTTCGTGCTCAAGGGGCTCAACAACGTCGCCTCGCCGCCGTTCGTCATCGCGCTCGACCTCGAGGACGAGATCTTCCTGTTCAGGATCCGGTACTTCTCTAAGGTGAGTGCGAATCCTTCTTAACAGGCGTTATCCTATGTGGAGGTACGTGCAAATTTCCATGTGGAAATCGTGGTTAACACTCACTTCATTAAGATGCTCCCGATTGCACGTCTTCTACTCTTCTCCATACAAAAAGGCGTCAACTCTCAAGAACTCCCTTAAGCAACTTCAACCAAAAACAAAGCCCAACACCCGAAGCTCATGTTGCAAAGGTTATCAGTGCGAAATTTTATTTTATGCATGTTTGAAGTGGACATCATGAGCTTTGATTTCCCCAAATATCGTTACCTAATATTAAAAATTAACAAAGTCGTGAATTTTTTCAAAACGAGGAATTTTCCATGGTTTTCCCGGCTTTTCTCGCTTAAAAATGACCCGACCAACGTTAGATTAATTTCATCAAACATATAAGGTTGGCGAATCCGTCTATATAAAATCAAATTACGTTAATTACAGTTAATAGAGATCATTTTGCTACAGATTTACAGAATTTGTTTATATTGCAATTAACTCTGAAGGTTTATTCCAACTGAAAGTCAACATAATTACATAAATATGGGATCTTACTACCAACCTAATTATCGACCATAACCTCACATTTTTAAACCTAAATCATCAATAATTAAACACATTTGATACTTACAATACGTACGTATTTGCTTTAATTACATCAATATCACCATTTCTAATCGCACCCCCGGGAATAACGTCCTTAATCCCTTGTCGCTTAGGAAATCGTCCCTGCCTGACGTTTGCCACTTTCCTCGCTTCGTCCCTGGTGAAATTCTTCCACACAGGAGGGGAAAACCTGTATAGGTTCGGGGCCATAAGGTTTATCTCGCTGGGATCCTCAGGCCTGAAGTGGTGTAGCAATCCCTGGTCGATGGAACCCTTGGCGTAACTCGCCACTACCTTCGATTCCTGGGGCGATTCCATGATGGATCTGAGTATATCCTGGATGTTCCTGGGATGATATGTGGATGGGTGCCTCGCCACTACGTGATGGTGGTTACTGGAAGACCCGTGGGTCTCCGTGGAGAAGGTGCGCGGAGGGGGACCGTTGATTGGCCAACCGAAGGGTCCCGGGGTGGATATGGTCGGGAGATTTTGGCCGATGCAGTCGTAAACCTGGAAGAATGCCTCGCTTATCCCGTATAGAAAAGTGATTTCATCTGTGACTTACCGAGGTGTAAATCAGTAAAATCACCACGACGGTATCCATTGTGTGCTGACATCGTTCGTACTGAGTTGGGTGAATGAGGAAAGTTAAGTCTTCTTTTCTTCGCATGTTGCCGCTATTATCATTAAAACGCTATTTATTATAATTAACCTGGTATTTAGTACGGATTCGTCACGAGAGAGATTCATCGTGCGTGTCATGCAGCGTTTTTCCTGGTGAAAACTGAAAGTGACAGTCTATCAGTGATATTTTTAAATATTAACCTCCTATTCTTCTGTAATAAAAGTTTCATGGGATTCATGAAACATCCCTGCCTGAAATATCAAAGTTCCAACTTGATGAAGTTTTCTCTTCTTGAATTTATCTTAGTTTCATCATACCCGATCGATGTGATTGCATATAATCTTGCTGATTGCGAGGTGATTTAGTTATCTTCTAATTCGAGAGAGGGGAAGTAATTTAGTCATAATGATTAATTACTTGTAATATGTGTCATGTAATTTATCAATGAAAGCGAAAAAAATGGTTTAAATTATTCGTCGAGAATTTGGAATAATTTCTGTGTATCAAATAATAATAGGTATGAATATTTTGATCAATTAAATCGTTATGTAAAGCGATCTTTGTATCATGGAGGATCAAAAAGATCTTTTGAAACCTTCAACCTTCAAAAGTGTCTTAAAATTGAATCTAGGAGGTTAATGCATGGTCTGGACCAGTTAAGAAACTTGAAACTATTCAGAATTCCTCCTAGGGTTGGTCAAATGCCTCAAATTTCTCTTTACACCAAAGTAGCTAACTGAAAAGCTTCTTTATTGCTCAAAATACGACTTAATTGACTTTTGGTTATATTTGATCCATTTGGAAGCCCTAACTAAATTAGTCAAGTTGGTTATTCTTCAGTACAAACAAGAAAATATTGTTCTAAAATAACTGAAAAAGGTTGGATCGCCCAGAGTATATGAACAAAAGTAAAAAATTCTAAAGCCCAAATGTGTTATCCGGTTTGGAAATAAGTAAATTAGTCAGAAGTCTTCCTGAAGTTAGTCAAGTGCCTTAAGATACTTTCTCAATAGAAAAACTTGTTCAAACACTAATTGAAAAGTTCTGAATGTTTTCAATTATGATTTTTACACAACCAAGAAGCATCAAAGTCCAAATATGAGTCCAAGAGGTTTTTGGTCACAGAATTTCTACTGAATTTAGTCAAATGTCTTCACTTAGGTACGTCCTTAACCAAAATATCGTGCAACAAAGCTAACTCGTTTAGCCCTCCATTTTCTTTTTGAGTCCTGTTAATTCCTTCTAGCAGTAATAAAAGTGGAACACGTCGAAGTACGTGGAAGAAGGAAGTAATAGACAAACAGGATTAGAGGAGAAAAATACACCACGCAATGGCCAAAACTGCCCTTCCTTCGCCATTTTGGAAAATGGTACTTTTTTGGATTAGCTCTAGCGATTTAAGTGGTGTAAGACTAATCTTCCACTAACTGGTCTTCCTGGTCGTTATAATATGATGATAAAGAAATATGGCATGAAGACCATAGTAGATTAAACTATGGTGGTGTGATTTAAGAGTATCTATGTTAAGCGTCATACGTGATGCTACTTATATAATATAATATTTGAAAGGTTTCTTCAGGGTGAAAAGTTTTAAGTGTAAACAATAAGGAAAGCGATAAGTGATTGTAGATTTTGGAGTCTCCATTGAAATAGCAGCAGGAGCTGACCTTTTTCTTTGAGCGGCAGCAAGAAATAATCTTCATACGGAGATCGAAGTAAAGTTTTTCTGCGTCCAGAAAAACCCGGCCCCTTCGCCTTTTTCCGCGCCGCCTCTCTCTGGGGGCCTTTCCTCGGCCGTCGACGGCAAGAACAATAAAAATAATAACAACAATAACGATAATATGTCGTGTGACGTCGTACCCCTTCCTCGCACTAACCTAGGGCGACCGACTATTTACTATTCATTGAAGTCGAAGCGTGTAGTGCGGCGTCCATCCCGCGGTCCCTCCCAGCGCCGTTCGAAATCTCGGATTATGTGAAGAAAGTTCCTTCGTCTCCTCGTTCTTCGCCTTCTTCGCCCTTCCGAGCGCTTCTTCCCGGGGAAGATGAGGAGGAGCACGGCCGGCCTCCCGGACGATTTCCCAGGTACGACGTTTCCGCGCTCGAGTCTCGTTAGATTAATCAATCTTAACTTAAAACACACTGGCTTTACGTAGCGATGGTGGTGCAAAAAATTTTTCCAAACACGACGTGGTTTGGGATTTGCCAGAAACAGAACGGTTTGTTTGTTAGATTGAGACGAATCGTCGCGGGTTTTGGTCCAAAAATCTACCCAAGGGATGTTTATGTTGGTATAATGTTACTAATGTACGTCCTCCTAACTTGCTCCTAAAGACATTTAATGATTTGGTTACTTCTTTATCTTGATACCATCAGGTACTTCCAATTTCCACCAAAAATATGCCTTAAAATCGCCCTATAAAGCAGTTTCTTTCTCTTCATTTTGAATTAAAGGCAATACAAACTGATGTAACACAAGTAATCAACGATTTTTACTGTCGTTTGACTTAAAGGACTGTTAATTAAATCTAAAAAAAATCTAAGACCCCCTGTTCCTCTTTGAGAGATAGAAAAATACCTTTTTCCAGTGCAGAGATCAAATTACTTCAGGATAACACTGACAAAAATATTTTGTCCCTGTTTTCACCTCCTAAGAAAGAGGAACTTGGAATTGCAATTTTTTCCTGAATCATCCTGGGGTCTCCGAGTTATAAGCGTGCATCATTTTCCACAAAATCATCTCTTGCTAGTAATAACTATCACTGTTATGAATTTTTTAAGAGAAAATCGTTTGATACACCTTTTCTGGCTTTTCTCGGCTAAAAATGGTCCAATCACAGTTTACAAAACGCCATTTTATAGGGTATTCTATTCTCTACAAATGTTCTATTGACAGTAACGTGATTCATTCGGTACTTTCCACGGCATAATCAAAAAACCAAAAAAAGACACTTTTTGGGTGATTTCTTGTTTATAACAAACAAACTATTCCGAATTTTTGGCTGGCATTCGGGTTTTAATCATCTACATCAAAACATCCGACGACTTCCTGTCAGCAGTGGCGTACTGGTCACAAAGCCTGCCGTCGCTTTATCCATGCCGCCATCTGTATCCTCTCCATGCGACGATATAGTGAGGTAAACGCCAGTCATGTTCATAATGTCTTTCGTATGCTGTTACAAATTTAACGATCTCTGTCTGATTAGCTGATTGGTCTGATTGTCTGAAAGAGGAGAAACAGAGAGAGTATGACGTAAGGACGAGATTTGACGAGCCATTTCTTTTAGAGCTTCAGGACAACATTGATAAAAACTATTTGTCCCTATTTTCACTCCCTAGGGAAGAGAAACTCGGAGTTGCAATTTTTCCTGAATCATTTCCTCTGAGTTATAAGCGTGCAAAGTTTAAAGTTTCTAACTATTAGAGGACTTTTAGGTAAATTCGTTCAACTAAACAAGTCGTTCTTACATTGAAGCCCCTAAATTCTTCCAGCCACTCCCCGTTTTCCCACTATGACTTTGTTTCTTATTTCATTACTTAATCTCCCGTGTTCTGCTTCGTTATTCTTAATTTTTATTCTCGTGTCGATTAAAGGGTCGAAAGAAACCCAAGATAAACATCTCTTGGTTACGTTCTTATAGGAGTACAACGACGTTTGGTCGTAGTGACATTGTAACACTATACATAACTGCAACAACGATTGCGTACCTAACATTAGTAATTTGTGAGAGTTTTCCTTCTGACTATTATCCGTTCGTTTGCGACTGACAGCTCGCCAGCCTCATTATGAATGCGAATCTTCGTAGGTTGTGTATTGTTCGCCTAAAGAATTTCTCGATAACAAGGTTTAAATAAGAATTTCATGTTGTGGCATTTACTTTTCTTGGTCCACCAAGTAGTAAGTCGAATGGAACTGCGCACGATTTCGAAAGCTGAACTGAAATGTTTCAATGGTAAATAATAGGAATCAATCATGACTTGTTCGTAGTAAATCTGTGTGCAATAATTCATAATACCACTGAATTTCCTCGTTACACTTTGGTAAGCCTTTGGTTTACCAGCACGTTATCGTGGGGACCCATAATTTGAGCTGCCAGCCGCAAACCGACTGACCATAGGGTACCATAGGTATACCATACCATGGGTAGGGTATACCATAGGTACCATAGGGTGCATAGACCTGCGTACTCTTGAGGTCACGTCTCAGCCTCACTATATTGGGGGAGTATCCTTGGACCAAGACCCACGAGTCTCATTCTAACGAATCCCTCGTCCCGAAAGGCTTCAACACGAAATACTACGCGTTCCTGACGATCCTCGACTCGCTGTTCTCCGCCCTCGTCGTGTGCCCCCTCGTCGTCGGCTACTGGCGCTCCGTCTGGACGCTGATGGACGTCCTCGTGCTGCCCTCGGACGCGCTCCTCAGCTCCGTCGCGTCCGTCGCGATCGGCGCCTGCGGCCACTTCCTCTTCTCCTTCTTCCAACGCTCGCTCTCGGACAACTTCCACCCGGACAGGAACCGCGTCCTCTACTACCTCGTGTCGCGCTCCTACAGCGTGTGCTTCGCGTTCACGTGCGTGAACGGCTGGCGGGGCCCCTGGAACCTGCTCGACCTGCACACCAACAACTCCGTCGTCACGACGACGATGGTCGGCGTCGTGGCGCTCGTCTCTATCCGAGGCCTCAGGAACATCCTGGCGCCGCCGTGCGTCGTCGTCGCCGACGGCGTCAAGGGGTACTTCGAGGTGGTCACCATGTTCAGGATCTCCGTAAGTAACGCACGCGGGAATGTTGAGCGTCGTGCATGAAGTCACCAGGACTGTCCAGGTCGCCTTGACTAGGCTACTCGTCCAGGTTGCTGGTGCATTAATGTAAGGTGAAGCCCATCCTTTCCTTTGGCAGAGCCACTGTCTACGTCTTGAGGTGAAGCCCCTTTCCTTGGTTTCGCCGCTCTCATCCCAGGTTTTGCTGAGGAGAGTGGCTACTGAGCTCCAAGACCAACGATAAGGTTTCACGCTTCCTACGGTGGGAGCTAACCTAGCCTAACCTAACCAAGCTAACATAGCCTTACCTAACGTAACCTAACCTAAACTAACCTAACCCAACCCAACTCAATCCAACCCAGCACAACCCAACCCAACCTAACCTAACCTAACTTAAACTAAATTAAGCTAAGCTAAGCTAACCTATTGCTAAAACTACTCAGAAAAAGATAACCAAACCTAACCTAACCTAACCTAACTTAACCTAACCTAACCCAACCTAAGCTAAACCAAAATAAGCTAAGCTAAGCTAACCTATTGCCAAACCTACTCAGAAAAAGATAAGGGGCCAACTGAACCCTGGTTTTTTACAAATTTCCTCCTTTCTCCTTCCCCATCTCGTGCACGTTGAGGCCCCAGGGTTGGGACTTGCATGGCAGTGTTGAAACTTTTATTATGGAAGCAATAAACCCTAAAACAGCCATACACTTATTAAGACGGGTGTATGAAGGTTAAGGTTTCTTTCAAGTGTGTTGAAATGAGGTACAAGGATAAAAATTAGGTAGAGAATGTGAAGGTTTGCGATTATAAGAAAGCTAAATAAAAAAAGGGGAATAATTTTAATAAACGAGGGTTAGGTAACTGTTAATATTCGAATTAAGAGGGCAATTAAAGTGGATAGCAGTAAAAACAAAAATTTTAGCGGCATTTGAGACTAATTATCCAAAATTAAAATAATTTTCTAAAAGTTGTAACACGTTCAAGTAATTAGATTCATATTATCGGTGATTTGTCAAGCATTGTTACATGCTAATTAGGATACAACGGTGTGTTTTTCTATGAATGAAAAACATAATTCATATACTTAATTAGTAATTGGCTATTGATTTGAAACCTAATTAGCCATTACGGTCGTACCCAATCATATTTTTCCCTGCTTTTCTGAACCGACGCGAATTGATATTTTTTACGCCTGGTCAATTACACAAGTCAACGCTTCTATTTATTTAATAATTTCATGCACGTCACCGCGAATTTTTTCTCGATTCAACCTCCGATTAAATGCACCAAATTTTTAATTATACCAGCAAAAAATTATTAATGGTGGATAAACAGTAATTATCCCATAATCGCCCCATTAGACGGTGTAACATTGAGGGGGTTCAACCGGGCAGAACGAAAATAAATACCGAGATTAATAGTGGATGTATTTCGACTATGAGTTGGACCCAATGGAAACCTCTGAAATGAGGGACAAGTGAAGCCTATTGGATCGAGGATTCGTGCTAAGGACAGAATTTTCCTCTTGGTTACCATTAGCACATGATTCTTCCGTCCACTGTATTTTAGAAATGTGTAGTGGACGTGTAAAATGATCCTTGTTTCCTATAAAGGCCACTACAACTTTCATACTTGAAATTATTGTTGTAACGATTTTCCTAAATCGGTTAGAAGGGCGTCCACCCTTTTGACTAGTGGACGGTTAATTTCCCTTTAAATTTTTGGCGCGTCTTCCTTCGCCGGCCCATCACGAATCCATCAATCAGCGTTGCTGGGCCCGAAGCTAAATATAATTGAAACTCATCGAATTAACAACGGTAGTAATGCAATAATGCTGATTTCGCACGTGGTTAATAATAACTTAATTGACATGTTTATTAACATCTTCCGCTTTCATTCAGAACAGATTTACGAGAATTCAGGGACGAGCATAACGTACATCGTTCGTATGGGAGTTTGTACATTAGTGACATTAGAAAAAGCGTGTGCATCTTTGACGAGGGGTTCGTTCTGCCCTTACGCCCCTGTGGATCGAGGAAAAGTAACACATCGAGCTAAGCAGAAGAGGGAAAATTTTCTCTCTGGGTTATAACAAAGCCGAGGAAGGATTTAGTGGGAGGGGAGCAGTGGGGTATTCCAGCTATTGAGGATATGGGAGGAAAATCTTTGTCCCGGGATATATTCAGTTTTTTTCCGGGAGGCTAATGAACATTAGGGAACCACTAAGGGGACTTGAATTGGAAAAACTGAATAAGGCATTCTTCGGCATTTTTTTGGGATCAAAATCAAATTGGGCATTTCTGGAACGCTTTCTGATCTTCTGGAATACCCATCAGTACTGCATTCTTTTCCCTAAGAATCCCAAGTGTTTGCATAGAAACACAATTTCTAAAATTTCCAGAAGTTTATAGAGGACTAATTCAGGTAAAAATAAAGCAACTGAAAGCACGTAGTGTATGAAGAACACATCTTGTGCTTCTGGAATTATCCCCGAAATTGTGAGACGGGAGAAACGAAGCCATAGATCAATCTGGGCATTTCTGGAACATTTTTGCATTCTCTGTAGTACGCATGAGCAATACCTTCATTTTTTTTCTACAGAAAAACATGCGCTTACCCAAAGAATTTTTATCCCAAAGGTTCACGGGAATTTTCCAAACTTTTCTTTCCTTTTCAAAACTCTTCCTTGGGATTAAAACCAAATTGGGCATTTCTGGAACGCTTTTTGATATTCTGAAATGCCCATTAGTATCTGAAGTCAGGTGCATATATAAGTATAACGTATAATAAGGTGTTTTCCATTTTTAAGACTATATGCACGTCGATATATTTTATGTCTGAGATGTTATCCTCATATTTTTTGTAAATCAGCAGCAGAAGCATTTTATACTTCTCTACTGCAGTAATAAATAGCATAAATTTACCTGCAATAATGCTTTCTTTTCCTTCCTATTTTGTTTCGCTTAAAGCACATATTTCGGTGTTACAGGATTCTAGTGCTTGTACTACTACTTCCTGATCCTTTTTGTTCCACGAGGCAATGTCCTATGTATTTTTTCTCATTATGATTTTTCTCGACATATCCTTAGGCTTTGTATCCGTCCGAGGCATTTTCAGACTTTTTTTGGACAGGCGATTTGGTTCCTTTGAAAAATATAATCGGAATAAAAAAACATCATTTCACTTCAATCGACTCGTTAAACTTTTCCCTGTTATTATTTACCGATCCCGTACAGACGGCGGATTTTCTCTAATCCCCCTTAGAATTCCCGACTGTTTATATCAAATACAGCATTATTTACCGATTAAGATTCCTATAAAATCACGTCTCGATCACGGCCGGGAAGAATTCCTCGAGGAGATCCGACTTAATCCCGAAACAATTCAACAATAAGCAATAGAATTTATCGGATAAACAAACAAATCTGAATTATCATAATCCCTTCTCGAAATCGAACGGTATCGATTAACGTGATCGACGCCAGATGAGAGCTTCAATGGGTATACAAATGTTTTGTTTTTCTAAGATGAGGAGATTAAATATCAACAAAGTGCTGCTGTACGGGGTTCGTACTTCGATTGCTTGTAATCGGCGCCTTTATTGCTTCTATTGAACATCCGCACGGTAACCATTGATGCACCGAATTAGATCGATCGCAGAACGAAACCCATACGAGAACGTTAAAGACTGCTTAAACATATAGTCCACCCGAGCCCCAAAGTAGAAACCCACTCTCCTCCCCCGTTCTCTTTTCCACTCTAACCAGCTCATCAGCCACGAGTTTCCTCTGTTTAAAAAGGGGGAATTATAAATTAACAGGCGAAATTACAACTACTTAGACGAATTAGATTGAAAGTTTGTTTCATGATACAACGTCGCATTAAGCAACTAATAGGTGTAGCTATAACTTCTAATGGCTCAGAAGGGAAGGCCACAAAGGTACTTAAAGCTATAGGACGAAGCAACATTATTATCGAAGCAATAATACTATTTCCATGGTGCTGTTCGTCGTCTGTCAAAATTGTGTGTGTGCAATACTACTTCGAGTAATTACTAAGGAATGCTAAGAGGGAGTTTAACTCACACTGAAAAAAATGATGTGTTAGTGGGAACTCTTAATTTTGGCCAATAAGATAATCAAGCTGGCATATATTAGAGTGTTTAACAGTTTAGTTAAAAGACATTTAACATCTTTTAATCCAGTGCTGATGATTTACTTCATTTTACCGACGACTCCTCGTCTCCCCCCGCGGTCCCTTTGCCTACAACCTCTTCACCTCTCCCCCTAGTGAGCTAGTTCTACTGACATGTTTACCACAATCAGAATACTACGTCTTACCGAAAATCCCTCATCGTGATTACGCTTCAACCCCTAATCGCTCCTAGTAGAAACTTTCCAGAATTATTTATTAATTTAGTGTCTAACTGCTGTACAAATTTGACTGGCATCGGTTCAGATGAATCGAAGTTATTAAGGATTTTCATTAGTGATACGTGAACCTACGAAGTTCAGACTGTGATGGAATTTCGTAATTTCCTGATAACGGAAAATTGAAACCGTAACACATTGTAATGCTAAAGGTATTTAATTTAAAGCAAACATGTGTACTTAAACTACAGGTTTAACAATTGCACGTTAAATTGTATTAAGCAAATATGCATTCGTCAATACACTATCTTGTTCGTGATCAATTAGACCATTGGCGTGAGATTTGCTATAGAAATGCATATGAACAAAAAAAGATAAAACTGATATCGTTGAAAATAGGAAATTTCCTCGATGAGCACACAAGGACACAGTTACAAAACACGTTGGAAATCAACAAAACCTACCTTCTGTTTTTTAGCCTGTTTGGCGATATAACCTTATCAATAAATTCGTAAAAAAATGCACTAACTCACTGAAATATCTACGAGAACGTCTCATCAATTATTAGCCGTGATTGTTACGGTATCCAATCCGGGGATTACAATGCATTAGTTGTGTCTAGATAAACATTAGCAGTATGTACGGATTTGCAATTTTACCTGAGAATTTTAATCCTTGATATTCCTAGATAACACAGAATTAGCGATTATATTGAATTCGAAACGATTATTTTTTTTGTACGATTAATTTTTTTTTGACCCGGTATAAAAATCCTTGTGAATATATATATATATACCAACGTTGTCTACTTAACTGCCTATTTTGCTACTTAATGTAAAGGAACGAAATTCAAATATAAACATCAAAGAAATATCGCACATCGCCGCATAGAGGGAACACAGAGCTGACGGCATGGATAAAGCGGCGGCAGGCTTTGTGACAGCCACGTGTAAATTTTTTAAACCTTTGGCGAATAGCAGTGAAGTTCGTCATTTCGTTACCTCGTAAATTTCTCTTGTTGAGTTATTTCGAGAGAACATTATAGGTTTTGTTTTCGACGATATTTGAGTAAAACGTTTAGTTCTTGCTTATGAAGCATTTTATCTCGAATATTTCTTAGCTAAGGTGGATATTGCCTTAAATATTTCTTAGTCATTTTTTTTAGATCGTTCCTCACCTTTAAGTTAAGGAAAATCTTAACTTAGCTAAAGAAAATTTAAGGAACATGAGCGTTGTTTCTGAATAGACTGCTTAATACAAACGTCATTTAATCTGAAATATCGTCATATCCAGACTTTCTGGTCACGTCCTGTTTTTAATTAAATCCTTATTTTTCCAGATAGGGGAAAAGACGTCGTTATACGTGCTGGACTGTTTGTTTTCCGTATTCGTCGTCGGCACGCTAGTCGTTTTCGTCTGGAGAGGCGCCTGGATTCTCCTCGATATTCTCCTGTTTCCAGGGGACGACGTCTTATCTGCATGGGGTAGCCTGGTAGGAAATTCTTTCAATATCTTCTTATCGCAAATATTAATAATCACTTAGTAAATGCATTGTTTAAAAACGCTATTACATAACCGGATTGGTCTGATCAGTTTTTTAGTGTGATTTTTCATTGGGATTTCATATTTTTTATTGAGGTGATTAATCGACTCCTTAACTAATTTCTTATATGTAAATTTAAAATCTTGGGGCATATATGACTACCTACATACTTAAGTATTTCTCTCTTTTCTTGTTCATAGCCGACGTCGAATTATACAATTTACTGTCAAGGTGAATGCAACTATTACAACAATTTTTACATAATACGCAGAATTGTTAATAATTTGTGGGTTTTGTGTTTCGGCTTCGTTGGGTTTTTTAAACGATGCACTTAAATACAAATTAGGAGGAACGTTAATAAGGAAAATAAACATATTTAGGTCTTAAAATTGTAGCAAGCCGAGGATGAGAAGTGAGAAAATATACTCTTATTAGTTTGAAAGTGGTCGTTCACTGTTATGTCACACTTAATTTTGTTACTTGTTTCTTCTTCTCCTTGGAATGCCCATGACTGCAACATTTTTAAATCTACTTCGGTCTCTAGGACCTTTGTGGATAGGTTCTCCAGTTTTTAATCCCGATCACGCCATTCCTCTTTTTCTGGCTATTTTACCCTCCAGAAGTAACTGAAGAATACCACATTTTTTGTTCCTGAAGATGTGGCCAAGATATGCAATTTCCTTTTGCTTCATTGAGACACGGCGCTCTTCCCCGATGCCCGTTTCTCTTCCCCTTTTTTCCCATCTTTTCTCTGAACGCTGTAACGCCCTTCTCGGATTTGAAGAGAAGGTACAATCCTGCTCCAATTCAAGGATCTGACATCTTCCCAGTACTTCTGCCAAATGGAAGGGACATACTAGAATCTTTCCCAATAAACCTATTTCGAACTAGGCTCGGCCCTGGAGTTACAACCCAAGACTATGGAGGAACCATTCCAAGTGCATTTATGGATTATAGACCGATCGATCTGACGTCTCTTATACCAAAGGCATTGGAGGAATTGGAAGGGTGACTGGTGAGCAAGGAGATAGCTGCACAGCACTAGCAGTCAGATCCATCATAGCACTGATGGGGCCAACCTCCAACAGCGTCAAGGCATGGTCAGTTATGGATCTGGTAGATCGTGTCCAAGTGCATTTATGGATTACAGACTGATCAATCTTACATATCTTATACTGAAGACATTGGAGGAATTGGAAGGGTGACTGGTGAGCAAGGGAATAGCTGCACAGCACTAGCAGTCAGATACTGCACAGCACTGATGGTGGCAACCTCCATCAGCGTTATTATGGATCTGGTCGATTGTGTCCAAGTACATTTATGGATTACAGACTGGTCGAACTTACGTCTCTTATACTGAAGATATTGGAGAAATTGGAAGGGTCACTGGTGAGCAAGGGAATAGCACTAGCAGTCAGATGCATTACAGCACTGATGGTGGCAACCTTCAACAGCATCAAGGCATGGTCAGTTATGGATCTGGTCGATTGTGTGAAATATCCAATCATCACCATCATCACTTCTTTTGTTGAAGTAAATGTAGGAGGTTGAATTCTGCCATCGAATCCAATGGTACAAATGGATGAATGGACCGAACGATTTCAGTATTTTTGTAGTGTTTTAGCAATGTTTTCTTGCATGTCTTCGATGTTAGCTATTTCTAACGTTTCATTCTTGCAGAGCTAGGGTATGTATCCTCTTTTATATTACTCTGGCTTCTTTTCTGTAGGTGATAGGTTACGCGACCGTAGCCATGGCCTTCCTCCTGCAGCCGCTGATGAGGTGCCTCTGCGAGAGGTTAACGGGCTCGCCGAGGCTCCTGGTCGCCGACTTCTTCGTGCTCTTCGCCTTCTTCGGCACCGTCAACGTCTGGAGGGGCATCTGGAACCTGCTCAACAGCTACTTCCTACCAGGTGAGATAGCCCAGCGATAAGACCGTTTTTAGCGAAATTACCATCTTGCATCATCATCGACCTAATATTAGAACCCGTTTTGCGTCAGAACGCGCCAATGGGGAGATATTAAAATTTCCGAAATCTCGACGAAGATATCCAAAATAACGGAAGATTATCCGGATTAATCGGACCACTTCGGGCTGTCAGTTTGATTGAAATAGTGATCAGAACTAGGAGGCTTCGATTGTTGTTTTTTTTAGGCTGCCGTTGAAGTGTTAGAAAAACTTTCCGTTATTTGTTTGGCATCGAACAACAAAAAACACTATTGATCAATTGAATAGGGTTTTAGACGTAAATGGGTTGCATAGATTTTTTGGTTAATCCCTTGACGTATTGGGGCTGATATCCTATGATAACTAGAAACTGTAACCGCTTGTTTATTTTGTCATAGTATAGGATATACACAACAGATTGCCCTTAAGTAAATAAGCAAACATAATGTGTTGTGCTATACTGATTTCTTTTATTAAGAGTCCTGATATCTTAACAATAAGAACCATACAAGTGCCGATAGTTTTTCTATACATATGAAGCAATTCAAACGCATTAGAAAGAGGTGACGCACTTTATCTAGTCGGTTCACATTTCGCCAGTCACTAGGATATACACAGTGCCGCAACGGCCGCCATATTTGGAGTAGAAATTTGGGCGGGTAAATTCAGATTGTTAACGTTTATAAATTGTTTAAGCACTTCGCACTAATCGATTAATTACTACCATTACTAATTATTAGTCCAAACACAATATTTATACAGGGTGTTTAGTAAACATGCGGCAAAATTTTAAGGGGTTATTCCTTGGACTATTCTAAGAATATTTTGTTCCCTGATGATTTTTGAAAAACGGCTTCATTTCGAAAATACAGGGTGAAACAAATTTACCATCAAAAGGTACGTATTGAGTTGCTTAATCTACAATAAATGTTCAAAATGACTTCCTCCCACTTTGATATAAGCATTCAATCTTCTCATCATTGACTGCAGAACTCTTTCAAATGCACCAGGTTTGTTTCTGGTTGAGTTACACTCAGCAATTATCAGATTCCCCAAGTCGTCAAAATTTTCCACTGGAGTAGCCTAAACTAATGACTTAGATAATCCCATAGGAAATAATCTAGGGGGTTTTAAACCACATTTCTTGTTACCAATGGTACATCTTCCAGTAAGTCTTCCTGATAGAAATACCGGTTCAGTTAAGCAGATGGCAGAATATGAGGTCAGTTTACTCACACATCACCAGGAAATAGGCATAAAACGCGAAAATAAACAAGCAGTCGCCATCTTATTTCTTTGCCCCCACCACAGACCTATGACGTCACTTTCATCCCTGTGGCCGAACCGATAGCGCTCTTAGGGCACGTTTCCACTCGCTTAAGGTCGTACTGCACGAGTATCACTACGAGTGATTTTAATGTCCAAAGTATCGACTGATGACGCGCAATATTGCGCTTCTTATATAGAAAATATAGAGAAAAACTACCGGATTTTTATACAGGCGACTCCTAACGGGGCACCATTTGATTATTCCAGATAACCTGGAGCTGAGCTGCTGGATCACGCACTGGGTGTGCCTGATAGTGCTGATCCTGCTCGGCTGCTCGAACTCGCTGCTCGTGCGCGGCGTGTACATCGACGCCGAGGAGCCGGCGGGCAAGTGCGTCGTCTTCCCCTGCTACTACTTAAGGGTGATCTTCCAGGAGGACAAGCTGAAGAAGCTCCACCTGCCGTCGCTCAACGTCGACAACGTCAAGGTGCAGAACAAGAAGGAGATGTCCATCGAGAACAACCACCACCACCTCTCGGTGCCCTCCATCAGCGTCAACCTGGAGAACCACACCCCGGCGTCGTGAGGGGGTGGAGCGCCCGTGTCTTTTGTAAATAATCCATTTTTATTTATTGTGAATATGACGTGATAAGACTATTTTATTTTCATGTACATAAAGAGATGTTTTAGTACTTGTGCGAGATGGTGATGACAATAAAAGGAACTTGAATCATTTCGTTACCTAGGATATGAGTAAAATCACTGTACCTTACGTTTATTTTATTTCACTTTATTATTTTTTACAAACAATTATTCAAAACTAATTCTAGAAAATGTTTTATAAAAAAAATCCCTAGCAATTAAACCGAATTTGCTCTTTTAATGATACACGTGTATTTTTCTTTTCATTAAAGATCCCCTCTTTTCTTGGCACGGTCAGAACCTTATCTGGAAACCTCTATAGTCCGGTCTGGCGAGGTTCTGCCAATTGTTGAGCTCGCAATGGTCCACTTGGCTTCCTGGCGAGCCCGTGTGCGACAGCCACATTACCCTTCGGCCAAATCATATAAAACAAAGTGACAAATCACCTCCTAATCGTTAGTAAACAAATACAAGTGCCACGAAAATTCGTTGGTACAATATCAAAAATGTGCAGTACGACGTAGCTTCTAACGCGACATTGGGAGTTCTTTAGGTGCTTTAAACGCCAGCAGACGATGATTTTGATAATGAAAAACAGTGTTGATAAAAATCAAAAATAAATTTTTGTTCGAAAAATAATTTTCCTTATTTTTTCTCCCAGGAATTTAGAAAAAATGGTTTTAGGTCAGCTTGGACCATACTTAGCGTTTTTTAAATGGTTTGCTCTTGAACGAGATCCTCAGAGAAGCTTAAAAAATCATGCACAAATGATGGGATGTAATTTTGAAATTTAAAACACTGAAAAAGGTAGCAAATTTGACATTTTTTCCTTCTTCCAGTATAAATATAGTGAACTCTTAAACGAGATCCTCAGAGAAGCTTAAAAAATAATGCAAAACTGATGGGAAAGGAGGACTTTTTTAAAAAACTTGTAATTTTGAAATATAAACCACTGAAAAAGATAGCAAACATGGCATTTTCCCATCTTTCATTTAAAAATAAGTAAACTGAAACCATTACTGAGAACCTGTACTGCCACTGAGAGCAAAGCGTTTGAGATCAGAGAAGGCGGAGCCTTGGGGGAATACTTATTAATTAGGTGCACTAATGAACTACATACAGTGCGCAGCTAAATTAAGATTAACGTGGGGAACATAGGGGAATTTAAAGCGTTAATCCAGCGACGTTCTAGACAGTTCTAGGCATCCAGATAATTTGTTATTGATGGTGAATATTTGTATACAGGGAGGGACATGATGGATGGCAAACAACATGGCTTGTAGACGATAATTATGAAGCTATTAATTCCTTGAAAACACCGTACCAGTTGTGAATTAACGTGGAGCGAAAAAACATGTTTTTCAGGGGATTTAAAATTGATAGGTGTTGTTTGGATTCCCCGTCAATCAGAAAAAATGTGAGATTCACAAAATCCACTCAAATACAAACTATTTAAATCAAATTCGTTCAAAAGTATCAGTAAAACTGTGAGCATTCCAAAATTTTACTCACATCTGTTCAACTTTGGACCTTTCCCCTTGCAGCTTCCCCTGTATCGTACCCTTCTTGGTGTTCTTCACCCACCCGTTGATGTTTAAGGTGCCGCACATTTCCTTGCAGTACTTCGTGAAATAAACGCCTAAGAGAAAAACCTCGTGTGACTTCCAGATTTCCTCCCTAGGGGTTCCCTACCTTGGACCTTCCCGAAAACCTCGAATTCCACGGACACCACAGGCTCGGCGGGTTCGATAACGTTACTCATTTTTAAATCAAGGCAAAAATCCTTGAAGCGAACCTCTTGAATCGCATTCGACAGCGGCCGTCGATTTAATTGAATCGCAAAGTGCGGGGGGCTTATTTTTAGACCGTTCGGAAAACGTTTTGTTGGCCGATCGCGCGGATCGCCCCCCCCCCCCCCGCCCCTTCGCGATTCGATCCAATCGAATTTTTTGCGGTTTTCTCGCGGCTTTCCGCCGCGGAAAGTCCTCGGATGCGAGGGTGCGCGCGTCCCGTTAATACGTTCTAATTGCGGAAGCCACCGCTAACTTCATCTCTTAATTTGCTAATTTCGATGCACCCAAGTCCCAGTTAGAGACGGGAGGAAATAAACACTTCACGGTTCTCGTCGGTGTTTAAGAGGATTTCCCCTGTAGAGAAAACGGTGTATGGTATTTTTGTTTTATTTTAACCTTCATAAGCACGAGCGGGGCGCAGCTGCACCCCAGACACCAAATTTTAGGGATACTTTCTATATTTTTTTACCTAAATGACACCTACAACAAGTCATAGTGGGGTTTGTTCCTTGAGGTGCAGCTGAACCCCACGCGCAGGCGCCAAATTTGGACACCGTTATAAAAATTCTCACTTTTGAAACAATAAAATGGTTTAAATAATTGTATCGATAATACAATAAACAAGGCGTTGTTGACCCAAACCTAAACACCCTCTTCGGTCACCCGGACGCCTGGAACGGGTAACATAGAACAAGTATGTAAAGTGTATGAACTCGTTCCAGTACTCGAACAGGAAAAATCATTCAAAATCAAGCCAGAGAAACAAGTAACGCATTTCAAAAGAGAGAATGTTGCTCTAACGTGAATTTCATGCACTAATACATGAGGTGAAATGGTGTATGACTTGGCAGAACAAGAAATATATTGCATCTATCTAGTATTAGCACCTTTAACATAGTAATGGTCTTTTACTGAGACATGTTTCAATCCCCTAGCGCTCAGAATCAGTTTTGAGCCACCCTGAGCAGTGATATACAAATTTGTAAGTAATCAAAATGATCAAATGAATATTTCGTTTAATAACAAATTATTGATAAATATGGTGTGGCTAATGACGAGTCCGAGAGGCTTGAAACTTGTATCAATAAAACATTGACATTAAACTCTATTTCAATACGACCGCATGTCGACTTTGCAGTATTCCTCACATAGTTCATGTAGCTTTAATAGATACTAGTCGAGCAAGTGCTCAACAATTGACCGTTCGATTACATTATGCTTGAGCAACTGGTACATTTAAAAAACACAGCCGTAGTCAATCGGCCACTTAATCCACCCAGCGACTATACTGTACGGAAAATATGTATCCGTTATAAAAGTAACCGGACCGTAACTTAACCGACTTATTACTTGCTACTGAACCACAAGTTACTTTATTTACAAAACTGCTCAATCCTGAACGGTATAGAAACTTTAATGTTCGAGATGTTCGAATACAAAACAACAGTTGTTAACTTAAATATTTTTAGTGGAAGTAAAACAGTAGGTACGTACATGTGATTACAAAAAAATATGTATAATAGAATTTGAAATAAGACAATAGAAAGAATACATGCAAATACTTAAACTACGTAAAACAGTGATTTTAGTGATTCAGTTGTAGAAAACATTTGTAAAAATGAAATGACCACAATGGTAATATGTGCAAAAGGAATTTATGTATAAACATGTGTTTGAAGAATATGTAAATCTAAGAAATCATCTTCTCTATCTCATCTGTCAAATGTGCGTTATATTCTTCATAATTGATAGGCTCCACTCTGACGCAGACCGTTTTGAGCCTTTTTTCATCCTATAAAAATACAAAAAACATTAAAACAATGAAGGGATATGATGAAATATTTTTATTTACGATGAAATATTTTTTATTTTAAATATATTTATTTATTTAATTTATTTATTTTCCATCAAAGTACTGAATATACAAACTAAATGAGTGATGGGAAGCTAGAATCGGCCCATTTGCTATGAAAATTTAAAAAAACAATGGTAAAAATGGCCTTTTCTCGAGAAAACTGAATACCATGGACCAGTTATATACTATATAAATTCGACTTACATTGAAAGTTTCCATCTTAGTTCGGCACTTGAAAATATACTGTTTGAAATGTGCTTTGCTTGCTATGGCTGCCATCGCTTCAGGATTTTGTTCTAGCTGCTCTCCAACTTCCTGCGCCGTCATGCCTAAAACCTTCTCCACCTCCAAATTGAACATGCTCATCCATTGATTTCCGCTAAAGTCTCCAACGTTCATCTACAAAGGATAGAATCAATAATGTAGACACTTTTGAATTAAGTAGAACGTCTGAGTGACGTTGAAACAGCCCACTAGTTCTTTGTCATTTTTTACACTGAAGGGTTATGGGTTTTTAAATACTTACATTGGCCAATAGACGGTATTTGAAATTGGGAAATTCTCTGTTACATTTCTCGCATCGGTACATCCCATTTTCCAGGTCTATAATTTTCTTATTACAATCCGGTGTCGGACAAGCTTTGTAGATGGCATTTTCAGATCTGATTAACAATATGGTGCCCATAACTTGGAAATAATGACCTAGAAATATACACATGTGTAATCATGACCAAAAATTAATATCTGTAGTAAAAATAATCCGTCATTACGTAAATTTTATAAAAATGTGACTTACTTATGCAAAATTTGAAAAGAGTTTAAGTATGTATCAAAATATAATCCATAGGTATGTGCACATAACAAATAATAGCAAGCTTGCACTACATTGCGAAAATTGTAATATTCTCATATAATAAATAACAATCACTAACTTAACACTAATTTTAGTTACCATAATAAACGACCAATAATAGTTAATAACTATTAATTGAGTTAATTAAAGTTCAATTATTTTCCTCTACCTTTTTCGGAATTGCCCAGGTTCTGCTCTCGCACCTCCGTAAAGCTCATCCAGGGCGACGGGAAGCTGGCGCCCCCTGTCTTTCCGCTGATATTGTTCACATCCAGGCTGTTCCCCTGTTGATCGTACCACGCCCGGAGGCGGTAACTCTCGGCGATCTCGGGGTTCAATTTAAGGCTGGAGCCTGAGACGGTGGAGATATTCTTACCGCCGCCGAATTCGCTGACCCTTGCCCCCTTAATAGCCATCACGGGGTTACCGGAGGCTTCGAAAGTTTCAGCGTCCTCGCCCCACAAGGTAAGCGTTATCTATAAAAGAGAGAAATATGAAAGAGAATAGCACGAAATATATAGTACCACAAAATCACGATAACAAATGAAACGACATACAATGCATACAAAATCTCATTTCACAAGTCACTATAAACAATGAGAATCGACAAATTTCATTTTTGTTAATGTCTCGAAAATCCAAAAAATAATATCAATAAAGTTAGGAGCATTGTAGAGAAATTCACCTGTTATAAGTTTCCAATTAAGAGGGTATAGAGGGTAAGTACTAAGGTACTAGAAGTTTGTTAATTATAATTAAAAAATAAAATGTTATTTTCACAAGCACAGAAGTACCTTGAAATATAAAAGCTAAATAAATCGACTTACGGCACACAGCGACTGATCGACCAGCAAAACTTCCTTCTTCTTCAATTCCCTGCCCGACACCTTTGATTGAAAAGATTGTAATTCACCGACGCTCTTGATCACTCCAATCACATCTGCCAATAATGATAAACTTTTATAACAATGAAGTACCGAAGCTCGTGAAACTAACCTAACATCGTATTTGGTGCAGTCTCGGCGATTTTATCGATGGCTACGAAATCGTATTTAACCTGTGGTATCGAAGCATCATCGCTGTCCTGACACTCCTGAATGATGCTGTCCACATTCAGTGTCATTTCGTAATCGTTCTTCACCGTGCTGTATTGTTTATTCGCAGGTTTCAACTGGCACTTGCTGATGTAGTACACCTTATCGACCTAGAATAAAGTACAAAAGTGAAAAAGGAGTTTTAAGAAAAGAAGGGAAAAGATCATTCCATTCTTATCATTGCAAAAACACTACTTAACATCTACATAAATTTAAATAACTTCGTTTAACTCACCTGAATGTAATCGTAGAACTTGTCCACAGCCTCCCTAAATGCTGCGACTCTAATCTCACCACTTTCATCTACCAGAGTGAAGTTAAAGAGCGTCCCTTCACCCTTAGAATTAGACCAAGACCTAATCTGAGACTTAGCAGTGACTCTGGCCTTAATCACCCATCTAAAAAGTAAATAACAAAAATTGTAGAAAGCCATCAAACAAACCACTCAATCCCCTTCTTACCTATTCTGATATGGCGTCAAACTATCGATGGGATGTATAATCTGATTAGCGATGTTAGAGTCGCCCATACTGTTAATACTGTTACTGTTATTCAAACCATTCGAAGCGGGTGGTTTGTAGGTTGACACGGAACTGTTGCTGACCGGACCGGTACTCTTTATTTCAGCCTCCGTGAGCGAGGTGGTCGATCCTAATTTCTCTCCGACCTCTGCACCGGACGCTATCAGTTGGAACTCCAATATCAACAAGACTCGCCTGAATAAAGCACAGTATTCAAGAATAAGGCAGTTACAACAATCACGCATTTAAATTTATTTCTATTACTAAGAAGGCACATTCCAATGTTGATTGATTTGGGACATATACAAACTTTACTTATCTACTTGTCTCAAGGTAAGCATAGATGCATGGATGAAAAAACATGAAGTTTCGTATGTCAAGAAACCATCCTAAGTTCTTAAATGTCTATACCCAAAGTTGAGCGTTATTTGGTGGAATCATAGATGGCAACATAAGAGAAATCTGTAGAAGTGAATATCTTAAATGATTACTGACGTTTCTATCGGGAGTTCAAACATATCTATACTTAGTAAAAGCTGTATGCTTACTGATCGCCCTTATCGGTATTGTTGAGTGTCGTGGTGATGAATCTATTGAGCTTTATGATGGAGAACATCTCTCGGGCTTCGCCGGCCGAGGCATCGTTAACATCTGTGGTCATCATAGCGTAGGAGATGGTGTGTACCCCATCGGACAGGATGACTCGGTGACGTACCTTGTCCGAGTTGCCTGGGTTTATCTTCTTACAGCCGAGCACCTGCACGACGGGGTCCTTGTAATCGCCACCCCGCATAATAGTCTAGCAAGGAGAAAATTATGGTAGAAAGATAAGTCGTAGGTTAAGGCTTAGGGCAAGATCATGGTAAAGTAATGGGGCTATCAAACGGTGTAACAGTCTTACCAGTAGGCATCCTTTAGTAAGATTGTACCTTCCTGCCATAACTGAGTTTTGTTTTTGAACAAGCTTCACGAGAGTTCACAGGTATCACGTAGAAACTGGAACACAGGAGATAAAACAAATTGGCGGTAATCCACAGAAAATTAATTTGTCATAACATCCACAGAAGTATGTAGCGTCCTTAGAGCCCCAGAACATTCAAATAGACAGTCCAAGGTTGTTGTCCATTAAAATTAAGTTGTTTGTTTTGTGAAAGCTTAACCTCTTCAAAGTTTGCAAATCTGGTAAGTTAGCTGTTATTTGTAAACCTTTTACCTCAATTTTGTAAAATTATTTCAGATAGTTATGAGGTGTGCTGATTGCGCCAATACTTTTCTGACATCTATCTGCAAATCTTATGAGCTACCGAAATGACCAACCAAGTCCACTTGAGCAGGTCAGATAATCCGGAATGCACCGAGTACTATGATCTTTACCGACAACAGATCAACGTGGATTTCACTTTTACCTGTGCTAACAATGAATTAGTCAAAGCTCACAGTATAATACTGATGGCGAGCAGTCCCTTTTTTTACGAAGAGTTCAAAGCGAACAGGGAAACATTGAACTGTGTTCTACCGCAAGCGTCGGCGGCCGCCGTCAGACGTTTTCTGGAGTTGGTGTACAGAAGGAAGGTGAATGGTACTTCGGACGCTATGAATGAAGTCATACACTTGGCCAATACGTTTCGTGTGAAATACCAAGAAATGGAAGGAGAGCAAGTCGAGCCAGATACCCAAGTAAGACTATCAGTACAATCAAGTTTTAGTTACATTCTTTTTGTTTTAAATTTCCATTAGGTATCCCGAAGGTTCAGATTTAAGCCATTACGAAAGTGAGCGATTTGTATCAGTTCATCATAGTTGCCTAGTGTTCCAGCTTAAAAGTCGATGACATTACTTAGCCACTATAATTTTTTCCGAGGATAGTTCAGTCTGTGAAACAGCTTTACATTAATAGGATATAAAGTGACATATTTAATAAGTTTCAAATCAAATTTGTTTATAATAACTTTATAATAACTATGCTATACCCATAATTATATAGCTTATTAAATAAAAAGAATATGCCAATGCTTTGGGAAAACTAGGCCCTTTTGTTGAAGAAACAGACTGTTATTTCTTCTGTCTGGGCTATAAGGCCGTGGTCTGTGTGTTTTGTTCACAACTACGGTGAACGTCTTCAGAGGCGATGCACTCGAGGTCTAAGTCAAAGGCATCGATGCATCGAAGACTTAGACCGTGAAATTCTATGGAAATACATCAAAATTGATCAACAAATCAATTTTTCTCCTACGATTTATTCGATTTAGAAATGAATTATTGGTACTGTAGTTTAAGTGACATCGATTCTTCAAAACGCTAAATACTCATAACTTTACGTAAGAGATGGCCACCACCAATCTCCACATAATGATTCGTTGAAGCCGTTAACCCTAAAATTGTTAAAAACAGAGTGTATAGATGCTTTAATATACCCATTACAATCAAAGTACATTTTTTCTTTTAGGACGTGAAGTTTGAAATCGGAGCTAAAGCAATGGAAATTGTTGATGAACCATTAATAAGTAAAACTAATATAACGACTGAATTGCAGTGTAACGATAATGTGGAATGTGATACATCATTTGAAAAGGTTCGGTAAAAGTTTACAAATGTTACATTATCGAGTATTGTAATGTCCTTCGATGAATGTTGTGACGATTAATCGATCCTTGTTCTTTTAGGACATAACACTCTTGAATACAAGTGATGTAAGTGAGATTATAGATGTTTCCGAAGAGCTCCCTGGAAATATAAACAATGATGTAACAAATTCTACACCTCCAGCTAATCATGTATGGTAAAACACAACATAAAAACAACATACCCAATCACTAATTATAACTTCTCGCATACTTTTAGAACATCGACCAGGAAGTTCACCAGAGCGCAGCTGAGGGTAAGCCGGAAAAAGTTATTTACAGCATTATTTTATTACATCTTTTTTGCTTTAGCAAGATACAATCACTGCTTGAAAACTATGAACTTCGCAAGATTGTCAAGTTCTTGCATACTATGCATGAAATTTTACTCGGACATCAAGAGGCATTTAAGGAAAAAACATGAGACAGCCCAAAGACCGAAATGGCATTGTGAGAAGTGTAAAAGTGGTTTTTTCTGGTTAAAGAAAACGTTTCACAATTGTACAAATAAATAGTTTTGTGGTCAATGTCCAATAAGTATCTATATTGAAGCTACAGAAAATATATTGTAGATAATTGTGCAATGATTTACAATACTTTAAAGTATTCTCCCTGGCAGTCGACACTCGACTGCTAGCGACTTTTCCAGGTTTGGTATGCACATTGGTAATGCTCAATTGGTATTCTCGTAAGATGCCACGTCGTAGCCCTTTTTTATAGCCTCAATATAGATACTCAGACAGACCATGTATGCCTAATTCTATTTCACTTTTTATGTAAGTCTGCAACTAAATTCTTCAGGATTAGATTACATACATTAAGTTATCATTTTTCGAAAGGTCCTGTTACACCTTTTTATTAAATTAAATGGGTTAATAAGTATTGGTTAAGTAAGTGTTTATTTGTTGATTTCTTAATAGTGTAATAAAAAGTCGATTTCAAATAGTTACTGAAGATATTAAAAACAACTGATTCGGTCAGCAAAGGTAAATTAAACAGGTGTTAATAATCGATAGTTTCACTGAATTGTGTGTTTTTGTTGTATTCGTTCTTAATAAAATTCATGGTATTTTTATTAAAGATTGATGGTATTTATTAAAAAAATGGAGATGTGCCCATTGGACTATTTTCTTATTTTTTATTTTAATTGAATAATGATTCGAAACGCCATGATCACAATACAACATTTCTCTAAACCATGTAACGCCCTTCCCAGATTTGAAAAGAATGTACAATCCTGCAAAGTAACTCTTTTAACGCTAATAACTCAACTAATAGATTCAGAACAAATTTGGGATAACTCATCCAAAACGACCAAGGTGCATTGAGGTCTTTGATGCATTGAGACGTACGAAGAGAGGCGACGGTATCCCTTGGGTGCCCTCTGTGTCTTTATTCGCAGTTTTTGCCAGTAGCTTAATATTAATGATTTCATTTTGGTTGCTTTCTCGTTATACAGTGCTGTCTGAAAAAATCGCTACGTTGCCCCATGTAGGTGATAAAGGTGGTGAGTATGAAGAAAGGCGGCGGTATCCTTAGGGTACCTTTTGTGTGATGTTAAACAAGAGGAGATCATTGGATGCCTCATTCCATTGGTTTCCCTTTGTAAGATAGTATGGGGAAAAATAGACCACGTGATCATTTATCAAAAAATCAGGCGTCCACCTCTTGCAAACAGCCACGTGTAAAATTTTGTCACCCCGTAGCTTCGTGAGTCTAGAGTCTTGGTGTAGTAATGAAAGAGAGGTGAGGAGTGGGTGAATAATTCGCCTGACGGATTTAATATGAGGAGGCTTATCGTCTTAGAGCGGGGGTTGTTCGTCCTCGGCCCTTTATCACCCCCGACCTTCGATTCCGATCAAAAAGGAGAAACTGACAGATCGCCTCTAGGCTCGTTCGCGCGCAGGATCGATATGGTGGCAGCATCCGCGACGGGTCGCCTCTTCCTCTCGCATCTCAGCCGCGTCGCGACCCCCGTGAAAATGTCGAGCCCGCGTCTCGCTTAAGCACCGATTACGACCATCGAGCGCGCGTATCCAACCAGAGAAAAAGCATGAACCGTCTCGGGCAGATCCGGCTGCCGCCCCTGACGGCGGCCGTGAACGTCGCGACGCAGCTCCGGAGGCAGATCCTGCCGGGGCGCGAGGGCCAGGAGGAGCCCGAGCGGCAGCAGCGCGCCGAGAGGGTCCACTTCGCCCAGTTGCCGAGCCAGAACCACGCGGGCCACGGCGGCGTCGCGCGCGAGGAGCACCACGAGATGCAGAGCACGACGAACCCCTTCCTGGCGCACCAGGAGCGCGACGAGCACGGGAACCACGAGAACACGACGAGCAGCTTCAGCGAGGGCGGCTACCAGGTGCAGAGGCAGCAGAGCAGGATGTCCTCCGTGGACGTGTCGGAGGGGTCCGATTTCGTCGAGGGGAAGTGCGACGCCAAGATCAGCGAGTACCAGGCCGCCTGGAACGTCACCAACGCGATCCAGGTTCGTATCCATCTCTCAAAAATCCCGGTAAGTAAGGTCCATCCGGTCTGAATTGGTCCAGTTGAATAAAAGAAATAAAATCTAATAGCCACGTTAAAGACACATAAAGTTCAAGAAGCGGCTCCATAGGGGCGCCATATTAAAAAAAAACGATTGTTACTCACTTTGTCAACGAAATTTTATGACGAAATCCCAAATTTGTGCCTCATTTGCTTCCGTAGCATTATTTATATTGTGTATAAGGTCTATATCAGTCTCCAAAAAGCCATTTTGAAATAATACTTGCAATTGCATACCCACACCACTGAACTCTAGTGACGACTGAAAATGAACACGTGCTCGGCGCTCAAATTTAATGGCTGTAATGGACCTGTCTAATTCTCGATACTAATAGGCATATTATATATAGACATGTATCGTAGCGACTAACAACATTTCTCCACGCCAAATATACGGGGGAAGATTAAACGGTACGTTACATGAATACTCTTCTTTTGTATAGGGTAAAAACGTATTTTTTCAATGCGCTCGATATAAAGTCGGTAATTTTTTTGGTTTTTAACTAGACCAATTCTGACTGGATGGACTTTAATGAGCATTTCGCTTTTCTAGAGTACTCTGAATCGACCACCTCCTTAAACCCATTTTTATTTGGAATGCAAAAGGAAAGTCTTAAGTAACATCAAAACATTCAACTTAAATATCTCCTCGAGGGAAGAATATTTCAATTCAACACATTATCGAACACAAAAGGTATCCCATTCGAACATGTCCCACATTTGCGATCTGATATTTTGCTTTCTATAAATATCTCACATTCTCTAAGTAAATGGAATGGATGTATCGATCCTTTGACCTATCTTCCACTTAAATTAGTGTCAGATTTAAGGCAACATGATGAAAATTGATTCTATATGTTAAAGTATGTTTAAGAGATCACGCAGATGGAATTCACAAGACGAATTGACACTTAATTCAGTATTTGAAGGCGTTTTCCCTCAGTATTCCTCCGGCCTAGATAGATTACATTAATTATATAGTCGTATAGTTGAAGTACTTACTGCAAGGGAACAATTTAATCACTCGCCATATGGTCGCATGGAGGGGATACATCTGACGGCACGAACAAAGCGTCGGCAGGCTTTGTGTCAATTTCTGATGTTTCCCCGCTTGCAGGGCATGTTCATCGTCTCGCTGCCGTTCGCGGTGCTCCGCGGCGGCTACTGGGCGATCCTCGCGATGGTCGGCATCGCCTACATCTGCTGTTACACAGGGAAGATCCTCGTCGATTGCCTGTACGAGTTCGACGTCCAGACCGGGCAGCAGGTGCGCGTGCGCGACTCCTACGTCGCCATTGCGAAGGAGTGCTTCGGCAAGAAGTACGGCTCGAAGGTGGTGAACGTCGCGCAGATCATAGAGCTGCTGATGACCTGCATCCTGTACGTCGTCGTCTGCGGCGATCTCATGGAAGGGACGTTCCCGGGCGGCGCGATCGACACCAGGTCCTGGATGATGCTCATAGGGATACTGTTGATCCCGTTGGGTGAGTCAGGGAATCGCCGTTTTTAGTCGATTTGAACATACCTCCTCGGGGGTGCAGAGACGCGACGTCTCCACTGAAATGGTTCATGTGCCTTAGCATTCGGGCGTACTCTGATTGGCTCAGATTTAAACTTTCTGGATGTACACCAATCAGAACCCGCCTATGTTACTGCGCATGAACCATATCAGTGGCAATCTTGCATCTCTGCAGGGGTTTTAAGGGAGACGCAAGGATATGCTCTATATGTCATGAAACTCGAGACTTGTTGCAGATGACCCCTTTTATGTTTTCTATTTCGTTGCTGCATGAGTGATCAAAAACTTGACCGGCCCCACTTTTCCCTTTACAGGTTTCCTGAAGTCCCTGAAGAGCGTCAGCCTGTTATCCTTCTGGTGCACCATGTCCCACATCTTCATCAACGTGATCATCCTGGGCTACTGTCTGCTGTACATCGGCGACTGGGGCTGGGGCCTGGTGAAAATAAAGCTCGACCTGGAAAACTTCCCTATAAGCCTCGGCGTGATCGTCTTCTCGTACACCTCCCAGATATTCCTGCCGACTCTGGAGGGGAACATGGAGGACCCGTCGAAGTTCCAATGGATGCTCGACTGGTCGCACATCTGGGCAGCGATTTTTAAGGCGACGTTCGGCTACGTTTGCTTCCTGACGTTCCAGAACGACACGCAACAGGTCATAACGAATAATTTGCCCTCGGCTAAATTCAAGGGTCTGGTGAATGTCTGTTTGGTGATCAAGGCGTTGCTAAGCTATCCACTGCCTTATTACGCTGCCTGCGAATTGCTGGAGAGGGCTTTCTTCCGGGGTAAGCCGAAGACTCCTTTTCCAACCATCTGGGATATGGAGGGGGAGTTGAAGGTTTGGGGTCTGGCATGGCGGATGGGGGTGATCGTTTTCACGATCTTCATGGCCTGTTTCATACCACACTTCTCGATCCTCATGGGTTTCATCGGTAGCTTCACCGGCACCATGCTGAGCTTTATATGGCCTTGTTACTTCCACATTAAATTGAAGAGGAACGGCATGGATTCGAAGACCCTCGCTCTGGACTATTTTATCATATCCCTGGGGTTCCTGTTTGGGATTATCGGGATATTCGATTCGGGCAATGCCCTCATCAAGGCATATTCCATTGGGCTTCCATTTTAAAACAACCTTTGTTGTCGTCCGGAACGAATGTACTTACACGATGTTGTGACACAATGTCTGTCAACGAAGTCTTCCAGTTTGTTGATATTTTTTGCTTTTTAATTATATATACACATACACTAACACATCTTCCAAGTATTTAAGTAAGTGTTGAACATTTAAACAAAATATGTACAAGAACGTAGTTTATAAATAAGTTTTAGGTGTATGTACATGTATTGTATTACCTACATATCCATAGGGATTAGTGTTATACATTTTTTACGTTTAAACCAGTTGGAAGTTGTACAACTGCGGCTATAGTTAATATGATTGAAATTATCCAGGGTAGGATCCGGTATCAAAATCATCTAAGCCAAAAGTATACAATTTAATTAATCACGTCGATATAATCGTACATTTCTTAATAATCGATAAAAGAAAGAGAACGTACCTTATAATGTTCTTTGAAAGAAACCATGCATTTGCAGCAAAACATACTTTTTCTAATCTACCTTCATTACTTACTTGTTTTACTTAAAACGTAATGGAACAATACACCATATAGCAATAACACTCTTCTAACAAAAATGCACTATTTCTATTAGTAAATAGCATTTCTGTTAACCAAAGTGCCTGAATATATTGAGACAATAACACGAACATTATATTTCGTTTGGACATTTCTATGTGTTCTCTTTCTGTTTTCAGTGGCCTTTTGGTTGATTTTTAGCGATGTGATCCTATTAACCTGAAAAAAAAAAATTAGCGTTAGGTCATTTGAAATACAATTATACACTAATTAGAACATCAACAAGATTCAATTAAAATTCTAAATTTCTCTCGAGGGCTTCTATAGAGTAACAGAAGTATTTCCGACGAGCGTATTAAAAAATGAAACCAGATTTTATTTTCTATATAAATTTGTGGATAGTAAAGAAATGTTAAAAGGTTCGATCAGCAAGTAAATGCTGTTACCGTTCTTGCTGGTGTGTCGATGATGTTAATCTCTGTTAAAAACTTACAACGCTGTTAACGGAAAGTAGGTTCACCGTTAATTATTTAATAAATTGGAAAGTATCGTCAATACCGAAAAATACTTATGAAGCAGAAGCCCTTCTGCTTGCATTTAACAATGTCAATTATCGCATTTAGATAAGAAACAAAACCTACTTTCGATTAATAGCAAATCGTACTTACGCCACGTTTTAATGTCATAATGAAACTATGTCTTCCATTTAGCCTGTGGTAATTAGCAATGTATGTCTTCCATAAAAAGTATTAATTGCTGTTTATAAATGTACAGACTAGCGCGGATTGCAGTCGAATTCGCTGTTAACAATTAAACTGTTTGAAATAATCAAACTATCAATTGAAATTACTTGCACATTACGTGTATAAATATTGTAAGAAAGTTGTTATATAAATTAATAAATGAATAGGTGTAGCTGTACTTAAACGAGCACGTTTCAATTACAGAGAACGTTATTTTACAGGCAGGGCAGATTTGGTCAAAATTCAAAATAGCCATGGCTAATTAATTTTTCCAAGTCGTTCTGCCCTTTACATGTTGTTTTAACTTTTCCATAAGCAGGTGTCTATTCTGAAAAATGTTACAGATTGAATGTTAGTTTATACATTTGGTTTGAAATTTAATAGAAACAAAATTTATAACGTGAGCATGTGTTTATTTTATTCGCCAACTCTTATCCAAATATACATAATCACCTACTAAATTAGATACTTAAACAATTCTAATATTTAAGTCCTAATGAAACTGAATAAAAAGAGAATTAGAATGTAAGAAGCACTTTATTGAACTAGATTCTGGAATTGAATAAACATGAACATCCTATGAGCTGCCGTAGTGGAATTCTTAATCTTAAATTATTTTGTACGTTGCGAGACGTGTATGATTACACTATATAGCGCTAATAATCAAGATATTAAAAATCATAGCAGCACATATCACATGTAACTTATCTAAATTTAAATAGAATACATACTTATAAGTAACTTTTGATGCTGTAACTTTTAATTTGCTGAAATGCCTCAGTACTTTTGCAAAATTCTCAAATCGTGAAGATGTAAAGGCAGAGAGTAATAATCTTCAACAATTAAGATATCCTGCGATACACACAGTGTCTTCTAATACAACCAACGGCATTACTCTTGTCATAAACAAGCAACAAACAGAAAAGTAAAAGTAATTTCTATATTCCCAGTCTTATTTCCAATCCATTTTAAACATCAGTTTTCCTACATAGAACGGCTCAAATTCACAATCTGAAATTACTGTAGCGACACGACTTTCATTTTCTCAAAGTACTTCAGCAACCCCTGTAACCTTCTTTTGACCTTCTTCTGGTCATCGACGGTGCAACCTAGCAAAGCGGACTCGAAGTTCTTATCCGTTACGCCCTCTATGATGCTGGACGAACACGCGTTCATGTAGCTGACACATTTCGATTTGGCGGATTCCGGATCGTTCCTCAGGGATATCACCAGACCGTCTATCAAGTGATTGACTTGGAAGAGCGCCTCCTCCTGCATGTGGTCGCGCTGGGTGAGCACCTTCACCTCTACCGTGAGGCATCTGCCCATCACCCTGTCCGCATACCGGGTGACGTCATCCCTGTCGTCTACATTAAAAACGAAGGAATGTTTTAGTATATCGAAAGAAGGTCTCATTAATGTGATTTAACAACATGACACATGACATTTAAAACAAATAGAGAAAAATAATTATTACCAACAATTTCATTAAATCATAGATTGTCGATAACCACCAGTATGATTATCAATAATTTCCTCCGCTATTGTAATCCAAGGCTTAATTACTGGATACCTTACATAATGATCAACGATCAATAATTCATTTTTCAATTGATATCAATAATGATATTCGCTTCAATATCAAGTTTCAAATTTTTAAACTCCAACATTCTAGTTATTACATGGACTGAGCTCCGGACTATGCTGATATTAAAGGGAGGTAAAACTTTTCCCTACTTACTGTCATCCAGATGATACATTAAATCCGCGTTGAGTACAGAATCCAGAGTGGAAAGCAGGGCATCTTTGTCCTCCTCCAACTGACTAGCCCCCTTCCTTAACTTCTCCACATGCCCCTCCAGTATGTCCAGCATTTCCAGGATCCTCTCCTTGGGCGGCTTGGGGTTCATGACGTCGTTCTCGTCAATCTTCGGCAACGTTTGGAGCACCACTGATGTCGGCAGATCTGGAAACGTTACACTTCAATTTTGCCGGACAACAGACGACGCTCGGGAAAACATTGACAATTAAAATAAGAAGAAAACAAAAATTAACGTTACGTACTTCCAAGAGATGTACCGGGTGACGGATCCACGTCCATACTGGCAAAGTTATTTTCAGAAGACAGTGTTCGATACCTTCGTGTCTTTTCTAGAAATTCCCGGCTGGATGTTTTTGGGGTTGACGTTAGAAACCACGAAACACAACACGTATACACCACAGAACCAGGAAACTCTTCTGGAAGAATAGGGTGACGTATGCATTTTGCAAATCTTCCTTATAGACTTATCCTTTTCGATATTGTTGCCGCTAAAAAAATGCATGATTAGTAGGGCATGACGATAGAAAACTTGATTCATTTCGGAGGTAAACTTCCACTGCATTCAAACTGAGTGCCATTTTGTCTAACGGTTTGACAATGACACTTCGTGAACCAATCAAGAACGAATACGACACGATAATCGTCCCAAAATATCCCGTAAGAGGCACTGTATTCAGGCTCTCCTATCTCCTGCCCAGTGGACATAACCTAGCTTTCTTCAAAATATATCGAAAGTGATTGAAAATACCAATTTTTACGCCTGCAATGAATTTCTCCACAAACGAAGCTACGAGTTTGGAGAAACAGGTCAATCTAATCGCGCAACCCGTCGAAACCGACGCAGAAGCCATAGAGAAGTCTTACGAAATCAGCAGGTGTATAGATTGGATTAAATCAAACGATTTTAAAACAGTAAGAATAGGTAACCACCCATTGCCTCGACTGACCCGTCCACTTTTAGGTCTGCCTCCAGTTCCCTGATCATCTTCTTCCAGACTCCAGTAAAGTTTGTTTAAAGTTAGAGGAGGCACTCGATCAATGTGTGTATATACTAGGGGACACCACATATGAAAGGTACAAGTGATGGGTTGTATCATTAAATGTGTTAATTATTGGTATGTCATTGCAGCTGTTGTATTGATTATATTGCCGCTGCACATATAAACGCAGATGCGATTATACACTTCGGACCAGTATGTTACTCCAAGACCTCAGCAGACATCTCTTATTTAAACATTTATGAGAAATACTTATTAGATATTGAGGACTTTAAAAATAAGGTTTTAAAAGTATTTCAAGGTGAAAATGGACCCATTAGTATCCTCGCGGACACTCCTTATATACATATTTTAAGTAAGAAGGATATATTAGAATGGTACCGACATCAAACATGCTTGATATTATTTTAGACGATATTGAGACTGAATTCAAGGACATCAATAATATAAGTTTTCAAAGAATAGATCGTTCAGATCTGCCTTGTAGTAAAACGTTAGTATTCTTAGGGAGCAATGAACGGAAATTAATTAATGTTCAGATGGGTTTAAATGGTAAGTGTCCCTTTGAATTTATTTTGCTTCTTTGCACTTATTAATGATATTTCGTTGTACTAACCATTAAGTTGCAAAGTTTCATCCAACGATATTATTCTTGTTTTAGTGAATAATTTATTTTACTTCGATGGTGATATAAGGAAATTTGAAATACCTCCAGCGATACTCAAGAGAAGAAATTATTTGAAAGAGAAAATTAAAGATAGCAAGACGATCGGGATCCTCATTGGTACATTAGGTGTGAAGAATTACTTAAGAGTTATCGATAGGATAAAGGTCCTTATTAGTAAGAGTTCAAAGAAGTACTACTTGATTAACGTTGGGAAACCTACAGTAGCCAAACTTGCCAATTTTCCGGAGGTGAGTAATCATTAATAAAGAAAATATTTGTTGAAGTACTTACATAATTATTTTGCTCCATTTTCTTAATTAAGACGCCTAAATGCAAAATAAAACAATACTAATCAAGTTGTTTACCATTTGGCTTATATCGACTTATTCAGCATTCATTTCAATATTAATCAGTCAGTTAATTGCTTTCAGATGGACATTTACGTAGCAGTGACTTGTTCCATGAGTGAGATTTATGAGAGCAGAGACTTTTATACTCCCATAGCGACCCCCGCTGACGTAGAAATGGCTCTGAACGTCAACTCAAATGACATAAAATTCTCCTACGATTATAATATCGTATTAGGTGAAAATTTCGGTACTGACGATTTGAACGACATCGAAATCAAAGAAGACGTTAGTTTATTAACTAACAGGATTCGTTCAAATGCGCAGTTAGACGAGGAAGAGCTAAACGCTTTAGCTTTGAAAAGTGATGGGAGTTTGGCGTTGAATTCACAGTTCGGTGCGGGGTACTTATCGAAGAGGTCTTGGAAAGGTTTGGAACAAAATTTGGGTGCAGGTGAAGTCGAATTGGCCACGGAAGGTATGAGCGGAATAGCTCAGAAGTACGAAAACGAAACTAGCTAATTTTATAGTAAATTATTGAAGGTGTTGCATACAGGAGGTGTTATGTAGTTGTATTATTTATTTTGTAATTGTAACAATACAGAAACCATTATTGTAATATCATTTTTGTTATTAGCCAGGTTATATATACACAAACGCTGTATTACTGAATTAGATTTTAACTTTACAATTCATTTAGAATGCGTTTCATGGAGGTAAACCAAGTATTTTGCTAAATGCTTTTAGGCAATTAGGTTAGTATTTAGCAAATTTATAAAAGGAGAGGTGAATGCTGTAAAATAGAAGTTTTCCTCTATGAAACTTCTTTTACGGGGTACCAAAATTAATTTTTTTGGTATTAATTGTTCCAAAATCGGAATATACATTACTTCAGCAAGATTTGCAAAAATTCGAGAAGTATTTTGGAGGACGTACTTTGAACATATTTTATCAAAGGCAACAGTTTCCAAAGTGACCTCCAATATTTATCAGAAACTATTAAAAGCAAAATTTGCATACAAAATATACGTAATTACTGTAAGTACTTCAAATATTTGTCAAGAGTAAATTATTCCATGCGAATGGGGCTTGCAAAATCAACAGTCTTCTTGTTTGGCAAAAATATCAATTTTCACATACACTTTCTTATCACTCATGCATTCCTTGTTTATATTGTAACAACAAACATTAATTCGTAATATTTCTTTCTCTCTTAATTTTATCTAAACTCCATAAGCGACAACATGCGTGATACTTCGTAGCTCGCTATTTGCTGTTTAATAACAAATTAAGGAAAATTGAACCGTACGACCTTAATCTAGCAATTGTGACTTAAAACGTGTTCAGCTCGATTACAAGAATGTTACACAATCCGCTCTTGCTTCACTGTTAACCTCTAACAAGCGCCGAAAATAAATTGGAACCAGAATTTCTGCGAGATCTAGGAGGATCGCACGGAAAACATGGAGAAAATCAGGAGGGTTCTGGTCATTTACGTCGGGGGGACGATCGGCATGCAAAGAAACGAAAAGGGCGGTAAGCTTAGGAAAATCTGTAATTGTGTGTTTTTCAAATGAGATTTGTTCCAGTTTTGAGTCCCTCCCCGAACACCTTCTTGACCAAAGTAAAATCTTCGGAGCTGCACGATGATGAATTAGCCAAAAAGTACTTCATCGATCTGAGGAAAAACCAGTTATTGCTTTCTATGTAAGCGGAAAATTCGACTCGATCTTCTAAGCGGTAAAAAATTTGTTTTAGTGCCAACAAAAATTGCACGATCTTGTACGAAATTATGGAATACTTTCCCCTGTTAGACTCCAGCGATATGACGGACAAGGATTGGATTAAAATCGCCAGGGACTTAGAAGTAAATCTTAAGTTTTCCTTTTAAAAGAGTAAATTTTGTGTTACAGCAAATCGTGTTACTTAGTCTTAAAAATGTTCTTTACTGCTTTGTACATCGATGGTGTTTTTGAGAGAATTATTGCTGTCAGCTCCTTTTAAGTTTTCCAAAGAAAAGTCACGTTCTTTTTTGGAAAAACAATATTTCAGAATGCCAATTAAGACAACAGGAATTGTCTGAATTTTATTTTAATGGCTTCTAAAATACAAATTGTGTTTTCTCAATAAGAAAATTTAAGGGGAGCAGTAGGCCCTATGAAATACTGTTAATTCATGCATCTAAGCTCAATTTAGGGTGGTCTTATGACTAAAATAATACTTTCTAATTCAGAAATTAAGTAGTAAAATTACAATTTTTAGAAATATTACAATGATTTCGACGGTTTCGTTGTACTGCACGGTACCGACACATTAGCCTACACTTCTTCAGCCTTGTCGTTTATGTTGGAAGGACTACAGAAACCAGTTATTATTACCGGTTCACAGGTGAGTGATAGAAGTTTTATTGCATACAGAACGATACAATTTTTTATTGAAAACTAAGAAATGTAATGAAAATAACGTGTAATAAAATGTTTCATCAATATGGAAGCATGTTACGTTTCCAAAAAAACAAAGGATAATAACCAAAGCTCTAAGAAATTTGATAAGATTAATAATCAAGTTATTCTTTCAGATTCCAATTTTCGAGACGCGCAGTGATGCAAAAGACAATTTCCTGGCCTCGTTGATAATCGCAGGTTGCTACAATATTCCTGAAGTTTGCGTATTTTTCGCTAACAAATTGTTTAGAGGGAACAGAGTCACTAAATCCAGCTTGAGCGAATTTGACGCATTTACTTCGCCTAATTTCCCTACGTTGATCGACGTTGGGATCGACATACAAAGTATATATGGAGAAATTGAAAGCATTCACAAGTATTATAATCGAATTGTTTTCAGTTAATCATTCCTACGTTCGACGTGTCGATTCAAGTAAGGAGTTGAAGGTTCATAAGAATTTGAATGCTAATGTAGCCCTTTTGACGTTCTTCCCTACCATAACTAATGAAATGGTAATTACTTATGTGAAATACCAATAAGTCTTTTAGGCCAGTCAAACTGGACGAAAAAGACTTCAGAGTGTTAAGTTACAATAGCTTTGTAAGCTAAACTTATGTGCTTTGTTTGAAAATGTGCTTCTACTAAATACCAGCTATCAAAAGTTGTGAAGAGCTGTAAAATATGGAAAAATAATCTTTCACATTCACTTTCAGTTGCGGTCATTTTTGACTCCACCGATACAAGCGTTGGTGGTCCAGAGTTACGGCGCTGGTAACATACCGGCCACAAGAATGGATCTCCTGGAGACCCTCAGGCAAGGCGTTCAGAGGGAAATACTTATCATAAACATAACACAGTGTTCAAGAGGAACCATTAAAGTCGGTTATGAGCCGGGAAAGGTAAATCATTGATTTTCTCATGTTACTTCGTTATTTTCCATTTAAATACCGAGACAGCCAGATCTGCCTGTTTAGTACTAGAGTGTGCACCCTCTACCTTAAGTTAGCAAAGTGTGATGGCGACGTTAGTAAACCAGTAAATTAACTGTATAGGAAAAGCTAGTCAGTTAATGAGTGAAACAAAACCAGTCAGTATCTAGGTTGTGTAACTGATACAGTTAATCACTACACTTTAGAAATCACAATCACATCCTATCAGTGTAATGAATCTATCTTGTCAATGACTACAGTGTTTGATTAGTTGGAATTTAGCTTGTAACTGATTAGTTGAAGCTACTTAGTTGATGGGTGACTCTAAACTAGTCAGCTCTTATGTTGTTTCGTTAGTTAATAAAGCTGTCACAATCACCACATTTATTTACATCTACTAAGTAGAAACTATTTTATAGTCAGTCTGTTAGTTATCGCTACGAGTTGAAGAAATAATCAATGAGTGCAGTGTTTAATCAATTATGACGTTAGTTGTCGGTAATTCTTTAAAGCTAGTCAATCTCTAGGTAGTTTAGTTAATGAGAACAATCCACTATAGTCTACTAGTTAATGCAATAGTCATTGATTGAAACCACTCATCAGTTGTAGCATAGCGACGTTGGTTAATCAGTAATTTAACTGATCAGTTAGTGCGTGAAGCAAAAGCATTAGTAAGAGCTAATCAGTCATCCAGTTACTCATTGTGATGTGTCAATGAAATAGCTCATCAGGTAACAACATATATGTTTGATCAGTTGAAATTTAGCTTGTGACAGCAGTTAGTAATTAACTGCATGATTTACTAAAGCTAGTCAGTTAATAAGTGAAGCTAAACTATAGTTTAGTAAACATCTATGTTGCTTATTAATTAATGCATCTAGATGGCTGCAATTATTAAATGTTTTATAGCGCTTGCAAGAAATTGGCGTCATTTCTGGAGGTGACATGACGGCAGAGGCTGCTCTAACAAAACTTACATACATTCTGGGTATACCTGGACTGACTTTTAAACAGAGAGTGGAGGTAAGTGCACCTAACTATATAATTTATTTGTGGTAAAGATGAATTGGCTTTTAGAAAGTCAAGAGTGATCTGAGAGGAGAGCTGAGTATAAACTAATCACATGTCATATTTAGACTGGATTTACTTAAGCTGTTTTTTAATACTGAAATAGGTATTCTTTTAGTGAGAGGTGAGTAAGTAAATATTTAGTTATATTGGGGTATTATCGACAAATCCAAGTATTTCATCCAAAATAATAAAAAAAAAACATTCATTTGTATCATTTACTTTATGAAAGAATAAAATAACAATTTATATTTTCTCACTATACAATCGAGGTAAAACTTAAAGTGAAAACATCCATACTTTGAACAATTTTAAATCCTAGAGCGCTTTTATTTGTAAGCTTAAAAAATATAGTTCTTAATTATCCCACAAGTTTATTTGTGCCCCTCATGGTATTTTTTTAATATTCAGTCTTTGTTTCCAGTTGTTATTCTTTAACCATTGCCTTTTTCCCCCTACCTCTAGCTTTCGCTTTGGCAGTTTTCTTAGTCGGAGGTTGCTTTTGGACTTTGGAAGAGGATTCGTTGAGTAAAGGGCTTGTACTGTTGATTTCATTATCGCCCTTCTTTTCACTAAGATCGTAATGGTTCTTGTAAGACATTCCCTCTTGCTTGGTTTTATGTAACGATTTCCTAAAAGGCAATAGAGATTTTATTTCTGACTCTAACTGGAACACTTTCTCGGCATCATCGGAGAAACCGTTCACAACCTCATCCATGCAGTCCTGAAGGGCCTTCTCAATGTTGTTGATGCCAGCTATTCCTTTGGTGGTGAGATTGTTTGCTTTTAAACGATTACAAATTTTGCTGAACGTCTCCGACACTGGTTCTGGGTGTTTATAAACATTGTTTGGCATACTCATATTAGTTATTTGCATATTCACTCTGTCATGTTCGTTATTTTGATATTTTACAAAGAGAGTTAAGAAATGCGATGAACAATTCTCGGATACCTCAGTGGAGACTAGATAACATGAAAATAGTTCAGGAGGGGTGCCGAAAAGATTCTTCAACTGCTCGTGGATTACCCTGTCCCTAAGTGTAAACCTAGGCGAAAAGCACCTTTGGCATTTGTACCAAGCCACGACTTTACCAAATCGGTTTCCTAAGAACTGCTTCAACTTGTCGACGTCCACCCTTCCCGACCCCTCGTAACAGTAGTAGTACTGCGGGCAGGGGATCACGGAGGAGACTTTTATCTTCCTCGTTATATTAACTTGCACCTGGTCATTATCAGTGATGGTCCTGACCTCGTTTTCGATTATGTCTCCCAACAGGAAGCCCTCCTACGATTGATGAAAATCCTTGTGATTAAAGAATTAAGAGGGTACACTTTGGGGACTTACCCGGTGGTAGGAATTTTCAGCCTGTTTGTAGAAGAGGAACGAAGCCACTGGTCCTGATAATATCTGCGCTGGAGTTACTGAAGAATACATGGTAATAAATTAAGAAAAACTTTAAGGAACAAACGAAAAACCGAAATTAATCACTGGTTTCCATACTGTCGAATGTCAAATTTAACCACAGAGTTTACATAGAACTGAGGAACAAAAAAATATTTTGGTTGGTCTACGCTCTATTATTTGTTATTAATTATGTGACACGGGGTGTTGTTAGTACCTTTAATATTCTGCCCACTGTGCCTCATCCAGTTTTAATACATCTATGGGAAATAACATGGTACTAGCGCTTCCCTAATGTACGTGTTTTGTGTTTTTATTTGTGTTTTGTGCGTGCGGTGGTTTTCATACACAAACTAGATTTTTGTTTTTTAACGTACAGATGATAAACATGAATAAAAGAATAAAATTAGATTCTCACATGGATAATGGAGTAAACGCTCCTCCAAAGTTACCTTGGGGGCGGTTGATAGCATGTTTACCTCAACTTGATTCCATAGGTAAGAAGAAGCCAAATGATTTGAAACTGTTTTTTCTAACAGCAATTCTATTTAGATTTAGAACACCTTACCTCATTAGTCCTAGTTTAGTGTTCATTAATTGGTACCCCTTTTGTAGATCTTCTAAATAACACCATTACTTTAGGACGATCTGATGAATGTGACATTCTAATATACAAATCTAAGTTTCTCCCCAGTCAAATTTTCTACATAAGCAAGAAACATTTTGGGATAAATCAGGATCCAGAGGATAATAATATAGTGTATATCACTGATTATAGCAAAAATGGCACCTATGTGAACCATCGTCTTGTAGGCAAGAACAGACGTGCCGTTTTGCAAAACAATGACAGCATCGCTATAGGGGAACAGTTAACAGGTATGTTTACTATTTATAGATCATTATTATTATTATTTACACATTCAGAAATAGTCGTTTAAGTTAATTACTTACAATTTATATTGTTTTATTTGATAAATTTCTTTATATCTTCAGAACTTGAAAATCTTTTAAATCAGTATTCTTTCAATGTTTTAGTTTATATTTTCAAATCTATGAGGTACATAGTGGCTGAAAACTATCTTCCCGAAACCATGAGAGGCAAATATGTACCATCGAGGCTTTTAGGAACAGGCGCTTGTGGCGAAGTCAGGCTCGTTTACGATAAAGTAAGGTGTCATATAGTCATCTTTATGTAGTCATGCATATTCTGCTACCTTTCTGCATCGTTTCATATTGCATTAGGTAGCATCAAATCTGCGTCCATCGAAGTACATGTACTTGTATTTGGTGGTTATGACGAGCTATTTTTCATGAGCATGGCAGCATGAAGTATTTTCGAAAAGCTTTATACTTAGGCCCAATGTAACGTTTGTGTTAAATTTATTACATTTGTTTGATTTTGAGCCATCTCCACATTTTTTCCAGTTCTAGTCGGCGGCATTCTGACCTAAAATAGTTCAAAATGGAGGGCTTCTAGGATTTATCTGATTGTAATCTAGATTCCAAGAAACTATAGCTTCTTGATACCTTTGAAGCTTTAAGTTCGAACAAGCGTGATATCCATCGAGTGTTTGGAGTTCTTTAGGTATAGATTCAAGAAACTTGATACTTCTTCGCTCCTTTGAAGCATTTGGAGCTTTTGGATCAAATGAACGCCACATCCTTAGAACTTTCTGAGCTCTATAGACTTATATTGTAGAATCTCGTAGCATCTCTGTAATTTGAAGCATTAGGATCAAATGAGCATAGTACCTTTGTATGTTATGAAGGTCTAGATCTAGATTCCAAGAAGCTTATAGCTTCTTAATACCTTTAAAGCTTCAAGTTCGAATAAGCATGATATCCATGGAACATTTGGAGTTCTGTAGGTGTAGATTTAAGAAACTTGAAACTTCTTAGCTCATTTGAAGCATTAGGATCAATTGAGCGTAGTACCTTTGGATGTTATGAAGGTCTAGATGTAGATTCCAGAAAACTGTTTATATGTGGATGCAGAAAGCTATGATATGCAAATTCATAATGTGTGGATGCAGCAAACGTAGCAAGTTATATATGTACAATAATTATGTATATATCACCTATTTTAGTTCACTTGTAAGAAATTCGCAGTGAAAAAGGTCGCGAAAGGACGTGATACCCCGTCACAGATCCACACAATAAACCACCCACGAAGGATCCGGACCGAAGTTCAAATTCTACAGTCGCTGAGCCATGTAAGAACCATAAATTTTACATAGCAACTAAGTTAAAAGGTACCATTTTCAATTTACTGTAATATTTTTCAGCCTCTGATAGTAAAGTTATATGACGTGGCCGAAACCGACAATGATGTCTTCATAGTGCTGGAATATTTAAAAGGAGGAGAGCTGAATTCGAAGATTTCTTCGAACAAAAGGCGGTCTGAAAGTCAAGTTAAATTCCTGTTTTACCAAATAATCCTTGCAGTACAGTACTTGCACTCCCAAGGGATAGTACACAGGGATTTAAAAGTAATTTACATTACCATGTAGAAATTAGTCATTTAGTTTATTTATCATTATTTTCTTGAATTATTTATTACCTCTAGTATCATTAGAATGATTTTCTAGCCGAGCAACGTCCTTCTTACCGACACACAGCCATACTCTTTACTGAAAATAACAGATTTTGGGCTCAGTAAAATAACCGATGGGTTTGATGCAATGAAGACGATTTGCGGTACCTGGCATTTCATCGCTCCAGAAGTTTTGAACACTCATGTCACCTTGTATAGCAATCAAGTTGATATCTGGAGTTTGGGCGTGATTCTCTATTACATGTTGTCTAACCATTTACCTTTTCAGTAAGTGAAAAGTGTATTATAGAAGAAATGTTTAAAACTTCTTCGTTCTTTAGATCCGAGGAGAAAACTGTTCTCATGAAACTTATTCTGAAGGGGACGTACCACATGCAAGGCCTCCCTTGGTGCAATATTAGCGAGAGTGCGAAAGATCTCTTGAAGAAAATGTTGGTCGTAGATCCTAAGAAGAGAATTACTATAGAAGAGATTCTGCGTCATCCTTGGATCTCCACGGTAAGCCACGTAATAACTTTAGTTACTTGTCGCTTCAATGGTTTTCCTTCAGGATAACCTCATGAGGTTCCAAGTGGAGAAATTAATGGCATCGATTAACGATGAATCCGATCCTGGTTAAGGATCGACTAGGATAAGCAGATTAACAGGAAGTGACTGAATCATTTGGTATGATGCTGAGAAGAATGGAGCAACTTTTTAATTTAACCCAGTAAGTTTTTTCTTTCTTAGGGATTGTGAGTTTTGTTTTAAAAATGGTTTAACCTATTCTTTTAGTTTGTTTAGCAAATGTGTCATTTTACGTGATGTTATGAAGTAATCGTTGGTACCTCCTTTTACATTGTATCGGAAAGTTCCGAGTGTTTCTACATAATGTAAGTTTTTACATACGTGTATGTTTTTTTCATATTTTTTTAAATAAAGTATGCATGTTAAACGTGAGTTGTCGATTTTGAAGGAAACTTGCATTCAAATAAATATTTTATTAGCAAAAATACTGATTAATATACGACACAAGTTGATAACAAAAAAACGAAAGCTAACAAATATATACAAATTTGTAAAGTAACTCGTAAATAACAATCCAAGACACTCATTTTTGCTTCATTAAATTCACCATTCCCGGTTGTTTGGTTTACATGGAAATGCGAATCCCGGCTTTTATTCGCATTACCACTAACGCACATCTTCGTCGTATTTACGCAGATTTCTTTCTATCTTATAATTCTGTTCGAGTTTGGCAATAATTCGTCAGTACTTAATAACCAAGTAAAAGTTACTCGCCCTATGCTGAATAATACTGAAGTTTTTGAATGTAAGCTTTCTCAGAGATTACTACTAGCTAGATGTAAAATAGAGATAGAGGAAAGAGAGCAAAACGTAAAAATCGAAATTTAGAATCGCCTATCTACAAAACCTTCCTCCCTGAAAGCGTTGGATCCCGGCACAATTTAATCCAAGGTTTTCAAGGGCCGATGTATTTTTTGGCTTTATATATTTCTTTAAAATACTTACTAGAAATCTTACTGCTAATGAGGAGGAAAATTCCGAAAAAAATACTATATCCACTTCTCTAAAAGTTCCCTACGCTATGAAGGAGAAATGAATTAATTTTGCCTGTACCATCGCCATAGTTAAGTTGGTTAGCGTAAAAAATTTCGTGCAGATACTTTTCGAGTCCTAAGCGGGTTTTTGTTCGAACTTTGGATAACCATAGAAAGAGAGGAGGATTAAGTTAGTGTTTCTCACGTTTCTCTAAGACCTTTAGCCTTATTAATAACTTAATATTACTCACTTACGCACCAAATCAACTTCTGTTGCTGTTGTTACATCTCTTCTCTTTTCTTTATCATCTAAAGCCCGAGCTTCAGCAAAAATGTGTAAATTTACCTTGGCAAGACCCTCGTTTTAAACACTACGATACTTTTATATACTTTTTTGATTTTAAATTGAATCGATGCTCGGAGGAAATCAGTATGAATCTTCGTGTATATGTGTGTGCATTCGGAAAAAGCGAATTTCTCACTTTACATTATTCCATAAACTTCTCCCCCTTTCCTGTAATCCGCGTTCCCTATAATCCTGTCTGCCTCCTTCAGGAGCGCACAGACTATCGAACCGGCATTTCTGCTTACTTTATGGCCTAGGGATTTCAGACCGTCCACGATTTGCTGTGAAAAAAGATGATCATCATAAAGCGAAATTTTCTTCATGTCGTTACGTACCTGTAGGGTTCCGTATTCGTATTCTACCATCATTGGAAACAATTGATGGTGTATCCGAGGGGCGTCTATTGCTTCTTTTATGTTCTGGCCGAACCATAACACCCTCATTATTACCTGAAAAGATGCAAGTTTAAATAGTGGTTTCAGCATTGACACACTCATGTAAATCTAACTCTTGGCGATAGAAATAGAACTGTACTAGGACATGACTCTAACTTTCATTTAACCAAATAACCAGCACATTTCATCTCTGGTTACACCTATAGTTTCAGTAATATATGCAGAAACTTGCGCAAAATACCAAGATCTCTATGACCTTTAATGGCTCTGTGCTATACATTAACATGCTAACATAGACTGTGCTATTCCATGTGCCATAGGTAATCTAGCACGATTTGGCATAATGCTAAAGCAAGATGGTTTGAATATAAGCACGGTGATACTGCAGTTCGTATCATAGAATCTATAGAACATTCCACATCTTTCTACCCCACATCCTTCTAGATTAACGGACTGTGATGCAATTGACATACTAACATAGACTGTGTCATAGGTTAAGTTAGGTTAGATTAGAGTAAGAAGGTTCTACATATTACAGTTCGCATCATAGAATCTATCAAACATTCCAAATCTTTCTACCCCACATCCTTCTAGGTTAACGGACTGTAATGTAATTGACATACTAACATAGACTGTGCCATAGGTCAAGTTAGAGTAGGGAGGTTTGAATATAAGCACAGTGATTGTACAGTTCGTACCATAGAATCTATAAAACATTCCAAATCTTTCTATCCCATATCCTTCTACATTAACGGACCGTAATAGATTATCATTTCGTCTTTCTACCAGAGGTATGACTGTACTAGAACAATATGATTTAAATATAAGCCATACCATCATATTTTATCTTCATTTTTTCGTTTATTGTCCGCAGAATAATTATTTACCTGAGCTACCGCCGTGGTGATCTTCGTACCACCGGAGGCTCCGATCACCATCCTCACCTCGCCGTTCTTGTCGCTTATAATGGAAGGTGTCATAGAGGACAAAGGTCTCTTACGTGGTTCCAGTTTGTTATTCGGCGAACCCGGGAGACCGAAGTAATTGAGGTGCGAAGGGAAAGAAAAATCGTCTATGCTACTGCCGAGGAGGATTCCAGTGCTCTTGGAGATCAAGCCCGCACCAAAACTGGAATGAAAGATAATAAGGTATGGGGGATACTTTAAGTGAGTCGTGTGATAGAGAGAATTAGAGCAAAAATAGAGGTATCAGTACTGTCATGTACTGAACGTTAGCCAGGCGTGTCGTTCCTCAGGCACTGTGATTGCTGGACTTTATGGAATTAGTTGTAATGAACTATTTTCTTTCTTACTATATATTAACGGAGCTGGTAACGGAAACGGCGTCACCATTCTCGGCCAATACTGAAATATGGGCAGTACCATGATCCTCATTACCAAAAAATACAGCACCGTAATCTCTGGGATCCTCACTCGTGGAATTATCTTTGATTTTCGTTCTGATCGCGTTGGCGTATTCCTTGGATGTCAAATTTTGTAACAGCTAGAAACAGATTTTTCAAATTTTCGAAGAAACTTCCAAACTTCCATCGTTATTTACGTTTGTGATGTTGATGAAGTTCAGGTCTCCCAGCTCGGTCCTCTTCGCGTAAGCGTACTTGAAAGCCTCGATTATCCTGTGATAGGTCAACACGGTGTTATCTATGCCGTCGATGCTTTCTGGATTGAATCCGTAGCCATCCAGGATGTTCATCATGAACCCCAGAAGCGCTCCCGAACCCGGAGGAGGCGCGGTGAACAGGTTATCTTCATTAGAGAATTTCACCGAGATGGGATCTTGCCATTCGATGCTAAAAAGGAAGATACGAATAGAGTTCTTCAAATACTTTAAATCGAGTCTGAATAATTAGTTGCTACTGGTTTCCTACTTGTATTCGAGTAAATCTCTCTCCGTGATTATTCCGCCCGCTTCCCGGATGTCCTTAAGGAAACCGCTCGTCAGGCTCCCGTTGTAAAGTTCGTCCACGCCCCCTTTCGCTATGATCCTCAGCGTCTCGCATAGTTTCTCGGGGAGTATTTTAGATCCCATTTTCTTGATCTCGCCCTTGGCGTCCAGGAACCATTTCCTTCAAACCAAATTCGTTAATAATTAATTTTCTTCCTAAATACAGAATATTTCTTACTTGAATGTCGGATCGTTGTGTATCCGTCTGTTCTTGAATATGGCGTTGTGCTGATGGTCGCTCATGTTGAAACCCTTCTCGCAGATTTCTATGGTGGGATTCACTAGTTCTTCCCACGGGAGCTTCCCGAATCTTCGGTGCGCTTCCCAGTAACCCCTCAGCTCTCCCGGGACGGCAATCGCCAGTGGCCCTGGAAATAGATCGAATTAAGTATGGGAAATGCTACAACCTATATAAAGGAGAAAATGTGTTTAATTTCTTTGAAGAATTAGAAGGGTAATACCCTTACCGATAATAGGGAGTTTTTGTATTTCGCATAACCTCGGGCGCTGTTAGCGCTTACTTTATTTTGACAGGTACGTATGCGTATTAAGCACGTTCAGTAGCGCTGTTGCTTAATGCGCATGCGTTTCTGTCAAAGTAAGGTTATGTGAAATGCAAAGACTCGCTATTACATTGAGAATTCATTAGAATTACATTAATTACGTACAAGAAAACTTACTAAAATATATTATAGGTCATGATATACAGTGCAATAATAGATTTTAAGGCACTAACCAATATAATACAAGGTCGGTTAAGTGTTTTCATCCAAGGCATTTAAGAGTAGTAAAATTGCCCATCGCTTACCGCTTTGCGAGAGCTTGGCGTCTTCTTCATACAGCTTATCGTTTGCGGCCAATGGAGCTTTCTCCCTGGCGTTTAAAGAATAAGCTTTTCGCTCGTCTCTCTTGTAAATGGTCATAAGGAAACCACCCCCGAGACCCATGCTTTGCATCGTGACGATACCATTGCAAAACATGGCAGCTATCGTCGCGTCCACCGCTGAACCATTCTTCTTCAGAATATTCCTGGAACAAAGAAGGTTTCAGGGATAATTTCACGAGTGTGCGCATTGCATATAAGGGCTTTGGATAAGGGGTTCATTATTGAGTCAATGAGCTTATGTCATCAAGCACTTCTGTACTGTGAGGTTAGGTTAGGTTAGGTTAGTTTCGTTTAGATAGGTAGAGGGCGCACTTTTTGGCTAATCCAAGAATATTCTTAATCTCCAGATTATTCCTGGAACAAAGAAGGTTTCAGGGATAATTTCACGAGTGTGCACATTGTATATAAGGGCCTGGATAGGGGGTTCATTATTGAGTCAATGAGTTTATGTCACCAGGCACTTCTGTATTGTGAGGTTAGGTTAGATAGGTAGTTTCGTTTAGGTAGATAGAGGGCGCACTTTTTGGCTAATTCAAATGAAACTCGGTAAAATATAGTTTGAGTAAAGGCGCCGGATCGGCTTAGTAAAAACAAGATGGCGGTGTGTCGAGTTAGATAAAAATTCATTTGATGCAAAATGTTCTATAACCTTTGCATTGGATGCCATTTAGACGATTTGGATTGGTTTAAAGTCTTCAATAGGTGCAAAGTTTTTAAAACGCATAATATATAAACCTTGAACGTTACCGTTGTTTATGTCTCCTCTCTCTCTTCCTTCCTCACTTCTACGTTGATGCTAGAGAAAAATTTAAAAACAAAGTAAACCTTGAGACGACTTAAGCGACGTTGTCGGTCATAGCAATTTAACCAATAAATATGAGGTAAAGAATCGAATGTCATGGCTGAGGAGAGAAACGTGTTTCTTATTGTTGTAGTATTTCAGGTACGTTAATAAAAAACTTAAATTAATTCCTCAGAACCTGTTTTGGTTGGTCCGCTGATTCAACGTAAGGAAACTGCCTTATGGATCTGAACAATGGGTTTTGTGTCGCCTTCGCGAAACTAAATTGACAAATAAGAACCAACCTTCAATTATTACTCCGGTTGTATTGGGTCTATAGACACCATAAACCCATCATTCTTTCTGTTTCTTTATAAGCTACATTCTTGATGAGAATGATTTTTTTCATAAAATACATACTTTTTGAGTTATTCGCGAAAAACCGTCTGAAAACGTGTCTTTTTTTGGTTAAAAAATTGACACTTTCACTCGCGAATAAGTCGAAAAGTATTGACTTCCAGAGAAACCTTTATAGAGTAAAAGTTGCTTACAATTAGTCAATTTATCCATTTAATGTAACAATTTTCACCCCCGAGAAGGGGTGGAAAAGCAACCCTCGGCACAGGGTCAACGTTGAAGTAGAGGGTAAGTAGAACCTAAATCCAACTTTTATGAAAATCGGTCGTGCTTGGCAAAATTATACGGGAAAACGGTGTCATCGACTAGACTATAACTTATAGAGGAAAAATCGTAATTACCACGGCCAATGGCCGCTAACCTCATGCAGAATTCATATCCACTATATTACTATACACTTATTTAACTCAAAAAACACTTGCCATCGTTACTGGGTATCCACTTTATTAATTTCCCTGGGCTATAACGCATTTGAATGGAATAATGTACACACAGGTTTCAAGCAGAGGTCACAGTCAACCATGGTTGCTATGTACACTTACGTACTTAACGTCGGCAACGCCGCATTCAAGTCTACAAAAATAAATAACTGTTAATCTCGTCAACAAACTCCATAAGGAAACCAGTCAGCGATAATGACGACACCAAAAATCAGTTACTGAGTAACTTAGGTTAGTTACTTAAGTCGTCTAAAATCATCGAGTGTACAATACACCAGTTAATGACTTCTATGTTAGAAGGTGTAAGGTAGACTTGCCTAAACGAGTTAATTGTTTAAGTAGTATGGTTAGATCACAACGTGCTTAAGTAACAGGGAGGAGTTGGTTTAGTTGAGGTTGTTTAAAGTAGTAGTAACTTTCAGACGAATGAGGTCAAGGTTTCGAACAAAGACGCTGAGAAAAGTACAAACAAAATGGTTTTATTTGATCACATTCACAGAATGAAAGCAATCTGCGTCGAGCGTTTATCAGTGTGATAAACCTGAGTAAAAATAACACAGCATCAGTTTCACGCACGATTTAGAAGAAAAAAGCAAAACGAATCGGTCATCGTTCGGTTGTCAAGTCGACCTCACCTGGCGCGTGCGTGCGTAGTAACATAATCAAGAACACGAAAATCACAGTCCGGAAAACTTCGCCTGCCTTTGGAACATATTCGAGGACGAAAATTCTCTCTCCTTTCCTCCCGCTATGCGCTCACGTGTTTCTTCTTCTGCTCGGAGTTCATCAGCTTCTGCACGATCTTCCTGGAGTGCCCCGAGGGGTCGTAGTGATTGGTGTGCTCCTCCGCCTCCTTCTTGGTGCGCTGTTTGCCGCTCCTGCCGCTGAAGATGTGCTTGTCGAACTCGAAGTTGTAGTGCTCGTACTCGTCGAAGTGGCTCTCGGACATCTCGAGGATTTTTCAAGTCACTTTTCTCGCTCTGTAAGTTCTCGCTAGGTTTTAAGTGCGAGCTGCGCCCGACGCCGCCTTTATAGGTGCGCGGGAGTCGCGTCGGCGCGGTTCGGGCGGCCTCGGCCTCCTTCGAGGTGTCTCTTTTAGATTCGATGCCGGGATTGGTCGCGTCGCGCTTTTTCCGCTAATGAGGTGTTCGAGAAGGTTCCGCGGGCGATAAAATCGGGCGAGAGTCTGATGGAAATATTCCAGAATCTAGCCTCGAATCCGCGCTTATAGTCCAAGAGCTGGAGCCCGAATTTGGGCGAATTCAATGCAAAAATGGAAAAGTGCAGTAAACACGACGGGTGGTATCGAAAAACTTACACAGAGATGTATTATACCCACTAAAGATCAATACGTCTATTATGAGGGTATCGGAATTGTATCCACGTGTATACAGAGAAAGAAATGCAATTATCATGGTGACTAATTAGACTAATTGTCTAAGTGTGCTAATTAATCACCACACTAGTAGCATTTATAAAATTAAGAAATGAAATGATCAATGTGGATGTTAAAATTAATTTCATTAGTAAGTTCCTCCCTGTAATAGCAATAATATTTTACCCCTCGACGCCACCCGTTGTGTTTAGTACACTGTTCAGGTCCTCGAAACTTTTATCTTACTAAAGTGAATGTCATTAGTAACTACCTCCCTGTAATAGTTGTAGTCTTTTACCCTTCGACGCCACCCGTCGTGTTTATTGCACTGTTCGGGTCTTCAAAATTTTACTAATTTGTCTTTTAATCCCTGTATATTCCCCTATACAACCTTTAAGCAACCATCACCTGTTAACAATTTTTGGCACGTAATTTCTCGTAATGACGAGTATAATGGCACGCTTGATTAAGACCCAGGAACACAAATACGGTTAATTTGGGCAAAAATGTCTCCATAACAACCGAATTGCTTTGTTATCCTTTATTACTAGTATTTACTTTATGAAACATTTAAACAAGGTTTTTTTTAGAGATAAACAGCGCAAACAACTTTCTAGGTCGATAGGAATTTATTAAAATAATCAAACAAAGAATGAGCATTAATATAAAATACAGCGTTAATTGTAAAATTGTTATCACAAAAACATTGGCAAGTTACCTAAGAACAAAAGGAAAAATTTAATTATAGATTTAGATTAATTTATTTATAGAAAAAACTGATAGGTGTACATAGGAAGATTATTTTACCCAGTATTTATTTATCATTTTAAATGATTAATGTCACGTAACATGTGTTGTTTTTCCACTGCGTTCTATTTTATCGATTAATGTAAGTATCGATAAGAATTTTATTTGTTTACTAAGTGAGCACTTACACAAGTACTAAAAGAAATAAACATTAATTTTATTTACGAAACCAACGGACGAAAAATCAATTTATTTTTTAAAAGGAGCGTCTTTCCAAGTACTTTCGAGCCATTTTTCAAATTTTATTTGAGAAAATATTTCCTAATTTATTCTATTTGTTTATAAGTATAAACAATGTTTGTTGTTAACTTTTAACAGTTGCTGAGGCAGCCAAAGTTATCCCAGTTTTTTTTAAGAAGTCTTTATACTCCAAAAAAATTTTTGAACGTGAATCGATTTGAACCATGTAAATTAATTAAATTTATAAAAATCAATTAATATTTACTGTGCTGTACGTGTTGTTTACATCAGTGTTATTACGATATTTTTTAGTGGAAAACATTCAAAAATAAAAAAACAAATATAATCGAAGTATACAAGTCAATTCGTAGATAAAATATAATCTCTAGAGACTTAAAGTGTCAAAATAATACTTGCAAGGTTATGGATTTTTCCTCGATTAACGAAAATTGGACCAAGGGAAAGTTTTCCAAACGAACATCGAAAGGTATTGCAAAGGACTAAAATTAAGTTGTTTCACGAAGCTACTTAGTAATGAAATGGCATTTTAAACAAAGTTTTTTGGCCCGTTTGCTTTTAAATTTTATCTACCAAATAAAATTGCTTGGAACGTCTGTAAACCGTCTACTACCAATTTTAAGGCCAATCTTTGGCCTTTGGGTATAATTGAGATGTTTATTTTGGTCCTGTCGTGCCTAAAAGTGAAATGAATTTAAAAATCTTGTAAACCTTCTAAATTTTGAGGCTTGTGTGGTTCGAATTTTTAGAATCTGTATCCTATCTAATCCTTGAAGTCCGAAATTACATCGGAAAAGCTCAGACCTCCTAAAAACCTTCTAGATTCAATTCTAAAGCCATTCTGGCCTTTCAAAAATCTAAAGAAACCATATGTAAAACCCATAAAGAAAGGCATATGCACTAAATTTTATTTGATTTGAGGCCAAGTGCAATTTCTGGACATAGGCCCGTTAAAGAGTTGTTACGCCACTGTGTATGTATCGACGCAAAACACTAAATCATCTCTTGTAAATTAATTGTAGTATTACAGTGTAATTATCAACGTTACTGTTGATTATTAATCTTACTTTATTATAAATAAAAACATTTACGTTGCAGTTTAATGGACGTGTTGTTGCATTTTGTAACCTGCGAATTATGCACGTATTTAAAATATGATAACGCTTAGATATTTGTTAATTCGGCTAGATTACGAACGATAAACTTCGTATTACGTCATACTTAACTAATGCATTGTTAAAAAACGGTAAATATCAATAGCTTGTAACAGCAATTTTTTTGCATGAACGTGTTAGAAATAATAACAGAAAAGACCTGTGAATTTGCGTTTAAAAAAAATTCGCGTCGCTACTGACAGGCATAAAATCCCCTATGATTCACAGATGATATCACAGAAATCACTACGAAATCGGCTTAGAATAGATTAACGCGAAAGAAATGCGCGAAAACCGCTAACCGCTCTTACCTGCCAACTTCTGCGCAGACAGGCGTAAAATCCCCTATGATTCACAGTGGATATCACAGAAACCGCTACTAAATCGACTTAGAATCGCTCTTACCTGCCGACTTCTGCGCAGGGCGGCCCGTCTGCGCAGACGGCCGCCCTCCTGAACGAGTGCAGCCTGGAGGCGGACGGGGGCAGCCGCTTGACGGGATCGGGCGGCACGAGCTTCTCCTGTTCCCTCGTCCTTTTCGAGAAGAAACCCGTCGTGCATCCGAGGATCACGATCACGGCCGCCACGAGCACTATCGATGCGCAGAGGAGGGCCGCGACGTTGCGTTTGGTGAAGTGGGGCCTGGAACAAATGGACACCTTTTCAGGAACATCCTTTGAAAATATGAACAATTTTAGTCGTTATACGTTCGATTTCAGCAATTTTCTCGCATATCATTGCTGATTAACTCGATTGTACGTTTCCCCTCCGCCATAACTTTAATAGCTAGTAAGCTTCCCCCACGAAACCTATATCCGCCTTGACAAAATGGCGTTCCCAGACAGCTTCCTAAAAGACTACGAGGACGAGCCTATTCGCGAACCACCAGGGGCGAATCATGTAACGCCCTTCCCAGATTTGAAGAGAATGACCAATCCATGCGAAGGAAATGAGATCTTTGCGTTAGGAACGGGCATTTATAACTAAAAACTCTATTAATAGATTAAAAAAAAATTGGGGTTACTTATCTACGACGATGACAAAAGTTGTATAATGGAACTAGCCTTAGCGAGCTGGGAGGGTCGCTATCGCTCGCCAGGTGGCCTTACCAGAACCAAAATGGAATAACATGACAGTTTCAAACGTAACAACTTCGGTAGCTGTATTTACCTTCACACTTTGATATTTATTGATTTTTCAATGTTTCTCTTTTTCAATTACTCCTCGTTTCACAGCGAGATGATCTCTTCCAACTCGTTATTTATAGAAGAGACGAACGATCCGCTTTATTTCGTAACTGGTACGGAAGTTGCTCTAGTCGTTGAACCCTGTGCGGATTTTTGGCCCGAAGGAAAGATTAGGAACACGCCAGGTGATCGATTTCTAAACTCGTGTTCCTTCGTGTAAAAGCAGGTAGGAATGTTTGCGTAGGATAAAAATGCGACGTAGAGAAAATGTCTGTATTACGTGTTAAAACGATGATAAAAACTGATAACCGTCGTGGTTTAAAACCGGAAACTAAGTTATACGTTCGCATTGAAATTATATCTTTAATATTATTCGTGACGCGCAGTAACCTTTATAACAGCTGTATTTATAAAAGTATAAAAGCATATCTAATTATTCACATATTAATACATCAGAGGTAACCTATTAGCGGTATTAACGTTCTTAAAGCTAGGCAACCATCATTGCGTACGCCTATGAAAATTGTAGGGGAGACCGGAGCTAGTTGTTACAGGGGTAAGTTGTTACAGTCGCTATTGCTAGCAATTGATAGCGATTACAAGGGGCAATTTTCGAGAAGAATTTTTTGTCTTGTATTTTCAGTATTTTGGAAACCATCATAACACAAGTCGATCGTTACACTGTTTTTTCTAAGGTTTCATTCTTTCCTGCGTGCAATATTCGGCGCATGACTTAAGACATGTACTTAAGAGCCGTTAAAGTATATTTACCATCACGTACCACAAGTTTCTCGAATAAATGCGCCATTTGACACAACGAACAGCAGTCTAGGAACATTTGGTGGCGGAGCGTAGTAAGTGTTACGCCATTTTATACTATATTTAATATTTCTTGGGACTACTTATCTGCGGTTTTTCTATAAAATGAGTTCAAATTATAGGTGGTCCGCCATATTGGAACAGCCATCTTGAATTTTGCAAATTTGACATTAGATTCATTATTAGAGACTTCGAAATGTCTTGCGTACCAGATTAGGGGTAAATCGATCAAATTTCGAAAAACCTTCTCCGCCATCTTGAATGTGCCATCTTGTATTTTTGAGATATGACCACAGATTCGTGATCAGCGAACCTCCTAGTTACAAGTTTGACATAAAAATTTATTCAAAAAATGTGTGACACATAAGGGTTTGTCCATCTCCAAATGTAGTTTCCATTGCATCACGTGACCTTAAAATGGCCATAACTTTTGAAAAAAACGTCGTACGGCCCCATTCCAGGGCTCATTTTGAAGTAAAAGAGTCGCACTAAATGATGGAATGGACAGAAAAAATTACAAAAAATATTTGCAGTCTGTGTCTAACCTCAAAAATGTCGTTGTAGTTGTGATGTGATAACGTCTCTTCTCGCTACCAGGGCTTGTTGCTGTTGTGTTTTTAATACTTATAAATTGAGAGCCTTTTGTTTAAATGAGGAAAATAAGTTAAATGGAGGCCCTAAAGATGTCTAGCTGAATATTAAGGAACTTATCGCACATACTAAGGGATCATATGAAATGGCGAAGGCGCGTACAATTGGCTTTCATTAATTTTGATCCCGATGATCCTGGTCGGGACACTAGAACAAGGCGAATTTCCAAAATTTGCTTTTGTTTCGCCGGTGACGAATTTAAGTCTTGAGTTATCCCTGGAGTCTTCCTTATTCCCGAAATTTCTCAGTTTCATATATAATTGCGTTTACTAGCTGAATATTAAGGAACTTACCCCATATACTAACCAATGATATGAAATGGTGAAGGCGCTTACGCGTGGCTTTAATCTTTTTTTGATCCCGATGATCCTGGTCGGGATACTAGGACAAGGTTACGATAGTATTGTGTTATCGTCGGGTCTTAAAAGTGTGCGAATTTTAGAAATGTGTTTTCGTATCGCCGGTGACGAATTTAAGCCTCGAGTGATCCCCGGAGCCTCCCTTATTCCCGAAATCGATCGTACTCACGGTTCCCCATCGCCTCCGATCAGGCCGTCGCCGTCGGGCCCCCCGCCGCGGGCTCTCCCGCCGCAGCCGGAGGCGACGAAGCCGCATCCCGTCGCTATCCCGCCGAAGCGCCTCCTCTCCTGCCTGCCGCACCGCCTCCTGAGCGGGTCGAACCTCGCGCTGAGCGGCGGGTCGAGCAGCAGCAACCTGAAGTCAACCATCGCCGTTCGAGGGAATCGGGAACATCTCCCGCTGGACGTTCGGCGCGGCCCGCCGCCACGTTTTCCGATCGGGGAACTGCGGGAGAAACGGGCATCGATCGCGAGGGGATGCGGTCGGGAGGGAGGAGGCGCGCGCACGCGATCGAACGGCCGCCGGAGGTGCCCTGCGGGGATTCCCTCGCTCCACGCGGGCCTCCCTGATGACGTCCAGGGCGCTCCAAGGGGGAGGAGTGATCCTTAAGGTCACTTCTGGTCTAAGATTTCCATTAACGACGTATGCGTTTACTCATCACATCATGACTGTCCAAACTATTCATAACGGGCGGCGTTCAGTCTATTGTTGAGCGTAGTCCCTTATAAGGGATGATCTAGTGTCTAGTTAGACTATTCTTGAGGGTTTCTAATGCCAGGAACGAAATTCATTATCGCCTTACTTCGCTATTGTCTATCTCTGGAAATTCCTGGTACCAATGAACTGCTAAAGCAAAAGTGCGCGCTCATGAGCAGTTTTTGTTCTTTTTCGGATAATGAAAAGGAAAGCAATCGGACACGTCGATGTTATTTCTTTAGGGGAAACATTTTTTTTCGATATTTTCATCCCTTTGGCTACAACCCCTGACCATGGGTAGCTTTAACCCTGATATTTTAAATGGAAAGTTGTATTATAAACCTTCAGACTACAGAGTTATTATAATAGAGTCGGATCGAATGTACGAAGAAGATGACAATGTTACCAACAAGAGATATGCGCGCAAATTTCACATCGTCACGTGGTACTACATATGACGAATTGAGTGAAGGGCAATGGCAGTTGCCTATTGTAGAGGTATCATAAAAATGATAGGCAATTTTAAAATGCGTCAACGTTTCAAATATACTCAATAATCGATAATATATATTATCGATGCCGTCATACCGCATACACGAGTCACCAATCAGTATTCCTTGAATTTTTAAATTTGTTCACAACTTTACGATAGGAAAATCGACAGAATTTTTTTCTCTGAGCTGATAAAATGAAGCACTTTAAAAATTCCTATGATTTTACCGCCATCACAAATACCACTCGTTGGACAGTTTTCAATTGATGACGATAACAATCCATTGATATAAAAAGTTAAGTGTGTATTTTATTAGAATTAAGGGAGATAGCGCGAAACACGCTTTCAAATTATATTATTTTTGCGTATTGCGCTTTTGCATGAGAGATAGATCGATAAAGAGAGGGAGAAAGTATGTGTGATAGTAACAGTTAAATGAATTTCTGGTATAACAATTTTATTTACACACAACAACTCGCTAAAGTTATGCACAGTTGAAGTTTAATTGTTTATAATTAAAAAATATAGTTTGTTTTGTATAGTATCATATGTATCCTAATATATGTGACCTTAATTATCCGAAAAAAAAACAACAAACGGGTTAAGTTTTCGGTGGGCCACCCGGTATCAGAATCTTATATGTGAAAGGACAAATGATTAGTAGTAATGGTCTTTAAGGCCTGGTCGTAGTATATGATAACTATTATATAAAGTTTAAAAATTAGACCCTGTAATTCCTTCAAAAATTTGCAAATCTTCCTGAAACTTTCAAGGGTTGTCTTTAACGTTTTTAGATTACAAAATTATTGAGGCTTTCACAGATTGTCTAAATTTCGACAATTGCAGAATATTTTGAAGACTAACGAGAAATTAAGGGATAAAATCTCAGACTGAGCTCGCGAATTTTCCGACACCACCATAGTTCTGAGGATATAGTTAATAGATTCTGGATAACACCCATGATATCGTGAATTTCCCGACCTTCGCGCATTTTCCGACTATTTTCTTCTCGCGGTGGCATAATTAATTGATTCCGAGCCTTGCCGATAAAAGCGCGAATTTTCCGATTTTCGCGGATTCAGATCGCGCATTTTCCTACCGCACTGTATTCGTGGGAGCCTAATTGGTCGATTTCAATCATCTAAGCTTTCTGGCATCGCTTAAGATTGCCTAGAAGCCTAGTTCTAGGGGTCTCAAAATTTCTGTCGAATTTCCCCATCTTCCTCAGCTTCTAGAAGCTAGAGAAGATTCCAGAATTCTTGCAAATTGAAGAGAAATCGAAGGTTCCCCGAATTTTATTCAGCTAGTAAAACATATAAAAATTTTTGGATGTCGTCATATGACTTTTGCTACTATGGAGCTAAAGCTACAGTCGCGAGAAAATTCCATTTCCCCCGGCTAAAAAACGTTACAAATCACATTTTCATCCACCCCAAAAACGTGACCACTAATTTAATTATCCCAACTAAATAAATCAGTTCCACACTTACCTTCGATACTTCTTGGCTAGACCGAACAAGGCCTCCCCTTCGCCCCCCTCGCCCCCGCGGTCCGCGTAAAAATCGAACCGATTATCTTTGTTGATAGTCATGACGAGGAATGATCGGAGTGGACGCGATCAGCGCTTAATATCGCTCAAAAAAAAACTAAACACGCACGATAAACGATATTTCATTAGTACAATTGAGCAATCCGATGATGTCGCGAATCCCGCGGTTTTATACGAGTCCGTACGGTTTCATTGAAGTGCCTCGGTTTTATCGTAATCGTCTAATTGATCGTTAATTAGTCGTTTGATATCTGGTTCGTGAAAATTTTGACGAAACGGGCAAATCTGCGGAGATTTTCCTTTTCAAAAATTATTACTCCCATGTAAATACGTACCAAATTTTCCTCGTGACCGTTCCATCTTCGATGTTCAACGATGTGATCGTCATGGTGGATCTTCAACCTGTAAAATTTCCGAGAAAGCAATTAGAAATCCGCCTTGTCACGATTGGAGATAATTAATGGTTATTTTTACAAAAAAATGTGGTGGCTTGTTATTATTTCGGTGAAAACTCTGTCAGTCTCTGTTAATTACTGTTGATCAAAATTGGTACTTATTGATTGGTGCAATTACTTTGAAAGAACTTTTGGCGGCTAAAAATTATTTGGGAAAAACCGTATATTATTTAAGAAAACGCGTTAGATGACCTTTAAATTTGTCATATACTCGGCCATGAAGAATGTTTATGTTAATGGACATAATTATTTGTTTGGTTTACCGAACGGAATAGTGCAATTTATTTTTAGTGTAAAGTAACAACAAATTACAAAACCATTAGTGGGTATTGTGTAAATTGTTCTTGTGCAAATGTTCTTGTAAATCAAGTCATAATGAATTTTTAAAAATATTTGTCTATTTTGAATTCACATCCACTTACACATTTGTTAAAAATTACTCATTAATTAAATAATAAATTTTTTCCATTGATTCATATAAGTAATGGGATATAAATTAAGTTATCGCTTCTCGTATAGGAAGAGAGACATTACAAAAATGGCGTGTCATCCTTACACTTTATTGCAACATATTTACTTATTTAAAACATTTGGTTTACTAATTGAAATGCAATCGGTATCGCAAAAATTCATGATACATCGATATTTATCGTATATTTTCACTTTTCCTTTCACGTATGAGGTTCTCATACCGGGCGGCTCACCGAAAACGTACCTAACTCCTTTGTTGTTTGTTTTTTCGAATAATAAAGGACACAAATAATGCGACACGGTTTTTGGGGTGTTTTTAACCCTCTAACTACCACCCCTAACCGGGGGAAACAGTCAACCTTGAAGATTTAAATGCCGTATACAATTTGATATACTTAAAAATTAAAGCAACCTGAGATAACTTCAGAAGACTGCAAATTTTTAGGACGTATTACAAACTGTAACCTTACAAATATTTTTACTAGCTAAGTGGAAATCAGAGGATCCTTTATTTTTCTTCGAGTTCTAGAATCTTCTAGAAGCTGAGGAAGGTGGGGAAATTCGGCAGAAATTTTGAGACCTCTAGAACTAGGCTTCTAGGCAACCTTAAGCGATGCCAGAAAGCTTAGATGATTGAAATCGACCAATTAGGCTCCCACGAATACAGTGCGGTAGGAAAACGCGCGATCTGAATCCGCGAAAATCGGAAAATTCGCGCTTTTATCGGCAAGGCTCGGAATCAATTAATTATGCCACCGCGAGAAGAAAATAGTCGGAAAATGCGGGAAGGTCGGGAAATTCACGATACCATGGGTGTTATCCAGAATCTATTAATTATATCCTTAGAACTATGGTGGTGTCGGAAAATTCGCGATCTCAGTATGAGATTTTATCCCTTAATTTCTCGTTAGTCTTCAAAATATTCTGCAATTGTCGAAATTTAGAAAATCTGTGAAAGCCTCAATAATTTTGTAATCTAAAAACGTTAAAGACAACCCTTGAAAGTTTCAGGAAGATTTGCAAATTTTTGAAGGAATTACAGGGTCTAAATTTTAAACTTTATATAATAGTTATAATCTACTACGATCGGGCCTTAAAGACCATTACTACTAATCATCTGTCCTTTCACGTATAAGATACTGATACCGGGTGGCCCACCGAAAACGTACCTAACCCGTTTTTTTTCTTTTTCGGATAATAAAGGACACAAATAATGGGACTTTTGGGGGGCTTTGTAGGGTATATTACAGACTCTAATTTTACAAATAATTCAGAGGAACCTTAATTTTTCTTGAAAAGTTCTAGAATCTTCTCTAGCTTCTAGAAGCTGAGGAGACATTTTCATATCAAACTCGATATATCGATATGACAGCCATTTCAATTGATAATAAAATTAGAAAAGCCATTAATCTGAGTGAAATAATCAATGAGTTTGCATGTGTTGTGTTGTAATAAAAATTTGTTATTTGATTGTTTTCCATTTATATGTATATTGCATATTATATTGCAATGACCTTCGTTCTTTTAAATGAAATTGGAATTTTTTTTTCAAATTTCGATCGATTGATTTTTGTATTACATCGTGGGAATATATTTTGATGCAGATATACCATGAAATCATAATACAGGGGCGCTCAAAAAATCCCCCACGCATGCGCACATCGCCCAAGGAACGGTACTGCATGCTATTTACCACGTTTTTAGACATCTTTACTTGTAATTTAACGCCGGTATCAGCGATATAGACGATAATCAGACGTTTCTATGGCACGAAGAGACTTGACGACCTCTGACGAATCGTGAATGGCATAATGCGCGCATACCTTCGAAACGCCGTAACCGCACACACGCTCTCCTAACCGGACATCGGAGGAAGGAAGAAAAAAGCGGGCCCTCGCCGTGAAATGGGAACAACACTGGTACTTTCACGCGCAAAACGCACTAAACGATCAGTAGCGATAGGACTTCTAGCGTTAGGTGCACGTCCGCGGCGGTGCGCGCACACATACTGCTTAAGAGGCGCTAATCGGTCTTAGGTCGGTCGGGTCTCCTATTGGTTCCCCGAGTGCGGCCGTCGCACTATCTACCTACCGATCTACTAAATCTGCCGGCGTCTGCACGTGAGGTAATACCTGTGACAAGGTAGGTCGCGAGGTGGGGTTATTAGGTAATCTCGTCCACTGAATCGACGTGGACCAGTTCTTGAAAGTCGTATTATTTTACCTACTGCGACTTTCCTATGGAGTGCCTACTGGACTTATAGTACGGGGAAATAAAAATTCAACACTACTGTTCAATGTCCAGGTATCCAGGTTTTTAGGTACAGTTGACCCATGGGATGAGATTCTATCACTTTCCTGCGTTCCTTTTACTTTGCTGTCAGCGTAGATTCCAAACATTACTAATCCTACGTTACCTTGGGTGAAGGACTTTTTCTATACAGTGTGTCCATTTAAGTTGTATGTCAAGGCGCACTTCGGAGAGTTTGAAATATATCCTTAATCTTTTATTCATCACCAGTATCATTATTCTAACCAGGGTGGTAAAAGAAGAGATGCGCATGCTGTATGAAAACTATAGTTCTAGTGTTTGTAAGTGGAAAGCCCACAGTAAGCCACACTGCACATTAGACATATTTCTTTAGGTAAAGGAGAAGGAGGTAAAGAAAAGTAGATGAAGGTCGACAGATCAGTGAAATCATTGAAAAATCGATTGATCTACCGATAATCTATCGATGCATCGTATCGATTCAACAGCGTCATCTATAATCTATAATCGAGTCGTTTTCAAAAGGCGACGTTGCCAAGAAATGGTCAAACAATGGCGAAAATATCTTATGCCCTTTTTAATTGGTAGGGCAAGATATGGTCCTCGTCCTGGGGTTCTCCTGCATGGCATTCTTGAATTTCTTTCCTTTCTGTTTAAGCAGCCTGTCAACATGAACAAGAAAGAATAAGAAGCGGTTAGAAATACGATTAAAGTTTTTTTATATTTATATTGGATAGAACACTTAGTTTTTACGGAATTAAATGCATACTGTTATTAGGATTTATTCAATTCATCAAAAATTCTATTCAAAACTCTCAATCCGCCTCTGTAACTACTACGAGCAAACATGCTTAAGTCAATAACGCTCCCTATTTATGACTTCTCTCTTTCACAGCCATTTTGACAGGCTGCTTAAACAGAGAGGAAAAAGGACTCGATTATAGCTGCAGTGATAATAGAATCTGTAGTAATTAATTGAACGATAATGAAACCAATACAGATAAATGAAATAATTGTTATAATGTAAAAGGAAACAAGGGAGTAATCATTAAGGAAATAGTTTTTGTGTGTTTCCTGTTCAATTCACGTTGCTATTAAATAGGACATTCACTAGTTAAACAATTAAATTGTAGTATTTTTTTTGATTTAACCTTCCGTTCAACAACACCTTGATCCCATTGACTGACGGAGTGGGCGACTACAAATTGTTATGATCGCCCTAGATCATGTTGAATTGATTTCTTCTCCGCGAATAGTTGATGCAATATAGGCCAATCTGCAATAACAGAAGGCCAAGAGACTGTCTAATTGTGCGCTTAGAATGCATAAATACAAATTTAGGACGCTCCATTGTTGGCTTATTAGCATTTGAATTAATAGAAGAGGGAAAAAATGTTACGTAGATTATCCCATTGAGGTTCTAGTTAATTGAGCCTAATTGGGAAGGGTCTAATGATGCGTGATTAAATTGATTTTAATTTTCTAATTATTTTTACACCACTGGACTGTAATGGGGTTATTTAATTTTCACGTGCACTTTTTCTTTTGTAAATAGCTGTTTTATCTAAATGTGTAATAATGGTTAACTCATGAATTACATAATAATCACGTATAGCTTGTAATTAGTAATTTCCTGATAAATTTAATTACTATATTTTTTTTTTCGTAGGATATCTGATGTGTCAACGCAACAAATTGCTCTACTTAGAGGTGTGCTGATACGGAAAAATAATAACGGAATGGGTAAGTGATTTGTCGGTTTTCTATAAGAGTTGCGTTGTTTTATTTATTAACGATCCGTCAAAAAGGATATAGAAAGGTGGTGTGTACACTCCTCGACAAAAGTCTTTGCCTTCTTAAACGTTTTATCTACAGCAAATTTGTTTCTGTAGGCATAACGAAAATATGCGATTGTTGTTAATTTTCCACTCATAAGTTGCGTTATAAACACTTTCAAGTCGCTTTTTATTTCGAGGAGGAACTGTTTTGCGCATATTTTCACTATAACACTTTAGTCAGGGTGAGTTCCACCCCTGAAATGTAAATAGGGAAAGGGGGTCGAGTGATACCTCGTTTTAAAGCTTATCAAATTCTGAATTCAACAGTTTTTGGTTTTTTAAATTTGGTTCGGTAATTTTCGAGAAAATGGACAAAACGTGTTCCTTAGATAAGAACATGAAGTGATAATTTGGAAGATTTCGAAGTTAATTTTTTATTTCGGTACTGATTTTTTTGTATGCTTTGGTTGAGAACGATGAGTGCGGCTCGGTTCGATATACCAAACGATCTTTCCAGTTATTGTGTTTCTTTTTCAAAAATCATTTCCAATTTCGTATTAATTCGCCTTAAGATGGTTTGCAATATAGCAAGAAGGGGTTGAAATAATTGAAACCATTTTGATTCCAATTACCATTTAAATTAATCCTTCGTTAATGATAATTATTTTATTTGAAACTATCGTAAAATTTTTTTTTAATAAAATAAGCGCCCATCAAAGAAAGATGCGAACACTCATCGCCATTCGCGACGTTGCCAAGCGTAGAAAGAGAATACCTGGTCAGATTAGAGTAACACTTTGTAGCTAGTCAATTCGGCAATTTCCCTTAAGACATCCTTCACATAAACCTGGTAGTTCTTTAAATAACATTTATTTAACAAAATTACACTTTGCGTAGACTTCAAATACTAATAAAATCTCTTGTTAACAAAACAAATTGACTAGAAAATAAACTATTATAGATTTTAATACTCTAAGTGTTTCTTGCGAACAGAAAATACACACGAGGATATCTTTGGCGAACTAAAATAATGACTAGAATGCAATAGAATAGGCGACGATCAAAACTTATGTATAGAATATAAATTATTTAACGAACAAAGGACAAAGGGTCGCCCATTCTTTCGCTATCGATTCAGTTACGCCGAAAAAGGATTCGTAACAAATTTCTCTCTAATTGATAGAATAGTGATTTCCTTATTCGGCGCACTTTTAAGTGTTTTCATTCAAACTACTTGTTAACCTTTTCTGCTCCATCTAATAAGTCTAAAGTTTAATAATACTGTATCGGCTTTGTTCTCTCCATTGATTTGGTATAGATAGATATGTCGGTATTTTAGAAAAATCGATTGTATATCTGTACCCTGTGATTTTAAGTACACTCTATACAACAGTAATATTTTTTTAATGGTATAATGATACCTTTTACGTTATAATTTAACTGGGAATGAAAATGTTGCATTTATTTTACTTTCTTGTATGTCGAGGCTAAATTATGTTAAGGTAAATTTGTCTAAAAGAGTTAATGTGATATTAGGAAGCAAATTTTGCTCTTAAGTGGCCTTAATGAATGCATTTTAATCTTCAGAAGCAGTGAGACAAATTTGAATGAACGTTTTAGCTAATTTTCATCCCCGTACTTCTCTTATTTTAATTCCAAGTACATCTCTATATTACGTCTAGTAAAATAAATCATTCTGATCAAAAATAGTAATTTTTAAACATCTGGATGTACCGTACATTAAACTCCCTTCTCATACATTTAGAATCTAATAAAATCTTTTTAAGTCTATGAAACTTTTATATATAACATCAGATTTGCACAATAACAGGTGTATGTTAAGCTCTATAGGGTTTTGTGTACCACTTCAACCTTCGTAGAAGAAAATCATACAAACATCGCATTAGAAACTGCTAGCTTAGGCCTATTTAATCGAGAAATGAATTCACGAGATCCATGGACTCTACGAAGGTTAAGCAGTCAAAATATATACTTCAACATTTAGAGTTCTACTAAAATCAATCAATTTTCCTCGTCGAACAGCTGTGAAACGAGAAATACACGCTTGTACATGTGAAGTGAGTTCCTATTTAGAATGTTGTGCCTTTTTGGTGAATCCGCAGTGATTGTCAACGTTTTACTTTTTGTAGGAGTAAAAACGTGTACTTTCGCTCCCCCCCACCTTCCAGAGTGTTATTTTAATGGCGAAGATGCTCTCGAAAGACGCCGAGCCCGCTTCATAAATACTCAATAAATCATATTAATCGAATTTTAAGCAAGTATAATGGGTATAATGGGCATTGAGTCTCGGTCAATGGTTCCTCAAGGTAAAATATCTAAGCACGCCCAAAGGGGCGACCTTTGGAAAAAAACTATCATTCTTAATGTTTCCAATGTTCAGTGTCACCACAGAAGGAATTTCAGCAGATATAACAATGGATTTTGGGCTAGAGGAGTGTAGAACTTATGCTATGAAGAATGGTAAGTGGCAACGATGGAAAGCCACAAACTCCTAAAGAAGAACCTCGGAGGAACAGCAGAAGTCATGAACATAAGAAAACTCTACAAGTTTCTCTGTATCACAGTTTCAGGGTATTAAAAATGCCAAAAGGAAACGAACACTTATGGCAAAGGTACAAAAGACTGGCACTTGTAATGAAAACATACCTTTCAGCTACAAATAAAGTAAAGGGTAGCAGTGCATTTGTAATTCTGGACAATCTCTGCTGTCGAAGATTTAAACAGAGACATTAGAACACCAAATAAAATGAATGGTTTGTAGAAAATCTTTAAAGTATGTAAGAGAGGCTTTTACTTACCAAGAAACTTAGGACGACGGGGTTAAGGACTTAAGAATGGCACCCAAGACCAAATTGTTCATTTACATACCTCTGCATTATACGTATGTTCCTATTTTAGGAGCTGACAAGAAGCATATTCCATTCTGTCAGTAAACATCAATTCACGACTGGTAATGGATGTACACTAAAAAAGAAAACAAAGTGCTACATGCCAGATACGCTAGCACCTTTGAGTTTGCAACATGGCCTATCTACATGGCTACATCTACGTGGCCGCCATAGGGAAAATAATAGTCATTTTTGTAGCTAGCACTCGATCTAGCTAGCCGGCCCCGATTCCGAGCAAACCAGATGATTTTTAAAATTCGAATTATCCAATCACTCCATTGAAGCTGAGTATCCTCGAAATTACTTACCGAAATGAACCGACGATTTTTAAGTCCCATTAACGAGTATATCCGGAATTAATAATTGGATTGTACTGAGATTTTTCTCATCAGATTATGGGGAATTTCTAATCTTTCATCACTGGTAAATGTATTCCGGACTGTCCCCTACGCGTACCCTAGAAGAAGATTGCTATTAGTGATACTAAATTGCTTTTGAATCTCATGAAACAGGCTTGCCTCTTTCGCCTAGTAGACCCACTCTATCGCTCCCTTCCCTAACATCGACAATATAATTAAACTAATAATTATCACATGTAAACATCACATTGAAAACCGAAAAATTAAACATACTAATAATTAACACATGGCGACTAAAGCACGACCTCCTGCGACTGCACGCTGATCAGCGCCTGTTTGAGCAGGTTCTGCCTCGTGGCGCGCCTCAGGTCCTCCCCCTTCGCGTACCGCTTCTGCGCGTTCCACGAGAGCAGCAGCTGGTCCTCCCCGCCGGACTCGGTCGCCTCCTCGACCCTCCTGTCCAGGTTCATGCACAGCCTGCCGCTCGAAGTCTCCGACGCCTCGGAGGACTCGCTCGACCTGTTGCTGACCGAGGCGCTGTCGAGGAGGGGCTGCCTCGGTGTCGCGCTCGACGATTTCGCGCAGTCGCCGTCGCCGTCCTCCTCCTGGAAAACCGGGAACGGAAAGTAGAAAATGCCGACGGGTCGACCCATGGGATCAATGGAGACAAGGGTTAACGAGGAGAATCGTGGGAAGACGACCCAAGCTGGAAGAGAAATGGGAGAGTCTTCCCTAAGGATCTTCCCTCACCTTATACCGGAACTGCCTCCACTTCCTCTCGATCAGCGTCGTCGCCGAGCTGCTGTGCGCCTTCGCCGCCTCCCTCAGGGGCGTGTTCGGGTTCGAGGTCTTCTCGCTCTCCTCCGAGAAGGCCCTCGTGATCAGGATCCTCGGCGACCTCTTCGGCGTCGCGGCGGCGCACTCGGCGACACCGTGGAGCGCCGCGCACCCCTTGGGCAACCTCTCGCCGTCCTCCGGGGCGCCGAAGAACTTATTCAGCAGGAGGCCGGTCGAGCTGGGCTTCGCGGGGTTCGCCCTCAGCTTTTGGTACATCTCGTCTTCGGTTATCGTCGAGACCTCTTGGTTCTTGCACGGGACCTGGAAGGAGATGCTCGAGTACAATAACTTGAACGCTCACCATTTGATACATTGGGAATTTCAATGAGTTGTTTCCATTAGTCATTCCCTACAACTGACTAAACGCTCATCCCCAGGGCGAAGAAGCCCAGTTAATTGGGCTCTATGGAACCAATTTTAGGGCCACCCTGAGTGAGCGACAAACGAGTAACCTAACAAATGGGCGTTCATGGCACCATTTAAATGGACCAATAATCACTTAGTTCCATGAAGCCATCCTCCAGTTAAAGGGGGTATACATATTAGTGGCTCAAAATATGTGGTATCAAATTTTGATTTGGGTTCCACAAACACCCCGTACCTGCAAGGTATTGCAGCTCGAAGCCTGCTTGATGACCTTCTGCCCGAACTCGTCCTTCGGCGAGTCCTCGAGGCTGTGCCCGGTCGTCCTCCACGTCAGCTCCGACGCGATCCTCTTGATCTTGTTGCTCTTGGTCGGGCTCTTGATCACCTTGTTCATGTCGATCAACGTCTCGGACAGCCGCCGCTGTATGAGGGGCCTCGTGAAGAAGCCGAGCGGCGTCAGCGAGGGCCTCCTGCTGCCGCAAGTGGACGGCGTCCTCGCCTGGATCTCCTGGTTCACCTCGCTCTTCGTCTGCTTCTTCCTCCAGTAGTTTTGGAATGTCTTTCTCAGCGTCTGGCTCTTCACCCCGTAGAGGAAGCCGTTCACGGGCAGCGTCGAGATCAGCAGGCTCGAGGCGAGGGTGTAGACGGTCGCGTGGAGGAAGCCGCTGTACTGCTTCCTGTTGGCGCTGGACGGAGAAATTGGCATATCAAAGGAAAAATAGAACTTAAGTCGAGTGTTTCGGATCAGCTAACACTGGATAATTTAAAGAAAAATGTGTTTTTTTAGCAAACCCAACTCACTAGTGGATGTTATTCAGCAGCCCCAGCGTCGCCTCCCACAGGATGATGACGTAGTAGGGAAGGTACAACAACAGGAAGGACCCGACCAGCTGGAACACGCTGAAGATGGCGCTCCTGCTACGAAACTTGGGACCGCCGGCAGACGGTGCCGTCACCGTGGGTACGAAGAAGGGGTTCCTCTGGTGCGTGATGGTCACTTGGGCGGAAAGGGTGACCTCGTATATGGCCGAGGCGATACGGTGACGGTGGTAGCGGGCTATCATGAGGATCTAGAACAAGTGAGCAAGCGTGGTGGATAGAAATCCAATTGAAATAAATTAGTACTGAATTTTATTGGTGGTAATGCATATCTCTGGTACAAACTTCCATTTGGTAAATGGGTTGGTATAGGGATTTGAATGAATGTTCAAATACACAGTGAGGAGCAAATGATGTTCAGCATGACAATCTTGTTGTTCATGAAAGAGCAGTGTCCTGCTGCCTTGCGCAGCTGGTATCTGCTTTGCCGTATCAGCTCCTTTGCTTCGGTTTTGGATGATCTCTTTATGAAAATGCTCGATTGACCTCCTTCTATAGTTGCAGATGGAGTTGTCTTAGTTGGTCCCTTATCGCCTCTTTTGCTGTCTGATACGACCGGCCTCATGTAGGTTCCAGTCCCACCAAAGGTAGTTCTGCTCCCTTTTTACCCAAATCTTCATTACCTTTAATTCCTCGATTAGGTTCCAAGAGGTTAGAGGTTCCATGAGGAACCGACTTGGTCATTTGGAACCTCCGTTAAAAAGGTCAGTTATGCCTGTAAAGAAACAGTTTAACGCTCACCTTTAAGTTGCAACATATGATGACAGTGGCCGGTATCAACAGCGTGAAAGCTGTGTACAGCGTGGAGTACCATAGGGTCCCGACGCCGACCGAGAAATCGGGTCCGCACGCTCCCAAACCTGGAATGTACGTATACGGCGCGACGGCGAAAAACGGCGGGATGCAGAGCAGCAGCGACAACGTCCATCCCGCGCCCAATCCGATCAGGACCTGGAAATCGATCGGAGAGACCCATTGGAAAAAGAAGGGGAAGATCGGGATTGTAAATTCCAGAAGGTTAATCGAAAAGCGTCCCCTTAAAAGCGCAAGCGTAGTTACGAGCGCTATTAATAATACACGACTTTGATCGCTCGCGGCAAATTAGTTTCGAACTTCGTTAATGTATTGTTGGCATAGATAACAGCCGAAGTATTAAACGGGGAATTTTAAGGGGCGTCCTAATTAAAAGTGTAATTTAGTTACAAATCTTAAGAACACACTCACTTCCACCAATGGAACTAGCCTGAGTTCACTTCGAGTTCAGTAAATTTTAGTTAGTTTAGAAAGTTCCCGCTGTTCGTAGTTGGAGCGGTAACTTTGTTTGTCGAAAGGTGGAATGGCGAAACTTATGGAATTGTAAATGCCACACTGATAGCTGCTGGTTGATTCGGGAATCAAATGGAAGCCTTATTAGAGGCTTTATAATGATTGTGATAAGTACACTAATAGCTTCTCATTACCCATCAGATGTAATTACATCCAAAACCATAACTGAGTAGCTAAACTTAACCTAAAAATTTATGTAAAACGTAGATAAGGTGGTATCCACTTTATCTTTAGAATCCCCTAATTTCCTTCAGACTACTTCATGTGATCGCTTACGAGCGATAGAGCGATTCCATGATAGGTTACTTGAGTCATTAATAATTTCTTGATAACAAACGTACTAAATTCCGACGCTTTTGTTGATGTCCTGTGCATTTAAGAAGTTGAGCAACAGCTCTTTGTTTTTCTTTCCTCTCATGTGTGGGTCCCTTCCTTATATCCTGGACGTCCTGGTGGTCCTCTTCTTGTGATTTCCTCTTCCTAGTATGCCCTCTTCGGTCTCTTCCTTTTTGATGGTGCGTCCTCCTAATGATTAGGTTCTTGTGCTCCACAGCTTTGATGGTCTTCTTCAGCTCTTCCTTTCGTCGGTCTCGTCTTAGTTGTTCGCTCCTCATGTACCATGGTGCATCCGTCCTCCTCCTTATCGCTTGGTTCTGTATCCTCTCTAGTGCCTCCAGGTGCGTCCTCGCTGCTTGCCCCCATGCTGCTGTCCCTTACAATTCCTACCAGGTAGATCATCTTTTGCGCTTCCAATCATAGCTTGCTGCTTCGACTTATGAGTGGTCCTTGCCTGCTTAGTCTTCAGGTCTCATTAGTGTGTTTCTTTCATGTAACTCCTCTGTCGATGTGGATTCCTTAGTACCTTACTTCTTCCTTCCAATCCAGTTCCTTGTGTGGAATCCTGATGTTAGTCGTCGGTCGCCTCGTCTTCGGGTTTTTGTAGAAAGCCTTGGGTCTTCTCCGCGGCGATCCTGGTCTTCTATTTCCTCGTCCATTTCTGAAGGAAATTTGCCTCCAAAAATGGTGCATAGCACCAAACATAAGAAAGCGCCACAGCAAACACCAATTACATTGTTTGAAGGGATGAATGAATTTACTCCATATTATGAACATGGGTTATCACAACATAAGTCAATCCAAATAATGTTTGACCGAAACAGCAACATGATTATTCTCTCTAGTGAAATGGAATTACCTTCCTGGGACTGACGATGTGGCTATAGTGCAGAGGAGCGGCGATGACGTAGTAGCGGTCGCAGTTTAGGCCGCAGATCGTCCACAGCGCCAAGGGGTGAAGCAGGGTGAAGAGGAAGCCGTGTAGGAGGCAGGGCATGCCGGCAGAAGACCATTCCGCCCCTTTGATGCCCGGCAAGGAGAAGACGAGGAAGAGTATCCCGAGGAGAACGTCTATCGTTCCCAGGTGGAAGAGGAGGATGTTGTTGGCAGACTTTATCTGAAACAGTAGAGACGGAGGAGATGTTGATCCTTTGTAATTTGCAGTGAGTGCTTGTGTAAAAGTATTTTCAGCAAATTGACTGAAATGGTCAAAGAAATCAAAGAAAGTATGATTTTCAAACTGTTTTAGCGGAGGTAACCCTCGATAAGGGTGCGTCATACAAAGGAACACATGGGTTTGCTGGCGAAAAAAGTAGTGCAGCGGCGTGGAGTTGGGTGAAAGTGCAAAATTGTTTTTATAACCCCATTGCCTACTGGCCTGGTACGGAATTCTAGTTGTAACGTAGTGGCGGTGTTTTACGTTTCGCTGTTTGATAATAGCGATAGCGTAAAACTCCATATTGCATTTCGCGCTCGTTAAAAACGTTTACCGTCCTTTCGGTGGGAAAAATCGCCGTCTACTCCCGCCAGAGTGCTTTTATCGCAATTTTTACGACTCTGCGAACTCTCCCCCATTTTTACCGTGTATTTGGCAAACGGGAAATCCATATTACGTTGTGTTACAGCAAGGAAAACCTTAAATCAATCAGGCATTAAAACGTAAACTTTATTACACCGAGTGCGATACAGTAATCGTTAAAAGATTCATCCAATTTCTGGGATGTTTCATCCTCGTTCTTCTCCTTTTTTCCTACGTATTCATAAATGAAGGTAAAAAAGTTTCCACTCTGATGCAGCTCGAGAACTCTCGAGCGGCGTTTTACAGTGTGACCTGGATGATGTCGTCGAGCCCTCGAGGAGTTCCTAACAACTGGATTCCTTTTATCCTGGCGAAGTTGTCGGGTGCGGTCCCGTAAAGGAAAAGGAGGAATAAGTAGTCTCGAGGGGAATTCTCCACCACCAATTTGCCCGTTAAACCAGGAAGGATGTCTAAATACTTTGTTCGAGGACTATTTATTTCCATATTGACACTGAGCTGTCCAACGATTTCTGTGATTTGTAAGTAACTCCATTACTTAAGTTATTACTGAGGTTTTGAACATTTAACCTGAACTGACTTAAAGGGATCTGCGAGGTTGGCGCCTTCAAATTAGTTTTTTCAACATTCTCTTAAAATGACAGCAAATTCGCGCATAGGTATCGCGCATGATTGGGCGGGGCTAATGACGTCATTGTGAGAGTAAACAATGATACATCTTGTCGGTCACGGGTTATTTACAAACTATTTAGAGCTATGCTGTGTAGGGATGGAATATCGATATGTAGGGAAAAGATTTTTCGCCTAATATAAAGTTCATCAGTTTTCCATGAGATAAAAGCAACGACTTTAATGTTAAGTATGATTGTACCTGTTCCAAAGATTTAAGCTGCTTTAGCACTGTTTTATTTTACTAAACTAGCAATAACTAACACATTAATAAAAGTTCTAAACGATGAATATTACATGAAGTTCCCATGCTTCGTTTGAACGCCCCACCGATAACTCACACTATGACGTCACATGCGCTAACCAGACGAATTTGGAACGGCCACGTGTCATGTCTTATCTTTTATTGTATCGTCGTTTTAAATGATTATTTATAATAAAGGTATCGAATTCGTAAAAGAAGATATTAATTGTATTAGGAATATATTAGATTAAGATTACTGCAGTAATCAATTCCTCTAACGTCATTAGCGCCATGGTATAATGTACAGGAAAACAATACTTATCTGTTTTTCTTCCATAATTACGAAATTAAAATTTGCATTAAATCCTCATTACACGATATAATCTCGCTGGCTAAATATTGCCCAAAGACAGTTTATAAATGATGGGAGCGCAGGGCGTTCCCACGGGAACCCGGTTATTCAATTAATTTCCCGAGGAGGGGTGGTACTTTCCACGCCAACCCATACCGATTTGTGTCCCCTTCACTCCGGTGGAAGACCGATATTTTCCCAATTAAAAGTTCCTTCCGCGGCGTTAATTTTTCATAAATTCGACTCGGACGTAATCAAATTCTCCCTAGGGACGAAAGTCAGCGCTGTTTCACAAGAAACCGGCCGGGGTAATTTCCAGAGATTTTAAGGAATTTCATTAGGAGAACTAGCGTAGCAGGAGAATAGTTTCGAAGTGCGGCTGGAGGAGGTTGAATTATAGTTAAAGGAGAAACTTATAATGAGTTCAACTTAAACTTTTTAGACCTAGCGACCGTTGCCGAAGTCGATCAAAACAGTGTTTTCATTTCCTTCGAGATTCGCGAATTTCTGGAGAAGATATGAGAGTCATTCCAGAACTCTGAACTGCATGCGCGTTATGCATCGTTCTTCCCTTGCATGTCCTAGTGGATTTGAAAACTACGAGATTTCCTATCGAGGAGGAGGACTATTGAGGTGCGAAATGATTTGATAAATGACACCTGACCCCAACGAAACAAATACGAATATAAACAGAAAAAGGAAAGGCGACAGTGGCCGACCAGAGAAGGCACTCTGCCGGCGAGAAGACGGAGAAAACCGCCCCGAAGATGCTCTCCGACCCGCCACATTTATATCTTATTTAGTGCCGCGACTTAGAGGATGTCCGTTCCAGGCGAGAATAAAACTTTTTCTTCCTTTGCTTCGAGCAATTTGGGGATAAAAAAATAATTGGGAAAGTCAGAGAGGTCGCCCTTCCAAGGGCTGAAGCAGGAATGTACGAGTCCCAGGCAAGACAGGGGTCCATTGTTGCTATCGGTGGGATTTCCCTTGCTTATGCATACCAAAGCTTTACCCCTTATTATTTTTACTGAGTCCTCAAAAATCACAAAGCCACCTCATGAATCAAAAATCAAAATCACACCAGAAGCCTCAAGTGTGTTGTACTTCTAGCATGTCTAATAAATTTTCGTTTTAATTACATGAATCAAGCTTGGCAATGGAACCGGGATTATGCAGGCCTTCTATTCGTTTATCAAACATTAAGGGAAATCTCGACGGAACCGTAAGGAATTCTCCCGGAGAACTTCTGGAGAATTTTCGCGCTCGAGAAATCTCGAAACGTGTCCGTATAAACTTCCTCGATCCTGTTGCATCTCCATCCCATCCTCTGTTGAATACCCTGGATTCCGACTTTCCTCGATCCCCTTTTTCCTGAAATACTTCCCGAGAAAGCCACCTTTCGCCGGAAAATTAGCAGGGACAATTCCGTCGTAAATTGCGGGCTGTTTCGGATTCCTGCAGGAGATCGCCCCTCTTCCACGTTCGCTTTGATGTGCGCGACACGTCTAATGGTTATCATCCTCCAGCGGAGCGCATTAAATGTAATCATTAACCGGTTCGAAGGGGGCGCGGATCATTAATCCCACGGGAGCGGGGGTCGCGGAAAAATAATCTAATCGTCCGGAACGGAGGGTTCTCTTCTTAATTGCGAAATGAAATTTGGCCTTTGAACAGGTGAATGGAGGAATTTTGATCTTTTTTTTTGACGCCGTGTAAACTCACAGGTGCTTAATTAGTGAGCTCACAAAAATTCAGCACGTTTAGAATTACAAGGCGACAAAAATTTCTTTGTCTTTTGAGTTATTTTGATTATTTCAATCATGCACTAAATAAGCACCTGTGGTCTTATGCTGCAGGTTTTGCTATTCTTTGAAAGTGAAATATCCATTACCTAACCTAGAGGTAACGTGATGATTTTCGTTACTAAATAATGAAATGTAGCTGTCAACCCACTTACCTTCGTTATCCTTCAGCACCCTCGTTCAACTAGAGGATATCAAAGTGTGGAAGGAGCAGGCAGAAAGTAAAAGCAATGACATGGAAACCTTCTACGTGGTACGAGTAAGTGGACTTAAGAGATTTAATGTAAAGCTGCGCCTGATGTTTCCTTACCTGCCTGGTCAGGATGACGACGACCAATATGTACCCGTTGAGTATAAGTCCGATAACAGAGATCAACGTCAAGGGAACGTAGAGAAATATCGATGACATGCCGGCCGAGAGCTGCCATTTATCTCACGTTTTCGTCCATCCGGCGACAAAACCAACTGCCCCTGAAACAAGACCGTAACATTTAAGAAGGCGCGCCATCAGCGGAAATTTTCCGCCAAACCCCACCCCCACCCCGAAACCGGCGCCAATTAAAAAGACGCCGAGGATTTTTTTAGGACCGACGTCCTTTGTCTCGGTCAACAAATTCAATTTAAAGCATGGGCCCAATTAAGAAACCCTTTTTTCTCGCTCTTTTGTCCGTTGACTTTCGAGTTAATTTTCGAATTTCCCAAAGTTAAACACCTCGGGAGAAATTTAAAGGGGCACGGACCCCTTATGGATCTGTCGATGGCGGCGGTCGGGGGGAGGGGGGAGCTCGCGTTTAACGGGAAATTTTATTAAAAATTAAGTTCGCCTTCATGGGATTCAAGATGGATCCGCTGGGACTCAAGTTGGATCACAAATATTATGGGTACGTCGATCGAATTATTAATATGTAATACAAATCGATTACCAAAATGGTATTTGAGAGACGGGCAAAATCCGTAAGATTTATATTATAACGATTTTTCCAGTCCTTATCGGCAGTCGAAGATACTGAAATGATCTCGATGTGTTCCCCGACGATTCGGCGCCGGCCGATTTCGAGAATTATTTAATTGTTCTAGAAAAGTCTGGAAATGATCACCGTTAGAATATAAAAAGGCGACCGAGAGATAAGCGGGCAGTCGAAAAACAGGTGTTCATGTTAGCGGACAAAAGCCGTCTTAGAAACACGCTTGAACATAAATTACGTTTAAATGAATTAGAATAAGTCCACATAGTGTTAGGCTTTGGTTTTGGCTGTTATTGCCTCCATGTCACCATCATTTACGGCAACCTACGTTATACCACTATAACGAAGCTAATAAGCAGAAACACGTGTCGACGGTTACCGTTCCTTGCAGTTCGGACGGTTATATCATGACTTCTATCATAAGTATTAAACCGTCACTATTTTTCTTTACCTTCTGGTTTCGCATCCTTGTCGTAGTCGTCAACACCTGTTTCCTTACAAATGAATTGTGCTTAGGGGATACTTACGGTAATTTCGGTTTTTAAAAAAGTATCAACCTCTTAGGAATGGCAAAACTTAAGCGTATTATTTTGGGCACTATAAAATAATTCATATTTAAGTGTGTGAAATGAATTTTTGTTTAAGAAGGACTCTTGACGGCAATTTTTACACTAGAATAGTGTGTTTCGGCCGCGAAGAATAAATTACATACAAAATGGCGCCGTTGAAACATGAATTTATGTGTTTATTAAATAGCCCATTACTTCACAAACGGTTTATATCCATAAAATATTGTATGATCCTGAAATATTCCTAAAAAGCTACTTTGTAATTCCTCATTAGCGAATTAAATAAACACTCTTGGCAGTTATTGGGCGTAATTTCACTATGAAATCATCTCAATAGAATAAACAGATAACTCAGGCATTTTACAATGGCATCTGTGGAATATGGAACGAAATGGCTGCAACAATGTCCGCTGTCAATTTTTTTAACGTAACATATGGAGCGACGTGCCATTTTTCCATATGCAAATAGCGCTTGGTGAATTATTCATCAAAAATAGTTAATCCGGGCAAAAGTAGAATTTGAAAAAATACTGACAGAAAGACAGAAACTTCGACAAGTGCCAGAGAAAAATAAGGGGGTAAAGGCGAATTACTCACCCGCGATGTATGTAAATAAGGCTGAAGTATTGGAGGGAAAATCGCTCAAAATGAACCGAATCCCTATAACTTTTATATCAGATCACCTTCTGATTGAATACCATCCGTGAAAATTATTTTCGCCGAATTTATATTCCGTCCTTCCACGCGCGCAATGAATGAATCATTTATACCAAGGGGAAGAGGGGAGAAAATCGACCGTAATATCTTTTTTGCAGGGGAAAAATTCAGGAGACTCAGAAAAAACCTGTGGAATCGGACACGTGCAAATCTTAAGCGATTTTGGCTCATGCTCAGTACATAGAGCATTTATGAACTTTATTTAATACTTGTTAACAAATGTACTTGTGTGGAGTTCAGTCTAATGAATATGAATCATCGTCAACTTGTTTAGTACCCTACTTTTGTTTGATTGATGCCTACGAGTCGGTCTTTTGTATAAAAGCGTTAATTTACTAAATCGTGGATAACTTGTAATGTTTTTAGCCTATTATATTCCAATTGAGGCAGTAATTACTTCATAATTAGCACAATCAGTTTTGAAAATTTGAACCCAATTGCTCTAGGAAAGTGACCGTTAGAGAACGGGGAACGAAGATACATTGTATCATTTATTATCCATTTTGCAAGTGTCAAGGCCTGTAAATTACAATTTATTAAGAAATTTTGCATTCAACGGACTAAAATATTTGCTTTTAGATAATCTGTGCATTTTCCGACTCCTGGAAGTACAATTAGTTGATTCCGAGTGTCCATTGAAAATTCGCGAATTTTCCGACCTCCGCGGATTGAGATCGCGCATTTTCCGATCGCGTCGTACTCGTGGGGGTTTAATAGACTGACTACAAGTGTTAAAGAAAAATGTGAGGATTTCCTCATCGTCATGCAGTCCTTTCGCGCATTTTCCGACCCCGCTTTATCGGTTCGAATGGTTGCCGGACAATTGGCGCGCTTCTCGACCTCCGCCATTTTAGGTCGAGCATTTTCTGTACTCGTGGGTGCCTAATGGGACATTGGTGAACTTTCCGACTAATTCTGGGAAGTACTAAAGACCGATTCGAAGGGACGCTGGAAAATTGGCAAATTTTCCGACCTTTTAAAATTATGATCGCACATTTTCCGACCGTACCGTACTAGTGGAATGTATGTTGATCGAATCCATGAATCAGGTTAAATTTCCCGTAAAGAAATAGACCTAAAGCACCTCTAAAACACCGATATAGCGCAAATTTCCAGTCCTCGTCTTTCCGAGGGAAACGACGAATCGCCCTTAAAACATATACAAAATTTCTACTTTCATGTTAGCTTTACCAGCTTGAGAAGCGCTTAAGAGGGATTTGATATTTTGAAAAATTAAAGCGTGGGTATAACTACTGTTTTCTACTTATGTTCCTTAAGATAGATATGGTTGTTGATGAATGCTGAACTCGTTTCGTCCTATGGCCAGGCACAATGGTACACTGTACAGATATCCCACTTCTGCAGCAGGTTTATCAGCACAGTCGAGAAAATGGTGAATGCGCCATATAACGTAAACCATTCGGAAAAGTAACAAGAGTATTGCAATAAATACCTGATCTATTCAACATTCTTGTGATGCGAAGAAAATAATTAGAGGTAACATATGACACGGGAAAATCTTTCATCAGGTATTCCACTCGTTTACATATGATTGCTTCCTCGAGGAAACCGTTGGAAAAAATACCACGGCTAATGTGAATCTAATTTCCTTGGATAACCTTTCCTTTGGCAATAGATAAGAGACGTGGAAATTTAATTTCACAGCCAGGACTTTGAGCTTTTGTCTAAGACAAAGATAAACTCATTACGACGCCATGTATTCCTTTTGATGCTTCTACCTCGTGGCTAATTTGAAATTCCTCGTTCCGGTCCTTCCGTCCGCGCGCTTTTGAATCTTTCAAGATTTTCTGGTCTTGAAACATTCATTACACCTCCCTAAGTAAACGACTCTGACAATTAAACTTTCATCCCTTCCCGAGGTTGATCCTTCTACGTCAAGGGAGGGTGCAACGGACGCCATTTCGGTGTTTATTATATTCGTTTAAACATTGATGGGGTGGCGAGTAATGCCTAATTGTGTTTTCGGGCCCCCGCGGAAGGGGATGCTCGTGGAATATTTAAAAGTGGCGTTTTGTATTTCCACCACAAACGGAAGTTTTAGTACCCGACCCCTATGGGTTATGGCATGATTGCGAATTAATTCTCTAGGCGTTTACCGGGCGTAGGGGAGGGGGAGAGAGGGGCAGGTGAACGGGTCGTTTGAAGTCCCGGCAGTTTTCGGGACATCCGGCACAACAAACGGGAGAATTTCAGGGAATTTAATTGCGATTTGCACAAAAAAAATTCCATTTTGTTCGTATTAGCGAACGGATGGAGTGTTTACGTCGTATGATGCGCATGGTATTCGCCCCCGCCTTTTTCATTGGCCATTTTCGCCCCGGAATAAAACAACATTGTGATAGATAACCTATGTAAATTATACGTGAGTGAACCTACAATTAATTCGTTCTTCTATGAGGAAAATTTAATAGTCCTGTCTTCTAAATGACCTCCAAAATTTTCTAAATTGTGTTGAAAATTACGTTAGGCTCCCACGAGGACAGAAAATGCTCGACCTAAAATGGCGGAGGTCGAGAAACGCGCCACCTTCCCGGCGACCATCCGAACCGATAAAGCGGGGTCGGAAAATGCGCCAAATTAATTCATGACGATGAGGAAATCCTCACATTTTTCTGTAACACTTCTAGTCAGTCTATTAAACTCCCACGAGTCCGACGCGATCGGAAAATGCACGATCTCAATGCGCGAAGGTCGGAAAATTCGCGAATTTTCAACGGACACTCGGAGTCAACTAATTGTACTTCCTGGAGTCGGAAAATGCGCAGTTACGAGGGATAAATGCAGACTACACAGTATCCCATTTAGATGAAATAAACTTAACAGCAGTAGCGTAACGACTAATAAATAATAAGTGTGATGAATGAATGAAAAGTGTGATGGTATACTGGATAACGTCTCAAATTTCAAATATTATACCGAATCAAAAATTGTGCTTTATAGTAAATATCCCTGGAATATTTTGCACGAGGAACGAGTTGCTTGCACTCGTTCCTTCGTTGAATTTTCCACATTAATCCTCCTCAATGTCCTTTTTGTTCTTCTCCATATTTTTTCCGAAACGTTTTTAGAGGAATTCTCATTTCCCGGATTGTTTCTAGTTCCTTGATTATTTTTCGTTTCGTCAGTGAAGTTCGGTATTGTTCTGTTTAAAGTTTTCTCATCACCAAAGACTCCATAATCCGATTACGACCGCCGCAAGTCGCTCTAATTACTCGAGGTAATCGCGTACGGCGAAATGGAAGGTTGCACGGGTAATTTTTGTTATAAATTTGATGATTTTAAGTAGAAACCTGAAAATCCGTTTAGTACCCTTTCGTTATTGATTGTGTGTGTAATTTAGTCTCGTTTCATTTCCCTTAGGCAGTCGGTGTGTCTAAATTTAAATGTGCTTCGCTTCTGGAAAATTCCCACGTCCACGGTATACGCGCATACGTCGCTGTTTCATAATTGAAATACGCCTTTTTTCCTCTTTCAAACGCTATATATTACTACTAATACAATACGAAACCGCTGTAATCAACGAAATGTCTTCAGGGGTATTCCATACTCTATTTATGTTGTACTGAGTTTTTTAAAATTCGGTGATATTTTTCGGGAAATGTGAAATCCACACTTTGCTACCACTTTTCCAAGCCCATAAACGATATTCACGTCTAAGCGCATTTCGCGGAGTCTCTGCTCTGTCAAAACGATACGAGGTCTTAAAACTCCCATTAAACTTCCCGGGGTCAAAACCTCCCTCACTAGATATCAGCTATACCCTTCGTCCCTTCGGTCTCAAATTTTCACGAGTGATGAATTATCCCTTAAACTGTCCGCGGTTCAAATTTGGATCTGATCCACTGCGTTGATTAACAGTTACAGTAAGTAATAAAGCTTATGCTGAGAAATACTCAAAATTGAGCTTCTGTGTGATTACAGTTAATTAATACTACACAATAAAGCGTGATTGTTTTCCTAATATCTTCGATTCTAAAGATCGGATTCAGTCGATTGTTTGATAGGTTGTTTTATAAAATATCCTCTTTCGATTGAGACATTACTTGACTATGTAACCCTCGTAATTATTGAGATTCCAATAAGAAACAACGAGTTGGTGTCTAGGGTTCTTCTTCCTCTTGCTATCCTTGGGGTGGCAACGCTGTCACATGAGGTGTAGGTTTCACCTAGTCGTCATCGTTTCAATCAACGTGTTCGCGGTCAATCTGTAACAATTTTACTGTTATTATTTAATTATATGTACTCTATTTAAATTTCCGTATCAGCTGTGCGATAACTTTTTGACATTTCCGATATTACTCGTGTAAAATTCATAATATGTGATTGGCTCAGTTCGGGAAATCTTTTTAAATTGACGGCATGGAACCTATTCCTTTTCTCGCGACGTTAATTCTTCTAATGGACGGTACGGCAGTCGGAACGAAGGGTAAATAAATATTGATTTAACCCTAAGAGTGCTTGTAGTAATGTTCGACGGTTTGTTTTAATTAGCGTAATTGCAGGATACACGTACACCAATGTTAATATTTGTTAATTATTTTACTTCGTTGAAGTGATAGGTGGTGCACGGGATTTAATGAATTACTGAATAAATTTAGCAAGAAATGAGGTAGGTTTTGTAATATTAGCTGTGCAACCACTTAAAGTTACTGCTTCACCATAAATGTAAGTAAACAAAGTCGTTCTAACATTATTTTGCTACCGTACTCCAAAATGCAACTGCGCTCGCTCAGATGTCGTAATGTTGTCCTTATCTCAATACGACATCATGTACACCTGTAATATATTTTTTTCTAAATTGCAAATATAATTAAACGCTAAATCCTCCTTTGTATTCACATAAACATCTAAGATACGCAACGGTTTAATTACGCGGCCCACGAGAATAACGTGCAAGTAAGTACAGGGTATAGAACGAAGGTGCATTAAAGCGGAGAGCGAAGTGTAATAAGCAAAAGAGAAACTACCAAGCTACTTATGATAGACAAGAGAGATGAGCTGCGGTTTTTAATAAACGAAAAGTGCCAAGGAGAGTTTTAAGGTAGTAAGTGTGTATTTGATATATTTAGCTGCCCTACGCATAGTAATTTTTGCGCCAACTTCTATCTTGGCCGTACACCAAGCATAAGGACTGTCTTTACAGGTGGTTTCCTATCAAACCGTTGCAAGAAATATTAGACGAATCAGGCGGAAGCCGATTCCTCGCTAAAATATACTGCGTAGTATAAGCTGGAGTTAACCCAAGAAGATTCCCAACCTTTCCAACATCAGTATAGTAAATTACATTCTAAGTAATGTAATGCTTTATTTAGTTAATCTACGTTAACCTAGTCGAAACAAGAGTCTGCTAGCTTTAACACATGATTCTCCTCTAAATTATATCCTCCAGGAGTAGTTAGAGGGAACTTAGGAAGCAATTTTAAATACCCGATCTATTAAACAATTAAAGGTACTTTTATGCAATGATGCCCCTTAATGGAGGCAACCAACAATACACCTTAGACAGTATCTTGTGAACTTAGCTATTAGGGAGAAGCAAAGAGCCTACGTTTATAACAAGTAGGACTAAGGCGATTATGTCTGTCTTAGTAAATGCGGGAGCTTGACCTAAAATAAAACGAGATCTGTGTGTTAATGCTTTTCGCTACTTCATCGATCAAAATAGGCAAAATTCCGGCTAGCGCACTCAATTTACGCACACTGCCGCTCCAGCGCAGGTCCTTCTTAAATTCATCACTCGTCCATACTCGATCAAAGTACAGGGCTGTCTACACATCTCGCATGACACAGGTAACATGCCTAAAATAGAGAAGAAGCACGTTACTGCGTTTACAAATTCAGAGAGAAGATGTTAAAAGCAACAGTTTCCTGTCGTTTCTTTTCCTTCGTACAAGCTCGTTATGTTTCTGGTTGAGATCTCAATAATTACGAGGGTTACGAGGTCGAATAACACCTGAATCGAATGAGGGGAATTTTTAAAGTAGTCTATGAAGTATTCCAATGAAAACGATAATTACGACCGAAGATATTAACATTATTAAGGGAATTAATCCCCCAAAGTGTATCATATCGTAACTTAATAGTAAATCCATATACGACCTGCAATTCCCCCGCTGTTTATTGCCCACAGTAAAACATTTGATTGCAAACGTGCACGACAACGAAACGAGAACGCCCAGTACATCGAATCTTATCAGTCCGACTCCTTTTTAAATATTTATCACTTACCTGTATCTTATCACACCTATTTTAACCGGCGTAAGTAAACGCGCGCGCGTATTTTGCCATGTCAGTCAGCGTACGCCCGTGATCGCCTTAAAGAATGTTTTCCACCTGTTTTTCAGCGGAATACCAGAGGCTGCTGAAGGTGGTGGTGCCCAGCTTCGAGGAGAACCTGATCAGGGTGAGAGCGTTTTACCCTTCGTGATTTAATTCGTCGAAGTAGCACGGGGGCGTTTTTACAGGCGTTCAAAAACGAGGGCGTGAGGAACCAGGCGATGCCGAACAAGAGGTGGTACGTCGAGAAGATGGACAGCGTGTTCGTCACGACGGACGACACGAAAATGTGAGTGTTTCCCCCGTAAAACTTGCACGTACGAAACTAACTTTGCTCCCCTCGGAGGCTCGAGCGCACGACTTTAGTTTATTTTCTAACTTAAAGGAACAATTACCATAAGGTGTATTTCCCAGGGCAACTTCTCCCCAAGACCGAATTGTTTTATTAGCATATAGCGAAACAACAATCGTAGATCTTCTTTAAGAAAAACTAACGATCTACCTGTACATCCCAGCCAATTAAACACAAACAGGACCCCTATTATTATATATTTTGATCCTCGCGAACGTTATCAACGTTCCGATATAGCCATAATTACTACAGGGTAATTAGCTTCACTGTTAATTAGCATTAATCTTGTTTATTAGAGTTACATCCCCGAGTCGATAGTGGAGGGGTGCGTTAATGGAGTTTATTTCCCATGGGAGGTACTTTAGAAACACGTGTCGTCTTAACAGTTTAATTACTTATTAATTGAGTTGTATTAGCTGTAAGAAATTTAAATTGATTGTATGAAAGTAATTACCTTTGGCCTCGTTGTTAATACAGAAAGTGCACATAGAAAACGTTCCTGGTTCTCTTAACTCCCTTATGAATTCAACTGCAGCTTTAGAGGTGTTCCTCTAAATTGCAATTTAAATTCTAACACGTTTACAACCCCCAAGGTAACGAAATACAGAATTTATCTTACTTAAGAGTTTAGTTAGTTCAGAAATCTTAAGTTAAGCCAAGCTAAGTGATTGCTAAGTTTCGCTAGTTCTCTGCTTTCTTCTGGTTCTTCTTCCACCGAGCTAGCTGATCTTGGTCAAGGATTTGTTCCAGTTCGCTTGGGCACGGGGCATTCTAACCATCTGACCACTTGGTTGCTTTCCTTGGCAGCTCGTTGGTCGCTTGGTTACCTTTGATTCCTGCATGTCCAGGAATGTGCAGCCACCGGCTCAGTGAGGGCTCGCATGCAAGTGTCATAAAACGGATGAGACTGTGGTGCAACTCATCTCACCTATAGATAGCATACACCTCGACCTGGAAGACCGAGGCGTGCTTTGCCCTATAGTTGCTGATTTCTCCCCGTGGCGTCTCCCTAGGGGTACACCTGGACGTCAAACTGAAGTGGAGCGTACACCTCGAGGGAAAGAGGAAAAATCATTGTGGGCATGCAAGAGAGCCAATGGAAAGACCTGGGGTCTAGAACTGAGGGGAGATACCAAGCGGTACTACTACCATCATTGATGTATGCAGCAATAGTCTGGTGACCAAGGGTGGAAGGGAGCTACGAACCTACTGAAAGGCCTACAGGGAAAATTCCAAAGGGCTGCAACGGAGGCAGTGAAGAGCTCTCGCCTTTGGAGCTCCTGATCAAAGATCGGGCCACGATGGCTGCATACATACCAAAGTGTTAGGGAGAGTAGAGGAGCAATTGGGTTGATCACAACCATTCATAAGTACACCTTCATAATAAAATCAGACGAGGTCCCGAAGAACACCAACAGGGCAAAAATGTCAACCAGAGAAGACTGGGGGATGGAGAAACCACTGACCAGCCCCTGGGGGTTGAGCAATGTTTTCCCCTCGTTATTAGGGCTAAGTCATCTACATATCCATATACCAGGAATCCAGCTTCTTTTGGTCTGACCCACCAGGCACCACAGAGGAGGTGATAGAACACCTCTTAGGGGTAGTCTCCTGTGGGGCGTCCTTTCAGTTGGTATTCCTCATTTCTGACAGTCAGTATTCTGCCTGTCAGCATGATTAGGTCGATTTATACCTCTGGATTGGTCATTGCTGTGCTCATGGATTTTTTGAGGTGCTGTCGAAAGCCCATGCTACGCCCATAAAGGCCTAGGGTATAACCCTTTCATTCCAAGTGCTCCTCAGCTCACTCCATTACATATGGCAATAATATTACAGGTATTACATTACCCAAACTCATTATATCAATACGTTACAGCAAATATAGGAGACGTGAAGGGAACGAGCTATTGATCTGGGATATACTCCCCTCTATTCGAAGAGTCCCAGTTTATAAAACTGGAATCTTCCCTAAAACAATCCCGTATTTTAAATTCCATGCTTAGACTCGCTGGCGGCACGTGAAATAGTATCAATCGATATGGGGTAAAAATAGGAACAATAGTTTAAACAGCGCTCCCTGAAATACACCTCACGAGAAATATACCGAGGGGAAAAGAAGCTACGCTATTTAAGGTGGGCGAAATAGCTAGTAGTACAGAAGCTATTAAAGATAGGGGAAAGACTATGAGAAGGATTTTGTTGTGAACTTCAATATTCCTTCCAGTGGCATTACAATCGAGTGTGTGCAACAAATTTGCGCTCGCATGTGTTTTATAAGGAACTAAATGCTATCCCGCCGTTATGATTTCAGCGAACTCCAGAACCTGAAGTTTCCCTGGATCCCGGACTTCCGGTTGACGTCGTTATCCGTGGATTTCAACATGCTGTGCCTGGATATCGTGGCTAAATTGGGCGATCTTCAAGTCGAAGGGGAATACGACGCCGCCAACCTGGCTTTACTGAAGATACTTCCCGTCTCTAACGTCGGGAATATCGAGTAAGTGTGGCTTAAGTAGGTAGAGAGGGGGTGATGAATTATTACTGGGAGTGGAAAAGTAAAATGCATTTTTCTGGAAAATTTGAAATCAAAGGGTTGAAAGATGTGGTGGCAATTGGCAACCACTGTGTAAATCAGAATGGTGCAAGGGCATAGAAGGCAGTGATTCAGTGAATAACGTGACGTATTGCGCTTTTGGTGTTTTGGTCGTTGACTGAAGAAATTTTACCAAAATGGGGATACATGTTACGCTTTTTTGCTACAGCTCGACCTAGCGCCGCCTCTGTGTCAGAACGCTAAGCCTCGATCATCTAAGTTTTGAAGAGTATTTATACGGTTCTGTAGGTGTCTAGTTGGTGAAAAGTCGCCAACGTTGCCGTTTCATGTGAAAAGTTGGGATAAATCAAAAATACATATTATGAACCAGACTAAACAAGACTATAATACGCGCAGGTCAATGCTCGGAAGGTCAAAATAGGAAATTTTCGAAATTTTTCTTCTTTTATTCCTAAATCACAACTTTTCACACGAATCGGCAACGTTGGCGACATTTCGCCAACTAGACACATTCAGAAACCTGTAAACTTAGTGGACCCAAGCTTACTGTTTTCACAGGGGGCGGCGCTAGGGTCGAGCTGGAACAAAAACGCGTAACACGTATCCTCGTTCGGTAAAATTTCCTCAGTCAACGATTTGGTACAAAAAGTCACCAGAATTAAGCTAAAAACTGTTAAGTTATCGTGGAAATTAATTATAAAAGCCCTTGAAGAAGCCCTAAATGAGAATTTGAGTTTGCAATCGTTATTAAGGGTGTTGCGAGCTGAGGGTACGTGAATTCCTCCCTCGTTGAGGGAAAAATCCTGGGGGAAACTGCAAGGGCGGTATCACGTAAGTGCAGCGGTGCCTTTTGCATACCCTGGCCAGGTATGACTCAAGACTTCAGGTCGACATATGGTAAGACGATCAGTTTAGGAAGTTGGGATAATTAGTTGTGTTTGTTGATAAATAAAATTTAAATATCAAAGGTATAGAAGCAGACTATCGATAAATACAATTAATTATCTCAAAAGTACAGAAATAAGTTGTTTACAACTGCCTTTACTAAGTCTTAATTGTCCAGAGCGAATTTAGCAACAAGTACTAAGAACGTTTAGGACTCATGTCGATATAAAATTGTACCTATCATACCTGGCCAGGGTTCGTCAAAGACACCACTGCGCTTATTTTAGGGGTTCGATCCCTTAAATTGGAGCTGCAGATGGAAATATCCCTTGCATACACAAGCAAAAGGCATATTTTACTGCTTTTCTTACTAACGTCCCAAAGATTTTCAGAGGTGCTTCAGCGGTTTCCATTAATTTGCTTGGAGACTGAAATCGTGCTGTTTTCTACATCTACCGAACTCGATCCCTCAGTAAATTTTCTCCGTAAAGTTCTCTCCGTTCCCCCTGTTTTTTAAATTATTAACAAGAAGTGTAGCCGGTCTCATAAATTTTTATTAAACGTCATATTATGAGTCGATTGCTTTCATTTTCGGTGTTATTGTTCGGAGGCGGAGACCGCGCAGGAGTCGAAGTTGATTGATGTACTGCGGACCGAGATTTTCCTTTGTTAAACGGAAGAATAGGGAGGGGATGGTTATGCAACGTGTAGTGAAGTATCAGACACTTGGGTTACATAATAAAAGAATAATTACAACCAGGGTAGAGTTACACGGTATTTCACCTGTTTTTCGATAATTGTTAGCGGCCACCCGGTATGAGCGGTGTAAGAGGAAGAAGTATGAGAAATCCGGAAAAGGTCGGGATAATGCTAATGTACGTAATACACTGCTCAACCATATTTACTGAAGAAAAGCTGTTCAATGCAGTAAAAGCTTAGAGCCGCTTAGGTAATTCGAAAAGTGTCATAAACACAACGGGTGGTATTGAGGGAAGGTAAAGGATTAGGGGTATAGAAAAGAAGGGCTTTAGTTCGTGCCACCACTGCGATGTGCGGAGTCCCACAGTATCACATGCGAGATCCCTCTTACCTGTCCAATAGGAATCCTCCATTAAACAAGGGACAATAACTGAAGAGGTACTCAAGTAAACTACATCTACCTCAACAAGGAACTTGGGATAATAAACATACCAGGGAACGATTTCCTTCCAATTGTTTAACGTAACAATCGTAACAATTCCCTTCTATTTCAGATTTACGTTTAAAGACGTGATAGCTAAGGGTAAAGTAGGACTGTTGATCAAGGCAGACTCTCTAGTACCTGAAAATTACGACATTGAATACGAACCTGCCGAATCGTCCTTAATTGTGAGCAGAAGAGTGAAAGTACTTTTCTAGGCTTAAGCTTGTTTTTGTTTGCAGGTTAAGTATTTTGTTAACGCCGAGACGCAAATAGAGAACAAAATTTACAACAAGAAGGGGGGTAAGTGGCGATAATTTCAAGTAATTTTGTAAAAATGGATTTCTTTTGGTTTAGAAGACTTGTTAGGGGATGCAGTTTGGAAGCAACTCAAGGATATTTTGACGCAAAAATTAGATCGGCAGCTCAGAGAGGCCGTGGTGCAATTTTCGTTGTCGGAGTTACTGGCGGATCAAGATGATGAAATAAGGTAAGGAAAATTGTTCGGCTCAAAATTCTAAATGCTTCGAAATGAAGTACCAATTTAGGAGATGGTTTTTTAAAAAAGTGTGGCCTTTGCAAATTAAGCCTGCAGGCCTAAATATTAAAAACTCGCAAAAATTTCCTCGTTGGTCACTTGAAAGATGGAAAAACGATGAGTAGCTTCTTTTTAACCTTTTCACCCGTATTTTAAGGCACCGCCTTAAGTGTCGTTAGGTCCATTATGGCGGACATAATTCGAACATAATTTAATCAATCAGCGACAATTATGAAAATTGGCGAGACACGTCGATTTTTATTTCGAAAAGGAACTATTTTGCGTGTATTTTCAACCCTGTCGCTTCAACCCTTTAGCCGGGGTGAGTTCCACCCCTAGAATTTAAATAGGGAAAAGGGGTCGAGTGATACCTCATTTTAAAGCCTATCGAATTCTGAATACGACGGTTTTTTGGTTTTTAAATTTAGTGCAGTAGTTTTCGAGAAAATTAACAAAAGGTGTTCCTTCAAAAAACCAAAAACCGTCGAATTCAGAATTTCATAAGCTTTAAGACGAGGTATCACTCGACCTCTCTTCCATATTTAAATTTTAGGGATGGAACTCACCCTGGCTAAAGGGTTGAAGCGAGAGGGTCGAAAATATGCTCAAAATGGTTCACAGTCGAAATAAAAATCGACGTGTCTCGCCAATTTTTCTAATTGTCGTTGGTTAAACTGGATTGACAATTTTTAAATTATCACCCTGTACGTTTCATGCGAGAAAATTGAGCAAAAATGAAGGCGTGGGGTGTTGCACGTTTCTATTTTACGTACATTTACATGACATTTCACTAAAAATTTGCTGTTTAGTTGTAATGACCTCCCCCCCCCCCCACTCTCCCTCTCTCGTATGAAATGGAAAAATTTCGCCTTCAGTGGCGCTTAAATTAAAAATTAAAAAAAATTATTCCATAGAAATTCTACCGTACAAAACCTTGACTTTTTTTATTAGCGTTCTTTTCTCATATTTTTCTTTTAAAGGAGTTTTAATATAAAAGTTGTTTTTTAATAAAATCGCTTTTATCGCTGCTAAAAGAGCGAATTTCTATAAATACACCCACAAACACTAAGAATATGATATAATCACAAACGACGTTATTCTTATTAAATTTATGAGAGAATTTTCAAAAAACTTGCAGATAAATATTTGCATGAAAAAATATAAAGAAAGCAAAAGTATGGGCATGAAATTGAGATGACACGTGGTAATTAATTCACCCATGAAACCATTAAATGAGTTGAATAAAAGGATAAAAGATTATCCTTTTGTAATAAACATCGCATGAAATTACCATTTATATTTTTTTTGGGGTAATTTGTGTCATTTAGAAGGCAAAATCGCTCCGATTTCCTTCCAATAAATAATAATCAACGAAATTGCTCATATATCACCTCACATCTACCATACTACAATTGAAAAATCCCCTGTCTTCGATACGAGTTAATCGAGGAGGGAAAAACATCCCCTACGTACACCCCAGGACCGAAATCGATCCCATAAAACGCGTCCTTCCCTTGACAAAACGTCGTCGCCCCGATTTAGCTCGTAATTACCCCGTTTAACATGATCACTTATCTAAATTAATTCTGCCTAATTGAAAACTTCACTCCATGCAGATTCCGCCGATACGGTGGCTTGATTAAAAACGAAATTACGCCGTTTTATTACATCGGGGGGGGGGGGGGTAGTGGACGCCCGTTATGGAGGGGAAGGAGGGGAGGATTATCGTAAAAGGTGTTGATGAAATTGTGTTGGGTTCCTTACTTTGTCGGGTCGTTCACGTTTACCGTGGAGTTGAAAGGTTACGACAGGAAAAACGGTCAATGAAATATCTCGAGGGGGAGTTTTGTGGAGTAGGACAGTAAGGGATTCTGCCTTGGATTGGATGCGAAGGGGGTTTAAAGCGATTACAAAATGGAAATGCTTCAATTTTTAGCCACTTCGATACAATTTATCTGTAAAGTTTTTATATTTTCTTATTGGTACTGCAACAATATACAGGGTGACATTTTAAAAACCTTCAATCTGGGTTAAATTTAGAACTAACGACGAATTGGCGATACACATCGATTTTTATTTCGACTGTGAACCATTTTGAGCATATTTTCGACCCTCTCGCTTCAACCCTTTAGCCAGGGTGAGTTCCACCCCTAAAATTTAAATGGGGAAGAGGGTCGAGTGATACCTCGTTTTAAAGCTTATGAAAATCTGAATTCGATGGTTTTCCGTTTTTTAAATTTGGTTGAGTAGTTTTTGAGAAAATAAACGAAATGTTTCCGTAGTGGGCTCCTCCGCCATTTATTGTAAGAAACTGCTGGACGTGGTTTCCTCTGATATTCAGCCATAAATGCCGTTAAAGGTTCCATTGATGTGTGTGTATTGTGAAAACGTCTTACAATTTTATGTTTCTTATAGAATTCCCATAACAAGGTTGTTATAGTAGCTCAAAGTAAAACTTTTATAACTTTTCAATTTTCAGAGTAAAAACTTTTTGAAAACGGCTAATTCAAGGTCTTGGAAATACCGTTCAACCCCTATTTTTAGAATTCGAAAATATTGAAAATTGCCCGAGAAACTTGAATCTATTTATAAGCCTCTAATTTGCAAATTTAAAAAAGTGCTGTAAAACAGTACAAAATAAAAAAAAATAGGTTTTGACAACCTTACATGGTATAAGTGTCCTCCCTTTAAATGCTCATAAATTTTCAAGTATTTTTATTCAATATTTCTGGTTTGGCATTCTATTGAAATTTTTACTTTTTTTTAGGCAACAAATTAATTGTTGTTCTTCCTTTCCTCCCACCGCTATAGCTTTAAGGGAGCTTCAAGTACTATAAAAAAATCTTTTTCGTGAAGTTTTGACTGGATTGGAGTGAATTTAGATTTTTGAAATGTTAATCGAAAATTATCTCAATTTTGCGAAAAACGGTCATTTTCCGAGGAAATTTGGAAATTTTTGGATTCCATTCGCACCATTCTTATAAAGAATTTAATTTTGAACAAATTTTGATAAGAAACTTTTTTACTAAAAGTTAAAGAAACGATGTTACAGCCGAAAAACCGAAAAAACATCGGTTTTTTTACCTTAATTTGTTAATAAGGATTTTTCCATAACTTTTTATCCACGCACACATGGATGAATTTATCATATACATTATTTAGAACATATTCCTGCAAAACACATGTCTCGTCCGCATTTTGCAAAAAAAAGGGCTAAATTCGAGCTAATTCGCTCGTACTATAAACAATCTTTCCAGTCATTGTGTTACTTTTTTGAAAATCATTCCCAATTTCGAATTAATTCGCGTTAAGATGGCTTACAATATACCAAAACGAGTTGAAATAATTTTTATCTATGGCTCCAAAAATCTCTATGGCCTAAGCACAGCCACGCATAACGAGATATGGCAGAAACCCATTGAAACAAGGAACGATTCAATATTTGACTATCACCTGAAAACTGTCATTTAAACTCCCCCTGAAACACATTACACTCCCCTAATTTTCACCCCCTGTTATACCGGACATACACCCTCGCGGAGTTTTTAACTCGAGACGGACAAATATTTGTCAGCCAGAAAAAAGGACAAGAAAATTACATTTCGGCCATTACGATACGTTCGGGGGTATTAAATTCATGGCAGCGTAAAAAGGGCCCCTCGTACGTAGGCGTTTGCATTGCAAATAAAGTAATTTGGGCGTACGTGTAAACCGCAGGAGAAATTATTAATTTTACAGGGCGACGGGTCTTACCCGTATTAGAGGCAAGGGTAGATAAGGGAGACTAAGTCGAAAGTAAATGGATGTGAAAGGTGGATCTTTTAAGGGTTTGGATTACTAAAAGTCACATGGAAAATACCACATGTTCAAAGGTGAATTTTTAAAATTTAGTGCTTGTAAGGGTGATTTTTATCACCCTGATGTAATTTTAGTGAGTACAAAACTGGTCAATATAGTCATTCTCACGTCAGTAGATAAATATGAAGTTACTTGCACACTTGACGCCCTATATATAATAATGTACTATTGAAATCCCCCTAAATCCATGGCCATTTCATGTCATGTAGGTGGAACTATTTTGCGCATACTTTCAACCCTGTCACTTCAACCCTTCAGCCAGGGTGAGTTCCACCCCTAAAATTTATATAGGGAAGAGGGGGCAAGTGATACCTCGATTTAAAGCTTATGAAATTCTGAATTCGACGGTTTTTGGTTTTTTAAATTTGGTTCAGTAGTTTTCGAGAAAACGAACAAAATGTATTCTTTAGTGGGCGCCTTCGCCATTTATTATAAGGAATTGGTGGGTGTGATTTCCTTTAGTATTCAGCTAGTAAATGCCATTAAAGGTTTAATTGATGTGAAAACGTTTCACAATTTTGTGGTTCTTTGAGATTTCCCATAAAATTGCATAAGTAACATCGAAAAGAGGCCAGAAATAATAATAAGGGAAAAAATCGAAGAGCAAATTGAACCAAGAAAATTCAATATTTTTAACTAGATATAGCTAAGATTCAAATAAAAATAAAGTGATTAGTAAAGAATAAATGTTTAAAAAATTATTTTATTGTAAATAAAGCGTGGGGTGCTTGATAACAATTGTTACGTCTGTTTTCATTTCAAACTCCACCAATAACAAATTGAAATGCACATACCGCCTATTTTTCCATCATAAAATGTGCCTGTGGATCTTTCTTAACACTGATTGATTACCAAGCGTACATTTTCACCCCCTGAAAACAAAACGCACGCTTCAGTAAACCTACGACTTTTGAAGAGGGGAAGAAAAGCATACCTGCAAATATTGATCAAAATCGCTGTAGCTCGAAAGAATCTCACGTAACACCGTATTCTTACTTTTACTGGACTAGCTTTTCCGCCAATTTCAGAGCCAGCGAACTCGGCGCAATTATCGTCGAAGAAACGAAGTTGTTACGATTTCTAAATGACAGACGACAGGAAGGTTTTATCGGCATTAAAAATGGGAAATTGAAAAGAGTACTAAAGTGAAAGCAATTTGCCGGGTAATCGAAATAGAACTGAAGTTTGAAATTCGGCGAAATGAGACCTTTAGGAAATAATTGATGAGTGATATTGACAATGGGATTGATGACTGATTTAAATGGGAAGGAAGTTATCTTCCATTAATATTATTCATATAGTCTATATCGAGTCGAATGAAATTGGTGTGTATTTGAAAACTTTTTAGCATAATCAGTCATTTTTAAGCAGTGCTTATCTAATCTGAGCCTTACGGAAGCATAAACTTCCTAATGCTTCTAAAAATAATTCCACCTCATTTTTGAATGTAGAATACACGCCAAACGATATATGAATTCCAAGGAAATACAATAGCAGAGAAAAATTTGGTGTCAGAAGAGGGATATGTGATAGTGTTTCGTACATGGTAGAACCAGAAACCAGACTGAAGAGATAAAGAAAGAGCCTAATAAACTCTTAGCTGCCTTTATGGAGAACCAAGAAGAATGAGAAGAAAGAGGAAGAAGAGCGACGACAGAAGCAGAAGCAATACCAAGAACAGAGTATTGAAAGAGGAAAGAAGAGTATAGTGGTAGACATAAATCTGGTGTCAGAATTGGGATATGTGATAACGTTTTCGTATATGGTGAAATCAGAAACCAGACTGAAGAGATAAAGAAAGAGCCTAATAAACTCTTAGCTGCCTTTATGGAGAACCAAGAAGAATGAGAAGAAAGAGGAAGAAGAGCGACGACAGAAGCAGAAGCAATACCAAGAACACAGTATTGAAAGAGGAAAGAAGAGTATAGTGGTAGACATAAATCTGGTGTCAGAATTGGGATATGTGATAACGTTTTCGTATATGGTGAAATCAGAAACCAGACTGAAGAGATAAAGAAAGAGCCTAATAAACTCTTAGCTGCCTTTATGGAGAACCAAGAAGAATGAGAAGAAAGAGGAAGAAGAGCGACGACAGAAGCAGAAGCAATACCAAGAACACAGTATTGAAAGAGGAAAGAAGAGTATAGTGGTAGACATAAATCTGGTGTCAGAATTGGGATATGTGATAACGTTTTCGTATATGGTGAAATCAGAAACCAGACTGAAGAGATAAAGAAAGAGCCTAATAAACTCTTAGCTGCCTTTATGGAGAACCAAGAAGAATGAGAAGAAAGAGCAAGAAGAGCGACGACAGAAGCAGAAGCAATACCAAGAACAGAGTATTGAAAGAGGAAAGAAGAGTATAGTGGTAGACATAAATCTGGTGTCAGAATTGGGATATGTGATAACGTTTTCGTATATGGTGAAATCAGAAACCAGACTGAAGAGATAAAGAAAGAGCCTAATAAACTCTTAGCTGCCTTTATGGAGAACCAAGAAGAATGAGAAGAAAGAGGAAGAAGAGCGACGACAGAAGCAGAAGCAATACCAAGAACACAGTATTGAAAGAGGAAAGAAGAGTATAGTGGTAGACATAAATCTGGTGTCAGAATTGGGATATGTGATAACGTTTTCGTATATGGTGATACCAGAAAGCAGACTGAAGAGATAGAGAAAGAGCTGCATAAACCCTAGCTTAACTATACAGACAAGCCCATGAGGGGTAGGAGAAGAATCAGCGCAGGGACGAGAGTGTAAAAGTGTAAAGTACCCTTCAGAAAAGATTTAGCAAAAAGCGTAATTAAACCTTGATTCACTAATTCATAAATAGAATATATATTCAAAGTGTATTAAATTTTAGGAGCGCATTTCCAAAAATCAGAGGTTATTTCGGCATTAAAATTATCCTGTAGGTACTCATGAAGTCACGATTATTAGCCTTTGTTCATTTAACCTAAGAACAGTCCTTTGACGTCGTCTGGAAATTCCCGCAGGAGATATAATTCCCCCTTTATTCCAGACAGTTAGCAAGAGAGCACTCCTCTAGGGCGAACAGGCTCCTGGACTCCCTATCGTGCACGGCGAAGGACTATCTCGTCGCGACGAATTCCAGGAGCATCCAGACGCCTCCGTTTGACGTCGTTTATCGCGGGAGGCCCTCGGGACTCTTCCAGGGGAAGCTGCTCACCGGCAGCGGATACATCCAGGTATGACAAGGGGGAAAGTGCGTTAAAAATATTGTGAATGTAGTAGATTTGATCTATATCTCGGCATGTAAGTCCCCCACTTTAGGCGGACGCGGAGGGTGTTACGTGGAAATGTCTCGGCCGTCTGTAACTGTCGTTATTTTTGGCCCTCGAAACTTTTCCCTTTGTGCACCTATGGAATTGCGATTTTAAACGTGATGTTTATTGAAATAATAAATCGAGTTTGACGTGCATTTCCGCCGAATGATATTTTAAGCATGACCCATATCGAGGCGAATTTCCGTTCGATGAAATCTCCGTCTCCGAGCGCCCTCTTCGCGGCAGTTTTCGTGATTTTTCTGGCAAATGGCGTGTGTCCTGTCGTTAGCCAATTTGGACGATGTCCAGTTTATGACAGATCTCAAAGCGAGGTAGAGAAATGGGCAGATTCTCGATTCGGTCCTTCTCCAAACTTCATCATAACGTTGGAGTGTGGTGGAAGATGTTTTCGCTTGGGTAAATATAAAACCATGGCAACACCGCCTTTGAGGATCTTTTCAAAATCCCATTAGGATCCTACTAAACCCACAAAAGTACCTATAGACTTACATAATACATTTTATATATATACACATATCTAGCGTTGTATCATTAGTGCGTCCATGAGTACCTGAGCTAAATTGAAAATGGCGTCCGGCGTAAACCAAAAATCGTATAACGGAAGCTCATTTGCTAATATTTCTTTCACTTTTAACCCTACGTCATACTACTTATAGTCCAGTTTATAGAGAAAAAAAAGCTGTTTTGGTAGATGAAATTTAACAGCAAAGGGACTAAAAAACTTTGTTTAAGATGGATCAAAGATGAAGAAAACGCAAAATCTAGACAAATTTGACCTTTTACGTTTTTTTATACAATAAAAATTTTAAAAAAATAGTTCGTTTTTTGGTTTTTTCATCATAGCGTGGAAATGGTTGACGGAAATGCAATACGTTGTAAGACGATTTGTAGAGAATTAAAAGACCTTCAAAATGAGAGTTTCCATAAAGATAAAGATTTCAAATCTGTACTTTTCAGGTAAAATACTAAATTATGCTTCGCTTAGAAAAATTCTAAAAAAAAATTATTCAAAAGTGGAAACTTGGATAATTTTAATGTACTCAAATTTTACTCCAACATTTACCAGGCAGTTACTCAAACTTACACTTATATGTCATAACTTCATTGGTGCATTTTATGGAGACGTGTGCTTTTAAATGTACTAAGTAATGTAGCTTTGAAATTTGAATAAATAGGTTTTTATTTTGAAAAATCAAGAAGTGTGCAAAAAGAACCCTGAAACCCAAAACTGATGGTGAAAAAAAGTCTACAAAAACCATACAAAATTTTTTTTGTCGTTATCCTAGCCAAAAGACGTTTAGTTTGAAACTCGGAGTGAAATAAATTCAAAATTTTTCCCTAAAATGGGCGCCATATTGGATCAGCCATTTTGAATGTTTGCGAATTGAATTACTTTTGTCGAATTTTCTTAATAACTGTTTATAAGTTCTAGTGAAACATCTATTAATTGCTCCCCTCCTTTTTTAGAAAACTTTTTTGAAAAATTTTGGCTCCACCATTTTGAATTTTCATTTATTTTACGTGACATTAATGCTGGTAAGTTTTATAATCTATGACACATCACTTTATATTCAAAATTTTAAATTTTTATTTTGGGAAACGCATGAAATGAGCCTCTCCAGACTCTCTGGAGAAAAATTGATTATTTTACAATATTTTGCAAACTTTTTAAACCAAAATTGCTAGTATACTGACCATTTATCTTCAGGCAATACGTAATGTTTTAAAATCACCGTCCCACTAGCTAAACATTTAATATAGATAATTTAACTAATGTAGATGGTTTTATACTCTATAGCTTGATAATTTAATGTTTCTAAAAATTTTCTCAGTTTTCCCCCGAACGTTTTACCTTAAAACTTTCCCCTAAAATATTCTTCACCTGTGATGCTTGAATATATAAGCATACCTGCCATCCCTCGATATGATAAAATTGTTATTCCCTTCCCCTATGTTTTATGTATCCCTTGGCAGGATCTCCTCCTGAAAAACCTCATCAAAAATTTAATCCCTTTCCTCGTCTGGATTTTCAGTTGGGGCCGAGGCAATTTTTCACCTTATCGGACGTGAATGTTTTATTAACCGGCAGGAATTTTGATTACGGATTAATAACGTCTCGGAAACTTGGCGCGTTTAACTTTTGACTTTCCGGTTAATTATTAGCGGGCGCAAGAACGAAATCGTTCACGGTTTTAATTGAAGATTCCTGTCATAAGGCGGACTAATATCGAAACTTTTCCCGTTTCCCTCTCGCAGGACCTCGCGACCTTGACGAGGCCCCAGGACCTCAGCCTGTTCGAGACGGGGGAGAGGCTGGTGATATACGGGAGTTTGACGTTGAACGAATTGAAGGTGAGTAGGATTTTTTTTTTGGGGAGGCGAGGGGGGTCGATCTGCAAGGCTAATGAGCGTGTTTTGACTTCGGATTAATATCGGTTCTGTACTGGAACCGCGACGGATTTTCCCATTTGGGGAGTTTCTTTGCCGCCGAGTAATTACCATTCAAATTGGATGGAGATTAATATGAGGGGATCCCGGGGTATTTTCGAGGTTTCGCCCCTGGTTATTTTCTCAACTGGTCCCTACTAGATCAGTTTATGGGGCTTTTTTGGTGGGTAAAATTTAATAGCAGACGGACTGAAAAAGTTTGTTTCGAATGGATCAAAGATGATAAAAGCGCAAAGACAAATTTGAGCTTTTGCGTTTTTTTAAAACGATAAAAATTTAAAAAAAATTGGCAGTTTTTCGGTTTTTTCGCTACAGCGTGAAAATTATTGAAGGAAATGCAATATGTTGTATAGACGATTTGTAGAGAATTAAAAGACCTTCAAAACGAGCGTTTCCAAAAGGTGATCGGAGCATTTTTCGCTTTTTAAAATTTTTATTGTTAAAAAAATAGCAAAAGCTCAGATTTGTCTAGATTTTGCGTTTTTATCATCTTTGATTCATTTTAAACAAACTTTTTTAGTCCCTCTGCTGCTAAATTTTATCTACCAAAACAGCTTTTCTTTTGCTCTATAAACTAGGCTAGACGATTTTTCACGAGGGGCCAATGAAATCAGCCAAGGAGCGAGTTTCATGAATGATTAATCAACTTCCTCATTAAGATATGTACACTTCATAACACAATTCGATTTGCCTATTAATTTAATTGTATTTCATGTTTCAAACAGGCTTAATATTTAATCTCGAATTAAAAAATGGGGCAGACTTTTCAGTCCATAGACGAAATTTACTGTGCATTTGACGTTTTAAATCTTTCATTTCATGTGGATCAACCATTTTGTTGTAGTTGCTCGTTTCATTCACGATCATTCATTTTATACTAAATGACTTGTCAAATTTATCCCATTTTGCGGTCAAATTCCACGCCTAAGGAACTTACAACACGCGACCTCGATCGTGCTTTCAGTGGAGGAGAAAATAGAACTGATTTAGACAGAAGGAAACGAGTTTAATTATGCCAAAAGGGTATAGCGGGGTAAGCTGGTGAAAATTACCCCCTCTGGAAATTTTGAAAACTCCTTCAGCCAAATTTTAAGTCCCCAAGGTGTGGATAACATGGTCCTATCGTAAAAAACGTCATTTTTTACTCGCCCTGTATAATCTGAAAAATCATAAACCTTGGTTTCTAAGTAGGAAAACACTCTTTGTTTCACTTGCGTCAACGCCCCCTCTTTCTTGCAACTTTTCCCTTTCGTATCCATTTTGACGAGCTGCTTAAACAAAGAGGAAAAAAGCGAAAAACCGTATCTATGCTCCAAGGGCGGGATTTCCCATCTTGCCCCCTTAGTTAAAACGGGCGAGAGATATTTTCATCCTTGTTCGATAAGTTATTGGGAATTTCGCCTTCAGAAAACGACTCTAATGTAAATTAAAAAATTTCTTAAAAGCGTCCATTGCTATTCACTTAAATAGTACTTTCATATTTTATCAATACACTGTATGTTATCCATTATCGCTCATATCGTTTGTAACTAATCTAATTCACTTAGCATATGCTACTTTCAGTTAGGCATAAAGATTGCTATAGAATTCCTCAGTTTTCCCCCACTCTCCCGCCGTTATCATAACATTAACGCGCGAGTCGATAGGGGCGCCCTTTAAATTTTACGCCCTACGTAGTTTTCGATCAATCCGCCGTTTGTACAATCCAATTTGTCGAATTAAACCGGAATTAAGGCGATAAACGTTTTCATATATCCGATGAAACGTATCATTTATTTATTCAGGTCTGAAATTTCCCCGCGGAAAAATTGGAAGGGAATGGTGAAAGGGCCAATCGTGGTCGGAAGGTTTCACCCTTATTGCTCACGCCACCTGGATGGAGATTTGTAGTTTTAGGCCCTTCAAGCACTATTCTGGAGTCCAAGCTATAAGGGTGCTTGGTTTAAAGTTTTTTGCTAAAGTTAGCACAAGATTTAAAGCTTGTGGGCAGCCTGAAGTAAATTTCACCCTTATATTTCATCCCCACGAAAGGGAAGTGCAGGGTTATCCTAATTTTAAGTGCCATTTTAGGGCTAAAGTTTTAAGCGTGTTCAGTTTAAAGCTTCTGCGGATTCGAGCAGTGTTCAATAAATTTTACCCCTATTTTTCACCCCCACGGGAAGGAAAATTAAGGCGTTTTAATTTCTTCTAAACATCTCGAGGTCTCAGCTATAATAGTACAGAATTTAATGTTAAAATTAAAAAATAAAAAACAAGTCAATTTCCTCCCTAAGGAGAATATTTTTTGGTCTACTCGGTAGGTGATACGGGCGTCAAGTGTCCAGGTAATTGAAAAGGGCCTAAACGCACCCTTTTTATGCATGTAAAACTGTATATATGTAAACTTCCATAAACACGCTGACTACCAAGGTGCGAAATGTTTGGATAAGCGACACACCTTATACGAAAAAGTGCGGAGAACACAATAAACAAATCCGATTATAAATAGAAAGAGAATTGCCGACCGAAGAAAACCCACCGCCCCGGAGATGCTCTCCGACCCGCCGCGCACCGAATCAGAATTCTTTAGTAATTCTCATGAATACACTCTTTTATTTACCCTCTTATTTCGGGAGGAACTCTCATATAACATACAAGTCACCAAATTTTCTACGCCTCAACGACCCTCCCCTAAGTAGTTTTGACCAATTTTTGAATAGTTTAATTTAATCCACTTCATCATTACTAATGAACCGTCTATTTTCTCTACTTTTCTGTTTTTCTCTTCTCCACTTGAGGCCGAGCATAAAAGAAACTTTAATAAAATCCCCTCATCAAACATTAATCTAACCACGAACTAGTTTAAGGGTGCAAAGTAAATACCACTCGTCGAGTAAACAGAACGAAATCAAAAGTAATTAAGAACGGGTAAATCGAATGTAAATTAAGAGAGTGAGAGAAATGGAGCGGGAAAGAAAGCGAGAGAGCCGAAACCGAAAGGTTTCTCCGTTAGTTTCTTTGAAGCCATTTCGACAGGAAGGGATTAATTTGTTTCATTCCCTCTGTTAAGCTCCTGTCATTGCATTGCGACGTGTCGAGAAATTCACTATGGTTACTGCGCTACTTTACCCTCACATCCCCTTAATTCCCATCCCGGATCCAGTTTCTGGGGCGCCTCCAGTACCGTTTTTCGCAAGGAAAACATTCAAACTTTCGTGGAAACTCCCACTAAAACCTCTATTTCTTCCCCTCAGCACGGTTTCGAGCACTTCTCCAGCGAGTTCGAGGACGTGGAAATAAGCGGCGCCATCAAAACGACGGTCTACAGGAACAGAATCTTCCTCAGGTTGTCCGTATCGAAGGAGCCGGAATGCTTCAGGACCGTGCTCGAGGACGTACACGTCAGCACCTTAAAGTAAGCATAATTAATTAATAGTGAAGATACTTGACTTAATGGATAGGATTCAGGTGATTTTACTTCTCTCCAACGTACGAGAGCGAAGGCGCAGCTATACCGCGCACATGTACACGCATGTGCTCCTTCTCGTTTCACTCGTGGGGATGTTCGCTTGTTCGCTTGGTTTCGGCATCCATTTTTCGATCTCGTATGCCAGGGTCGTAACGGATCGAAACTTCAGGAGTTTTCAGTAGGGGAGAGAAAATCTCCAGTTTTATTTCAAGAGATAGATTTATTTCGTCAAATACAAAATGGTGTCCGCAAATGAAAAAACGACCAGATAACTTCGTTATATATCCGGTCGATTTCCGTCGAAGGGAGCGAGAAAAAGGCGGAGGAGCGCCCTGAGGGGGTTTAGCATCGGAGGGCGGGAATTAAGAGTCGTCTCATTCGAGAGTCGATCTTTCCCCGGGTGATCCTCTCACAGCTTTGGGAGAAAAGGGAACGAAATCGACATACGTAGGTAAAATGATATGGGATTTTTCACGAGCGCTGGATTAGTTGGAGCGATATACTAAGAGAACGAAGAAAAGAGGAAAAATGATTCCGCGTCGTCATAACTGCAGTGGATCCTCGAAGAAATAGACTATGTTTAGGAAATAGGATTGTGCCTCGTTGTAAAACTTCTCAGACCATTACCCTCTATATTGCGGTCTTACACTGAGGACTTGAGAAATCCAATCGCGATTTTCAACTTTCCTCGAACTTTCCCCAAACGAGGTAACGATCCACTTTGTGATTTTTCCTTCTAATAAAGAGATTCCTCGATTTTCCGAAGGGGACGTCCCCAGCGCCGTAGGAAAAACATCCACGGAATGAAGTCGGAAGTTTCGCTATTCCCGTATTCCCGACGAGGGCGAGGGGAGGAATTCGATGTCGGTCGAGTTCCGACACGGAATAATGGGGCGGAAATCCCCTTACTCGTCTCTTCTCGATATCGACGCCGTTGTCTTCGTTATATTTCGAATGTTGCAATTATTGCCGTCAAATTAGACCGGCCGTTAAATGGAAATGATCTTTAAGATGAGGCGGTTCTGGGGAAATTACGGCTCTGATGCGATCAGACCTGTACTTTGGATAACATCAAAGGTCGTAATTGTATGGAATATAGACGCATTTAGTTACATTGTTTTTAACAAAACATGACGTGTAACATGACGCTATCTTCTTAAGAAAATCCTCTCTCCTCCTCCCTATGTAGATCCAACATTGCTAACAAAGCATGTGAAACTAAGGAAAGTTACATTGCCTTAAAGGACCAGAATTTTATTCACAAGATACAAAAGTTGAAAATTTCGTGTGTAGCTAAATATTTGAATTTCGCGCCAAAATCCCTTTTAAAAGCATAGTATTGTTTGTGTTATATTTCCAAGCATGAGATGATAAGGTGAGTTCGCAGAAGGAGAGTGGCATTGAAGGGGGGGCGATGAATAGGATTATTTTACAGAGGACAGTTGGCTGTTAGGAGAGACCGTCCCTATCATAACAAATATTTAAATGTGATACTATTCTGATTAGATTTTTAGTTTAATTCAACGATTTGCTTTAGGTTACTTCCATTCTTCGATGGTTTATAGAATATTTTAAGATATAATCCACGTCAATCCAATGTTCTCTTCGATGAACAAGTGAAGCATGCACATTACATTTTCGGACGTTTATTTTTATACAATCGACATCCTAAATGATCCTTCAAATCTCCAAATTTTTCTCCTCAATTGTATCCGACTTGCCCCGAAGTTACGAGAGAAAATTTCGAGGCAAACGAGCGAATCGATAGGAATTTCTTTCGGAAAAAGGGCCCCTCGTCTGTAGCTTTTAAGATGCGGCGCTTTTCCATTATATATTTCCGATGACGATGCAGAAAGGATAATTTTCCCGCTCGAATGGAAACAAATTGGAAAAAATTAAATATCGTTCATTTTGCTTCGCTCTCCAAGGGAACGTTCCTTAAAGTGCACGTCGAACGTATAAAATTTTTATAAAACGAGGCGTTTATCATGCATTTTTGGAACATACGAGGTGGATTTTAAGATTTATTGAATCACAGGTTTTCTATTGTACCACCAGATCGTTTCAAACGACGTCTCTTTAATTTTTAATAAATCGGATCACGGCTCAGGCCAAGGTGAAGCGTGATAAACTCTTTTATATGAAAGGTTTTGATACAAACTACATGCCTTGTAATGTCTCGTCGTAAAACACACGTCATGGACTAAAGTCCCTTAGTAAATTCAGTCCAAAAAAATGGAGGGAAAAGCCAAGAGACATGAAAACCTTGAAATCAAATGATTCCTTTTTAAGCCATGGTTTAAATACAGTTAACACCATACAAATTGTATCGTCAAAGGATTGTACTAATATAAAATTCAATAAACGTGTATATGTAGGTGATTGAATGATTGAGAGTCTCGACTAGTGCGAGTCCAGACCAATGAGAGTCGTGGCTGGCAATAAATGGATGCAAATCTCCTTTGTCGCAATGATCCTTATGAGATCTTCTAAGCGCGTGGCGTGGAAAAACGACACACGCATATTACCACGGATCGTCGCCGGCTTCATTTCGTACGCGCACTGGTGTAAGAATCTGCGCTCCCCATTCGCCCCTCTTCCTGGAGGTTTCCACTGCAACGAATCAGCGAATAAAATAAAACAATATACAGGGAGCGTCCAAAAGCGATTTTCCACATTTCACACGTGGAACGGGATTCTTTTCCCTCCAGCTGAACCCTTCACTACGGCCTTTTTATCGACATCGTTAACGTAAACGCTTTACTACACTCGTGAAACGTTCCGTTTAAGCGTCTGTTTTTAAATGAAAGCATTAATAAAATTGAGATCTAAAAGGATATAACACGTGGACCAGGTTTCTATCAAACGAGTTACGCGTTCGCCGTTCTTTTAATGCTTATAAATAGGGGACGAGGTATAGGCAATGGGGTTATAACGCGATGAATTGGGGTAATTTCGATAGCGATAAATTCCTCTGCCGCTCTTGAGACAAGCTCAGAAACCGGGGTGGAAATCATCCATACAATTTTTGATCCGCCTCCCCGCCGCTAATCCCCTTGTCGTGAATGGAAAATTCAATTTATCCGCAGATCCTTTATGCGAACCGACTAACATCGCCTCATCTAATTTACCTCCTAATTGTTCAATTCCATTAGGCAAGAGGTTAACCGCCAGATTTAGTTTCACTGTAAAAGGATAATTCAATCACCGAGTCGTCTTTTAGTTCCAGGCAGGCGACGCTTATATGGCCTGAGCTACTTCGGATAATGAAAAATTGCCAATTGATCACGGGAGGCGATAAATGGGAGGTTTTTGGAAGGCTTGAAGGAGAGATTGTAATGACTGATGCTTGTATTCTTTGGAATTTTGGAATCCGCGACACGATTACGTTTTGCTTGATGATCTGCGATGTTACCTTGTTTAATAACACGACAAATCGTCGTTCGTGGTAATTTAACTAATCAACTACTCTCCGTATAATGGAATTCAAAGAGTTTTGCAGTGACTGCCCTTTTAAACAAACACAAATATTTATAATGATATGGTGTTTAGTAAGTCATTCTTGGAAAATTCCCAAATTTGTGCCTCATTTGCTTCTGTAGCATTATTTGTATGGTGTATAACGTCTATATCATTGCCATTATTAATTTCGCCCACGTCGAAAGGTCTCCAAACAGCCATTTTAAAATAATAATTGCGATTTACATGCACACACCACTGAACTCTAATGACTGAAAATGAACACGTGCTCGGCGCTCAAATTTAATGGCTGTAGTGGACCTGTCTGATCCTTGATACTAATAGGCAAGTACTGTAGCGATTAACAAGATTTCTCCGCGCCAAATATACGGGGGGTACGATTAAACGGTACTTTACATGAATACTCTGCTTTTGTATGTGGTAAAAACGTATTTTTTATTTCTGTTTTCCTCTATTTCAGAGATATCGATGTGGATGCGTCGGGCTTGGCGTCGCTAAGTTGGCTGTTGCCCAAAATAGAGTCTTGGGTCGTGGGGAACCTGCGCTACAACGCCGTTCCTGTTCTTGAGAAGTACATCAGGGAGGCTTTTGAGTACGCTATAGCCAAGACTCATTGCGTGTCTTTGTTACATTAGAAGAATTATGCAGGGAAATTTGTCGAATTATGTTTAAATGATAAGAATGTTCTAAACTATTTCAGCAGCGGTAATTACAATTTGAAGCACACGACGTTGGTTATGTATTTCTATATAACAGAGGTTAAAGACTAATTAAATGTGTTTTTGATACTATTCATTTTACGATTGTTGTTTTTTTTAAATTGGTGACGAATAAATTCCGGTAATGTTAATTATGAATGACAATTTCCTTTAATTTCCTCTAATTTAAACACAAATTTGTTTCATTACCTTACAAAGATGAAAAACACGAAAAAGGGTTGCGAATATACTCTAATTATTTTCAGGAACACGGAAAATGACAAAAATTTTAAGCTAATTGTTTAGAATACAAAGGGAAAAACGGTGTAAATTGAAGACAACATGAAGTTACTAAAAAGCATCTTCCATGAAATATGATGAGGAACGTTATCAAGTCGCCATGTTTCTCAACAACAGATGTTCCAGGATTTGAGCGAGTTGACGTTGTAACGGCCAGAAAACAAAAGAATTCCCTCTCAGTCTGAGCTTCAAATCCTTAAGTTATTACTAACTAAAGAAAATCCTTAATAACCCTGGTTCCACTGATCTGATTCCAGTCAAATTTCTACAGCAGTTAGGCACTAAATCACTAAATAATTCTGGACACTTTGAACTAGGAGCGATTAAGGGTTGAAGAGTTAAGGACGAGAAGGGGGTGAGGAAAAGCGAACGTCGTCGAGTAAACTGCAGATGCGAGAAATGAGACAGTCGACTTAAATCAAATAGTTAGAGGGGAAGTTAGACAAAAATAGGAACCATGAGGTATCCTAAAGTTAGGAGACCTTTTTTTGCACCAGCGTTGCGTATACGTTCCCTGGAGGATCGGTGAGCTCATTCCCGGACAGCATTCCTGGACGGTTTCTAACCCTTCCAAAGCCACCAGGAAAAGGCAAACACCCTGTGTGATATATCAAGTGCTCACTAGCACTATTTTTCTTACGCTCGTAAATCGAGAAGGATCGCCCTTCCAAGGGCCGAAGCAAGTTTATCGGGTCGCTCCAAAGTTTGGTGGGGCAAGTCCTAAAAGATCACATAAACATTTCAGAAATAAGTTACTAATAAGCTACCATTTGAAAAGCATACAATCTCTATACATTATATGAGAAAGATATTTTCTCATTAAGAGAAAATCTGCATAAAGTAGTTTGCATTAACATCTCTGAATATCGATGAATTTTTGGAGCGTTTGGGTGAAGAAGCATCCAACTATAATTTCGACAGTATTTTATGCATTGGTTACTGATAAGCTACCATTTGAAAAGCATACAATCTCTATAGATTAAGTAGGGACGATATATTCTCATTAAGAGAAAATCGCTGCATAAAGTAATTTGCATTAACATCTCTGAATATCGATGAATTTTTAGAGGTTTGGATGAAGAAGTATCCAACTATAATTTCGACGGTATTTGCTGCATAGCATTAAAGAAGACAGTAAAATGCACTTTATATCTTAGGTTAATTTTGTATGACACTTTTTGCTTGCTAAATGCAATTTCGAATCAAATTGTGGAGCTTTTCGTGGGTCGAAATTTTCCACCGTCATCGATAAACCCTTTCCCGCTTCTCGAATAGGAGACCCTCCGACCACGGAGTTTCTAATGGGGTCCTCCTGTGACCGCCACTCCCGCGTTACGTGTCGTCGGTGGAACCGAGAACGTCCCGTTCACAAATTACTCCGTTAATTGGGGCATTTTACGTGACGGCATGACGAGTCGTTTTACTGAAAAATCAAACAGTGTTTACCGCAGATCCCTGCTCCCTTTTCCAGGTGAACAGCGAGGGAACTTTATATTTTTCCTCGAAAACCGATACTAGGAACAATTTACTTTATCAGTTAGCGGGGCTGTTTATTGCGTTAGGGGCGACGAGAGGGCCTCGTGCTGTCGCTCTTATAACGAGCGTCATTTTTCACAATTATTTTCCAAGGGGAGAGTATCAGGTGTTAGTTTGCGGTGTAGTGTTTGGGGAAACTGTCTGGATTTAATGGGTAAACCGGCGAAAATTTGTATCTTTTCCCGTGGGCCGTTAAACTGGGGAAATTAATAGAGCGCGGTAGGCAGACCGTTTTGAAAATGGCTGGTGGAAAATTACCTCAAATTCCATTCGGTGAGGAGCGAATTCGATAAGCCTAATTTGATGTTCCACGATTTTTCCTCGCTCGGTTACCGGCCTGAATGGGGACGGGAATTTGGACACCATTTACGCCTTTACTGCGACATGTGCAACACCCATGGTATTCAGTGGGACTTGACGACCACGAGCTAAAAAATAATATAAAACGATATACACAAATTGAAGGTTATGATACTTATGATCATTTAAGTATAAGGGTAATTTTACCTTAAAAAAAGATTTAAATATTTTTCATAGATTTTGAAAGGTATCTAATTTCTTTTAAATTGGCATGATCAATATTCTATTAAATATTCATTACAACGTGACTAATTACTGATTTTCAATATACAAGCAATTAATTTTCCTTCTTCCAGGTCGACTCCAAAAATGGTAATTTTTTTAGTAAAAGAAGACATTATTGGGGTGCTGGAAAGATTAATTTTAACTTTACGAAACCAGTAGTTTTTGAGAGAAAAAATGAAATGACAGAAATGTCAAATTTGCCGGTTTTTAAAGTGAAATTTTTAAGGCAAGTTCTTAGAAAAGCGAGGATAGATGAAAAATAATTTTTTTCTCGAAAAGTAAAAGGAAAGGCAAAAATTGTATGAGCACATCGTTTTCTACGGTTTTATATTGATCAGTGGTGATTTTTTGGTAAATTTTTAATTTTCATGCAGTTAATCTCTTATGGAAAATCGCATTTTCAAAAGGCTGTAACATTTGAACGGATCATTTCCTAGAATTATAACTGATCTTCTCCAATTAGTTATTTCATGCACTTTCTACTCATTTATAGCTTTTATCAAAATTCCACCTGGAAAAAGCTAAACACTAGCCAGAGGGGGACACTATAGCAAGCCTCTGCATAATATACCAGCAGATGATGATGTAAGACAACCTCCCGAATTCCGCGCGCGTGTCCTTTATTTTTTCTGGATCCGATCCAGGTCGCGAGTCCATCATTAATCATATGGAGAATCGAGTAATCCAAGGGGAGATAGAGAGAGAGTTGTTTAATTAAGACGAAGAGGTTAACAGCGGCGAGTAGGGCACGCGGTCGTGAGCCAGTTTTTCTGTGTTTTCCGAAATTCGAGGTTATCGATTAGAATTTTATGGACCACGAGGGTCGATATCGACGAAAATAATACGTTTGAACGATAAATAATGGAATCGTCTTCTAATCTATTATAGGTTTTTTGTAATCTACGTGGAGGCACTTTTTGCCATTTGGTTTGTTATTTTTTTTTTGTAATTAGGATCAGATTAAATAAAGCAAAGTTCAGGCCGTAAAAAACTGTACATCCCCGTGCCCTGGCATCCTTATCAGGCGAAGCCTGTTTGCCTCAAACAGCTCCTCTAAGGTTTTCTGGCGATTTTCCTCGTATAAACACCTTGGTTAACGATATTAAAGTCTTTAAAAACACCATTATGAGTGCAAATATGTAAGGATATGTTCCCCAGTACCTCATCATCTCGGAACCTGACTTAGTAGTGCATATTTCTTTAAGTTTTCAGGCTACCGATGATAGTGCAATTGTAGTATCTCGCCATTTTCCATATTTCTCCAATATATCCATTTTTTGAGCAATTTTTAATAGGTACTGGGGATATACATAGAATTAATTGTTTATTGTTGTATCTATACAGCTTCCAATCTAATGTTTCTTCTGCAACGTGTATTACCCATTTAGAAAAATGCATATAGCTTGTTTCACCTGCATATGCCCACATTCCCTTAGTGCATATTGCATGCATATTGACTCCAAGGTGGATATGATGAAACAGATATGTGAAAAACACTTGGATTTTTGCACGTCTCTTACTTTCTCATACGTTTCTTAGTGACTAACTTTACGCCAGAAAAAATCAGAGGCACTCAGCCCCACGTGAAAAACCAACAAAAGTCCTAAACGAAGAGACAGGTAGGCAATATTTTCCTGGCGCTATCGATCACCCCTTTGTTTGCTTAACTGTTCTGGATTTTCTCGTCGAAAAGATCCGAATGTACGTGACACTTGCACAAACAATGGGCGGGGGCCAAGGATAACACCAAGAGCGTCCCGCGGCTCCCTTTATCTGCCGACGTTTAAACTGTAAACACTCCGTACTTTCTTTTCGTCCGCCGTCCGATCTAATAAGGGGTCCGCAAATGGAAGAAACATACAAAGCCGATTTTCCTCCAGCTGATGCCACAACCGAGAACGTTGCGTAGCAAATTAGATTGACGAAGGGTCCTCCTTTTTCACTCGCTCGTAAGTAGAAGGGTTGATAGAGATGGAAAGTTCATGTGTCGTGACTCGAAACGGGGATCCCCTTTTTCGATATCGTTGAGTGTTTCAAGGTTCCGTCAACGAAAGGTAAAAGTCCCGCAGTATAACAAATTGGCGAAATAGGGGATAGACGAATTTTTCAAGTGGAAGTTGATATGCACGCCGAAGGGTGGCTCAAACGTAGTTGGGCCTCGAATATTTCTCGCCTGTGAAATAAAGGGCGCGATGAAGAAATTCAAGCAAACATCTTCAATCTCTATAAGTAGGACGATGTCACTTTTGGTACCACACGTAAGAGTGAGTAAGAAATTTGCCCTCCAAACTCTAGTGTGTAGAAAGGTAAATGATTATAGTTTAAATTGAGGTAGTTTTATGAAAAGGTCTCACAATCACCTCAAAACACTGTTACTGTTGCGTTATACATGCGCTGTTACTAATCGCAGTATGCTCGAGGCTGGATAGATACGCATTGTCGAGCTGTTATGTTTCTTTCAGGCGCAAATTTGCTAACATTGATAAATAAGGGGCAAAATTAGACATCTTTAGGATCGTCATTTAACTCATTTTGCTCGTTCAAACTTAAAACGATCGATTTATTGGTATAAAACATTTTAAAGGGTGAAGACATTACTGGTTATTGGCTACTGCGCTTAGTGGCGATTTGTCACATTATTTACTTGTAAACTGTACCAACATGAATCACCTGAAATGCAATAACCCTTCAGAACGATAAAATAACTTGTAAGTCTATAACCCAGTGATAATCACAAAAGGTCGTAGGTCATGAAAGTTTAATGTCACTAATTTTATTACAGCTATCAGTTTTTTCTTAATGTTGTTTTTAAACATGGATACTTATCTCATATCGAAATAAATTCCCATTAGAAGCATGAAAGCTCTAAATTTAGACTTGATCGATGAACAGGAACTTTTACCTGAGCTAAAAGCTTTCAGGTACGGCTGAAATGATACGCCGGTGCAACTGAGACTTCCAACGAGCTCGTGATGCAGTCAATTAAATTTTTAGAAAATCGATGGTAACGTACGAAGGTGGGAGAAAATACCAGGTAACGTCGGTTGGAATTTCAATCATTTAAAACCACGAATAACGGTTATATGCTTATAGTAAGACCAAGAAACTTATGTTGATTAATTAAACAATTAATTAGGAGTATCCTGTAGATAATTTCTATTAATTGTTTTCAAAATATTCCTGTGCATCAATGAAATTATCATAAAACTTTTGATTCATATCTTAGACACCTTTCCATTATAAATATATTTATAAGTTCGAGTCGTAAATCGCAATTATTGTTTGGTCAGGTATACATAGTGGTTCAAGTTTATCTTAGTAAGTATCCTAGTAGTTTATCGTACTATCCTTTATTCTAGTAAATATCCTGTAGATAATTCCTGTTAATTGTTTTTGAAATATTCCTGTGCATCAATGAAATTATCATAAAACTTTTGATTCATATCTTAGACACCTTTCCTTTATAAATATATTATAAGTTCGAGTCGTAAATCGCAATTATTGTTTGGTCAGGTACAGGTAGTAGCATAAGTTTGCACACGGCACGTTAATCAATTCCCGATTTTACTGTAAGGGTGCTAATCATAAGAAGCAAATCCGGGGTTCGTTCGCAGCATCTCCGCTTTGTCCCTTTGTTTGCGCCGCTTTAGGGTAGTGATTAAGCGGTGGCGGCCTCTGTGCAACGTCGACCTAATTTTCCTTGCGAAACGTTAATAAATCCCGACGGTCCATTAGGTCGTACACTTAAAACGGGAGATGATTGGGGTTTCTGTCGTAGTGCCCTGTTAATATCTCCCGAAATCACCTAAGGGGGACAATGATGAAGGGTAGAAACAATGTCGGAGTATGCACAAATACTTTGTTAGCTGGTTTAATTGATTTATTCTCGCACTGAGGCACTACACCGGTCTACACCCCACTTATGTACTTTAGATTTTATTTCAGTGGTCAGTAAAACATGTACAGGCAAAGGTTAAAGGTGTCAAATCATAGGAACGTGCGCAAAGGTTTCCGTTTATGCGTACTAGGTACGAACATAGCTGAAAGGTATGACAACAACGAACGTTTACCAGATAGTGACGTCACGTCAGCCGCCATGACGGACAGTAGCGTTTTCGCGCTAAAATTCAAATCAATGTGAAGTTTACATTTACACACGTTAGTTTTTTTAAAAAATAATATTTTTTGGCATGCAGTGCGTGCAGAGGTACAGCAAGGATCAGTTTTTCAAAATTAACCGTCTACTCAGTTGAACTTTGGGGTTGATTACATGTTCATTATCAAGGGTGCGAAACACCTCCACGTACTAATTTCACAATAATGTACTCCAGTACATTTCCTCCCCCGTAACTCCAGTTCACGTTTCCCTTTTTCTCTCCCTCCTGTCATCCGCACAGTTAAAGCGTTTTACGTAATTTAAGGGTGGAATCGATGACCAGACCGCAGGAAACTCAATTTTCGGATGGCGGAAAATCGAAGCCGGTGATTTAATATTCTATTTCCGGTATAGGGGAAGGTTAACCCCGTTACGTGTAATTATATGCCGAACTTTGGACGTTGACAACAGTGCAGAAGTGCGCCTAGATTATCCAGACTGCCTCTGGCTGGAATTAGAAGGTGGAAAAGTTATTTTTCTGGAATGCTGTCAAGCGAGGCGAGGATAATTTGACATTTTAAAGAAATTAGTGTTTTCATGCGGTAATAGCAAAAGTGCTTTTACTAAAAAACTGAAATTAAAAGAGTAGTGGAAAAATATGTTCTAAATCCAATAAATATTCCCTTTGGACCACAAATAGACTAAAGGAGGTCGAATTGTTAACAGGCAAACATCCATAAAACATCCATAGGACTTCACTTGGACCAAAAATGGACGCCCATAAAACGTTGTTGTACTCTCTAAAAAGAACCTCAAAAGGTGCAGTAAACATCATTTTTCGACCAGAAATGGACTAATTCTGACCAAAAAACCTTCAACTTCAATGTTTTATGGGTTTTTGTGCTGTTCGGGCACCACCAAATTTTGTAACGTACGGTTACACGCGTTACATTTTAATATAAATATTGTCACGAACACGAGACTTCGACGACCACAAATAAAAAACAAAGATTTAGGACACGACCGGAGGCCACGGTCAGTTCGTGTGAAGTACGACAAAAGAAAGCGAGAGTGTTTAACAAAACAAAGTATAAGCAAAACAAAAACCGAACATAAATAGAAGGAGGAAGTTAGTAGAGGGGACCAGTGAGGTCCCGACGTACGAGCTTGGACAAGCGCTGTCCAAGGGACCGCCCGGAAGAGGGCCGTCCCTGAAGGGACCAGCCGGATGGCCGGTCGAAGAGAGCAGAAAGAGCCCCGAGCGGAGACTGTGCTGGTTCGTCGAAGTCTCCAGAACCCCAGCCGGACGCCCGAAGAAGAGCCTTCCAACCACCCTGTCAAGAGGCCCTCCGTTATAGAACCCCGAAATTCCGAACGACCGGCAGCCCTGTAAGTTACCTTCCTTACCTCTCACGCTCCAGCCTTTTGGGATTCGCTGTGCCCCCCATCTTTCTTATTGTGATTTATTTTTCGTTTTTTTGTGTCGACCTGACCCATTTTTAGATTCCCCGTTTGTGGAGAATAAAGCCTATTTCTTTGTTTTGTTTTAACCTGTTTTCGTCAATAGCAAGCTCTACCCCCGTAGCTACCAACCCCTTACCTCACGCAGCCGTGACTCAGGGAAAGACGCCCCGGTTCGTGACAATATTAGTCCAGTAAAATTAGGTCCACAAATGTTACCCAGCACATTGACACAAATCCACATGTAACGATCTCCCTCGTAAATTTCCCCAATGACACAAAACGCATTTTCCCGAAATCCCCCCACATGAGTTTACCGGTCGAACTTACGGTTACCAACCCCTTGTTTGTCTTCGAGTTGTGCAAACAGGCCCTCCCCTCCCTAACCGGACGAAACTTTGAATCGTAAATAAGTCGGATGAATTTGCAAGAATTCTCGTTTCATGTCCATAGGGTAAGTTAGATGGGTTGCTTATGGTTGGTTTACTGCGCAACAAAATTTTGATTAAAAATCGACGCGGAGGGGTAGTCGCATTAGGAGAAAGTTCGTTGGATGCTCAACTGTGGGCGATTCCATGTCAACTGTCGTGGGGTTGGCGGCTCATATATTTTTTCCTAATCAAAATTATTTCATTGTATTGAAGGTTTAATTACAAGTATTTAACCAAAGTTTCAGCTCAAAATATTAGACCTAGCGTTTTTTATAGACAATTTTAGGTTTTTTGGCGTTTTCTGCTTTTGATTAGGCCAATTCTGAGGGCGGGAATGGATTCCTTGGAAAATTTTACATCGACTACATGTACTGCCAAATTTTTTCAGCGTGCGATGTGGCTCTGATAACGTTTTGAACAAAATTTGGCGTCAAAATCAGAAAACGCCAAAAAACCGAAAATTGCCTGTAAAAAACACTAGGCCTAATATTTTGTCAGCCAAATCACCCGAATCAGCCAATAAATGATTTGTTACGTAAGACCTGCTTTGCTAAATTTTGTTCCAAAAAAAAAGAGGGCGAAATTCCATTTTATCAAGCAAAAAATGAAAACCATCTGAATTTCCTACACAACAAAACTTCCAAAAATCCCATTTTTTTTTATTTCTTGTAAACTCGATTACTAAGTCGGTCTTAGGCGACGCTTCGATATTCCAAGGCGATATGGCGCAAAATTTTCCTTTTGTCATAAAACGAGCGCCCTCCTCGAACTCATCCCGTGTCTCGGGGTTAAACGTCGGGATAATAAGTTTCATCCCGCGAGGAAAGTCCCCCCCTCCTTCTCGGCGCGATAAACTTCATTCTTCCATCGGGAAATTCGTGAAAACTTAAAAGTTCTATAAATAAGACCGAGCAGATTTATTCGGAAAACTGGCAAGCGTTTCACATTCCTAGCGCTATTGTTCATTAATTTTTATTATTGTTACATCAAAGATTTCGCGTCGATCAGGAAAAAGACAAACGCGATGGGTTTTAAATAAAACGTGACGATTTTTAGGGAATATATGTGGAATTTTACTATTTTCGAGCGTACGTAAATACACACGTTTTGTGCGCGTTTCAGCTCCTGTGGGACAAAAAGGATCGTCGACTGAAATATTGAAGATGAGTCAGGGATTGAAAATATAACTAAGGAGGTATCCTTGTGTAGAAACATTTTTCAAATTTTAATTTTTCAATTGATTATACCACGTAGAATAACGTGTTAAAATTTCAAGCCATAACTCCAAATACTTTTAGCTGCGCACGCATGAAAAATGCGCTCGGTGTAGTACTAGTACTACATTAGTGAGAGAGGCCGCGTCTTCGTCACTGTCACTGTCAATTTGACAGGTTTTTAAACCGAGGTTTTGTATAGCGAATTTCAAGCCTTTCCTTCAAACTAAGATTTATCGACTATTTTACTGTCTAAATTCGGTCTAAATGTCTTAAATTACTGTTTAAATGTTCCTTAATTGGTACGAAAATTCGAAGTAATGTACCGGAATTCTAGTATCTGATTGAATCAAATCGGGAATGTTTCTGGAGGGAATTTTCGTTATATTAGGCGCCAGACGTGATCACTGCGACGCGCGCGAGTGAATTTATTACAAAAATCGTTGGTAATTTTAAATTTGAAATAATAAACTTCGTAAACAGAAAACTCCATCAGCTTAAAATATCGAATCCGTTTTCGTCCTCGCCTACGCAAATAATACATTTCTCCATAGGCGGGAATTCCAATTTATTCGATTCGCCCATAGCAGGAAAATTAATAAAGGGGGACAAGTGCCCGGGGTGATGTAATATCGGACAATATATTTTTTGCTTTAAATTCCATTTTAATTGGAATTGGAACTTGAGATTTTGATTTTTCCAATCTTCAGTAAGGATTAATTGCATTTACATGATACTGTAATCAAGCAGCTTCTTCAAAATATAATTAAAAATCAGCACATGCTATGTGAGAAATTAATAAATCTCCAATAGATATAGTTCAAGTCAATATTTAATAAATTAATATTGTAATCGCAAAAGTGTCATCACCTTCGCGTGTAAAAAATGTTTTAATGAGATTGTAATCCATGTAATAAGAGGATTAAATCACTTTGTTCACAGTACCAACAATAAATTTACCATTAAAGTACGAGGACATCAAATTATGTCGTTACATCATTGGGACAAATCAGGTAACCCTTAAAGCGTGGCACGAATCTCCAAATCGAACACGTGCTGCCACCTTTCGAGATTTACCTAGATTCCTCGAGAAAGGGTTCGGTACTCGACTAGGAGGTCGAGAATGTTCTCCAAGAGGGATTTCATCACGATTTCACCACAATTTCGTGCTTAAATGGGGATGTCATTTACTCGATCGACGCGTATTTTCGAAATCTACAACTTTTCCAAAAAAAGAAAATCTCCCAAAGGGACAATTATTAAAAAAAATGTTTTTTTAATGCTCTCCCACCTTTTCACCCCGAAATGACAACATAACTCCCCTTGAATTTAAAGAAAAATGCAGCTGAGAGTTGTAGCTACAAAAAGGTCTGCGAAAAAGGGAAATTTCCCTGGATTTCGTGCCCTAACATTGAATGTAAGTTTCCATTGTTTTCTCCCTTTTACCTTTAAATGCGACGTCTCGACAAAACAAGAACGCTTCTTCCATCCTACGGTAAAAGTTAATAAAAGTGTCTACGATGAATAAAATTTGACATTTTGACAGAGGAAATACGGCCCAGTGAATTTAATGGAACTACCGAGCTGAACGATAGAGGGAACTTTGTTACAATCTTTTGTAGACAAGTTGTATGAAGACTAACTAGATGATTTATATTCCCAATAAGACAGAATACCAACACACGAAACTAATTCGAAACGTGAAGTTACTACGTGAATGCTTTGAAAATCAAATAGCGTATTTCCTTCCCACTTGGATCCTCGTGCGGTTCGCATTTAAATTTAAGTCATAATATCCTATCATTTTACCGATTATTTATTTATTACTATTTTAAATCAAATATTTAACGATGTAATTTTTTTTTGGAATATGAAGCATTTTTGAGTATTGCAACTATTTTGACAAAATGTTATAAAAAACCTGTAACAAATTTATTTAGCAAATTAATACTACAGCATATTTCTTGAGAAATTTATTTCCCAGGTGGCTCAAGTACCTGCATATAAGTACCTACTAATAACTCATTTTTGTGCAACCTGTGAAAAATTCACTGTGATAAGCATATTTAGAAAACGAGTAAATCTACCTATTTTTTAAATAAAATAAATAATTCCTTGGTTCTCATGGTAAAATCAATGGAAATAACATTTAATGTAAGTGACCTTTAGACTCTTCAAGTAATTAGGTACCTACATGTACCACAGGACCGGTAAGTCAGTACAAAATTTCTACTAGTCAGTTGTATTGTGATATTTCTATTTGTGCAATAGTATATTTTAACGTTAGTTGTGTTACGTTAAGCTTTTATTGCCCAACTAGCATTAAAATTCCATATTATAATAGAGGGGAAATTCGGTATACCTTTTCTCCACACCAAGTCAGTTGTGTTGTGATATTTCTACTTATGCAATAGTATATTTTAACATTATTTGTGTTACGTTAAGCTTTTTACGGCTCAACTTAAATTAAAATTCCGTATTATAATAAAGCAGAAATTCAATATTCCTTTTATACGGCAAGCAATCACTACTAAATTAGAAAAAAATTGCGATCTAGTTATTCTACTATCTTCAAATTCAAGCAGCACTTAGTTCCAAAAGTTAGCACATTTTAGATAAATAATATAGTCTTGAGCATATTTATAAAAGTATTCTATTTATGTATATTAAGTAAACTTAAGAAATTCTCAAAAAATTTACAAGAAACTTCGTAAATTTCTTAAAACTTCTACAATTTTTATTCTATTTCATTGCATTTTATTTCGTCTTTAAGTGATTGTGATCCTACTATTGAAAATTCAATATTAAAATCACCAGACAAAATAAGCGAAAGTTTATGAGAGAAAAGCGCCGTGTCCTTGACCCGCGTGGTCTCTCATAAGAAAACGAGGGAGAAAGGAAAGAGCGAGAACACACGACCGCGTGATCTTACATAAGAAAAAGGGGCATAAAGCAAAGAGAGTGAGAGAACGGATACATTAAAGTCAGGTTCGTCTCGTCTCGTGACGCTTTTTTTACTGAATTTACTACCTGGTGCTATTTTGATTTCATTTTCGGATCAGCGCTATAAAAGTGACACAGCGCTAAAGTGCAATACAAATTTTCCTTGAATCCTCCATTGTGCCCCTTGGTCACTTAAGTGACTTAGTCACTTAGGAAGAGTCAATTAAGTTTAATTAGGGGATATACACGATTTGCTTTCAAACTCCTTCCGACCAATTTTTCTTCTCAAAGAAATCGTCACGGTTTTTCCAATGCCTTGTTTACTCAAAATGTATATAATATTACCGGCGTGTTAGTTTCGCGCCTACGGCAATATTCCGAAGATGGCGGCGAAATTTTTCCTATGCCCACACGAAGGGAAAATTGAAAAGGAAATCTGTCAATCGAGAGTGTAAAGGATAGAGCGCGAATGGGGATTTTGAGAAGAAAGACGTCGTTTATCGGCATCTAGGAGATAATGTGAAGGTTCTCCTTACGTTGAAATATGAATTACTTGTATGTCGGGAGAATTTAAACGTCGCTGGTAAATAACCTGAGGGAGCTCACCCCGAAAGTGACGGAAATGATGGGGGATGATGTCGAGGTGCCTGGAGCTTTACATTCTTTTATGGAGCTTTTTTTGGAATTACGCGGTAATGCATCCACGTGTCGCATACATAAATAATTAAATTAGATACAACACTCACTACATAAAAGTCAGATGGACTGGGAGGAAATTTTTAGATGATTAAACTAGTAAATTAGTAATTGTATTACTCTTACCAACTATAATCTAGTTACTTTTGCCTTAACCAATAACGCACAGTCGCATCATGTTGTTCAACCAATACTGGGCTTTCTCGTCTCATAAATCATTCTTGCTTACTCGCATTACGATTATGTACTCAAAGAAATCTCAAGGATTTTATACCAAACTATGCAGGATTTAAATTTACTAAATACTCTTTGACCTGAAAGCAGGGAGCAATTGACCCACGCCCACTAATTATCTTATGAAAATACGAGAGAATATTAAGTTGGTAGAAATTTATAAATCGTAAAATAACACAGAATTCAGACAGCTTTTGAGTAACAAAATGGTGGAATTATGGCGAATTCGCCAACGGTTCGAATGTTTCTTATAAGACAGTGTCGGGGGCCTGATTAGTTTGAAATTTAAAACGTGATCTACAGGGCGATAAAAAGGTTTCTACTGCTTTCCGTATCGTAGTTACATACTGCCCTTACGTATCCCCTTCATGCAGCCATGTAGTGAGTAACGTGCGACTCGTGTCGCCACGTGCAAACCGTTCCTGTGCATAAGTACTTCAAATATGCAATAAGATACTGATTTAAAAAATTGTTAGATCACCTAAAAGCCTTAAAAGCCAAAATTGCCAAAAAATGATTCTTCAAATGTACTTGAGATAGCAAGTAATGCTGTACAAAAGGTGACGATTGCATGTAGACACTTTAATTAGGTTCTAATAAACTTTCAGGATATTTAATTATGAAAATTACTATATATATACCTTTAAAAAATTCCTTAGTAATTATAAAGTGATTGACAGAAATATGAAAAATGCCCAATTGTTCAATTAGCATATTCTCCAATAAGCATTTTATTAAATTTCTTTCAATCGATATGCTACACCTGAGCAGATTATACAGTTTTTATTTAAATATCTCTTAAAGAATTTTCAAAATTATTCCTAATATTTGTATTACATGCATTTTGTTCCCAAAAACTTCTATAAGATGCGACAAATTAAAAAACTTTCCGCACCGATCCCCGTGATTTAAATACGACGCGTTACCTTTGGCTGATTAATTTATTTTTCGAATCGCCTTCGGTAAATTGGGGACACTTTCGTTTCTGCCCATTTTTCCCTCGTTTTCATATAAATCGAACATGAAGATTAATTGAGAAATGACCTTATTACCTTTCTCCAGAGACTGTAGGTATGATGCCTATTAAGTCAGGTAATCACTTCATAAGTCAGCATGCATTATATGCCCATATTGTATTGCTAACTTATTACGCTGACCAGGAATTTATTGCTCCACCCCTAAGTGAGGAAAAGGGGTAATCTTACTTAAGACTTAAGCCACATCAGTCACACACTGAATATTTTATTACTAATTTATCGATGATATAACGATATCCAAAATCACCCCTTCAACCCTTAGCAAATTTGGTACTACCATCCCCCTCCCCCCTTGAGACATCAGAAAATTAGAAAAATTTTCTTTCCCTAAATACAGCATGGGCTACTTGTGGCTGTCAAATCGCTCAACTCTTGAGCACACGGCGATTTTATTACTCCACCCCTTGGGGAAAAGTAGGGGATGATCTGACTTAAGACTTAAGTCGCATCATCCACATTCTCTGGAACTGCTGTACATGTCACTAACTGCAGCATTATATACAAGGGGCATCAGAAAATTACGCAAGAATTTTTATCTCTAGGTCGTATGCCTCACATGATTCTCCCTTTCTCGACCTGAATGATAAGCTATGGGTACATTAATTAATCATGCCGAAAACCCGCAACCCCCTACACAAATACACGTCTATTATAGGAATACCTACTTAACGGTTAAGACTCGTGCTCGCCACAGGAATCACGCAATGTCAAGTTCGTACGTATCGCTTACCCTACAACAGATACCGATATAACTTATTGGTAATCGATTACGGTGATACTTTTTACCCTCGTTTTATGACGTGGGGAACTATTGGAGAACAATAGTCGGAGCTAATTCCGCCACGTAATAGAAATTTATTATTGCTTGCGCTAAGGTGCAGATAACTATTACTTAAAAGTAAATTATTGCTTAAACAAAAATATGGTTTTTAAGACAACTTCAGCGTTTAGTTCGTACAGTAATAACGAGGTGAATGTGTTTTACTAGTAATAGTTTTCGTTTACTTCGATATTTGGGCTGGAAATTGACAAATGTAGGTGAATTTAGCAATCTTGGCAGTTATTGTGAGCAGTGATGCAGGTGGCAGGTTTGATGCTTTTAATTCTCATGGAACGTAAATAAGTCGATGTCTACTTGTTACTTACAAAGTTTGAAGTAAATTACTAATTAATTTTCTCTGGTATGGTCTGATGCCTAATTTAGTTTAATCTTTTGTGGTTCTTTACAGCTTAATTACACGTTGCCATGATAGTCTTGTCGTTGTAAATATTCCCATATTAATATAGTCGAGACATAAATATGACATCAATATTTTATTTCAAGATCGGTCTATCGTTCTATCATCCTTATTAACCTTCAATTAATGCCCATAAGACAATGAATCGATGTGTATTATATTCCTACGGTGCCTTTTCCGCTTTTGATTAATCACAACCGACGACCGACAAATGGAATCGCATCAATCAACCGGGGGATATAAAGCATTCTCATGCATAAAGAAAAAATTTAATGGAGGGGAAAGAGCTCCCCCTATCTTGGACACAAGAAATTAATTCCTCGCCCACCTCTCGCGGGGGCGCTCGGTTCGAAGATCGTTATTAACCCCCTCATCCCGGAATCTTAAAACAAATCTCGATTAGGGAATTCCTTTCGTCCCGCTTCTGAGATATCCGAGGGGGGAAAGGACAGGATTCAAAGGGGATACGGGACGTCGCGGAGATCGCTTTGAGAGCTCCTAATTGAAATAACTACTGTGATAAGCGTGGAGATTTCGTTTTCACCTCCAGAAGGGCAAATTTACTTAATACGAGGAATCAATCATGTAAACTAGAGATATAAGGTTGTTGCCAACCGTATATAAGCGTGTGGTGTTAGTACCTGATGAAATGTGCGTTAGACTAGGTTGGTGGGAGTTGAGAAGGCTTTTAACTTGTGAGGCTGGTTTCCGAAAAATATTATTGAGTTTACGTGGTTTCCTCCTTATCTAGCTCTACACCAAAGGGTGCTTCTAGCTAAGATATGGACTGATACTAGTAGTAATGTATACTGAGACTTTTCTAGACAGATCCTTGAGGATAGTTTTAATTAGAAACTATAGATTTTTCCGAATTTTCAGGAAATTCCAACTGTGTAACAATTGGTAATACACCGACTATGATAAAACTGAAAAAAATCACAGCCAGTTGATATGGGTTTTGGGAGACTCAAAAGGCGGTAAATTCAGCGTCGAATCTCCCGTCTCCCGGATTCATCCCGCCTACAACCCTTCCGAACTGGGATAATCCAGTTGCGTGATCCTTTAGGACTTTCATTCAATGCACGAATTCGCCCGTCATGGAGAAAGTGGCGCTAAATTAGACGGCTAAAAACGTTTCGATACGGGAATAGAAGGACGAATGTGTGAGTGTGTGTTCCGGATGAGATCCTAATTGGATAGTGGGGAAGAATCAGTAGGGGGGAGAAAGTAAATCTGGACGTATCGTTCATTTGAACTTTCATCCACGCTGAGGGATTTATTCGACCTACGGCTTTTTCTTCTATAAAGACGTCGAAGAAAGTAGCAAGAAAATCAGGACTCTCTAGTATGGTGGTGATAAACTAGGAATTTTCCCTATCTCCTATCATAAATTACAAAGCATGGAGGATTGCCACCTCTTCCTGGCTTCCTCTTTTTAACCCTTTCTCTAAAAGAAAATTTGTTATATTCAACATTTTTTAGTAGATGTAGATTTTCCGGAAAATATTCTGGAATTTTTCCGAGGAAGTTCTAACTAACCATAATAAAGGGCAGTAAATGAAGTAGTATACTGGTGATAGGATTTAAGGTTTGGGACACGATTTCTCCCCGAAAGGGGTGGGAGATAACCGTGGCTCACGTGGGCAGGGGCGCGTCCCTGAAGTAGATCTGTCTCCTATCGGGGTCATAAGAGAGTATCTACCCGCTACCCTTATATGTTTTGTGGTAGTGTCAGATAACGAACCTAACCTAACCTTCTATTTAAAGCCCCCACAGCCCTTCATAAAGGATCTAAAAGCAGAGGGGGTGCTCGCACGACACTAGGTACAAGAAACAAACCTGAAATCGTGTCTTCCTTTTACCTTGTCCCCAAGGAGCTGCCAGAAATCGTCAATATAACGTTAATATACCATCCCCAGGTTGGTCCACTTTTTCTTTTTGACAGTATCCCTTCTATGAAGCCTGCAACTAAATTCCATGCTTGTGAGCTTGATCATTACTATGGTAGCCCCCTTAAAGTTGCAGTACAAGCGTCTTCCTTGCGCTACCTCACTTGGGACACTCAAAGACATGGGCAGGGGTGTCCTCGCTGCCTCATTCCCAACAGCAGACACCCTGTATTTTCCCCATTTTATGCAGGTATTTCCTGAAACAGCTGTGCCCAATCAGAAACTGCGCCAGGGAGTACCATGAGGTCCTGTGCGCGCAGGATATCCTTGACTTAAGGTCCTTTATGTGTGTCCTAGTCCACTGGGTGGTGGTAGGCCGATCTCCCCACTTCTTTTGCTATTCATGGAGGCTCCTAGTTCTTGCCATCCGCCTTACACCAGGCAGGAACCAAATCCAACCTAAAATAACCTAATCTAACCTAACCTAGCCTAAGCTAAGCTAAGTTAAGCTAACCTAACCTAGCCTACCCTAAGTTAAGCTAACCTAACCTAGCCTACCCTAAGCTAAGCCAACCTAACCTAACCTAACCTAACGAACTAGATCAGATTTAGTCGAGTAGAGTCAAACCTTTAAGGAGGTTTCATAAAACATCCCCTCAAGGTTTCACGTTATGAAATACCTAAGTATTTATATTTCCACCTCTTTTCTAGAGGTGTTTAAAGCAGTTGGTGTTTATAATGTAAGGAAGGCGTAGTGTAGGGCAAGTTTATAATTCCCTCATACATATTAATGCGTCCAAGCATAGCCGGCTGGAAAATATCTCGTTTGGTGGTAAGGAAAGTGCGAATACTAAACAAATGAAGAAATTAATCGCCCCATTTAACACAGAACACGAAAATAACCGCGACCGCTTCTCATAATGAGGTAGCTTAACAGTAAGTCAACCGTTTATTTGGCAAATAAAACGTGTATGCATTTCTACGTGTGTATAATAGAAACACTTCATACATTGTATTTATGTGTCTATGAATAAAGTGCGGCAGCGTTCAAGCAATTCGCGGTCACCAGAGGATTAGCGTTGAAATAAAGCAACTTTAAAACAACAAACGTAGTTTAAGGAGTCTATGGGGAGATTTTAATTTATCGCCAACTCTCTCTCTGTTTTATATTTTTCATATATTTATAATCGGCTGTTCCGGAGATCGAGACCGTTCCTGATTACAAAGCTGTAAAAAGAAAGAGTTTCCTGGCGGATTTCCAACTCGACGCTCCGATCATTATTTAACCGAAGTAGTGGCGTTGGAGTGAGAAATTTGGATAAAACTCTAACACCTTCCGACCGATGAGGGGGGAAGGAAAATACGTTATATAAGTTCACGTGGAAAAGTCGAAAAATGCGGACGGAACGGGTCCTCGTGTGGCGCGCTCGGGAATTATGGACTCCATGCATTTTTAAAGGGGGGAAACCCTGAACTTTCACGAATGCGACTCATTTAAATTTCATTATTTGATCGGTGCCCCTACATTGTTTTCCACGAATTTTTATTCGCCCACGGAATGACGCATAATTTCCCTGGGGTATTAGAAAAAATAATGGATTCTTGAAACGTGCCAGATCTTCCAGAGAGGATCATTCTTGCCAAGAAACTTGCAAGCAAGTGTATGCGACACCAAATAATAACAACTTTTGTAAACTTAACAATGGACAGAAATAGATTTGCCCAAACGCAATAGCAAACCGAGGATTAACTAAGAAACAATTGGTGTCAGAATAATCCTCGTTATTAAGTAAAATCGTAATACACTCCTAGCATCAATACCCCTGTGGTGTTATATGCGTAATATGGATCTTCCTGGGTTGGTTTGGTGTCATATTTTGTGAAAGTAATGGGGCTAGATTAAGTTAACGTCCCATGTACAGTGCGCCATAAGATAGGCAACACATAAGACATCCGGATTACCGGGGCAGAATGCCCTGATGGTTGCCTGCAGATTCTGATATCCAGCAACCTAGAAATCGATGGCACTATGCCCTGGGACAAATTACAAAAATTTGTACAGCTAGTATCTAACTTAAAAAATAGCAGAAGTAGCCGTTTTTCATGTACATAACCTCAAATAACTCATTATTTTAGGTCAAAATGGCAATAATTTAAAGAAAAACCATTGTACTGAAAGATTCGAAATGTCAAATTGAAGGGCATAAGTAGAGGTAAATGATGGCATAGCAAGAATAAATTATAAAAATGTGTAAAGTCAGTATCTAGCTTGAAAAGTAGCCAAAATAGCCATTTTTCATGTACTTAACCTCAAATATCTCAGTTTAAAATGGCCATAATTGAAAAAAAAACCATTGTAATAAAAGATTCGAGAGGTCACATGCAAGGTACTAGTGATACTGTGTACAGTGGTACTGAAGAAAGTGGTACTAAATGATGATATAGCTGAATAAATTACAAAAGTTTGTACACCCAGTATCTAACTTCAAAAGTAGCCAAGATAGCAATTTTTCATGTACATAACCTCAAAAATCTCATCATCTCAGTTTAAAATGGCCATAATTTTTAAAAAAACAGTGTACTGAAAGATTTGAGATGTCAAATTGAAGTGAATGAGTAGTACTAAATGACAGCATAGCTAGAATAAATTACAAAAATTTGTAGTCAGTATCTAACATCAAATGTAGCCAAAATAGCTATTTTTCGTGTACATAACCTCAAATAACTCAAAGTAATGACGTGTTGGGCCAATTCTGATAATAGCGTCAATGGTGAGTGAAACCAACACTGCATTTACGAGGAAAATAATAGTTATTTTAGAAAGAAACCGTAATATGGCCATATTCTATGATTTGGAGAAGAAGATTGGAATTGTCCTTTGATCCAAAAGTACTTTGGCTTCGTGTCATACCTTATGAAGTAGGTGCATCATTTGTTTACATGTATTAACAACTTTTGGTTATGGTATTGGCAAAAAACTTGCATACAAACGATTTCTTTCCAAAATGGAATTAATATCAAAGAAAACGTAGAAAACATCATTTTTTTTTTATTTACAGAAATCGATTCTTGAAACCAGCACTACTCATCGTTTACCTCTACACATTATTGCAGCGGCGAAAAAATCTGTCAAACTAATGTCCGTTGGCGCAAACGAATTTACACCCAACGTTAATATTTCACTCCGGATATTTACGGTTCTTATACAAAATTTTAAAAAAAAAATCGGGAAAGGTTTTTCGGAAAATCCGAAAATTTATTCGCCTCGTCACAGGCACCGGCGGAGTCCCGGTATTATTTTTAGGCGGCGAACACCTTTAGGGAAACTTGCCAAAGGAAAATTCTCATCCCGGATGTCTTGAAAGATGCGAAAGGTGATATTTGCATGCGAAAGGCGTCCTTTTTTAAAACAAAAATTCAAGCAATAATACGAACCGATATAAATAGCGTCGCAATGAAATATTCTTCAAAGTATCTAAGCGAGTTCGTCTTAAAATAGAAAGATAACTGGTTAAGTATTAATACGCGTTAATAAAACAAATGAACAAACTATTTTGAACCATGGCATTTTGTAATATGGGCAATATGGGCATATGGGGAATGGTATTTTGGTATAAATCACTACTGACATTTCTTTAACTGAAATGAATTACAAGGGTCATATTTACTAGTGAAATTATATTTGCTCAAAAATAACTATCTAGCCAGTGGAGCTTATGCGCCCTTTAAAGTAAATACGTGGAGAAACCATCGCAGAAGATGATTCCCTGCAACACCCTTGCCGCTTTTTCGACTGTGATCATAAAATTTCATCTGTCTGAACCTTAAGAAAACCCTTAATAACTCTGGCTCTACCGATCTGATCCCAGTCAAATTCGTACAGCAGTTAGATACTAAATCAATAAATAATTGTGGAGAGTTTGAACTAGGAGCGATTAAGGGTTGAAGCGTAATCGCCATGAGGGATTTTCGGCAAGACGCGGTCGCATTCTATTGCCTTAATTGCGGTCGACACGACGAGAAATACGGGGAAACACCGCGAAAGGGGGACTCGTGGTAGGTAAGAGGGGATGAGGAAAGGCGAACGTCGTCATGTCGACGGGGGAAGGGAGATTCGCACGATACGCAGTGAAAAAATCGAAAGCAAGGAAAACAATGAGATATCCTACAATTTAAGGGAGGGCCTTGTGTTGTGCCTGTGGGCACGAAGGGGCGTGAATAGGGGAGCACGCACAGTTTTGCCTACAAAAGCAAAGACTTCTCCTTTGGAAGTGACAGTCGTAAATTGTGACACAACCGTCATAATAATCTTGTTAAGGCCAAGAAATGATGCATGAAAAATCAAAAATAACTACACTAAAAGAGAACAAATCAAGGCATTGGCCGCCTGGACAAGAAGAAGCCGCAGTAACAATCTTCGCGTCGAGTATATTTAATTAAACCACGAGTTATCAAGCTTCTTGTACGACTTATATTAGCACAATAAGCGACGGAAGTTACAGACGGCCATTTCTCGTACTTTGGGTCCGCTGTGCGCATTTAAAATCGGGGATTCATATCCCCAGATATAATCATTATAATTTCCTTTTGTAATAAGTTAAAGCATTCACATCAAACGCGATTCCTGATCAGGAAAAGATTAAGCACCACGCTTACGCAAATCGACTTGTGCCCTTTTGTCTTTCGCGTGGATTTAATCCTTTCAACTTTTCGCCAGTAAATCGCCGTTTGCTTCATACGGCATGGATTCTCGCCAACCGGACGAATAACAACAATAACAATTACATAAATCGCACGCCATTAGTACACTTGGTAACTACACGGTCGTCAAAGTCAAGAACGAAGTTCCCCTGCAACTGAAACCGAAACGTTTCTAATTGTCTCGAGGAGTTGTTAAGTCAACTGCAAGAAGAGCTAAATGAGTGCATGTACGTGAAGCTTAGTGAAACTTGGATTTGACAGTAAATGCCGGACAGTGTGCCTGGTTTACGTAAATGTACTCGATTTGAGTCGACGATGTATAGTCCGTCGCATTTTATTTGAGACTCGAATTGTGGTACGAGAAACCCGGACCACGAGTATAAACGAAGAAGATGAAGGGACTTAAAAATTGACAGGGTATTTATATATATTAAACGGACCGTACTTAGGGTACTTAGACAACAACAGGGGCTTCAACAACTTATAAACTTATTCTCTAAGTAAGTTCTGGGAGTTTCAATTGATTTTACCCGCAGCAGGTGGCAGCACTTTTACCACAAAGGGTATAAAATTGCGTAATACTCGCGTAGGGCCCTGTAGTAAGTGTTTACTTGTCTATCACAGCTGTTACAACCCTTCTTGCGTATCACTTAGTCATAAAATGGGGTTAAAGACAGCGTAAACAAGATGTTGTTAATTCTGTTTTATTTGTGGCGAAAACGTAGAGTTTGGAGGCGATTTTCTATTTAGGGACAGAAGGGATATAGTGAAGCCATATCTCATGACGTCATTAGATATGCCTGTTGCCCCTAATAAACACTCTGTAAAGGATTTTGGGGAAGAAACCCTGTGGAAATATTCATACCTCCTTTAAAATATGCTTCAAAAAAAAATGTACATTTACATGTCATCTCTGATGTCATAAATGGCATTTCTATATTATCTTTTCGTTAAAAACCTGCGTTCTTTGCATACTTTCGCTTCTTCCAGTGTTATTTTCTAAGCATGTCTTTCTTCCACCTGTTTAATACTTAAACAACGTTTGATCAAAAGAGCTTCCATTTGGTAGCTCAAGCCTTTATTGTACATTCCATTTAACGGATCGTTTCAATAACATTTTCCTATGTGTAAAGAACTATGAAACACGTGACACAAGCACGTTTATCAATGCTTAACTACAGATAAGCCCTAGGACGTTGCTTTTACTTTAAAATAAATATTGAACGGACGACGCAACAATCAGATTACGCCTCGCCTCGCCTCGCCTCGCGATGGACGCATTTGATTGGTCGTTTTAACAGTGTTACCAATGGTTACTGGCGAAATAGGCATAATAATAACATTACTACTAATTATTATTAATTACTAATATTAGTGTGATAACTGAGAGAAGAAAAGAGCACACAGGGGGCGACAGACGCGTCGTTAGAGTCTAACCTGAACCTGTAACCCTCGTATAGGTGACGAAGGTGGGAGAATTTGCAACGGATAAAATAGTTTCCTCACTGCCATGACTAACATACTAAGCATCTCCATGGCAATTCGCAACAGAGGAAAAAACTCCTATCACGACTTGCAAATTAATTATCTCAGGGCGATTGTCTATTCCAGGAAAGAGATGAAAACGGAGCCCTAATCCGACCTCGCAATTAGTTTTCATTCGAGGAAAACTTAATAAAGCTTTAAGTCGTGGTCTCCGTCTATCCCCCTCCCCTTCCGATCTCCCAATCTCTCTCTTTTTCTTTACTCTCCCTCTTTCTCTTTACCACACGTGTACAGGTTAGGGGAAGAAAATAATGGGAGGAAAATGGAGGAAAACAAGAGAAATTTAGGGGACTTCATGAATGAAGTTCTTAAGTTGTATTTCCCTGTAGATACAAGACTCATTAAGAATATATAAAGGATATATCTCGAAAGTATTGTCACAGAGGTTTGAAGTACCCCTGAGGATTCGCTAGTGGGTAACAGGTTAGGTAACAGGGTTTAAGGGGTGAAAATAATGGAGCAAAATGGAGGAAAACAAGAGAAATTTAGGGTACTTCAGTGATGGAGTTGTTAAGTTGTATTTCCCTATAGACCCAAGATTCATTAAGAATGCTAAAAATCTAACTAATTTTGGTAATATAATGAGTTAAAAATTACAAAAACAAATTGCAAGGAATAAATTAGGAAATTCTAGAGATGTGAAGTACCCTTGAGGATGCGCTAGGGGGTAAAATTCCCGGAAGAACGGCGCGTTCAACTGCCATAAGTATATAGGTTAAGGGATGAAAGTAATGGAGTCAAATGGAGAAACACAAGAGGAGAAACTTCAACATCTGTGTATGGCTGTTAATATTACTTAGATTAAGGTTAACGCGACGTGACATTATGCTCTTGCTTTTATTAATAATCTCTGTTATGACTTCTGTTTACGTCGGGGCGTAGACGAAAAGAACAGGAATCGTCCGACGTTAAAAGCTAATTTTAAAACTGGATTGATGCTCCTCCGTGTGATTCGAACATTGTTTTTTGATGTTGCGCAGATGTCGCAATAAATTACGTGGCGTTTATCGGGGAGGCACTTTAAAAAGGCGGGAAGGATCGGCAGATGTGGTCAAGCGTCGGGAATCGAGGACCGTTGGGGCTATTTTTCGACTTTATTATTGGTCACACGAGATTCCATAACTCCAACTCTTGTACTTACGTCAGTATCTCCTTAAAATTTCCACTATATTTGTACAAAAAAGGCTCTTAAAGTAATATAAACTTGACTCCTATTTAATCAAGTTCAAAAGTATGGCTTTTTGGATTTTTAAAAGTTTCAATTTGGGAAAATCTTGTTTTTTTTTGAGTTGTTTTCATTTATTTTCAATAAAGATGGATTCCTCTTAGTGGTAAACTACATTAAAAAAATCTCGCTCGTTGAATATTATTAGTGCCGTCTGATTCGATTTCAAAAATATGTTCCATTGATGTAATCACTGGGTTGAAAGAAGACTGACTTAAAAACATTTTATGGAAATTTTTTCAAAAATCTTCAAAATCTACTTCAAAAAACTTCAAAAATATCTTGAAACTAATATGTCTTAGATCCAAAAAATGTCTTGATTTTTGAGAACTTATCATTTTACGAGCTTTTAACTAGAGAATATTAAAGAAATGTTTTTGAATGTTTCATTTGTCGCAGGAGAGCTTCATTACTAAACGCAGGTTTCTACAGAAAACGCCATTTTGTAATGTTACATTCTCAGTTTTCCCGCCGTCTGGAAATCATAAAAACTAAGTAAAGAAAATCCTTAATAACTCAGGTCATACTGTTAGATACTAAATCAGTAAATAATTCTGGAAAGTTTGGACTAGGAGCGATCAAGGGTTGAAGAGTAATCGCGATGAGGGATTTTCGGCAAGGCGCGGTCGTATTCTAATGCCTAATTGTGATCAGCACGACGAGAAAACCGCATGCTCGGCGAGAGATGTACCTCGTGGTAGGCAAGAGGGGGTGAGGAAAGGCGCACGTCGTCAGGTCGACTGCAGACGCGAGAAATGCAGAAGTGGGAAGAAGCGAAAGAGACAGTTGACTTAAGGAAAATAGAGGGGAAGATCGATAAAAATTTGAAAGGGGAGGAGCCTGAAATTATCATTTTCTGAACTTTTTTGTGGCAGAGAAGGCTTAATTTTAAAAAAATATTGTATTTATTGTGATATAAACGTTTAAGGTAAATTAGGAAAGAAAACTTTAATGTATTTAAAAACACGTAGTACTTGTTAATCCCAACGGAAATCCATACGAGATCCAAACTTTTATACCACTTAAAAAATTCATTCAAAAGAAGTACTGGACTTTTTTCGTTTTTTCCGCCGATTCGGAGAAATATTTTCCAGCAAACCGATTTTAGGGGGCCATTTGAAGTATACGTGTTTTGCCTTAATCCCTATCAAATATCCCAAAATACGCAGTCGCTTTCAAAGTCCAAAAATTTACACGGGGAACCCAATCTTTTCCGACTTACCCCCTCACTCGAGCACTCCCCTCCGGGACTCCCCCGCCGGGCACATCCTTCCCCCGAGGGAAGGTGGGGAAGCGATTTTTCCGGACGTCTCCCGCGCCACGTGAGTCCCCTCCAACAAGTGTCTAATTAACGGGACGCGTCGAGGGAGAGAGAACTCCCGATCCCGTCGACCGGCCTGGAACTTGGATCGGCGTCGACTGATTCGCGAGCGTCGCGACGCTCGACGTCGCGCGCGCGGAGGGGGCGCCACGGACGCCCGGGGGATCGCCGAAAGGGGGGTTCGTACCGAAGGGGAGGCCGTTAATAACGCGAGTGTTTAACAACAATTGTTGCAAATGCTTGAGTTAAGATTTCAATCGTTTAGAAAATAAAATGATTTTTGAAAAAGTAACACAATGACTGGAAAGATCGTTTCGTCATTCTCAAAACCATGTTTTTAATTTCCGTTTTTTCTTCTTATGATACATAAATACGATTACAAACCAACCAAGGCGTACAAAAAAAATCAATACCTAAGTAGTCTTCTAAATTACCACTAGTTTTTTTTTATTTAAGGATACCATCTGTTCCTTTTCTCGAAAACTACTGAACCAAATTTAAAAAACCAAAAACCATCGAATTCAGAATTTGATAAGCTTTAACCTGAGGTATCACTTGACCCCTCTTCCCTAATTAAATTTTAGGGGTGGAACCCACCCTGGCTTAAGGGTCGAAGCTACAAGGTTGAAAATATGCGCAAAATGGTTCGCCCCCGAAATAGAAATCGACGTGTCTCGCTAATTTTTAAAATTTTAACCCGATTGAAACTTTTTAAATTGTCACCCGGTAGTCAATAATCAGTAATAAACGCTTGGTTAGTTTCATTTATTTGCTGGATTTCTCATGAAATTACTTATACATATAGTACAACTATGGTGATACCCACCCACCAAAACATTTCTCTAACTGTTCCGCCACTGCCAGACATAATCGGTCCTGATTAGGTCCAGCTATTACCTAAAATTAAATAAAAATAACAGTTAGAAAAGGCACCTCGAACATTAGCAATTTTCATGTAAAAACTGATTGAAACTAATATGAATACTTTTAATCTTCCTTACCTGGATTCCTATAGGTAGCCCCTTTTTGTTTAGCCCACATGGCACATTCGTGGCAGGACATCCAAAGAAATTAAAAGGAAACAGGTAATGTACGAAGTGTGAGTTAAAATATTGAGTGTTGTGCTTAGGTGCTTCACTCGGATACGATGGAAATATAAAAACTCCATTGTCCCCCAGGGTTCCCTTAAACAAATAGTAAATGCAATGAATACAGCACGTTTGATTTATTGATGAATTTTAAGGTTTCTAGGTTCTAAAAAATAATTCGTAATTTCTTTTCCAGTATATAACAATGACCTTTCTACATCATAAGATCCACGTCAGGACCACGAGATTTCCACGATTCTCAACAAATCAAGAAACGGGATCACTGTTCCGGCCAAGGTGAAGTAATTTAAACTTTTATAAACTCCCTGACTATCGAGGTGCGAAATGTTTTGATAACCTGATCCCAACGAAACAAATACGAATCTAAATCGGAAGAGAGTGGCCGACCAGGGAAGACACTCTGCCGGCGAGTAGACCGAGGAAACCTACCGCCCCGAAGATGCTCTCCGACCCGCCTCGCATTGTGGAAATCCGAGGGTCTAAACAACAGCCCTCTATTGTGTAAGTCGCTACCCTCGCCTCTTAAAAGGACAAAAAGAAATACTTTTGAGAAGCAATTTGATATTTACAGGCAGGATTTCATTAGGGCTACGGCATCAAAGAGCATCTCCATCCTAAAAAATTGTTACTTAAACGTTACTCTCAAAATGAATATTCTAGTGCGACAGCCATAGCAATCTGGCAATCTGGTTTTTGAAAAAAAATGCCACTCTATCAAAGAGGAGGACAGTTTCCATAGAAATAAATTTCAGAAATATATTTTGGCTATAGTTACCAAAAATTCCTCCTTCAAAGCGTTCCTCTTCTTGATCGCATCCGAGGGAGTGCTGAAACTCAGCTTGGACTGAAAGTTCGTAAATTTTGACACCAACATACTCATCAGCATCGGGGAAGAATGCTTGGAATCCCCCGTGAAACTTTTGTACAACTCGTGCAATTCCTGAAATGGAGTATCATCTGCCCCGTTCTTCCCCTGCGACAAGCCGACGTCACAACTCTCGTAATATTCTCGCGTAACGTACGACTCACCCCTTTTAATGGATTGGGAAGCCCTTCCAGCTGGTAAAAGACCGGGGCGATCGTCTCCACGACGTTTTTGAATGCTGGAAATTTCTTATTTTTAATAAAAGCGCCGCACTTCACCTTCAGGTATTCCACGGCTTTCCTGATCGATTTTTTGATCTCTGGTCGTACGGAGGGAAGGAAGTAGGCGCTGACCTTTTCCATGAAGAAAACGTTGATTTTCCTAAAATTAATCTAAAACAGAAGGTAAAAATAACAATAGAGAAAAATGTTGAAAATAGTGTCCCTATACTAGGATAATGGCTATAAGTGCCTCTAGTGCCTAATGGCAATTTTCTTTTTTTTTGTTCTGATGAGCCTGATCAAGACATTAGGACAAAGTCATCAAATTATTATATTGCCATTGGGCCTTAAAACATTCAAAATTTCAAATTATTCACAAGACGAAACATGTCAAGCTAATGAAAGCATGTCAAGAAGATACAAGACAGCAAACATAAGGCAAAAATGAGGTGGCTTTCATTGCACCATTATGAATTACCTCGTCGTTTAGTCTCAGCAGGGATTTCTGTTGCGGATCGACCATAATAATCATCATCAGCCTCAAGTCCTTGGCGTAACGCGTCATGGGACCAATCACGAGCAGATCCGGGAAGGACGCGTCAGGTAGCAGGGGGAAGTGTCCTTTTATGGGAATAATTCCTATAAAATAACCAAGGAAACCGTCCATTAAAACGAGCGTAAACTTAGACGGTTGTGGCGAACAAGCATATATTACTTGGTGTAGGTTTATGGCCGAATACCCCGTTGCAATAGGCTGGGTGCCTTATGGAACCCGCCAGGTCTGAACCGAGGCCGATCACCGAGGCTGCTGCACCTAAAAGCGCCCCCTGAAACAAGTAAACGCACCCATTAAGAAAACCTATACAAGTCGTATTAAGATCTATGGAGAAGATGTACGTACGACTTTGGTGATTTAACCGATTCTTACTTCTCCCCCGGAAGATCCGCCACTGATCCTAGTGCTATCGTACGGATTATTGGTGCTGCCCGTGACTAGATTGTCACTAACGAAGCACATGCACAGCTCAGGAGTATTGGACACCAATAGGGGTATAGCGCCACTGGCCCTTAACCTCGAAACCGCCTTGCCGTCCGAATCCGCCTTGACGCCTGACCTGCTCAATTGACCCACCGAATACTCCATACCTGAGGGAAATTAAAATGGTATACGAGGCTTAGGCTGCAAAAATGTCTGATCATTTAAAAATTCCGGTACGGTCCGATCTCCTGATCGGCAATAAAGCACTTCACCCTTCCCCGTTCAACAGATAATTTATGACCTCTTATTAGGTCGTCTTGTACCAACTTTACTGTGATTTTAACGGCTCAGTCGTTAATATTGACCGTTAGTGTTAGTAATATTAATGATACCTTGCAATCCGCAACTTTCTTTGACCGTTAACGGGACGCCCAGGAGCGGTTTCGATTTTTCGAGGTCTTGGACACTCATGGAGGATTTCGATAGGTACATGTCGACGTTTCGAGCTTCTTGGATGGCGTCTTCGTATCTGTCCTGCACTACGGCGTTTATTATTGGATTCACTTCCTTTATGCGGTTTATGTAGGTCCTCACTAATTCCTCGGAGGAGATCTAGCGAAATTTTGCAATTTATTCAGATGCAAGCGTATTGCATAATTTGAAAATTTTCAATCTTGTTTAAATTTGGAATAAACGATAATTATGAAAATTGGCGAGACACGTCGATTTTTGTTTCGGGGGGGAACCATTTTGCGCATATTTTCAACCCTGGCGCTTCAACCCTTTAACCGGGGTGAGTTCCACCCCTAAAATTTGAATAGGGAAGAGGGGTCAAGTGGTACCTCATTTTGAAGCTTATCGAATTCTGAATCAGACCGTTTTTGGTTTTTTAAATTTGGTCCAGTAGTTTTCGAGAAAATGGACGAAAGGTGTTCCTTAGATAAAAAATAAAGTGATATTTTAGGAGTTAATTTTTTAATTAGGTATTGCTTTTTTCGTATGCTTTAGTTGCTTCCAATCGTGTTTATTTTTTGTAATACGTGATTGAAAATGATTTTTGAAAAAGAAACACAATGACTGGAAAGATCGTTTGGTACATCGAACAGAACCACACTTGGAACTGTAGTTATCGTTCTCAAAACCATAACTTTCATTTTTCAAAAACAACCAAAGCATACAAAAAATCAATCCCGAAGTAAAAAATTTACTTCGAAATCCTCTAAATTATCACTTGATATTTTTATCTAAGGAACACATTTTGTCCATTTTCTCGAAAACTACTGAACCAAATTTAACAAACTAAAAACCGTCGAATTCAGAATTTCATAAGCTTTAAAATGAGGTATCACTCGACCCCTCTTCCATGTTTAAATTTTAGGGGTGGAACTCACCCTGGCTTAAGAGTTGAATCGCCAGGGTTGAAAATAAGCGCAAAATGGTTCCGCCTCGGAACAAAAATCGACCTGTCTCGCCAATTTTCATAATTATCGTTGCTTCTAAATTTAAACCCCATTGCAAATTTTTATGGCACGTAATTTTATGATTTAATTGTTACTTATTTCGGATCAAGTTGCTTTACCATCAATTTCTTCACAAAGTCAAATCAATGACAGACAAATTAATCTCATTCACTCTCCTAGTAATTCACATACCTCCTTGTTTCTAATTTTAGCCGCTAAATCCGTGGCGCTAAGTTTCAACAAGTAACTTTTTGGCGGAGGCACCCTCTTCTTCTTGCCCCTGTATATCCACCAATAAACGGGCCTGCTGAGTACCTCTAGTGAGGTCATGACGAAAAGCACGAGTCGTGATATTAATCCCATGACGGTGTAATTAAATTAAACCTGTAATTTATCGAAATAATGTAAAAGTGTCGATTTTGATGTTAACAATTAATGGTTAACGCCTCAATTCCCTGTTACGTAAAGTAATCAGAATATTAAATCACATTAAAATTTGAATTAAATCAATTTCATTCATTTAATGTAGCGGTAAACCGCTCAAAATAAATTTTAAAAGCAATCAACATGAGACTTGACTAAATTAACCGATGGAATTATTGGATAATAAATAATCCAATAAGGTACATATTCAATTTTCAGTGGGCAGAAACTAATTGTCATTTAATAATTATTACGTGAGTTACCAGTATTAATTAATATTAAAATACCTGTTGGAAATAACAACTTCAACCAAATTCCTCTTCAAAGCATATTTTCGAACTGGTTTATTTTTGGAAATCATCGCATTATGAAGAGATAGCGGACTATCTTCCGTTTAAAAGTCATGTTATTTATTCTTATCAATTTTCCTGATTAAACTGGACAACTTATGGTATTTTATAGTAAAGGTAACAGAAATGGCATTACATAAATGTGTATTAAGGTGTATGAATGTGTTTGTAATTACCTACAAGAAACGTGTTTTGCTATAATGGGATTTCAGGTAAATAATAAAAATAATTTAATGGGATGGACGCTGAGTGCTTACACTGTATAAATGACTAATTATTGTTTTTTACATGTGTACGTTTAAATATATATTCCCTAGAATATACAGGGTTATTCACATGTTTCGACACGAAGCACTATGGCCAATGTAATTAATTTAAAACAAATTTTTCCATTGGGATCTATAAGGACCTATTAGTGCTAAATTTGAAAAATATTTCCATGTCTCAGGGTGTGCCAAGAGCGCTGAAAGTATCAAACTTGTGGTTTTTTAAATGAAATACCCTGTATATTATTTCATTTTCGGAGGTTTTCAGTAAGATTTATTTGTGGTTTTTTATTTATGGTTTTTGAACCATTTATTTATGATTTACGGTTTTTATGGTTATTTATTTATTATTATTCATATTTATGGTTATTTATTTATGGTTTATGGTTTTTAAAATATCTCTTATTTTGTGACAATGTAATATCAATTTTAATGCTTGAATTATTAACTGGTTTTTTTCTAATTTTTAAACAAATTAATGCTAGATTAATGCTAATGCCATAGACGACTTGATAAATAAAAAATTCTTAAAATCAATTTGAAAAATCAAAAAATGTTCATTTTACCTGAAAACCTGAAGAGGAAAATATAAATGTATTCTATGGACAATTAAATTTGACATCTGCTGTTGATATAAAATACTGGGCGTTCCACTTAAATTAAACAAGTTATTGCCGTTTAAAGATTGTAATTATTTTGCCTCAATTTTTAAACATCTTGTATAAGTTGATAAATATTTCACGAGTGGGATATAAAGGTTGTCCAATTAGTAGCCTCTAGCACTCATTTAGTTAAAAACAAGAAAACACCAGTTAAAAATTAAAGCATTAAACCTTTAACCATTTAAACCATTTAAGCATTTAACCATTAACCATAAGGTTTGGGTGAATTAAACCTTAATGAAACTCACCTTTAATCTGATACAAAATCCCGAAAAAAACAACAATATACTGGGTATTCCATTCAAAAAAAACACTACTTTGGTATTTTTCGGGCTCTTGGCACACCCTGTACAACATGAGAATATTTTAAAGATTCAGCGCTAATAGGCCCGTATAGGTCCTAATGGAATTTCTTTTTGCATGAATTACTTTAGCCATAACGCGAATAACCCTGTATATTAAATAAATAATTATTGACATTTCAAATTCAGATTAATAATATATACTTAATTATTTAAGTTCAGCTTAATAACAACATTGCTAAATCAAGTTTTTTAGGAAAGTACGAAGTACGCACTGCCAATCAGGTATCGTTTACCAATAAATTATAAGCAATTTTTTAGATGCATGGAAAAACTCGTAAATGTGATAATTAAATAAACAATTTCTAATTAAAAACGTCCCTGAATAGCCTATGATGTACAAACAAGTAAGTCCATTAAGTTTTTATGAGAAGACTACACCTTTTTGTTGAGCCATACAAAGTCATAAATAAATCATCAAAGAAGGATGGTCATAGGTTCACCCAAGTATGATTCAGCAAAATATTTCGACCCATGGTAAATTAAGCCCCTTTTAAAACACGTTCTGGTTTAAAATAAATCTTTCATGTGTTTACTACAAAAATATAATGAACAGTATATGTAAATGTCGTTGTCAAAGTTCAAACACTAATAACCACGTTGAATTCTTCTAAATCGACTTGTTTTATCAACACTTTTGTCGCACAGAAAAATGTACTTACGACAAATTGAGCTCCTCAACGCTTAGCTCAAAGCTTAAGTAACAACAGCACCAATAGAAGCTTTACTCAACTGCTCGATACCTACTAAATCTAAAGGTAGGGGTACGGCTATTATACCGGTATAGTATTTGCATGGTAGCTGCATAAAAAACAACGTTGATGAATAAAGCATTGAAAAATTTACATGTGGAGTGGGTAAACAATATTTTCCATCAATAATAAATGGGAATTAAGTATCGAAGTGGAAGAACAAACGGTAAAAATGTGTTTCACAAAATATTGCTGTTGGATTTCTCGTGTATGATTCAATAATGATTAATGGTGATGCTGTAGCGTGAGCGTCTTTAGATTTAGCCATATCTACAGAGCAAACAAGAAGCAGAATATTCCATATTGAACTTAATGTCGTCATTGCTTCGTGGTCATATTGAAATCCTCCAAGGTTTTATAACCGAATTATAAAAATGTTAAGTACCTCCTAGTTCTGATTACGCCGATCTACATTATTTATTAAAGTTATTAAACTCGTAACAAAACTCAAAATAAAATAAACTCGTATTTTATTGGCTGTCACCTGCCACGACAAAACTGAAGAGAACACAGAAATAAACTACGTCTAAGCCTCTTAGGCGTTAAAATTAACACTATACAACATATGAGTCTTCAAAGATACGAAGAGAAGATATTTTCCTCGAGCTTTTGCAGATGTTCACCGTCAAATCCTTGTAGAGCAGCAACAGGTGCCGATTGATGTTATCATAGATACGTATATTAGTCCAGTTCATGGAGTTTTCTCCTTTATGGAGGAGAAGAACACTGTTTAAAATGGATCAGAGATGATGAAAACTCAAAATTTAGACAAATCTGAGCTTTTGCGGTTTTTTAAAACAAAAATTTGTCGGTTTTCCCACCATAGCCTGAAAATTGTAAAGACGATGTGTAGAGAAAACTTGGAAAAACCGTTAAAATGGGCACTTTTTTAAAAATTCACAGCTTTGCTAGTTCAAAGCTAAAGCGCCAATTTTGCTTAAAATGTTTTTTCGATTTCGCATTTCGAGCTGAACGGTATACTGTTTTATGCTGCTTGAAGCATACCGTCATTATGATACCATCCATGTTTTGGTAAAGGATAACTAGCTACGGTTACCTCATTCCCCCCTTAGTCCAGGCAGGATTTAGTTGAAGACGGGTTGGTTTTGATGTTTCATTTAGCCTCGCTAATTTTTGCTTAAATAACCCTGAAATAATGTTAGAAATAATAATTTTAACAAGCACCAGCTTGAATAGTTGCGGTAAATTTATTATTAAACAAACTGTGAAAAAATCCAAAAAATGAGTTTTTTTTCATGTTTTCACTTGTAGCTTGTTACGTATACGCGTTAAAGGAAAATGCAAGAGGAAAAAAGTTGCGTAATTAAATTTTATATCAGGAATGTCTAGTTGAAATTCAAGAAATTCATTATTTTTTTTATAAAAAAGGCGAAAATTAACAGAAAATTAAGAAAAATTAAGTATTTTAAAAAATTTGATCATCCAGGTTTACTATACGGCCTTTATATTGCGCCACGAGAAACTTTTGATGATGACTCAACACCACGTCAAATTTCATTCAAATCGATAGGATAGTTTTTGCACAATAATTTTGATATCCAGCTTTTGTTTTAAAAAGAGGAAAATTGGAAAACTTCATTGGGACAAAACTGAAGCTTTGTGATAGTTGCTGATTTTTTTTACGTATAAAAGAACGTTCAAACCTTCGAACCCGGTTTGAAAAATTCAAATCGGTCAATTTGGACGGCGTAGGGAATTTTTTTAAAACTGTTAACAAATTTTTGCTTAAAAACAGATTCAATATCTCCCTTAATTTTTAACAAAATTATTTTCAAAAAAATACGCTAGAAGTACCTGGAAAGACGCACATTTTGAGAAAAACATGTCCAAATTCGTTCAATGGTTCCCGAGATATGACCCGTCAAAATTAACCGGTGTTTATTATTTAACAATTATATGAAAATCCAAGATAGCCAAGTTGCAGGTTTTGATATCCTCTTTGAAAAACTGTTTGAAAAGTTAAAATCGGCCCATCTCACTTTATAGGCCGAATTTTCCAAGACTTCGGTGTATTTTGTTAAATAACGTAATTGTGCAAAGGCTATTCATACGACAGCACCCAACTTTTGCATGCTTAAAGTAGACATGATGACCTAACATTTCATGCAAAATTAGCCCTTCAGCTTTAAACTGGGCAAAGCTGTGAATTTTTGAAAAATGGTCCATTTTAACGGCTTTTCCAGTTTCTGGGCGAAAATTGCTTCAATCACTTTTTAGGAAAGCTTATTTTGAAGGCCTTTTAATTCTCTACAAATTTTCCGTACAACGTATTGCATTTCCTTCAATAATTTTCCCGCTACGGTGGAAAAACGGAAAAACGACCTGTTTTTTTAAACTTTTATTGGTTACAAAAACGCAAAAGCTCAGATTTGTCCAGACTTTGAATTTTCATCATCTCTGATCCATTTTCAACAAAATTTTTTGGTCCATCTGCTGTTAAATTTCATCCACCAAGAAAAACCTCTATAAACTGGACTATAAACGAATAGCGTGGACGAAACCTGATGACTCCCACCCTCGAAATCACCATTCACGTCACTACGACTTAGTCCCGATTTATTCAACTCAAATCAACCTCTTCTCGGCAAAATTTTCGAGCATTTCCTCGTTTTCCTTGCTCGGGGGCGCTTGCCAGCCCCCGAACGCCCTCTCGATCTCCTCTGACGCGGCGAGGGACAGCCTATCCATGAACGGTGCCGCCACCACCTGAAAAGAGATCAACCAAAAACACAGCTTCATAAATATTACCGTATACATGGACAAAAGGGGTAAAAGCAGGTCGAAACTTTCCCTCTGGCATACCCAACATCAGCAATCAACAAAATCACCAGTGGAAACTTGCGCAGTGGGGGAAACGTGTGGTTGAAAAATTTTTGCTACTACAGTTCATTCAAAATAATTAATAGTGACGTCATTAATGGAGAAATGGAGGGGAAAACACTGTTGCCGAGGCTTTCAAATGGTAACGGGATCGAATTTGCCTCAGGTCGATGACCTCCCCCTTACTCCTTTTGACACATCAAATACACACGTATTCAGTACATGCCATTTAAGAGGTCCCAAAATACAAAATTCGAAATACGTTCCCAAAAAAAGGGTAGTTGATGAATTGAACAGTTTTCATGATTGTATTTAATGGAGGCTATAAAGTGTAAAGCTACAAACTGTACATGCGGACGCGCCGTCCGGTCGAACATCGGAAGAAACGAGCAATATCGCTCACTATTGCCAAGTGAAGAATATGTTGGTACGGTTGCTACATAAATGACGTCAGAGGGTCACGTGACACCAGCTTCGTTTCGATTGAACTGTACCTACTTCCCACAGGAACGATGTTATACCTGTATCCCTATAGGCAACCCCTCTTTACTGATCTTCACCGGGCAATTCGTCACCGGCAAGCCGATGCTGTTGAACATCGACAGGTACGCGCTGTCGAACACCTTCCTGTAGATTTCGCCGTGGTAGTGCGCCTCCGCCGTGAAGGTGGGGAAGAGGAACACGCCGTCCTCGCCGAGCATCTCGATGAACCTCTGGCGCAGCTCGTCCATCCGCTGCTTGCAGCCCTCCGTCGTCGCCCTCGGGATGTAATCGGCGAGCCTGCGCAGCAGCCCGTACAGGATGCAGTTGACGGTCGTGTTGGATCTGCGCAGCATGTACCTGAAGATCTCCTTGACGGCGCCCTCGCCGTGGCCGGGGAAGAAGTTGTCGACGTCGTCGATGTCCAGGAGGGACAAGGACGCCATCTCGGGGACGTACTTCATCTGAGGCATGCAGACCTAGGAGGGACCAGACCTTTTTGCTTGTAGCTCGTTAGGTGTAAACGTTAGAGGAAAATGCAAGAGGAAAGAAAGTTGCGAAATTAAATTCTACGTAAGAAACCCCAAGTTGAAGTTTAAAAAATTCATTATATTTGCTATAAAAAAGGCGAAAACTAACAAAAAATGGGAGGAACATAATCTTTTTTAAAAAAAAAAACATTAATGAACGTACAAGTATTACCTAGAAAATGAATTACTCTTACCTCTATTAAAAAAAAAGAAAGAGTATCTTTTCCAAAAAATATTTGTTTATACATTATTTAAAAATTTTAAAAGTTGATTATACAATTTTTTGGCTTCATGAATAGAGGTTATATTTATAGAACAACATGTACGCATAATGATTTATTTATAACACCATATTTGAACTACTTGACCTGGAATTAAAAAAAAAAATTGGAAATTGGACCACTAGAAGCGGAGATATTGGCGGCTCCCCCCACTACTCCTCCCATGCGCTTTGATCCCATTTTTATCGACGGTTTTTATGGATTTTCGTGAAGCGCAAATTTTGGAAAGCTTTTCCTGAAAATTTCTTGGTCGAATGAAGCTAATGGCACAAAAATGAGCCTTCCATGGTTTATTGTTAAATAATAAACACTGGTTAATTTTGACGGTTCATATCTCAGGAACCATTGAACGAAATTGAACATGTTTTTCTCAAAATGTGCGTCTTTCCAGGTACTTTTAGCGTATTTTTTTGAAAATAATTTTGTGAAAAATTAACTGAGATATTGAATTTGTTTTGAAGCAAAAATTTGTTAAGATTTTTAAAAAATTCCCTAGGTCGTCCAAATTGACCGATTTGAATTTTTCAAAATGGGTTCGAAGGTTTGAACGTTCTTTCATACGTAAAAAAAATCAGCAACTATCACAAAGCTTCAGTTTTGTCCTAATGAAGTTTTCCAATTTTCCTCTTTTTAAAACAAAAGCTGGATATCAAAATTATTGTGCAAAAACTATCCAATTGATTTGAATGAAATTTGGTGTGGTGTTGAGTCGTCATCAAAAGATTTTCGAGGCGCAATATAAAGGCCGTATAGTAAACCTGGATGGTCAAATTTTTTAAAATACTTAATTTTTCTCAATTTTTTGTTATTTTTCGCCATTTTTATAACAAAAATAATGAATTTCTTGAAATTAAACTAGACATTCCTGATATAAAATTTAATTACGCAACTTTTTTTCCTCTTGCATTTTCCTTTAACGCCTATACGTAACGAGCTACAAGTGAAAAAATGAAAAAAAGTCATTTTTTAGATTTTTTCACAATTTGTTTAATAATAAATTTAACGCAACTCTTGAAGCTGGCGCATGTTAAAATTATTATTTCTAACATTATTCCAGGAATATTTAAGCAAAAATTAGCGAGGCTAAATGAAGCATCAAAACCCACCCGTCTTCAAATAGATCCTGCCTGGACTAAGGAGGAAATGAGGTAACCGTAGTCAGTTATCCTTTACCAAAACATGGATGTTGTCATAATGACATTCGGTAAAAAACAAGTTTAATAATCAATTCCTCTGCATACTCTAAACCCTGTTTTACTATTACATTTCCTTCTTGCAGGTCCTTTTTGGATCCTTTTTGGAAAAAAAAAATATTCATGACTAATTTCTGTAAATTCCAATTGAAAGAATGTTTTTGTCGAATAATTCTGACTTTTCGTGCCCCTTCCCGTCACATCAGAGGGATATTCATCAAGCACTACAGCAATACTGTGCTTATAAGCATGGTTACATAACCCCTTGTAATTGCTTTGCAATTAGAATCTCTTTGCTAAAAAACACAATGAAATAGATGACCTCCATTCACTACCATCTTTCATACAGTACAAACGACAACACAGTGAAAATTAAAAATAGTACAGTAAACAAAACTGACCTGCCCAACTTTCCCATGTGCGACCTGATCAAAGAAAACGCTGATCGTGTAAATAAATGTAGTAAACTACGTGAAGGACAGCGTTATGACACTTCTGCGAATAATACGAGGATATTTTATATATTAGATTCAAATCTTAACCTTGTCAATGTTTTCTATAAACAAAAATTAGGAGTAATGGACAAAAGAGTAAATATAAAAAAAATTATAGGTCATCGCACGCCCAGCAAGAATGACTAGACAGGTAAACAATCTTTCATAAAATTACATTACACAACTAGCCCAGTTTAGAGCGAAAAAGAAGCTGTAAACTATGTTTAAACCGGATCAAAAATGATGAAATCCCGAAACCTATACAATCCTGACCTTTTTAAATTTATAAAAATAGGTCGTTTTTCCGTTTTTTCACCATAACGTGAAAGTTTAGGTGAAACTTTAGGTCATTCGGCGGTATAATTTGACAAAACAACCCTCCTACTTCAATCTGGACTCTTTAAAATTAGAACCCGGATCGATCACACTCACTTGTGCAATGCGGCTCGGATACACGCAACGCACAATAGGATAGTCCCATTGCACAACCTCTGTCGTCGCTATGGATAAGTGATCCCAAATTGGTTTTGAATATTTTAGTGAAATTTCTAGAAATATAAGTGTCCCTTTGTCCCTTGTCCTTTGCGACGTTGTACATTCTTTTCAAATCTGGAAGAGCGTTACATTAGTTTAGGGCACTGTGGTATCTTGCCGGTATTCCAGGGTACCTCCAATCACACTCTATTCTAATAGTTTTGTAACTTATTTAAAGCCTCATATAACGAAAGCAGTCACTTTAGGATAAATCAATGTACTTAAGTCTTGTTTACTAAACAAGTTCTGGTTGTGTTTGACAAGCCCTGGCACTATTGGGCTGCTATATGTGAGTTAATTGCTTCACTTTGTTATTTTGATACAGTAATAAGACCACTATTTACTACGTATACTCTAATAGTAATAAGACAGTTACCTTCGTACTTTTAACATCACACACTTTATCAAAGTGCATAACAACCTCATGGAGAGCCGTCAGGTATTCTTGGGTAACTTTCCCCGTCAGAGTCGAATCGATGTGATCCATATAATAGATTTTTAACTTCTTAACTTCTACCTGAAATCATAGCGACGGTGACTGCGCGTGCGCAAAACCTCGTTCAGCTTCACTTACCGGCCTTTCGATATCCAACGTCCTCCTCATGTCCGGTTCGGCGATAACCCTCAGCAGCAGCTTCAGGTCGTTAGCGTACCTGGACATCGGCCCCAGGGTGAACACCATCCTCCATATGTCCTTGTGCTTGCAACTAGGATAGTGTCCCTCGAAGGAGACGACGCCCGGCGTCGGCTTGTGGCCGTAGACGCCGCAGAAGTGCGCGGGGAGTCGCAGGGAGCCGGCCACGTCCGAGCCGATGCCGATCAACGAGCCTGCCGTCGCCAATAGGCTCGCCTAAAAAATGACAGAAGTTACTAGGGGAAACGCCAAATGGAAGGTGGAACGTCGCAGAAAGACTTTTGACGTGATCGTAGCGGTTCTACGGACTGGGCCGATGCTCAGCTGGTTATCTCTCTTCTAGCCATGGCCCTGGTCAGGGCTTAGTGACACATACTTTAATATTAGATTTTATTGATTCGAGCATATTGATTTATAGTCCAGTCAGATATAAAAAAGAGCAGAGTAATCCGTTTCAAGTTGAAACCCTTTTGAAGTCCAAGTTTAGGTAAAACGAAAAGAAGTTTTTCAAAAAGTGTCAGTTTAATATGACGGCGCCATGGTTAATACACAGTTTGAGTGGTGAAAATTGCAAAAATAATTTTTTACCATGTCCAAAATGAAGCCTTTTCAAGCAGCTATAAGAAAAAAACTTTAATACTCTTTCTTATATGTGTTTTTTAATACATTTAAAAAACTCATTTTTTGCAATTTTCATCATTTAACCTGTGTTTAACCAATGGCGCCATCATTTTAAACTGATCCTTTTTGAAAAATATCTTTTCTTCTTACTTAAACTTGGATTTTAAAAAGGTTTTAACCTAAAACTACCTCGATTTTTACGTGTATTAAGATTTTATTTCATTGGGCTATTATAATCTAATGCCTAAAGTGCGTCGATTTAAATAATTTCAAAAAAATTCGTACCTCACCTCCGGATGATCCGCCGCTCGTCCTGGTCGTATCGTGCGGGTTCCTGGTCGTCCCCACGAGCTTATTGGTCGATTCCCAGTTCATGCAGAGCTCGGGGATATTCGACAGCAAAATCGGGATCGCCCCGGCTCTCCTGGCGAGCCTCACCGGGACCGCGTCCAGCTTAGCCACGAGGTCCTTCCTGTGGACGCTGCCGGAGGTGTCTTTCATTTTGGCCACCGCTATGCTGCCCTTGACAGTCAAGGGGAGCCCTGGAAAATTAGAAGTTGAGGGCAAGTAGGGTAATTGTTTAAGGATTATTAGAACAAGACATATTTTGTGGTTGTCACGATAATTTAGGTAATGGTACATAGGCTGCGCTCAGAGTCTGAAAATCACTAGTATTCCTAATAGATTTTTTTTGCTCGAGTATGTTAGAAACAATAACGGAAAATACCTGTGATCTTTAGTTTCAAAAGACAAATTCCACGTCACTACTTTGTGTAAACATTAACATCGAAAAGTTTGTTGAAAATATTGGAGAAACTGTCTCCTTTAGAGAAAAATATAGAGAAATGAGAGTTCTTAATTTATTCCCTGAGGGATACTCTAACTACTATTCAAAATCCAGGGAAATCGCTTTTGTCACAAAGTTCTAACCGAAAAATATTCAAGCACGACTAAAAAAAAGTCTTTTACCTCAAAAACATACACTGTCGCCGATATTTTAAACGCTTTAAGCCCAAAGTTAATGAATTTGGTGAAGTACCTAATAGGGGTTTCTCCCTTTCCATCTCCTCCTCCGTCATGCTTTTACTGGAGATCATCTTATCGACCTCCTTAGCTTCCTCCAGGGCCTCTTGGAACCTGTCTTGTATGACGGCATTAATTATTGGATTGACCTCTTTAACTCTCGAAATGTACGCCTTGACGACGCTCTCACTTGTAATCTAGAAAAAAAGCACATGAACTAGATAATCTACAGGGCGTAACAATTTAATGTACGTCTTTCCCTAATAAGGGGCAAATTTATAGTCCATCGCTCAAGGAGGCGTTGGTGGAGGAAACCTTGGTGGAACCTCTGATAAGCTGTTCGATAGTTTGAAAGCATAAGCAATCATTTTTTTTTAGATATAAATACATATATAAAAACGCAACTTTCCTGGAAATTTCCTGTACCATAGTATCGTAAACCGATTAATGATTGGATCAGTGGAATCACTGGCAAACCTCTGGTATTGGGTTTATGAAGAGCATCATTAATCAGAGGCGAAATAATATGTACAGTTGTATTTTTAGAAAAGCGATACCTCCTTATAAGCTCACGTTCACCATATAAATCTAACGGATTTTGCCGGTCTCTCAAAAACCGTTTAGATAATCGATTTGTATTATTAAAAATTCTATCGACGCACTCATAATAATCTCATTCGAATAGGAACTTAACTTTTAATATTTTCTGAGGGATACTCAAGGTAAGGTCGAACCGACCTCGGCCTCATCTCATCCTTAAGTAAGTATCCCTTAAGGTTTAAGGAATCCTCAAGGCACGACTATAAATTTGCCCGTTAATAACGATTTTAGAATCTATTCTAGTCAATACTGCGACATCTTACCTCTCCTCTTCTGATCTTCTTAGCTAGTTCGGTGGCTGGAATGAGTAGGACCTCGTCGTGTATAGGGGGACACCTTTTGGATGTTTTGAACTTCCTCGTCAAGTAAAACGGCAGGAATAGTATATTCGCCGCTTTCACCACCATCCAGAGGACAATGCGGATTGCTGTCATTCCTGGAGGCATCACCTACAAGGTGAAACCGGTTTAATGAGCTACCCGGCAAGTTTTATTACTAATTAATTGCTGTATAAGAGGTTTTTTCAAATTCATCCCCTAGTGAACCATCCCTTAGGCTGAAATTTCCAAAATCGTACCCAAATGATCCGTGCGGTAAGTTTTATTGTCAATACCAACCTAATACCATCATTACAAAGTAAATCAAATGAATTAATTTCTTCTCTTTCAAATAATAAATTAATTAACGCATAAATAAGCACGAACCTAAGCTTTATAATGACATTACACCACGTTTTTACGCTTTACCTTATGTACACAAATCAAATTTAACCTTTAGACCGATTATTTCATCAATTAATGCTCTTGATAGTTAATTAGCAACTTCCATCACTGAGATTCTTCCTAAATCATATAATTATGACAATTATTTTTACATTAAATCTTGCTTTGAATTTGGTAAATTCATCAATAATTATGGTTATAGTAGTTTTGATGTTACATCATTATTTACAAATTTATATAAAAAAAGTATTGTATATAGCACCACTACGATATGTAGATGATCCTATATTAGCTATCTCTAATAGTCCAGTTACTGAAGCTTAAACATAGTAATACCTCTGAATTCTTTATAACTGCATAGCTTTTAGGATTAAGATTACCTTACCCTACACTTCAAACGTTATATGGGCGCTAGGTGGGCTTTTTATTTTAAGGGTTGTAAAATCATCCCTTATTGAAAAAAAAGGAAAAATACAAATTCAAGCATTTTATGGATTCAAATCTTTTTTACTTTTTACACGAGACTTTTTCTTATCGATTTGGTCCAGGTGATATACAGCGCGAGTCTCTAACTTGGAATAAATTCAGTAAATCAAAGGCAGTTTCTTTGTAGGGAATATGCCCGGATCTCAAACTTGGTACACGCTGTATAACATTTTTTTATACCAAAAAGGGCGCAATTTCTACTAATAGAGTATATTTTCAATAAAAACTGCCTTTGGTTTACTGACAGTTTATTGATGTCGAAGATTTCAGGGCAGATTTCTTAAAACCACCCTTATCGTCCTACGGGATACCTCCAGAGGGGGGCACTATAAGGGGCGGTTTTGAGAAGCTTCAAGGGATGATTGTTATGAGATGAAGGGGCGGTTTTGATAAACGTGCAATAAATCTGGGCAGCAATAAATAATTTGCCGCCCAGGTCAAATCGATACGAGCATTTTTATGAGTTACGAAAATTTCAGCCTGAGGGGTGCCAGGGGGTGAAGGATGTGGGTTTGAGAAATTTGGCCCTTGCCATTTGACAGCAGTTAATTATGAATAAAGTATGCTTCATGAATCCATATTTCTTTAGGGCCAATAGACGCCGGACTAGCCGGGCTAAGTCAAGTAGACTCAGCGTATGACTTTAGGGACCTGAAGTGAGGACCTCATTTCTTCGGCCGTCACTTTGCAATAAATTCTTCAAAAGAAGGTCGAGGAATTTGACACTTTGACGAAATCTCCACGCCGCCAAGGCCGACAAGTTAAATTTTTATATAAAGCGCTACCGCCGTACGAAATACATTTCGCCATATAATTAGCGTGATATTCATCAACGTAAGCGGGGATTTCCCCGCGTAACCTTGACCTTACGTCTGGGGGAACTCGAAGGTTTGTTTTTTTGGTTCTCTGGTGAATTCCATTTTTGAACTAAATAAATGAATCTTTAAAATCCTGTATGACCGCCGCTAAGAAAATATTTGCACAAATGACGACGACTCGTTTTACTTAAAACGCAATAAACAAGCAATAACGTCGACATAAGTACTGAAAAAAGCCAGAAAAAATATCGTGGACTGGGTTAATGGAATTATTGGTAAAGTTCGAATTGTGAGAAGCAATTAATTAGCAATCTGCCGTTGATCACAAAACAAAAATAAAAGCAAATAGATGTTATGACTACATTAACTTCAACTTACGAATAATTAACCAACAGGATGATCCTAACATCAATCACCTTATTTAAATTTAATAGTGCATATGTAATTGTGGTAAAAAAGCTGATATCTCCGCTATAATACCATTTTAAATATTTATACCAACATTAATTAACCATTATAACACGCGCTCGGCTAAATAAATTGACAGCTTTTCTACGTTTTCCTGCCTACAAAGGAAAATTCCTTGAAACAGTTTCCAGGCACCATCAAACACTTATTTCGATATTTCGATCATTAACGACATAAACATTTAACTGATACGACATAGAAAGTGCATGGGCGAATCGTTAAGAGTTTAACGATACACTCGAGGTAATTAGTGGAAACGTGGAACCGAGAGACTGTCACGAATGGAGAAAACAGCAAATTACGTATTGTTTAAATAATGGTGATTTATAATTTAAATGAAATTAGGACGTGCGTAATATAGAGTTTTTTAAGAAGAAGCCATGATGAGTCGAACTGTACTTGTATCATGGCTAAGCTGTTTAAGTGCTTTTGGCATTAGCCCAGTGTATAGAGCAAAAAAGAAGCAAAGAAACTTTGTTGAAGATGGATTGAAGATGATAGAAACCCAAAATCTAGACAAAAAAAATAGGTTGTTTTTTCGTTTTTTCACCATAGAGTGGAAATTATTGAAGCAAATGCAATACATTGTACAGACGATTTGTAGCAATATAAAATACCTTTAAAATGAGGGTTTCTAGAAGGTGATCGGAGCATTTTTCAATGAGAAAACTTGGAAAACCTGTTAAAATAGACCCCTTTTTCTAATATTCAAAGATTTGCTCAGCTTAAAGCTGAAGCGCTAATTTTGCACGAAATGTTAGGTTATCTTGTCTACTTTAAGCATGCAAAAATTGGATAAAGTCGGATGAATTGTTTTTGCACAATTACCTTATTAACAAAATACACTAAAATTTTGCAAAATTCGGCGTATTAAGTCAGATGGGCCGATTTTAATCTTTCAAACGGTTTTTGAAAGAGGACATCAAAACTTACAACTTGGCTATCTTCGATTTTCATAGACGTTTGAGGAAAAGTGCGAAAAAGGGCCTAAAACTTATTTCGATTTCGTATTTCGAGCTGCGTAGTGGCTGCTTGAAACAATGTTCGTGGCCATTTTTCGCACTTTTCTTCAAACGTATATGCAAATCGAAGATAGCCAAGTTATAGGTTAGGATGTCCTCTTTCAAAAACCGTTTGAAAAATTAAAATCTGACTTAATTTGCCGAATTTTGCAAAATTTCGGTGTTTATTATTAATAACGTAATTGTGCAAAAACAATTTCATCCGCCAGCATCCAACTATTACATGCTTCAAGTAGAGATAATAACCTAATATTTCACGCAAAATTAGCGCTTTAGGTTAAAACTGAGCAAAGCTGTGAATTTTTGAAAAAAATTATGAAACCTTTTAGAAACGCTCATTTTGAAGGTCTTTTAATTCTCTACAAATCGCCTGTACAACGTATTGCATTTCCATCAATAATTTTCCTCCCTATGTTAAAAATCTGAAAAACGGCCTATGTTTTATAAATTTTCATTGTTTAAAACAACCGCAAAAACTCAAATTTGTCTCGATTTTGGATTTTTATCACCTCTGGCCAATTGAAACAAAGTTTTTTGGTCCGTCTGCTGTTAAATTTTATCTACCAAAAAAACCTATAAACTGGGCTCCACATGCGCAAGATTATTTATTTGTAATTACTACAATGGAGCTAAATAAATTGGAGTGATTAAAACGTTATATAATTGGAAAGTATGTAGTTTCAATCTTTTTTCCTTCTACTTCAAGAACTGGAAAAAATAGCACAAAAATTTACTAAAGACTGGTTACTGGTCAATAGCAAATACTGTAGTAAGTACCTAAATAAATATCGTCCTACTTAATCACTTAATTATCTAGTAAAACAGGAAGTACAGATAAATTAGCTCCTTGGGGGGCAATAACACTTGCAATGCTTGGACTATAACGTTACAGAAGAAAGCAGTTGCATGAAGAAATTTCAATACCTCAAGTACCTAATTAGCAATTAGTCGTCCCCATTCAAGCACCCTAATTAGCGTAATTGTAATGATATCTTTTATAAGAGGAGAGTAATTTTTGTAATGAGCGACACTCTACTTTCTCAATAAAATCACCAAAAACTCACCGAATTCCGTCGATAAATCGCGCCGTATAATCCGAACAACTCCACCGACCGGACGATCTCTCGGATTGAAAACCGGCTCAAAAAAGAGCGATTTTTCGATCAATTCCTCTCGACAGCCAAGGACTATAACCGCGCGCTCTCGCTTACGCGCTCGCATATTAAAACAATATATACGCCGCCGTAGCCGTCGTTATCGTTATTAATATTATTAGCGGCGGCCAAATTCCGCGGTGCCCGCGCTTCCTTCTGCCTTAAGTTAAGCTTCGTCTTCTTGTGGCGCATGGAAGCGATCCTCGCGCGGTTTTAAGGTGACTTAGCGGCGCTTAATGGCGTTTTAATCGTCGATTAAAATCGTCTCGGCGGTCCAGACGGAACGGTGAGTTTTTAAACGCTAATTAAGAATGTTTCGGAAGTGATCAGGAAATGTGAAATTAATTATAGTCGGAAAAAACTGAATAAATATGCTTTAATAGCAGATAAAACTGTTTTTTTAATGGTGATAAGTGATTAAATTTTTATATTTCATTGCAAAAAAATGGCTTACTGGGTGATATTTATAGACAAACATCATTGATAAAACCTTCACCAATGTTAAAGCACCTATCACACCTATCCAGCCAATTATATAAAATGGCGAAGGCGCATATTAATGGGATTTATTTTATCCTGATGATTCTGGTCGGGGCATTAGGACAACGTTATTAAATTATTGTATTGTCATCGGACTTAAGAACGTATGAAAATTTTTAAATTAATTAGTTGTCATAAAGTAGGCCAAAATTACGCTGAAAGATTCCCTTATATACAAAGCAATATAAATGTGCTAAAAAATACAATATGTTATTATAAGTGTTTAAGAAATTGCTCCACCTGTTATCCTAGTAGCGATCCTGGTAGCGATCGAGTAGACAGTGGACGCTACACCAATCAGCTACTGCTATTGCAGATTGCTACTGCGCATGTGACAAATTGTGACACGCTGCGCATGTCACATTGCGATTGCGATAACAAATTGTAGTGAGTAAACAAATTTAATGCTACTTAAATTTATTTGAGGTCTAGTTTATCAGTTATGAGTTTTATTAACTTACGAAAATGTTCTTTTGTGTCAGAGACGCGAGATTTCCACCGAAATGGTTCATGCGCGGTAGCGATTCCACTTACGCGCAGGTTCAACCTTAACTGATGTGACCCTTTGGTGTAATTTTTGGTAAATTTTTGGAAATACGTATCTTAGTGATGAACTTTCGGGCACCAACTTTTATTAGAATATTCATTTAGTTAACGTTAGAAAAATATTATACCGAAAATAAACGAATTTGGCCTTAATTGCAACGCAAAGTTCATTACCGTTCGTAAATGCCTGATGGATAATCTATGTATAATGTTAACAAAATTCCTATAACAGTAATAGGAAAATTTAGTATTTTAGCACATACGAATTACTACCGGATTCGATGTTTAACAATATTGTCGTTCAATCGGTTTGTATTCCGACGAAACGTAAAGTCTAAAGACTGCATTCAAGCACTACGTCACTCGCACACGAAAAATAAAGATTTACATGTTTTAAAACGCAGTTAGGCAATCGGTTTTTAAGAAAAAAAATTGTTTACTCGTTTAAAAAACAGTGTTAATGGGAAACTCAAAAATAATTCAGTGAGGTAATATTGTTAATTATTCAGGAATTTTCGACTGTTACAAAAAATTGAATTAATTTAATACTTGCACACGTTGAAAAAAAAAATGAAACAGGTTATCTCAGGGCGTGAACCTTACAAGTTGGACTTGATTTAATAACCTTAATCTGAATCCATTACACCTAGAATAAAGGCGTCACTACAATAGTTTAAATTTTGCATACTGACTAACTTCTAATGGGTAAATTTTATTTTACTATTGTAATAACAAGATGAAATAGGAGTGACGTCACATCGATGAGAGCATTTTTTGAAGAAGTTTTGTGAAAACGTTGAACACCTTGAAAAACTGTTGCTGTTATAAAATCTTTTCCATTTTCACTGTTTGCCTAAGGTTTTACGATGTAAGTAAACAGTTTACAATTTACACACTTAAATTCGAGGACAACATTTATAGGAAATACTGCTAAAATGTAAATTTTAGAATTTTAATTCAATGCAATCTGGGGCTTTTTCCAAACAATTGGTTCTTTTCTTAGTATTTTTCGTTTTAGGTTAGAGGTCTCTATATTAAAATAAATTATAATTAAAAAAACACGCTTAATAATATCACATTAAAAAAATTACAAAAACATAATACACAATATTATCAAATAAATAATTTTAAGTAATAACAAACTGAAAATAAGAATAAAGTGATTTAAAATAGAATTTATTGTAAAATTGTGGGATAACAATTGTTACAAATATTTCACTAGAAGCTACAATAAAAGATTTTTCAGTTTATTCTTATTTTAAACTTAGTACCCGTTAAAAATTACTTTATACATATTTATTTTGTCTGCAACTAAACTGTGTTTTTTAGTATTATTAAAATATAATTTTTACTGGTTTAGAAACTAATTTTTTTCTATATCAATACTAGCGTTTATATTTCGTTATATATTTTGCGCATTATCGAAAATTGTCCATTAATGTCTTATTATTAGACATTCATTACAACTATAAATAATTACATGTTTTTCGATGAGCGCAACACGCAAAAGATTAATATGACATTGATCATTTAAAAACCATTTTTGCACCATTACAATTATTGTAATAGTAATGTAAGAGAAATATAACAATGAATGACAAAAGATCATCAATATTACTAATTATTATTAATTAATAATGTTATTTGAAGCTACCAATAGAAATCGCCCCAGGACTCACTTTAAAGCTTAGAACATCTGCTTTCAGATGCCGCGTGCGCATTTGTAAAATCCAACATGGCGGCCGAAAAATGCCAGTTTTTAGTTTTTTAAACTCATTTAACGTTTTATCAAGCAACTAATTCACCAGATAGCTTTTACATTAGCCCAATTTCAAAGGTTTTAAAGACCGCCAAGAAGATTATATAAGTTTTTTCTCTCTAAAATCGCATTGTTTTACTTTCAATTGTCCAAAATTAAGAAAATGCAATAAAACTGTATGTGACCATGATTATTATTACTATGAACTTAACGCATCGTTATAGGTCATCGAAACGATTTGAACACCAGATAAGTAATATTTAGATTATATCCCCTCCCCCGTATATCTAATATTAGGATTATCTTTCCTTTTTAAAGGAAAAGTAAACGTGCATAAAAAATTTAAGGGGTTATTCCTTGGACTATTCTAAGAAAATTTGTATAAATATTCGCAATAACCAGTAACTATGTGATTTTTGTGAACCAAATTTTTGGAAATTTTGATACTTATACGCAATTATTCTATCCGACAATTGTAAATGAGCAAAATATAGTATGTTAACGTAAGCATTACGCTTTTTATTAACATTTTATTGTGATTTTTAAAGGCAAAACAATGCTATTATTTTGTAATACAGAGCGTACTTGTTTAGACTTGACCTTTTGTTTTCAATAGAATTTTCAATCAAACGTGAATCGTATTGTATAGATGTATTAAAATATTCCAAAATTTAAATCCTGAAATCAGCAATTATTAGCTCGAATGCAAAACAATGCAAAAATGCTAAAAAATGAAAATTACCACAGTTTTGAAGGTCTGAAAAATCCAGTGGTCAATTATCAGCAAATTCAGTTTTCCGATGCCTAAATTCCAATCAACACGCTGTATATAATGGGACAAAATAAATTTTACCTGTATTAACGTACCCCCTTTTTTCACCCCCTCAGAAAGTTAAGTTTAGAATCACACATTTCTTAACCATTTACAACCCAGTACCGAGTTTCAACCTTCTAGCTATTCAGGTGCTGTTAAATAAAGCTCATCCCTCTTTTCACCCCTAGATCAGTAAAAGCTGATGTAATTAACGTTTTTGAGACATTTGGGAGTCCGAACGAAGTGCCAAAAAGTACTTTCAACCCTGTTTTTCTCCCTTAGGGAAAGGAAATTTGAGCATTTTTTGAGTTTTCAGTATTTCCTTTGAACTAATGATATAAGGGTGCAATGACTAAGTTTCCAGACTATCGAAAATTGCTTTAACGCATCAGGACATATACATAAGGGCACACTCCCTGTATATTTTAATGAGAAAATTTTTAAAACAAGATATTCATTTAAAATATCAATGAATTATTTATTCTCAAGCTGCAGTTAAGGACAAAAAATTCGTGATTAATAAGGAATCTACGATTTACCAAATTTCTAATTGCCAGCACTTAAATTAAGTACCTAAAAGTCAAAGCACTCGACGCTTATTTTTCGTTAAATTTGGCAGATTAGTTATTTAACTATTTAAATGAAAGACACATTTTAAGTTTCTTGAGTCAAAAAATCAAACTAAAATGTTAAAAGTTAAGGACAAAAATTCGTAATTAATAAGGAATGTACGATTTACCAAATTTCTAATTGCCAGCAATTAAAGCAAGTTACTTAAATTAAGCACCGAAAAGTCAAAAGCAGTCCATGCTTATTTTTCGCTAAATTTGACAGATTAGTTACTTAACGATTTAAATGAAAGACCCATTTCAAGTCCCTTCAGTCTAAAAATCAAACTGTCATCCTCCTACTTAAGCACAAAGTAAAGCACCTTACTCCCTCCCTTAGTACACTTACTTTGCTCTCTATCTCCGCTCCCCCGTTAAGTACCTTCTGGTACACTACCTTGGTGTCGACCATGGCGCCTTAAGAACTACCGTAAGTACTAAAAATCTAAGCACACAAACGCGCAACGCGCACGAGTCCCTTACCAACGGTAAGTACGAGAGTGAAGATGCCGGAGGAACGCTTTCCGTTATATTTGTCAAACGAACAGTGGCGGACACTTTCAAATAGCTATTTGATTGTGTAGATCCGCACGATTACTTTTTAATTAGGAAGTTTTTAACGCAGATAAGCGACGTTTCATGGTCGTTTACGATAAACAAAGTGAATCACGACTGCAGTAATACACTTATTTTTACTTTCTCTTTGTACCTCTCTTTGGTACACGCCGCATCGCTTGAATATAACAGGATTTACCTTGCATTTAACACAAGATATTTCCATTATAAACTACTTATTATACGCTAATTTTCCTTAGAAACAATGGCTTTTAACACAACATCTGGTAAACTAATGCATTAGTTGAACTTCGCACTTTCGGCTAAAGCGTGAGCGCTTTGCCTTCGCTGGATCACGTGAAATGCCTTCTGCTGTTACTATACGAACTAGATAATGTAAAGAAACATTCAGATGCGCCGTCCGGTCGAACATACAAAGGAGCTAACAATATCCCTCACCGTTATCAACGCGCGACAATAACATTATAAGGGATGCATGAATGGTTATTAAGATTTAACAGCAAATGGTTCATAATTCACAATTTTTAAGTTATTTTTAGAAATATTAAACGTTATTAGTTCAAATAATCCACGGTCAGCATATTTACTCCCTATTCCCCGTACGAACCCACTTCTGTAGGGGGCGCAATGCACTTTTCCTTCGAGATTTACACTTCTTTTTTCTATCATTACCACCGCCATCTTCCCACTCTTCTCCCTTTCATTCTAACCCCATCTATTGTCCACATTCAAACCTACGTACGTGTGTGGTTAGGCAACACAACTTACGCTAACAAAATGTATCTTACAATTTACTAATATGGTACATTAAAAGGATTTCCAGATGTTTTCTTCTGTCTGCATATCATGCAATAACATTAGCTTCTGAAATTTGAAATTTCCAAGGGTTTCGCTAACAATTTTAGTAAAGGGTCAAAAGTAGATTCAATGTATTATGTGACGGCATTTGAGTCGCAATGATCTTACCAAAATTTCATCTCTTATGATAGAGTACCTGATTCATAATAAATGCTGATGTAACATCAAATCATCTCCTAGGGAATCCTAAGATTTCCCTTTAAAATTAAAGAACATGATGAACTTACACTCACAGATGCCAAAAGCTGAAATTAAATTTGAGCAAATGTGGTATTCACGTGAGTTTTTGCTATTTGTTTAATGAGAATTTGTTAAAAACAGCTACTATAATTTCATATTTTCCAAAACCTGTGCAATATGAGGTCTATTTGCAATCACATTCCAACCGTTTTAAAGAATCTTTTAAGAAACTTTTAAAAGGAGTTTCAAAACCTTTGCAAGCTCTTTCACTATTTTATTTTCATGACTGAAGTATTGAACTTCACGTTTAAAAATTATCCCCTGTCATTTCAACTTATTAACTTCCTCATACCTGCGTTTTAGTTTCCTCTGCAATACCTCCATCTCCCCACGTTCCTTGTTTTCTCCCCATGACATCCTTCCTATGGCAGAAATTTCCCTCTCCTTGGCCTATGCACTTAAGACAAGCGTTGTTGCGTGAGTAAAAGTCATTCCTAAATATAAGAGGAATTATAGCACTTGTAATACTTTTCCAATGAATCTACAAACCTTCTCCATGTCTTCTTAATGGCTGCATTTTTGCATTTGTGTATCAGTAAAACCTGGTGCTTCAACATTATTCTTTGGACGCAAAGGAAGCACAGCAGCTAATTTTGACTATTTTGTATTCTTAATCCCTTTGGAGAAAGTGCTTGGAACAAACCTACAATGATCGTCATTAATACCATTACATTTCATAGTAAACTCTACTCACATTAAAACATACCCTAAGTCTGTACTTTCAATCTTCAGCTTATATGTTAGGTTTAATGTACCTCTTATGGTGCTTTCCATCTATCGGAATAATGTGAAAACAGGCACCACACTTCTTGTCACCTTTCACTTAAACAGTGTTAACACTAATCGCGCAATGTAAATAATAGTAAATTGAGGCCCAAGTCGAAATGTAAAGAAACGAGATTGTTTGACAGCACAAAATGCTGCTTGGTCTATTCTTTCTTAAATAAAAATGTCAAAAATACACCTGAGCCACAGTTTGCGCGCGCAGCCCAGGCGTGGTGACACACCTCGACAGAAAATGTAAGAAAAATGTTGCAAGACAGCTAAGTGACTGGAATTTCTTACAAATTTTTTAGAAAATTTTCAACTTTCTTTGAAAGAAAATACTGTCATAAGTACATTAAAAATATATTAAAGCAACGTTTCCAATGTAATCTTCTTTAAGGTGGTGGCAACTTCTTTAAAAATGTATTAAAATCGATACGATTGCAACAAGTAGCTTAGAAATTCCCTAACTTTCTTTGAAACAACAGATTACTTATTTCAACTGTCATGTTTCCCCCTGAAACAATTGCAAGTGCAACTCCGCAACTTCTTTAATTATGCAAGAACTTATTTAAAAAACTTTAAGTTACATTTTAAACACAATTGTAATTACCTTACTTCCTGAACTTTAATTAGTATTGAAACTAGTTTAAAAACTTGATGAGTTATTTCTTTTACTTCATAATTTTTGAAATCAACTGCAGTTCATTAAAATCTACATAAATTCTTTAGAAACTCAACTTCTTTTGAAACTCGAAATCAAGATTAGTTTAACTTAGTTATTTAATTTTGTAACTTAATTATTAGGATAAATTACTCAAATTAAATGCATTACTGTCCAAATTTGTTAAATATGCAAAAATGCATTTCGCATAAGCTGCAAGCACCAATGATAAGAGAGAAGGAAAATTAAATCTCAACCTTAATTAAAAAATACTGACCATTAAAAGTTAATTGTCAATTGAATTTTACCTTTCTGTTCTTGGACGAAGTTGTTCGTCACTGCATCATTAATGGACAGTCCCTCTGCCTTTTTGCCTTCCTAAGAAGATGTCGCCACCACCTCGCCAAAGACTTACCTAAAAAGAAACGAAAACATGTATTAACCACAAGTAATCACAGTGATTTAAAATAAAAGAAAAATCAACTGAACTAACCTTATAAGCAGCTGCATCTGTCTTACTGCCCTTATCTGAAGTTCTATGCCATTGTCGACGATAATACTCACCTGAAAAATAATTATATTGCTATATATTAACCGTAACTAACATAATAAATGGATTAAAAACATTGGCCCTTTAGAATTAAGTGACAAAAATACTAACCATTTGACAATGACATTTAGGCATGAAACCCTCTGCTACAACTGCCACTTCCGTCAAAATGTCCACCACACTGTCACTAAAATGTTCACCACACGATACCTGAAACAATAATAACATTAAGTCTTATGCAGTGTAATAAATTATTATACAAGTGATTGAAATGTTGCGATGACCAAACATTCTAATTTATTTTATTTTATTTATTTATTTATTTATTTATTTATTTGTCAAATTTTGAGAATATGCCCCCACTTATATTGAGCCATTTAAGTCATTTTTTACAGTTTTTCCTACTTTTCTCGACCAAAAATGGTCCAATCACAGTTTACAAAAAGCCATTTACTTACTACATAATACATACTTTACTACATACTTTTCATGATATAACCGAAAAAAAAAACCAAAAAAAGGTCATTTTTTGGGTGTTTCTTTGTTTATAACAAATAAACTACACAGGATTAAATATCTACAGGGTGTTTAAAATAAGTTGCACTGACGATTTGCTATACAATATAATTTTACGAAGATTCTCTATTAAATTGGCCTACTTGGGGAATATATTGTTGAATCCTCGTACTTTACTTGGAAATTTTTGATTGCATAAGATTTCCAATAAGGAAATCATCTAATTTTCATGGACTAATTTGTATCAAATGTATGTACAGGCACATTTAATCTGTTTAATATTCGAAAAACAAAAAAAAAGTAATTTTTTGGGTGAATTTTTGTTTACAACAAATAAACTATACAGGATTAAACATCTACAGGATGTTTAAAACAAGTTGCACTAACGATTTGCTATACAATATAATTATACGAAGATTCTCTATTAAACTGGCCTACTTGGGGAATATATTGTTGAATCCTCGTACTTTACTTGGAAATTTTTGATTGCATAAGATTTCCAATAAGGAAATCATCTAATTTTCATGGACTAATTTGTATCAAATGTATGTACAGGCACATTTAATCTGTTTAATAAATCTTTAAAGAAAATCTATTTAAATGAGTTTGATACGCCTCATTACTTCACTCTGCCTTCATTTATGACTATCACTATTTCCAAATGATGCAAGAGTAGTTTGTTTTTAGCTCCAAAATTTGGAAAAAAGAGACTGTCAGAAGTGGGATTCGAACCCACGCCCACAGAGTGGACTGCGACCTGAACGCAGCGCCTTAGACCGCTCGGCCATCCTGACTTGTCAGCCTTGTTATAAATTGCCCGATTTGAAGGACTATTTTCTATAAATAATATTGAAATAAAAATATTATTTTATTCAATGAAATCAATCAAGTACCTTAAATTATTTAATATCAGTAGGTATATTTCAATATCCCAAGCGCATATCATTATGCCTTACATATGATTGCATATATATACATTAATATTATTTAAGAATACAATTAGAACGTGTTTCATTAAGGTAAGTAAGGTACCAAGGTAAGGTTTTTGTTAAATACCGTCTAAACGTATTACAAAGTACAAAAGTAAAATCTAATTTATAGTTACATAGCATTAAGGAATAACTGAGGTAATATTTTATATACAGGGTGTTATTAAATAGGTGTCGGAAAATTCAGGTGCGTCGTGAATGGTTCAAAGTAAAAAGTCCAGTGGAATCAGTCCAGTAAATGTTAATTTATGAGATGTAGCGCACTTTAAACACATTGATTGTTTTAATATTAGTAGTTCAGCGCCCTCTATTTGATAAAGTGAGCGTATCCAGACTAACATTCATGTGACTTATTTTTCTCTCATTTTTAATAATTATTAAAGTTTCATTGATTTCTAGGAAAATAAACCATCGATATATTATATACCTCTTGAAAGTAGACATCTCAATGGCTACAATGAGCCTATAGAAATATCAAAATTGAAAAATGGACCAATAAAATCGAGATTTTTTAAAAAATACGAATTCCCATTTATCAGAGAAAATAGTATTATGCGATGGCTAAAAAGAAGTACTTAGAATCGGGTGATTTACTTTGTCGTATTTTCTCAAATACACTGTATATATTGATTCATCCATTCACTCATAGTTAGGCCTGTGTGCATCTAACAGGTTTATTAAAGTGATGTACCTAGTATCAATTAAATAAGTAAATTTAGAAAAAAACATTTTGGCAGAACGTAAATTACAAATATCAGAATCGGCGGACTTAAAACAAAGTTATTAACGCAAAAAACCATCATTCAACGACTAAATTAGTTAATAACTTGCGAATTAACGTGTTACCGTTAATCAAACAATTATAAAAGTACCAACTCGACTAATTTAGTCAAATAGTTATGAATGTTACACTCGAATAAACTGAAAAAACAAAATAATTACCGATAAATTCGTTGAGAAAACTTCTCCCGGCGCGGACGTAGAAGGAACCGACCCTTCCCGTGCGTCGACGTCACTTATTTTCCGAAAAAATCCGGGAATTTTGAAGAAATTCCCGGTAAAGCTCCCCCATAATTAAAACCGAACCGACTTGTTACGCGTTAACTGCGCGATTTAAACACCTCGAAACGGTCGATGCGGCAGTTGCTAGTCGGAAAAACACTTAAAAAATCTCACAAAAACTGTCCTCGGGCGTGAGTCAAGTGCGATAACGACGACCACAGGCGAAAATCGCCGTTTTTTAAAAGAAAACTGAAGCAAAATAATTTAAACGTTGGCGTTTCATTCACACTGAGTTAGCTGAATTTTAAATTAATACTTATATCCATTATTATTAATTAATACTAGAAGGGGGCGTCGTTTAATATTAATGTAATTAATTCTAGTCGTTTAATGAAAATAAGACATGTTATTAACGAAAAATTAGAAACTGCGCATCACTATTCAAAACCCAAAATAAAATTTTTGCCCAAAAACAGATTGCATGTACCTTAAATTCTTAGTCGAGCAGTAAATACTCGAAAGATTTGAAAAACTGCACTGGTGCATAAGAAAAATGCATTTCTATAAGTACATCACGAAGTATTGATAGATAAGAAATTTATTACTCAGTAAATAATGCAGGAAACGAGTGCAGTTTTGTCGCTCAGGCGTTTTTGGGATCGTTGCCCATTCAACAGAAATTGTTTGCTGATTCTTTTGAAAATGGCAGGGAAGGGCAAAAACTCGAGGAAGTTAATAAGGAACTGACCTTTAACCAAAGACATAATGGTATCATAATGATTAATTACATTTCATCATTAATCAACATTCGACTGACGTCAAGGCATCAAATGGTTAGCTATAAAAATGCTACAACCTAGCAAGGTGACCTATGATGTAGGGACAGGCGTTACCAATAGAAGATTGGAAGTAAAACGTGAAGTCTTTATGTAAAGTATGTAATGGACGCGACATTTACAACTGTGGCGTAACTGGACCCATTTTGAACATATTAGGATCAATTCTTATTTATTATAATCTGGCCCAACTATGCCAAACAAATCCCCATCAAAAAGTTTTACCTTAAATCATCGCAATTGCTTTCACTTGTCGACAAGGAATTAAAAAACACATACCTTCTAATGGAAACTGTAATGGTGGTTGCCTATCTAAATGCTTGAGGCAGGGTGGTTCCTGGGTTGTCCTTCTCGGGGCAGGCTGGGTTGCTCTAAGGGCTGCAGTGGTCCTCCAGGCACATCATTGGCCGCAAGTAGCCTCTTGACGAACAGAACGTCCCTTAAACCCTAACACTCCCTTGGATTTTAACCTCCCAGACTCCCCCATTTAAATTTTAACTAAGCCACATTGGGAAAACACAATTCCTCAAAATCCAAATCTCTCGTACATTAAAAACGTCGCTACGGGCCTTAAACCCCAACCTGACTCCTGCCCAAACCCCCAACTCCTGACTACTAAAATCGAGTCCCTCTACGTATCCTGGTGTTCCCTCTACAGTCTAGAAGAGGCCTCCTTTTCTCTCTTGTATTCCTTTTCTTCCAGTCTTCCCTCTGGTCCTCGCATCACTTTGTATTCCCTCTTCTTGCTCTCCTCCTTCCTGGGTATTATAGATCTTCCCTAGAAGGGAAGAACTATAATAGTTCTAGGGTAGTAGATCTTCTTTCTTCTTTTCATCCTCTTCCTCCTCGATCTTCCTCTTCCGTTGGGTAGTCAAGACTAGCAACCTTAATATAAATTCCAACAGAAGTTGTAATTGAAAGTTCTACACAACTCTATTAAAATATCGATAATGGAAAGAATGATGGCTTTGTGAAAAGAGTGCTTATGTTAAATGCTGCATTATGAGTTAATCCTTGATGATATTGACAAAGAGGTTGGAATCTAATTTAATATTATTGCATGAATTAGCATCTGAACGTTTGAAATATATTTCATGCTCTAATCTAATAGCACTTCCATGTCGTCTTCTATGTAACCCTCGAAGTGGTCGTCGATGTCCTTCATTTTGTCCTCGATCTCCCTCAGGCGCCTCAATTCCTCTTTGATCTTTTCGACTTGATCCGTCTTCCACATCTTTAGTATGTTTATGGCTTTGTCCTTCTTGTCTCCGTCTGAAAATTAAAGGAAACGAGTCCAGCACTGCCCTTACTTACATAGCCTACAAGGTTTATTTACCTAGGTTCTCAATCGACGCCACCCCTGCTACCTTCTTCAGCTTCTCGAGCTCCTCCTCCGCCTCCGTGGAAGTCATGGACTTGGTGCCGTGCGCCTCGGCCCTCTCGACCTTCTCCTCCATGTCTGCGTAGTTAATCGAGATCGGCATCGTCCTCGTGACCAACGCGGGGCCTCCGAAGGCCCCGTCGGCGTACCTCACGGAGCCATCCAGCCTCCGCACGTCGTCGATGTCCTTACTGAGCTCGGCGTAGCGATCCACCAGCATCTCCTCCACGGCGTCGACGCACAGCTCCACGTCCGGAGGGTACGTCCAGGTCCTGGTGCGGATCGTCTTGAGGAAGGCGAGCGCCCACTGCAGCTGCGCGATCCCCAGCGGGCAGTCGTACTCCTGGGAGCCGAAGATCGTCCAGATGACGGAGATGGCGTGGTCGAGGAGGACGTGGAACGGCGGGCTCCTCGCCGAGAGGTTGTTGATTTTTACCGGGGCGCTCGCCGAGGGCACTCTGAAGGTGTAAGGTATCGGGGTGTAGGGGGCGCGACGGTACCCAAGCGCTGGGAGTCGCGTAGAGTAATGACATGCGCCGTCCTTCTCTTTCTCGAAGAGTTTCCCAGGTTTTACTTGCACTTTTTTAATGCTGTACAATTGAAGTTATTGACGAATCGAATGCGCGGCGGTACATTTCACTTACGTGTTCTTTTTCTTTTCCTCTTCGGCCACTTGGGGCGATCCTGCCTGAGGTTCCTGCGGGGCTTCTGCAGGTTCTTGAGGTGGTCCCTCTTCAGGCTCTTGCGGTGGTTCACCTTCGGTTTCTTGAGGTGGCTCCTCATCAGGTTCCTCTGGTGGTTCTTCTTCAGGTTCTTGGGCTTCTTCCTCTTGTGGCTCTAAAATTCAGCGAACATAAAACGTAAGATAAAGCGAAGTGGAAATTACATCTTCATTACCTTCGGTTTCATCTGCATCAGCCATTTTAGCCCAAAAGGTGATTTACTAACAATTTGGAATTGTACTCAGTGGGTGACGTTGACGTAGGATGACGTATGCTGACGTATGTGCGACGATGAATCATAAGAACGTTTTAAGATTATCCAGAGAACCTGTATTATTTTATTTAATAATAATTGTTTTGTTTTCGTTTGTGAAACTTTACAGAAATGCCACAAAATGGTAGATTAATATTTTGTTACCAAACTTTCCCGTTATAACCTACAGTGCTTCTCTTCTTTATTTACTATATATAATTCAAAGCTAGAATGGTCTCAACGATCCCTAGAATCGTGTGTGCCAAGCGCACACTCTTCACGGCTTATTTCTTAACGTTTTTATATCTCATTGTTTCAAAGGCATATGATTTTTTCAGTAATAAGTTGCCCTAAGCTCTTAACGTGCCAAGTCTAAAGCTTCTAGCCAATCAGACACTGTTAAAGCAGTTTCACCCCCATTTCTCACACCCTCGGACGTAGAAATTCAGATTTACACTATTTTTTTGAAGTGTCTTGTTACCTAAACTATAATAATGTCAACTCTATAGTTTGTAGCTATTTGGATGCTGTTAAATAAAGTTCTCCCTTATTTCTCACATCCTCTGAAGTTTTCATTCGAAGTAGTAGTATTTTTTTGGAAAAATTTTATTGCCTAACCAATACGTGTGTCAAGTTTACAACTTTTGGCTATTTAAAACCTGTTAAATAAATTTCCCGCCCATTTTTCACAACTTCACAGGAGGTTGCAACCAATAAGCGTGTCAAGTTTACAGCTTCTGGCTATTTAAAGGTGTTAAATAGATTTCCCGCCCTTTTTCACAACTTCACAGGAGGTTGCAACCAATAAGCGTGTCAAGTTTACAGCTTCTGGCTATTTAAAGGTGTTAAATAGATTTCCCGCCCTTTTTCACAACTTCACAGGAGGTTGCAACCAATAAGCGTGTCAAGTTTACAGCTTCTGCCTATTTAAAGACTAAAAATTTATCAATTTTCTGCCTATTTTTCACAACTTCACAGGGGGAAACTCAGTAAAGTATTCTTCAAAACATTTCAGAGCCTAAGCTAGAAAAAGGAAAAATTGAAGCGCCTATATATCCACAGATATGTTCTCAAAAGGATAGTTGATGAACTGAACGGACTAGTTCGACTAATATTGCTCACTGTTGCCAACATAAAATATGCGCGCGAATTTGACTCTACATATAACTGCTTCTCCAGTCATATAGATACAGAATAAATAAATACAGATTTAATTTGACTAACTAAATACCAGTCATTCAACTGTTTTCGTGATGTCTTAAAACGAGTCTACAAACTGTAATCAGTTCACGTTGTGACCACCTCAAATTATTTGTTGGTCAAAACACAATGAAGTACATTAAAAAACGTTTCAAAGTGTCCTAAATCATCTAACAAACTTCAATAAAGATTTATTCACGATTGGAGAAGAACAAACGGAAAGAAAAAGACCGGGAAGGAAAAATCATGCCAAATACACTCATAACGTAATTGGTCGCTGGCGCATCCCACCATTCAAGAGAATGACTCATCGTGAGATTCATATTGACCGTCGTAGTGATCGTAATAACCGTCAGAGTAGCAAAACTGTTCCGGGTAGTAGTCGTTATTGAAATCCCCTATTGGACTGTGATAAGGGCCGTACGCAGACTGGGATGGGGAGGGATGCTTCTGCGCCTTCTGGGGCGCAGGTTGCCCTGCAACAAGAGATCGAAATTAATATAAACACAGGACTCTTCTAAGACGAACGAAGGTGTCCATTAAAATTTCAAAATTTCAGTTCGACTCACTCCATTCCCTCGCTTGATCCTCCATGATCTGCTTCAAGCGCCTCTCCCCGATCCCCTCGGGAGCGTCGATCTCTATCGATTCGCTCTCCATCGGGTTATCGTCGACCTGCTTACTGGACGTGGACGACAGGTAAGTCACTCTTCGTGCCGGAGTCCTGCTGGAACACACGACTTCGGAATGTTCCTCTTCCTCTTCGTCCCCTTCGTTTTCCTGGACGCTCGCGATTTTCTCTGGTGATTGCGCTCGGCTAGTGGGATACGCAGCAGTGGTCGCTCTGTACGGAGAAGGGGAACGGTTCTCGTTCCCGTTATACGAGGGGAATACCGAAGGAGAAGTTGGTCTAGACGGGGATTCCCTGTAAGGAGCACTACTAGGAACTCCGTAAATGCTCCTGGAGTACGGGTTTTGAGGAGCCCCAGGCGTTTCCCTCGGGAGCGAATTTCGCTGCATCCTGCTGTACTGCGTGGTTTCCCTGGAGTTCATCGGATACTTAGAGGAGTCCTTGGCGGCCGGTGCCTCCATCTGCTGTGGGACTTCCGCCCTTCTGTTTTGGAACGTGACGTTTCTCGATGTACGAGCCTCCCGCTCCTCGTCTCGCCTGCACTTCACACCTCTTGCGTCTAAATAGTGGAGCTTGCTTTCCTCGTCGACGAGGCGACTCAATTCGTCCTTCCAATTGGGCAGCGCTTGGGCTCTTAACCCCCTCCTCGCCGGAGTGACCAGTAACGGCACGTCGACGTTTTCCAGCGATTTGGGCACCTGGATGATGTTCACTTGGTTCGGGTCCAGGACCCCCGGTGGTATGATCACCCTTCTGGACATGTCGGGGGATTTGCGGCCAGAATATTCACGGAAATTTTGAGGAGGTGACAAAATTTTGACGTCGCTTGACTTGCTTGCGAAATAAAACAGAAACAACTTCGAGATGTTGCCATGGTGGTCGTACTTAAGGTTTTCCCTCCGAATTCCTCATAAGTGAATCTACAAGTTGGCCATGGTACTTACAGAGAAGCAACAGCACGTCCTGACAACTAGTTTAAATGGCTGTATAGCTAATTCGATTAGTTAATCTGCACAGGCTAAGTAGATTAACTACTAGATTACTAGGACTACTAGGATCTACTAAGACTACTAGTATCTAAACAAAAAGATAGACTAAATACTGCTATAGCGATGGATTGAAAGGTGAAAGAAGGTCAGCGATATGATCTACTGAGAGTCTGTAGAGAAGTAGGCAAAATACTGAAACCATGGTCGAGTCAAAAGTGTAAAGCAAAAAAAGACACATTCAAAATCATACGTTGAAGACCTACGTACGCCCCCTATGTCCAAATAACTCCTCCACAAAACAGAATTATTCTACTCGATGGGACCTTGTTTAATATTTACGGTGTTTATTTATTTGGCTTTCGTCGAGTTACCGTTTACATCAGAGCACAGACGTCATGAGCGTCCCTCACGAACTTCTTCCTCGCCGACTGGTAATTCTTCAGGTCCTCCCTCAGTTGTTTCTGTTCAGCGGCTTCCACTTTTCTGATCCTCTTCATTTTGTCAGTAGCTTTTTTGATCTTCCTCACCACCTTGAATTTATTCCAGTTGACGAGGCCCGTTTGGGAACGTTGGGCGTAAGGGCCTGGATAGGGAAACGTCCGCCCCGTATACGGCATACGTTCGACGCTGAAAGTTACAAAAAAGGATTTAATATAGTAAAGGGGTGGAAAAAAAGGAAAGAGAGTGCGAGAGACAGTTTTTGGTGGTTAACACCAGAGAAATCATTAAAGATAGAATTAAACAGACTTACATTAAATCCACTAATGACACTAAGTAAAGCAATAATGGACTAGTCATTCAATTATCAAAGCTTACGTACCCATAGTATAAATTGTAATGACAGTACTGTAAATAATTCAACATGTATGAAACTCATATGAGCAATGAAGGACCTGTAGGTCTTCCCAATTTCAACTGTACTGTACAAAAAACCACAGGTTTCACAGGTAATCTGCCGAGACTTCGGGTATTTTCCTCTAGTCCATTTCTACAGGCACGATTAAAGCGCCTATTTTTCGACCCTCTACCAAACCGTTCACTAGACCTCCGATTAAAGCGCCGAATTTACCGAACTCCGCGGCAGATTGCCTAAATTTATTTAAAATTTAAATTTTTAGGGAACAAACGTTCTTGTGGTAGCCCTTCAAACATTATACGTTTTATATATATAAAGAAACCCAAGTAGAAAATTATAAGATTTCGTGGGGAAAAGGGTGAAAACTACAGTAAGCAATTTGTTTTCTCTTACCTATGGGGCTGAAAAGGAGCAGGTCCGTACTCTGGCAGGGGCGACGGTTCCTCAATTCCCATATGCCTTTGTAGCTAAAAAGAAACATTAATTTGTTCAATATTTAAGCGAGAACTAACAATGGCCGTAAGCACAAGCAGTGCATAAACGTATCTTCCAGTTAAACATGAAAACTAAGCATAACTAAGCATGTGTCACGCCATTTTGTACTTCTTAGCTTGGTGAATCCTAGTATAGTCACTTTATGACTGTGTTGTAACTCATTTAGTTGAGACCTAATTATATATAGCCTATAACCTATATTAATTCCTTAGTTTTTTAGTTACTAGAAATAGTATGACAATACTGTGATGCATTAAAAATCTGAGGAACATTATTTTTCTGATCAAAACAAACACTTTTCATGATTTTCGACACTAATTAGACTGTTTTATTCCATTTACACCGGTACCCTTTCAATTTTTACTGCGCCCTCCTTCACGTAGTCGACTATAAACCCCCCTATAAGCCACACCAGTTTTTCTTTGGTGTCGAGACCTTTACATCTAATCCCTCCTCCCCTTAACGACCCTTACGCTTGCGGCCATTGAGATCCGCACTAACGATAACTCCGGACAGCTCCCCTCTTACCTGCGCCACTCCCTCGTCCTGCCTGTGGCCCTCCCACCTGTCTCTGTCCCTCCTGCGCTCGCCCTTCGTCTTAGCAGGCGGAAAGGTCTTCTCGTGGTGCTGCGGCGACATGTCGAACCAATGCTTCGGCCTGTTCAGGGGTTGGTAGGTCGCAGGAGGGGACCTTTGCGAAATCAACGAAGAGGGGTCCGATACAGTTTCGCCGCTGGTGTCGCAGTAGCAGGTGTAGTAAGAGGTTTCGTCGTGAGGGGACTCCTGGGGGCTCGCCGTGTGGGGCCTGGGGGCGCGTCGGGGCGCCGGCGTCGACTCGTGCACCGGGTGACCGATCGACTGAAGCAGAGAAAGTGGAATGAAAATTCACTATCGCTAGAGGGTATAGTAGGCTTCTTGGGTTTGTTTTGATACAAATTTAACTCATTACAGCAAAGTACAACAGTAAAACAATGAGCCCAAAAGAACACAGAGGAGAATTGGAAGCCGAGCTCATTACTTGGACATCATAGAGTTACGTGAAGGGCTGGAGATTGAAGTCAGGACATCTTATGTACTGAAACTAGTTACAAATATGGCGAAGTAACATTTCTAATGAACCGCAGAATTAAACACTTGGTAACTAAATTCTGTGCCCCGTCGCTATCAGTGAAAAGCAATCAGTATCATTTAACGTGTAAGAGGTATGTTACCAGTATTTACCAAATCAAGTTGTGTAGACTGGATGCACCAATAATGTACATCCACAGTCACTTCTATTGAAAAGACAAGGTTCATGTAGAAAGCAAGATCGCCACTGACAAAATGTTGATCAATGTTATTGACACGCGTGAGGGGTGCCACCAATACACCTCCTTCAGTAATATTTTAACAGTATAAAGCAAAGGAGATCTCATACCGAGGCTCCCGGTTGACCCGGCTGATGATGGGGCCGTGGCGACGCCACGACGACGTGGGAGCTCTGCAGGTGCGGCGGTACCTCGACCACCGACGTCTGATTGGGGTCGATCGTCCCCTTGGGAATTACGATCCTCTGCGACATGTTCACTGGAAATTTTGCCCGGCCGAAACGCTGACTGGAATTCTGGAGACAGACACGAAAATCTTTTGTTTCGGTTTGACGTCGACTTGTCAAAATTCCCCGGCGTGAATTGAACATGTCTTACTTCGACGAGGGCCACCCGGTGTTCTTCGCCACGCCGAGGCCCGGCGGGCTCGCGAACATCCCCGCTCAGAAGGGGGACGTCAAACCGGGAGCGGGCAGAGGGAAGAAGTCGGTCGGCAGTTTGATGTCTACTAGGTCCATAGCAGGGGTGAAGTCATCGAAATCTGTGCGGAGGAAGAGCCTCTTCGATACATCTTTGTAAGAAACAATATTACATTAAGTATGTCCTGCCTTTAAACTGCAATTACCATACGTATATACATACAAACTTAGATTGTCGCCCCAGAAATCGGGGTATTTTCATTTGTAGGCACAAATATGCTTGCTATCGATTACCTCAACATGTTTATACCACCCTGATGAACCTCACAAGCAGAAAACGTCTCGGTGGCTACAGTTTCCTGCAGCTCAGACGCCTGTATCATGTCTGTTTCTCTGTCTGCTACCTGCCATCTACTGTTTTCATATCAACGTCTCCATGATCTCCACCATCGTTTACCTCAACATACTATACCACACCTCACAAGCAGAAATGTGTCGGTGGTTACCGTTTCCTGCAGTTCAGACGCCTCTATTATGTCTGTTTCTCTGTCTGCTACCTGCTGTTCTCATATCATCGTCTCCATGATCTCCACCATCGTTTACCTCAACACGCTTATACCACCCCGATGAACCTCATAAGCAGAAACGTGTCGGTGGTTACCGTTTCTTGCAGTTCGGACACCTGTATCATGTCTGTTTATTAACATCTAAGCAATACATGTAAAATGATTTGGATTTACATTTTTTCCAGTATGAGCTCATCCGGGGGATACGTGTCACGAGATGAGAGAATCAAAACGGCGATGGAGACCGTCCCATGGGTATTCTTCGACAAAACTCGTGGCGCTTTACCAGAAGTCCCGGACCCCCTTCAGGACAGCATCGACATCTTAGCGATCGTCATCAGTACAATCATGCTACTAGCTGCGGATCACAAGGAAATCCCTGTGGATAACCTCAAGTGGACTTTGAGCTACTTAGAATGCGTAAAGTAATAAACAATCGACGACATACATTAACACAACAGTTGTGGTAAAACGGCCATTTTTGTTTTCATAAGGGACGAGCTCGGTAATTGCCCACCCAACGTGGTAGGCATTATAAACCACATCAAGAACATCGACGAGTCCATCGAGTCTTTTAATGAGAACGTAATGAACGTGATAGATGAGGACAGTAACCAAGAACCTTCGGTCGAAAAAAAGGGTGAAGATGTCCCTCAAGAAGCCTCCGCTCCCCCCGAAGATGCCCCAGCTCCTGAAGACGCCCCAGCTGAAGAGGAATCAGAAGAAGCATAAAAAGTACTAAAATAGTATGTCCTATTGTCTAAAGGAACGAGACTAAAATGATTTTATATGGGTACAAAAAATACGTTTTATAAACCACCACCAACAACACCAACCCAAATGATTCCGAGGATGTTATTTTTTGTGCGATATGTAATAAAGCAACGTTAGAGCCAATTATTATTTCACCTCTATTTCTTGTCTCCATTTCGTAAGAGAATGTCTTCACGGGCTTTGTGACGAGGAAACCGGAATTCAATACAAATTTGTATACAATTTGTAATACAAAAATTTGAAAACCCATCCTAACAAGCAGTTCTCTTCTGCTCGTCGCATTAGCCGTGTTGCTTTCCATTGGAACTCCGGTTAGACTGCTTTTGAGCCACAAAGCCCATGAAGACGTTCTCTGATGTCGGACAGACTGCACTAACAGTCGACTGCCACCTTCCCAAGCACCAAAGCCCTCCTAAAAAACCTCTACTATAACTGTAATACTAACTAAACTAAAAATAACTAATAACCTCTAAAATAATATAATAACAAGTTTTTAATCCGTCTTCTCTCGTAACTTACAAGAAATTTTCTCACTGGAATACATTGTAGTTGATGTTCTCTGTTGAACATTACCTGCAGAAGTTGACAAGCCATACATCGTTGCTGTAGACGATTTTTGAAATCCTGAGGTGGATGGTTGCACTGCTGCACAAATAATAATCAATAACTTAATAGTTAATACATAACTGAAAATGTATACAATATATAAATATTGATCACTCATAATTTTAAAACAATATTGGATAAAATCTTCCGTCTTGTCTTACTACCTGAAAAACGCGTTTCTTGCTTGGTAGAAGCTACTGAACCACTTCAATTGCATTAAACATCAGTTTGTTATGAGATCACAATGCACAAAACTGTGTCCACCGTTACAGAAATTTTAAGGCAAGTGGTCTCTAATATGAAGAAGCTGGCTTGGCCAACAGTTTAGAGAGACGTGCCCAAGAGCCGCATCGTGCAGCTGGGGAGTAGCCTTGGCAAAAAGCTCTTAGTTGCAAAAATCTCTTAGTTATTCCCCATTGCATTACTTTAGCATATAGAACACGGATCCCCACATACATCAGCGATTTAAATAAGGAGCCTGATACAAAAAATCTATTTCTGAAAACTGAAAACGAAACAATTCAAACAACTCAACATTTTTCCTGTAATTTTTCACTCATAACTATCTTGGTAATACTCTGTATCACTTTCTCACAGAGGGTCCCATTGAAGCTCCCACATTTCGCCAGGTGCATCCGAACACTGGTTAGATACTGAAAAAATATGATAAGCATAAAAATCAACAAAAGGGCTTTGATATCATTAAAACATATTAAACATATTAAGGGAATAGTTTTAGTAAAGGAAGTTATACCATATTTTTGTTTACCTTTTCCAGATAAGTCAAAGTGGAATCTAAAAAGTACGGCTTGCCCATTTCAATCTTCCCGCATCCGACATCAAATTCCATCATTTTCTTCAATTCCTCTAATAACGTATCAAGACTAAACCCATCCGATACTATTTCTACCTCAAATTTATAAGGCACCAACTGCTCATTAACGTTAGCCTTCTTATCCACCATCATGCACCTGAACGATGAAGATACGAGTGCTCCATTGATATTAAAGGGGCACATTATCATTCCCACACAAGGATTCTTCGATCCAATCCACTGCTGGACATTTGACTGAGTTTTCAGGTCTTGATGTGACGGCTCCGGGGCAAAAGTGGGATGGGAGTGGAACCAACCTAAAATGTCCAGCTCTCGTTCATGGATTATGTCCGCCGCTTTTGCTTGAGAAATAGGGCACATGTCGCAGTGTACAGCAGAAGAAGCCATATTCAGTGTGGGTTCATAATGGGTTATTATCAGGCTGGAACTTTCTTGAATCCAATAACCTGCCAGGAGGCCCATGACTTCCGTTAGCGATTGATGAGCATGGAAATCCATAATTAGAATGGTCGATAGGAGGACTTTAATAAGATATGGTTGCTAAAAGATATGATTTAATAGAACTGTGTTAAAAGTTATGACCACCTCCCAAAAAATAATTGGTCGGCCATCAAATATAAAATTTCTACATTTACAAATAAAATAAAATCTGTTTTAATTTACTTACTGGTTTTTGTGGAAAGAAAGGCCGACAGTAAATCAATTGAACTCCAGGTTTCTTAACACTCAATCGTTGCTTAGGAGCAGGTTCCTCGTTAACAATCAAACGGTTGATAACTTTTCCTCTCTCGTCATGAACTAAAGTGCAACCACCTTCTCCATCCTACAAAAATAGAAGTATTTTAATCTATTGCAAGAGTCTGGAGAAAAACATTTAATGGTACTAACATGTGCGAGTTTTTTCTTAAATCTTTGCCGGGCTCTCTTGTCTCCAAATTTTCTTTCTATGTTGTCCCCAAAAGAACCCTTCTTCTCTTTAGAATCTGCCTTGGTTTGGAGCAAAACTGGCAATGGTCTTGTATAAACAACTTCCTCTGAATTAAAAAACCGAAATAAAATTTTCAAAAAAAAAAAAAATACATTCTTAATTTTCACTGCAATGAACTGACTATTTTTAGAGCTAAGAAAACAACGCTTACCACATCCAAAGTTGATAGCTCCTATCTGTTCCAAAAAGTAATGAATGCGACTAAAAGTATTCACATCACCACAATTCTTCAACCCATACCGACTTGGTGTTTTCTTGAGATACGTCGGTCTTTGAGAGTACCAAATCTTCAGTATATGGTTTCTTATCTGGAACAGTTTTAAGACTAGACTTTACGAACCATAACCCAGTGTCGCTTTTACCTTCAAGTATCTAGCAGGTGTTTTGGAAGTACTACCTCCGAAGAAATCACTATGGAATGCTTTTTCTACATCTATAACACCATGAGTAGGTAGAATTAACTCAGATTCAGGCACTTCCAGGTTGTTAAGTAATGTTAAAGCAGAATCATCTAAGGATCGTGCATTAACCTCCGGCTTCAACTCTGATACCATCTCATTCCTATTTGGAGTACATTGTGGGAAACTTTCGAGAGCCAGTTGACTATGTTCATCAGAATCCTCTATGTCGATGTCAGTATCTGAATCATCTTCAACTTTCTTCAGCTTGATAATCTGTTCACCTTTACAGATGGGCACACCCAGGCCTTTCCCAGTGGTAATCTCGACGCTTTCGTTATTCACCATCCGTATAGCTTTCTTATTTACATTATTGTTAGTTTTATCTGAAAACGTTAATCTTGTTTTCACTTTGAACTTAGCTGAAGATTTTGAGGGGCGTCTTAAGTTCTCCGTGGAGGGACTCCTATTCGGATCGGAAGGGAACTTTCTCCTCAGCTGTTGGTTTGGAGATATAGTCGGTTTGGCTGTGCTGACAGCAGCGATCACCTCCTCAATGCTGGCAGGAATCTTAAAAGCACAGATCGAGATTTGGTTAATACAGGAAATAATTCAAAGGTGATTAGAATTTTAAAGGTAAGTTATTTTAAAATTTAACAATAGTTTTCAAGTATGACGCTTTGCTTTCAAGTATGATGCTGAATATATCTTCAAAACGGTACCGGCCATAGTGGTTAACATATTAAAATACTCATTCAGATACAAATATATTTCAGTACGGTAATAATGTAGTGTCATGTACAGTACTTATGTTTAAAGCAAAATAATTTTTTCCCACAAGTCCCAGAACACATAACGGTGATGGTACTACATGGTTAGCATATGTGCATAACAGATTTACCGTTGCGCCTATCGAGAATACCTATCATTGATGGTATTAATGAATCGATATTTGTGGCAAAATTATTAATACAAATTCATATGCTATTTATTACCATGGGAACTGTCAGCTATGGCTCCATTTGCAATGTGCATGACTGGACAAGCCTACCATCCAATATTATGTTAGGGAGCATAAAAAAGTGAACGGAGACAAATGAGACTACAGAAATTGAGAAAGTGCATAGTACAAGCGTTTCAATCACGTTCATGCAAAACGAAAGAAACAAAACTAGACTTCACCATATGATCCCCACATTGCCTACCTGATTGTCATCCAAAATATCAGCCATGAGACCCGCTTGGGCGGCCCCTTCGGCACACCCGTCCTTCAACTCTAGATTTCCATGATACTCCAGATAGAAATTCTTCAGGTAATACTTGACCTCCGCTGCGGTCCTCGAACCTATAAACTGCGCCAACCTCACGTTGCTCTTCCCGAATATCTCGATGCCCCTGACTAGCAGGTTCTTCTCCTTCTCGGTCCAACCGCTCTCATCGGTTATGCTGTTCTCCGTTGAGACGTGCCCCATTGGGTCCTGCTCGGGTCTCTCGCTTACGCCGCTCGTGTTGTACCAGTTGTCCGGGTCCGCGCTGGGCTTGTCCAGCAGCCACTGTGGGTGTATGGTGTAATCACAGTTGAGCAGGTCCCCGTTTTGAGATATCAATGAGGAGCTCTCGTACCTGAAAGAACCAAGTTTGCATCTTGTGTATGTATATCGAGCGCCTATTTACCCCATCGAACCGTTGCGGGACAATAAATTGCCTAAATTGAAGTCGCCGAGGACGTCGATTTCGTCTTCGTCGGCCATGTTTACTGTTTAAAACATAGAACGTATACTTTCAGCGTAAGTAGCATAGACATATTAGAGTCGCCAAAGCCTAACCTAACATAACCTATATGTTTTGTGCGTTAACATCAATGTTTTATGTTGTTTAGCTGATGTCTAAAGCATGGCGCCTTTTAATATTTCGAAATTGTGGTTTAAAGTTCTCAAACACTCAACAAATCAAGTACTAACTACTCTCTGATCATGGACGATGCTAAAGTGACTACATGCGACTGGTGTTTGCAAGAGGCGCGAGTGCAAACAATCCAGGAGAAGTTATGGCAATTCTGGAAAATAATTAACACAGAGGTGAGGAGTACTTCTCCCTAATGCTTAGCATTTCTATAATAACTTATTGCAATTTGCACTGAAGACCGTTACTTGAATTAGCTGAAAAGAGGTGTATGTGTATATACCTGGTTGTTATTATTAAAATATGAAATAAAGTCGTATTGTTGATGGATACTATTTATTTTTTGATGGTTTCTAATATCTTTCACAATTAATTATTGATCGTGATATTTCCAGCTGAAATATATATGATGGGGATCCCTCATTTCCATTTAAATCTGGAAATTTTTCCTTACGGTTACTTGCTCCTGAATAAATGCATTTTTCTATATACTTGATAATCCCCTTCTTTTAATAACTGAGTTAATGGATGACTTTGTTGTAATATACATTCTGCCATGAAGTTAAGTGAATATTTTAAACATAGTACTTACATTGGTGATTCCACATATGCCTTGAAGGTAATTCCACCTTCCATAGGTACCACCACCTACCAAGATGAAGGTACTTACATTGGTGATTCCACGTATGCCTTGAAGGGTTAGAATTGGTGTAAATTTAAGATGACCCGTTGTTATTCATAGGACTGTTTTGCATTATTTCCAGTTTTTAGAGAAGGTTCGCATTATGCATGTAGAATATTAGACATCTGTGATCCGATAGTACTTGTATACAGTATTAATATTTTATTTTCAAATTTGTTCATTCGTACATTTAAAAAATTTCTTGTTGAACAGACCGACTGCACTCTCACATACGTATACAAGTTTTATAGAGACTTACGGTTATATCATGGCAAGCGGTAATGTTTCCTTCATTTCTTAATGTGACCCAGTGCTGAATCCAAATCACAAATTAGATCACAAATATTCTCCAATCCGACCGATATCTTTATTAGATTATCGGTGATGTGGAGTTTATTTTTGGTTTCCTTTGTCAAGCATTTGTGCGCCATTATCGATCTGAAAATATATCACTGAGGATGTTTCTATAATGTAAACTGTAGTTATTTCATTACGGAATAGAAATGGTGCTCTCATTGCCCCCGGCTGCCTCACTTAAGGTGAAATAGTTCAATTCCTCTACTAATTTTTGAGACTCTTTCAAGCCTCCTTTTATGTAAAAGGAGAAGACGCCGCTGTGACCGCAAGCCTGTTTTTGGAATAGCGCGTGTTGCGGGTGGCATTCCATACCTGAAAGGGTCCAGAATTTCAACAGAAAAGGTAAATACAAAACAAAGTTTGTCGATCATAAGTAACCGAGCTGTGTCATTTAAAGCATCAAAAGGTACCTGGATGTAGAATTTTTTCTACTGCAGGGTGTTTCTTCAGGAAATGTGCTACCGTTAGACCCTTTTCGAGGTGATCCATCATACGAAGCTGCAAAGTCTTCATCCCTCTTAACACCTGGTAACAGTCAAAAGGAGCAGGGACCATACCTAGGACTAAATAGGTATATTATAATACAGTAAACTTGGCGATCAGCGAAATTTTTTCGCGCCCCTTTCTGGATTGCTATATTAGGATTCACCAAGCTACGGAGTATAGTATACAAACTATAAGTGTTTTGTTTTTATATATTTTAGTACTTTAATTACATTGTATAATTGTACTTAATGCAAAGGAACACTTTAAACGTAAACTAGAGTGACGTATACCTCGCTACATCATCGCATGGAGAGGATACAGCTGGCGACATAAAGCTTCGTGAATCCTTGTATAAGAGTGAAGATAACCACAACAGTTTCGAAGTCCCGATACTTACTGATCTGCGTGAAATACAACTGCTGCTGAAACTTGTCATCTTTCATAACTATGCATCCCATGAGATTATCTGAATGACCGTTGATGTATTTAGTCACAGACTGACAAACTAAATCTGCCCCTAGTTCCAGAGGTTTTTGTAGGTATGGTGTTAAGTATGTATTATCCACCGCAAATGTAATACCACGTGATTTGGCTATCTCTGCGATCGAGGGGATATCTATTATTCTCATAGTGGGATCGGTGGGGTTTTCTGCGTAGAACAACTTGAATCGATAAAGGAAACGGATTCAGACTTTCTTTAAGATGGTTCTAAGTTGGCAATAGAATTACAGTTCATTCAAAACAAATCTGATGTGTAGTCATTCATGGAGAAGCTAACACTATTGCCAAGGTTTTCATAAGGTAGTGAGATCGAATTTGCTTGAGGTCAGTGACACCTCCCCCTTACTTTTTTGGCACATTAAATACTCACGTAATGCATTCACAAATACTTCTATTATTTAACGTTGCCGTATATTATATGAAGTATACTCTGTCTAGCGAAAAATAAAATTGCTCATGCAAATGTGAAGGACATTTTGGTAAGAAGGTATCGTAAAAGAATTTACCTGCTTCAAACTACGCCTCTTACCTGTTACGAGCAATAGCTGATAGCTGGGATTTGTAGAAATCTGCCCGCGTATTTAAGACACTTCCCCCTACGGCGACAATGGCTACTAATCCTTTTTGACCTGAGAAGTCATTTCATTTTTCGCTGGAGGAAGTATACTACATCTTTTCTAGTAAATTAAAGTAATCCTTTATACCTTTGTGTTCTCCCTTAAAGCCGAACAGACCGATTTTGTGTCGGTAAAATCGGCAAAGCTGGTGGATATTCCAAAATTCTTTACAACTCTGGTAAAAACGTCGAAACTCTCGCTGTTCATCTCGTCACAGGCGAGGACGTGATCCCCCGCTTTCACTATTCCGAACATTGACGTCAACGCGCTCATTCCCGAAGAGAAACATAGCCCTGCTTTGCCAGAGTTTAGTTTCGCCATTACCTGTTCCAGTACATATCTAGTGGGGTTCTGCATTCGACTGTATATAAACTTCTGTAAATGAAAGGTAGTACTTAGAAATGCACGCTTTAGATCAAATGGTTTAGATCATTGGTAGTAGAAGCAAACATCTGCAGCGTGGATAAATTAGTATACTTGTGAGAAACAGTATATAGTTGGTCTGTTGGATTGACTATGACAAACGTTTGATGTTTCATATTTGGACATTACACATAAAATGGATTTTTCCTGGGGTGTGTTCAACCCAGCTTTTAAAAAGTTCAGCTCTGCTGTCTTGATGTCTTACCATACCATTACCAAATGATGCGTGTAACACCATGTTTCATCTAAATAAGCAACAAAACAAGACTATGTGAATTATTCTAGTAAAATATATAGCGAAAAATTACCTCGGGCTTCTCTGGATTATCAATATGGAAAATCGTGGAAAGAACTAGATGTGGCACGATGGTTTTGCTTTTCCATTGGTTCACGTCATGGCCGTAATGAATACACTCGGTTTCAAATCCCTTAGGGAATGGTAAAAAGCCTGCTTTTGAACCCATCTTAGTGAGTGCGAACCACTTGAAATTTTGGACACAACATAATAATGTCACAATGACATAATTAATCATAGGAGGCATTAGAATACATGGTTAATAAATGTATTGTACAATAACAGAAACCTTGACAGGCTCTACACTACCTACTGAGTCGTTAAAAACAAAACAGACGAAATAAATACAAAAATGTATGCAACCAATTTTCTACATAAAAATGTCATCTATTTCCTAATTTAAAGTATAAATACTTGTACCTAATTGTACAGTTAAAAAAGATAGGAGTAGATAAATTCAACACCATACACATATTTAGTCCAATCAATACTAAAATCGTGGTTGGATTCGTTCTCGAATATTTAATCACTGTTTCTTTGACCCTGTATTCCTTTAACCTGTAATATTTTATAAGTTATCTAGCGAAAAATGAAATGACATGTATAAGAATGTATGGAAGTGTCATAAAAGAATTTACTTGCGTGGAACTTTATCTGTTACTATTTGTCCAGAGAATTCATTTCATTTTTCGTTAGAGGAGGCATACTAAAGGAAATTTGGTGTAAACGCACAATTTTTGTTACTCTTTGCTATAGCTAGGAGTCAATTGATGTAATAGGACACCCTATATAATTCACTCTACATATTCCACAGTCTGCATACATATGATCAGAGTCGTATTGTCTTTTTTGACAATCTCAAAATTTCAGTACCGTACTAAAATATTATTTATATAAAATGGGCGAAAAAGAAGGCTATTTACCATTCCCGGATGAATTCCAAACGATATGCATCCACCATACCAAAAAATTAACCAAAGATGCTAAACAGGAAAAATGTAAATTCATTACACCGATAGTACTATCAAATTTTTGTAAAGGGGAGACGTTAGGAGGTGGCAGTCACGTAAGTAATTGACGCCTATAGTCAGTCGGCATAATAGTATTCATATAATATGAATGAGAATGAAAGAGATGAATAAATATTCATCTCTTTGCTCTTGCTTCTTTCAGGAATACGAGAGAGGCAGAGTGATAAACCCTACGAGATCCGTCATGGAGAATCTCTTCACTTTACTAAATAAGACCAAATTCTCTCTGGCCTTCAGTTCCGGTATGGGAGCCATAGCGGCCGTATTGGGGTTACTTAAATGCGGAGACGAAATCCTATGCTGCGAAGACCATTACGGCGGTACCAATCAGATCTTACTCCAGATGGTACCGAGGTTCGGGATTAAGACGAACTTCGCAGACTTCCAAAAAATTGAGTGCATCAAGAACGCAATCACGGAAAAAACTAAGGTTGAGAGACAGAAAATATGTGCAAGTTTCTTATTTCATAAAGTATACCGAGTTAATCAAGTTGACTGCCTAGCTTATAAGAAAGATCTTAAATTTCGTGGAGTTTGATAACCTGTTCAAGTTGTATTGAACCGGTAGTACTCCTTGGTATACTTTTTCTCAATTGAATCAAACTTTCTTGGATTTTAAAGCTCTACTCTAAACTTGACAGCTGCAAACTGTTCATGCATGCAAATAAAGATGTGTTAAAAGTCTTCTTACCACTGACAAATTGTTTGGGAATGTAAATCAATAAATTCAATACGTTAAGCATGTTCCCAAAAGGGAACATGCCTTTGAAGAAAGTAATATTCGAAGTAGTAAGTCTCTCTTGTAAAATTTCTATAAAACGTTCATTAGACCATCCCTTTTCGCCATTTAACCTTCATTTTAGTTATTCTGGATCGAGAACCCCACCAATCCCAGACTGAAAATCACAGACTTGAAACTGTGCGCCGAACTGGCCAAACAGCATAACATTATAACTGCTGTAGATAACAGTTTCATGACTCCATACCTGCAAAGGCCTGTAGACCTAGGTATAGACATCACCATGCAGGCAGTGACTAAATTCATGAATGGACATTCGGACGTTATAATGGGATCGTTAAGTACAAACGATGAAAACTTGTTCGAACAGTTGAAATGGATACAGAGAAGTAAGTGAGAAGATAAAATAAATGTGTGAGTGTTTTGGGCTTTCAATTCAAAGCGTTTGTGTGTATTTATCTTAGCTCGAAGTGGTGAACATTTTATTAAACCTCGCTATATGAAAATGAACATGACTCCATTTTTAGCTTACGGTGATCCTCCCTCTCCCTTTGATTGCTATCAAGTCATTAGAGGTCTGAAAACGTTACCCATAAGGATGAAACGTCACCATGCCAATGCCACGAAAATAGCTTCATGGTTAGAAAAACATCCAAAAATTGAGGGAGTATTGCAACCCGGTAAGAAACTAACAAGAAGTTTAGTATTAAGAGAAGAGCATTACGGTATTGTTGCTCCTGTACTACGCTTATCCTACATTTAATTTTCAATATGAAACTGTTTGTGATAGAAACTTAGCACTGTAGCACTGACTATTGGGCCTGCAGTCAAAAGTCACAATTCTTCAGGAGCGTTGTTGTATGTCCTCCATAAGTAGAAGTTATATTCTGGTAGAACCCCATCCTGCTAAGTAAGAAGAATAAGGGTAGACTTGGCTGACTAGTTAAACTGAATAGCAGAAACTGAAATCGGCTGCAGCCCCAAATAGACATAGCTAAGTTTCTACCACAAACAGTGATTAGCCAAGACTGCCCACACTTTTCTTGTTTTAATTTTTAGTGTGTTTTAAGTCGAAGCTCAGCGAATTACTTCAACATGTCTTACATAAATATTATTGAATTGTTCTTAGGCATCCCATCGCACCCGATGCATGAACTCTTCAAAACCCAAGCCAGCGGCGTGACCGGTATGATATCGTTCTACGTGAAAGGCGATGGAAAACAAATGATGGAGTTCATGAGTAATTTAAAAATATTCTGTACTGCAGTCAGCATGGGTGGCTACGAGAGCATCCTTCAACCACCGTAAGGGAAACACATCCGTCGCTCTATCCCGCATGATCGTATTTGCCTCATTTTTAGGTTCTACCTGAGCCACAAGGCTTTCCCGGAGGAAATGAAAAAGCGCCTGGGATATACACCAAACTTGATCAGAATGGCAATAGGGATAGAGGATCCCGACGATCTGATTAAGGATCTTGAACAGTCTTTGGCGAAAATACCCTGAGTGTCAAGAATTTTTAAAGTCTGTAGTTTTAAATCCTGATTGTTTACATACGTGAAAATTATTTTATGTATCGATTATATTCTGTCATTCCATTTTTTCAGAATTTCACATTTTTGTCCCTTATTTTGTGTTATTTATGAAGAGTGGTTTCGCACAAGATAAGCAGATAACCATTCTAAAAGTAGATCTTTACATAAACAGAGTTCAATGTTATTTCTTCTCCCTAAGGCCATGGATAAAGCTCCTTAACGCCTTAAGCCCTTGGAGGGTTGCGTTTTGTTACATGATTAGTTTCCTATTAGATGTGCCTAATTATCGTAATTTTACTATGTGCTAATTTCAAACATGAGTTAGTCACTGTTACTAAAGTAGTTTTTTATCTTAACGCTGAGTGTTTCGCGCGTTTCTCCCTTAATACCTATTGCAAACTTCGGTAAGAATTATTCTCCTCTGGTTCATAAATTGGACACCTTGGACCTCTGGTCCACATTTAACACTTTATTTAATTAACATATGAATAACTACGTGCCTATGCCTTTATTTTATATAATGTTGTGTTGTTATGTCCCTCAGACCTAATTGTGTGTTCCGACACGAATTACCATGGTGATCACGGTGGTTGTCAGGATGGTAGGGGCGTAATCGATAGAACTGCACTGGGAGCTTTACTCTAGTTTAATTCTACAAGTGACTGATCTTACTTATGACCTTGGCGACAGTTTCCAAACTTTGAAAACCTACATATTTCCTGTAGTTTTTAAAGCATATGACAAGCTTGTTTCCTCCGACAAATAAATTATGTGCAATAACAAAGTATTGTTAGTAGAATTTAATTTTACAAGACAGGCAATTTAGACAACTAATTAGGAACTTCCTATTTTACTAAGCGATTGTTCTAAATCCTTGATTAAGTCATCGGGATCCTCTAATCCTACAGACATCCGAATGAAATTTGGAGTGTACCCCAGCTTTTTTTTCACCTCGTCAGAAACGTCTTTGTGACTCATGAAACCCCTAAAACATTAACGTCATAAATTATAAAAGATAATTTCGTGAAGTTAACCCATTTCTTACGGAGCACCGATGAGACTCTCGTAACCACCAAAGCTGAAGGCAGTATAGAACAGTTTTAGATTCTTTATAAATTGTACACTATCTTTTTGACTGCCTTTTATATAGAAACATACCATGCCTGCCATACCACTAGCGGTTTTCTTAAAGAGATCATACTGAGGATGGGAACAATGACCTCAAAGAGAAAATGTTTCTTACTATCAGTAAATTTAGATTTTGCACTTTTAAAATGGAAGAGAAACTATTTACCAGGAAATATGACGCGTTCCACCTTTGGATGGTCCATCAGATACTCTACTATCTTCATGGAGTTGGTATAGTGACGTTTCATCCTTATAGGAAACGTCTTTAATCCTCGGATTACTTGGAAACAGTCAAAAGGTGAAGGTACGTGTCCAAAATCTGGAAAATAAATAGTTTTGTATATATTTAAGTTAACATATAGTAATTTATTCTTCATACGTGTTTGAATAAACTTCAATTTATCATTCAACTCTTCATTATTAGTGGAAACGGCTCCCATCACAACGTCAGAATGTCCATTTATATGTTTAGCCAGGGCCTGTACAGTAATATCTATACCTAACTCTGTCGGTCTTTGAAAGAGAGGAGTCAGCAGAGAATTGTCCACAGCGGTCATTATCTTATTTTTACGACCAATCTCGGCTACAGCGCACAAATCGAAGATCTTCAATTTTGGATTGGTCGGATTTTCTAACCATAATAACTAAAAACAGAAAAATGGAATGAGCGAAATAGTTTTAAATCAAAAATTGTGAAAATGTTCGACATCCTACTTTGGTGTTAGAAGTTATGCCTTTCTCAACTTCATCCAGATTTTCAAAGTCCACAAATTGAGTCTTCAATCCATACGCAGACATCCCCTTTACCAATAGTTGGCGCGTCCCACCGTAAAGATCGTCAGTGCATAGTACTTCATCACCGCATTTCAACATGCGCATGACCGACATTATAGCTCCCATGCCGGAGGAGAACAGTAATGAAAATTTCGTTTTATTTAACGACGCCATCAAACTCTCCAATAGCGATCGAGTAGGATTCGTTACTCTTCCTTGTAAATATTGCTGCGCTCCTCCTGCATTGTCTTCTTTGTACAAGTTTGATAGGACGATGGGGGGTAATATGGAACATTTTTCTTTACGAATTTGTTTCGTTACTGTGCCGACATGATGTATGCAAAGAGTTTCGAAGTTAGGCAATGGCACGAATCCCTCTTTTTCGCCCATAGTTTCAAACTACTAAAATTTTGAACTGAATTATCAGCACGTTGTCAACTTGACACATCATTCAACTAAAAAAATTATGTCACGAAAAATTCCTAAAGCTTATAAAGAATAGAAAAACTTTATGGCAGGGTTTTTAGTGATTTATTCAGAATAATTTGAAGTAGTTAGATTTTCTGAAATGCCTGCTCCAAATCAACGATCAAATCCTCGACATCCTCGATACCGACAGAAAGCCGGATTAGGTTATCGGTGATTCCCAGTACGTTTCTATGTTCTGGAGGCACCGAAGCGTGAGTCATAACAGATCTAGAAACACAATCGAAGTCAGTTAATTCAAGATTTAAAACCAAGAGCAATAATCAAACAGTAGTGATTCTAGCCCAATTTACTATTAAATCACCTTTACCGATTTCATTTCATGTAATTTATAACATATTATGGAACTGCTAAACGTTGTTGTTAAATTCTCCATTACCTTTCTTAAGCGAAGCATGTCCAGACAGCAAGATCTGCCAATTTCACAAAATAAAAATCCTCTTAAAAGTTGTGATCAAGTTAACTGTGTCTTTGCAAACATAAGTGAAGACTGTACTAGATTACTAAAAATGAAATATTTGACACAGTTTCGGAGACTCGCACTAGAACTAATCGTCGAAGAATATTTTGTTTGTAAATGTAAAAGGTTGCCCAGAATCCCAAAGTTGGCCATGTTAATGAAGGAGAAAACAAAAGGGACTCTATAGTCTTGTCAACTATTTAATGTGAATGTTGAAATGGTTCCACGACCGGTTTCGGCCACTTAATATGCAGTTTCTTAGTTATTAGGTATTGAGAATATTGAGGTCTCCTTTTTTGTTCCTCCAACCCTCACTGTGATTTAAATAATAATGCATTTGTTTTATGTTCATCATATAAACCATGTTGATTAAATCTTTGGTAAGTCTTTACTTACGGCAGTTCAGCGAGACTCTCGTAACCTCCCAAGCTCTCTGCCAAAGTGAATATCTTTAAAGAACTGAGGAATTTGCTGGATTCTTCTAGTTTTCCTTTGATGTAGAAAGAAAAGACGCCACTGTGGCCGCAGGTTTGCTTTTTAGCTATTTCGTGCTGTGGATGAGACGGCAAGTCTACAAAATTAAACAAAAAATTGTGATTTGAAATATTTATGAACAAAAATACCAGTTTTTGAAGTGTACTAACCTGGATGCAGTACTTTTTCTACTTTGGGGTGTTTCTCCAAATAATTGGCGACTACTAAAGCGTTTAAATGATGCTGCTGCATCCTTAGAGCCAAGGTCTTCAGACTCCTGTTCACTTGATAGCAATCCCAAGGAGATGGCACAATACCCATAGCTAAAAATATGGTCTTTGGTAAACCATCAACTACTTTTAACAACCTACCATTTTGCAAGAACTTCAGCTGTTCGTATATCTCCTTATTGGACGTTACAACAGATCCCATGATGACATCAGAATGACCGTTCATGTATTTAGTAAGAGAATAGACGACCATGTCTGCTCCAAGTTTCAAGGGCTGTTGGAGATACGGTGTGACAAAAGTATTGTCCACTGACAGAATTATATTGTTCCTTTTGGATATTTCGGCACAGGCTTGTATGTCGATAACTTTCAGGATGGGATTGGTAGGGGTTTCCACCCAAATGATCTACGAAAGAGTGAAATCTCATAGAAAACTAATAAATGTTCTTAAATGGAATCTTTTTAAACTTTTAAATTTGTCTTAAATCATTGAATAGCTTTCAGGGGTCCTAAAAGCTAAGCATTGACCGACGTTGCCCTTGAATTATTGCTGGTCTTGCTTACTTTGGTGTTTGGCTTGATAGCATTTTCCAAGTTGGAAATGTTCGTCAAATCCACCACCGTTATTTCTAAGTTGAACCTAGTGGCCACTTTACTAAACAGCCTGTAGGTACCGCCATACACATCATCCCCTAGAATGATATTATCCCCAGCCTGGAATAGTCCCAGGATCGCAGTAGTGGCTCCTAATCCAGAGGAGAAAGTTAGCCCGTATTCACCATCGTCCAGTTTCGCTAGGACTTTCTCCAAAACTTCTCTGGTAGGATTTCCGGACCTCCCGTATTCGTATTTCTAATAAAACCACGGCGTTAGAGTGGATGAGAGACAAAATTTTAGCAATTTTTACTTTGAAATTGGCTGGTCCGTATTGCTTGAAAGTGGTTGATGATACTATCGGAGTCACTACAGCCATGGAGTCCCATTGTTCCGGTTCCTGAGCGTGGTGTATGGCTGTAGTCGAGAAACTTTTGGGATAGGGTAAGTAACCGTTTGAGTCGCCCATTATTTTTCAAATTTGAAGAACCTAAAAATAAATTACTATTGTAGTCCTAGAATACATATGTTGTAATATCTTTATTTGTAATAGTAATTAATAAAACTGTTCGTTAGAAATTCTTTTAATAATGATAATATACTTTTGATACATATTTTTTGAAAGGATGGTGTATGACACATTTTTTTAAATTTGGCGGGTTTAATATTCAATTCCGCTGTGTACGCTTTTACAGTTTCCTGTGCTGCGCTTTTACTCCTGCACCAAAGCCTTTCCGCTAGTTGAAAAGGCAATAAATAGGTTATGTTTGGTGATTTTGTGTGAAATAATTATTTATGTAAGTGAACTTCCTTTTAATTTACTTAATAGTCATGACATTAAACGCGTGTAATGGCAATTTGAGCGTCGGCTAATTTATGGGGCCCATTATTAAAAGCGGTTCATTAATCGATTATGCGAATCATTTAATTCGGCGTTTCAAAGTCTATTTAAATAACGTCATTACGAATTCAATGTTACTTAATTTTATTTGTACTTTTCTTCTATCTTACCGGAAAATGCTTCCACCGCCAAGGTTTTCTGCGAACTGGTGGGGAACACAGTGACGTTCGTGTACATGATGCAAGAAATATTTCATTGCTCGATTTATGTGAGATGATTTTAAGTTTTTATTTATAAAATTGTGATATTAGGAGGTTATCTCTTGTAATTAATCTTAACAAACACCATTCTCCAATCTAGACTATCATTATTTGCAAATTGTTGTATCTGACCTAATGGGGCAAATTTTTAATACTCACATGTTTGAGTAACAGTCCGTTAGTTTCATAGTGTGAATCCCTTAAAGTAAAAATTCTTATGGACGTATAAAATGACATGAAAAATACAATATATTTCAAAATCTCACTACCCAACTCAGTACTTTTGCGGTCCTGGCACTTTTGCGTTTTGTAATTTTTCATTTCTTTATTGGTCCAACACTACACAACAATATAGAATGATCTGTGCACAAAGCAGTCAGCTAGTTTGTTTCAGATGCTCACTGCTTCTTGATACACTTCTCACTTTTTACTCGCTCAAAAAATGGTAAATCCTTGGTTTCGCCATGATCTATGGGATAAAATTTAGTCCAGATATTGTGTCTCATGTCCACTTAATGGATGGTATCACCATACCATAGAAAGAATACACACTCTGGCTCCCTAAACTGACTCTGGCTGAGAGCTTCCTACAGAACATAGATGAGATTGTTATGGTGTCTCTTACCGACTCTGGCTGAGAGCTTCCTACAGGACATCGATGAGCTTCTTATGGTGTCGTCTCTTTATGGAAGTTGGCTATCGTTATAGCTATTTTTATTTTTGACGCTGCGTCTCTGAAAAGTTGGAGGAATGTGCATCCAAGCTATTCGCTTAGATTTCTTAGCCAAGACATAAGTCTTCTAGCATACTGTAGCTCTCCACGCATAATATGACCGAGATATGTTGATATGTTGAGATATGACCGAGAAATTTGTTGAATATTTGAGCAAATGCTTTTTAATCTCGTACCATTTGATTAGGAAACCTTTTGCAATGTTCTATCTAGATGAACACTGTAAACCCTTAAGGGAGATACTCTAACACCAACATATAGCACTAAAATATACTCTACTATGTAGTTATTCTACCACACACTAGTTCAACGAAACGAATTCTATTTTATAGACAAGCGCCAATATTACAAACTCCTCACCAGCCAAGAATCCACAGAGAGTTGACCATCTATAATATAGTGATCTGTAGACTTTACTTCAACATTCACTTGTAATTTTGTTAAAGTATTTTCCATATTTTTACAAAATTTTGCCTATTAAATCTGGCGTTTCTGTTGTAAAATCTTATGTGAATCAAGGAAACAGTACAAATTACAAAACGTTTAAAGCATTCTTCATGTCGTCAATGAGATCTTCAATATCTTCAATGCCGACAGAGACTCTCACAAAATTATCTGTTATCCCTAAAGCAGCCCTCACTTCTGGCGACACCATCTCATGACTGCCATATGCCCTTAAATATGAAATAATCAGTATTATTTATACAGACTCAGCAATCCAAAATTATGCGCTATTAATACATATCGCATATTAGCAAAAATTCTGATATGTTACCGATATTACTTACGGTACTATTATAAGGCTTTCGACTCCCCCCAAACTGTTGGCAATCTTAAAGTACTTCAAAGATTTTAAAAACTTATCGGTATCATCTATGGTTTTGGTTGCTAGGTAAAATGAGAATATGCCACTGTGACCTGATGTTTGTTTTTTGAAAAGCTCATGGTGCGGATGGGATTTCAAACCTGAAATTAAAAAAACATCCAGTTAGAATATGCTTTGACTAGGTATTTATGGTACAATCAATTGAAATTATAAATATGAATACCACTCAAGGTATTGAATTATACGGAATGATTTCGGTTTTGAAATCCTGTCGCAGTCGTTAACACTTCTTTCCTTACGATAAGTATGTTTTAAGTATGACGTTTTGTCCTAATTCTAATTACCTGGATGAAAGACTTTTGTGATTTTCGGATGGCTCTCTAGAAATTCTGCCAATGCTAACGAGTTTCGACTGTGTTGTTTCATTCTCAACGATAAAGTTTTTAGACTCCTTGTGACTTGGTAGCAGTCGAACGGTGAGGGGACGATGCCTGTAGCTGAAATGTATTTGAGTATTTCATAAACAGTGATAGAATTTTACGTGTTATGAGTTTCAGATGCACAGAATCGTTTTGCTCTGATATAAACAACACAAATTCAGAAAAAAGATCTATGGTTTAATTTTTTCTGGTATTTATATGGACAATTACATCAGAGTAATTTCAATTTAGTCCACTATTGCTCTCTATAGAGGCGGATTAGATATAGAATATGTATCTTACTACTAATTATAGTGCAGAAACAAAATACTACTCACATCCTTGAATTACATGTAGCTTAGAATAAATGTCCTTATTTGATGTGGTAATGGCACCCATTACAACATCAGAATGACCATTCATGTATTTGGTAAGAGAATACATTACTAAGTCGACACCGAATTCATAGGGCCTTTGTAAATAAGGTGTAGCAAAAGTATTATCTAATGCAAAAATGATATTGCGTTCTTTAGCTATGTCAGAAATAGCTTTCAAGTCGAGCACCTTTAGGGTGGGATTCGTTGGAGTCTCACCAAAGATAAGCTGTGAAAATACAGAACATGTATAAGTGAGTTTAACTTCAGAAGCTTTGACAAAAAGTTATTTTGTATGAAACCTCTATACGATTATGCTTTTTTAACAATCTTTTGATTAACATGACACGTTTATATAATTTTGACTCACTTTCGTGTGAGGTTTGATAGCTTCTTTCAGCGCTTTTAGGTCGCTTAAATCCACATATTTCAAGTCTATGTTGTAATTTTCAGCCGCTTGGGTTGTCAGTTGGAGTGTACCTCCGTACATGTCTGTGCCAACGATAATACCGTCCCCACTTTTCACTAGATACAAAAGGGAAGTTATAGCTCCAAGTCCTGACGAGAATGTCAAGCCATATTCGACACCATCTAGCTTAGCCAGGATTTTCTCCAGTACTTCTCTCGTTGGATTTCCCTCTCTAGCGTATTCATAAGTCTAGGTAAGAAAATTCCTCGTTAATTTATTTCAGGCGATTTTTCGTTCGTACCTTGTGACTCCTGGCATCGTATTTTTGAAAAGTAGTCGACGTCACTAGTGGGGCCACTACGGCCATCGAATCCCACTGTTCCGGTTCCTGTGCATGATGTATAGCTGCCGTCGAGAATCCTTTGGGATACGGTCTGTATCCTTCCATCTTGGTATTGCAGTTATGAAGATAATTTAACTCGGGCAATAAAATGTACTATCTAATTCTTACAAAATATGTGGCAGATAAAGCGAGCATTAATAGCAATTAGGAGTGCGATAAAGGAGAAGTGTTATCGATTTTATCTATGGCCTTTGAACGAAACTAAGGATGCCAAGTCGTCACCTTCCTTAGGAAGCACATTATATGAGAAGATTTTGGTTAAATCGGCATGAAATCACCTCTAGTATTTGTGGGTTTCTTGTCAGGAGAATCCTGAACACCCTGTATTTAGCATAATTAAATAGCATGGTGATGGCCTGGTAAACTTCATGTAAAGACTCATAATTTTTATACTTTATGACGAACCGCTTTGTGTTCATAATTAAAAAAGTTTTTTTTGGGAAGGAAGTACGAGATCAGCCCCACACTGGCCGTGCTATTGGGATTTTTTTACTGTACAGGCACATTTTGTGCCAATAGGCACACAAAAGAATAGATTTGAAAATAACTTTAAACAACTTTTGCTGTTAAACAGTTGGCAACGTGAAACCGTCACGTAATGATGTTGATAGCACGTAATTTCGTGTGATTAATATATTATCGTGTTCCGATAAGGAGCATTCAACGAAATTCTCCGCATACAATCGTGGAGTCCGCCTCGTGAATTTAAAATTTCCCGCCGCAAAATACCGTGTCGAGAGTGGCCGGACGACCGAGTGACATATCCGTCATGCGTGCTGCCGAGTGCTCATAAACTTCCGGTAAACATTTTTTGTTCGTACGTTGCCGAAATAATGTATTGTATTAATTTCGAGTAAGTAATAGTTTTTTCGAGAGGATCGTTGCGTTATCGCGATTAAGGCCGCGGTCGAGGCGCTATGCGTATCGTCTTAACGCTCGCGTGGTCGAATCGTGTCGGATTCTAGCCGGTAGGTTCACAAGAGGCGTCTGTCCCCCTGGATTCGATCCCCGATTCAGATCACCTCTGGTAAATCTCGGGCGTTGCTACTGCACGTCCGTGTACAGAATTAGTCCCACTAGAGGGTTGACCATAGGTGTAGGGAAAGATATTTCGCCTGGTCGCCGATCCGCGATGCAAACGAGCCGAGGGCAGCCATTATGGCGGCGTTCGATTTCATAATACACTCGTTGCGGATTTTTTTACCATAAGTCGTTCTTGTTCCAGATGTGGGTACGATGGTTAGTTCGTAAATAGTACGCTTAAGGAACGAAAACCGAGGGAGAGAGCGAAAGGGATTGTAAGTTAAACTAGGAAGATGGGTGTCTGCGACCTGCAGGCGTTCCTGGAGAGTCCCGGTCTCGAGGGAGGAGCCGTCAACGTGGACCTGCTGAAGATCGCCCGGAACGTCACCCAGAGACATCAGCCGCATAATACCAATAGGAAAATCCGCCCGATAGGTAATAAGTTGAAACTCATCGTCGATGCCGAGAACTGCCTCGACCGGTTGTATGGAGGATACTTCTCAGGTAAGGTTTCATTCTGTATACTGTTAGGTTTTGCTTTGTCTCTGCATTCTAAAGGGGCCACTAACATTCCAACACTGCATTAGCGATTTCGTGGAATGGAACACATGTTAAAACCTCGCAGTATATAGTTTGTTTTCAACCCATAAATATGGATGAAAATATACTTTATCTACCCCAAATTCACTTGAATTCCTGAATGATTTTTCTGACTCTCGCCATCCTTGTTACTATGTACATTGTAGACTCACTGGTTTATCTGAGGTCGAATCGTATACTGCTGCCAACATTATCTGCGGTCAATCATTATCATCCTTATCTCTTTCTTATTGGCGCAAATGCAAATTTTGACCAATGTTTGCATTTCAAAACACAATATGGCCCATCAAGAGCATTTTACGACCTAATGGCAGTACCCCAAGCCGTAATGTTATATTAATCATAAAACTCCCCAAAGATAAATTTTCAGAAAATCTGGTATCCAAACCACATAATTCGCACCTTGTTTTGAGTGCTGCTGAGTGTTTTTCCCTATCTTTTTCGCATAACATTCGATAGCTGTGACATGCCGTTTCCACCTCTCCTACTGTAAACACGTCCAACACCGTTTGCTCGTCTTTCCCATTTGTGCCTTTCTTTATTTCATGGAAGTAACACCTACAAGGGGTTCAATCACGAAGAATTGGCAGTACGACTCAAAGCTTATCCCTCTCGCTCCATGTCCACCGCTTCCTTTTTTTAAAAATTGGTACCGTCTTGTTTACTGATCTTCATTCCTTTCACATAATCAAATTTATGTATTATGTAACCTTATTAGGTTTTAGTTATGACAGTTTTATCTATAAAGCTTTGAAAAGAACTCCATTTTTCAATTGTCCCGACACCACCGCAATTAATTTTCTTCGATTTGTCAGATTGGGCCTGCGGTGGCCAGTGGAACCGCATGGTCCAGTTCCTTTCGCTGCTGACTCGTGCCATAGAACGGGGCAACATCGAGCTCGCCGTCGTCTTTAATGGGACCATTGAGCAGTGCCGGATGAATGAATGGGTCGCCCAACAAGGGACCATTCGTCATCATGTTGGTATGGTCCTGAAGCATATCAACACGAAGGGTACGCCGCCGCCGAAGGTCTGGTGGACCGCCCCGACCTGCCTCCGAGGAGCCCTCAGGATGGCCCTGAGACATCTCGGCGTGACTGTGGTGAGAATAATGTGCTGAAAAAAAATTCGTTGATTCGTAATGTTTTCTTTAATTTGCTAAAAGATTTAGCCATGTTGATTAAGGAAAGTAATGGTTCACATTGGTAATGTCAACTAATTTTATCACAAAATATATATCCTATCTTTCGGCTTGCGTGCTAATAGCCTTTATTGTCTATTTCCCTATTACAAGGAGTGAATGCTTTAAAATGTTATGTAATGAGAGAGAAGCGTGGGTGCCATTAAGGGTAATCTGTATTAATTCGCGTATGTTAAAACTTATTAAATTTGGTATTTGATTTGTAAAGGGGACATTTAAGCGACTTAGTCTATGAAATAGGCTTTTTAAGTGATGCTATAAATTTAATACTGGATTCAAATTGTGAATTCGTTTCATTCCATAAACATTTCCTAAATGATGATTAACATCTTTCGGGTCTGAACTTAAGTCTGAAGATCTCATCCCAACCGTCTGACACCTTTCATATTTACAGTTTTCTTTACTTGTCACTTTACAATTATTAATTTAGTGATTTTCTTTAGATGTGTACAATGGACGATCACCATCAAGAGGTGATCGCCTATTGCCGGGAATATGGTTTTCATGGTTTATTAGCTGATGATGCTGAATATGCAGCATTTGATCCGCCACGTTATTTCTCGTCTGAGAATCTTAAGTTAACTTATAAGGTATACGATTAATTGATTGAAATATTACATGTTTTTCAATTACATTCATTTTGTAGGGATCAATCGAAACCAAAGAGTATATGATGAGCGAACTTACAAAGACTTTGAAGATTACTCAGGAACAAGTTTGTATAATGGCTGCATTGCTGGGTAATTTTCTTTTGCCAGAAAGTGATCTCCAAGATTTGTATAAGAAGCTTGGCCTGTCAAAAGCAGAAAATGTAAGGATGAGTACCATTTCAAATAGAAGTTATATCTTGGTTTTTTCTTACAAATATGATGAATAACATCTTTCGGGTCTGAGATTTAATTCTGAAGACATCTTCCCAATATTCTGATTAAAATTTGATCGATACTGTTGTATTGTTAAAACGTTTATAGAATTTAAAAGTCTGCATTAACTTTTAGAGCACAGATGATAATGTAAGAAAACTGGCGGAGTATGTAAGTACGCTACCGTCCCCTTCGAATATGGACTCCTTGGTGATAACAGTGTTCGGCTCTCTAGATGATAAAAGGGCGTCCAAATTCAGGCAGTCTGTTCAGTATTATTTAAATGGCACCGCTAGTGGATTTCTCAAGTATTGTCCACCTCCGAGTAAGAACGTTTATACCATCTTAGTTCACGTTTCTGTATGTATATGTTTTAGCCAAATCTAAACCTAAGAAACACCAACCTCCGATACAGATCGATACCATTTCTAATTCCAAAAGTGATGACCAGGATTTAGATACTTCGGGTTTTGCATCGGAAACTACCGAACAAGAGGTAAACAGTTTGGCGTTTGTTTTGTTTCAGGTTTGATTTTTGTCGTTTTCACTTGCAGCAAGAGAGCCTACAGAAATACAAGCAGGCGACAGCACACTCTGTGATTGATGATTTTGAGGGTTTAGACACAAATTTACTGAAAAATGTCAGTAATGGTAAGAATCTGACTCAATCATTTCAAGTTTCTATATTATAAACCTTTTTTCATAATGGCATTGAGTAATACTAAAATATTTCAGATGATTCTTCGCCATCTTCAGACTCATCACGATTCAATGGAATCTCAAATGGTTCTGCTTCCTCAGCTAAACCCACTTGTAATAATTCTGGCAACAAGGTCAATCTCTTGGTAGGCACGAGCAGTTCTACCAGTAGCATTCCGTCGTCTCCTAATAATTCCCATTCATTTAGTAAGTGGATCATTACAGGAAATCAAAAATGTGCCTCGTTTAGCTTGAGTTCGGTAATTTCGTTTTCCCTGATACACATTAGCATTTTTCATTTGCTTGCAGTTCGCTTAAATCCGGTAGCTCCAACGGTTTCCCCCGATGTCCTCCGCACAGCGTCCCTCCGTCATCAGAAAGGTCTGATGGCCCCTATGATCTTGCACGTCCTGAGCACTCAGGAAGTCAGACTCCCGTGTCTGATGGAGGACGAGAGTAACAGAGAATTCCCTCCCATCCACGACATTTACCGACCATTGAGGCAGAGGGTGTACGCCGTTCTGTTCAATTTACATCATCTGCGCTACGTGCATTCCAAAAAGAAGGGTAAGAGAATAGGGCTGATTGAAATATTGATGTGTACATGACAAAAGTATGAGACAGGATTGAAAACGTTTGCGTATTTTGTTCATTTTCAGATTCCGGTGAACTGTCCGAGTCCTCTCCGCAGCCAGATATCTTAATCAAAGAGTGGATCTACAGCCGATCAAATCCGTACCAACATCCTGAGGAGATTAAAGCTGAACCACTGCCATGGGCCGTCCCGACGCTCCAGCGTCTATGGTTTGGACCGTCGGTAGACGACAAGAGACGTCGCATGCGCGCCCTCCTTTCCTGCCTCAATTCTGATACTCCTCTGATCCTCAACACAGCTTACGTTCCTCAGCATATGCTGATAATGGCGTGTGTGTTGAGGTACATCATGTCGCAGGAGAAACCGATCATGAGGAGGCACGAGCTGGATGCTTTCCTTTGTCATGCTTTTAATCCGAATTTGATGAATCCCCAGTATCTCCAAGAGCTGACGGTGAGTGCAAGTGTGGAAATTGTATGGAAACCGTGCTATTGGTAGTGTTTGTGTGTCGGTTTTTAGCTAATTTCATATTTAGCACTACTTCATAAGTATGTTAAATAAGTAGAGCTGGGCGAGAAAAGTTTTGTGCTCGATAATCAGTACTTTCAGGGAACAAATTTCCTAAGTCTGGTAGTTACGGACAAAACACAGTTTGTATTTTATTTGAAATGCAAGTGGTTTCATTAATGATTTTTCAACAGTTATGAAACCAAACTTTACGTTTTCATTGTTTGGTTTGAGACTTGGAAACAGAGTTGTGAGATTTCCACCGCAATCGTTCATAACGACTTCATAATATATTTGTACATTTTTTGTTTGAGAAATAATATGTAGTCATGTATGAAAAAAGTTAAAATGTACTGTCTGTATAAAGGAGAAATAGGCCAAACGTGCTTTTTTAAAATAAGTGATATCAAGAATCAAAACAATGGTTGTCTTAAAGAATCAATTAACATTAATATTGATCATTTTAGTTGAATATGGTGACTAGTCGTGGCGTCCAGTTGGCCGCACTTTTTATGAAGGGCGTTGACATGGCACTACTGGCTAACGACGCGTGCGGCGCTCCTCTGCCATGGTTAATGTGTTGCCCGTGGTTGTACTTTGATGGGAAACTGTTCCATTACACCCTGACGAGATCGTCCCATGCCAAAAACATCCTCGAGTTATGCGAAAACTACATAGAACGCGTCGTCAAGGTGGAACGTATGCGTAAGGCTGTCCTCGAGGGGTTGGACGTGAAATTCGCCAAGGTGCCCATGCCGCCCTTCACTGGAGGTAAGGAAAACATCTAAAAGTTCCTTTTTTTCTAGGATTGAGTAACCGGCATTATGTTTTGAAAATGGTTTGAGTGTAAAGATGTTTCTAATTATTGCGAATTGTTTTGAGGGCAATCACAAGAGCACTCACGTCTCAGGGGCCTCAAATTTATAATTCACAATGTCACAATTAACTTATGTTTAATATCGATCACTTTTTCCTTTTTAGCTCCCTCGATGTTACGAGGCGGTTTACCTCCTCACTGTTTGTCGACGATGCAGCTGCCTTCGACAAGGGGAATGTCCACTCCTTTACGTCAGCGCGCCCCCATTCCGTCTCGCGGGGGCCAATTGCAGGTCGCGGGCGTCGTGGTCGGCCAATGGGGCGCCAATTACGGCTACCAGAGGCAACAGCTAATGACTAGCCCAGGTTACCCGGTCCAGGGGAGCGGCGGTGGTGGGGGCGGTCACGTCGGCGGCAGAGGAAGGGGAGGAGGCGGCATGAGAGGTGGCAGGGGCGGAGGGGGAGCTGGTGGTGGTGCTGGCCAGGCGAGAAGGCCCGGGCCCCCCAGTTTCCCGGTGAACACGAACAGGCGACAGGTAATGACGATTTCGTTGGTTCGAGTTCTCTTTGCATGGTGAAAGAATGGAGAATTATTTTCTTCTCGGTGCGTCTGTTGCATGCTTGACTTCATTATTTTCTTAAATCTGTCGAGGCAGCTTGGTTTATATTCTCATGTAATCAATATAATATGTTTCTTGTAGGCCAACAAAAAACGTAACACTAACAAATCTAACAAGGGACAAAAACAGCAGGGACATGCTTTAACAGTTAAAACTGACAATGGGTATGTAATATTTATTTACTTATTTGCACCTTACGTGGTGTTAAGGAACGAGAATGTTCATGTAAACCCGTCTCGTAGCCCTTTGCATTCTGAATATTTTTTGACGCTTTTCTTTCGAGTCACTTTTATTCAACTCTTCGGATTTGGCCATTTGATGATTTATTATTGATACTATTTATGCGGTATTTAAATTAATTGTGATGGTGAAATGTTGTTAGTCATATTTTTGATAACTCCAAGGGCAGGTTCAAGAAGTATCCTTTGCAGTTATTACTTTAGTGATAAACTAATTATACACAGTTAATTCAAAACATTTTTAAGCTTTATAGTTTGCATTAAATGCAATCGTAAAGATCACTTCATTGAAAACATATTTGTGAATGGATTATACTGAGTACGTGTGTACTTAATGTGTTGAATAAGGCTTAAGATCATTTACCTTGAGCAAGTTCGATTTTATTAATTTGTAAATAAAGTTATTATTATTTCGAAGCGAAAGCATCTGACACAAGTAGGCATTGCTTGAAGAAGAGATTTATGGCATTATTATATGGAAAAATGCGTGAAGTCACGATACAAAATTGGAAACAGAAAGGTAGAAGAACTAGACATAAACTCAAATTATTAATAGTGTTGTTCATTGCTTGTAAATATGAAGAAAAAAGCTTTCAAAAATAACTTTGGTTGGCTATAACTTGCTTTGATTAATTTCGCCATAATAACTCCTAATATTTTGAATGGGTACGTCTTTATTATAGTTGATACTGAGGATCACATATGACCCTGTTCTCTTTGAGTAAATCTCCAATACAGAAATTGATCTTAGCTGTCATATCATTCATCATACAGACTATCATGTACAGACTACTAATCGGTGAGTTTATCACTGAGCTATTCATTCTTCCACTGTTGATTAATTAACTCTTGATGATACTTTCAAACGTGAGTCAGTTTTCATGAAGTATACCTGTACGTTTTTCTAAAATCGCCCCTAAGGTGTGTATTATTTGAAGCTATCTAAATTCAAAAATGATCCAAATCGTTTGGAGGTATTTTTGTTTATGAACGTTGATGAATTTATTTTATGTAATACATAAAAATATTGATTTAATTAATTGTTTTATTAAATTACAAATCAGCAAAATTGATTTTTGCATATGCTCTATGCTCGAATGATATTCCCTCACATCAGTTTTGTAGACATTTTACTAACCGCCTAATTTCCTAACCTAACCGCATACAATTTGTATTTTGGTACTGAACGAAACTAATACATTGTCTTGCATTAGTACCACAATGGCAAACATCATTTTCTATCAGTTCTATTGAGGAGCAGAATCATTGAAACTCTTGTAAATATACCTTGAATTCAAAGGGTTAACTACGCAGTTTACTGGACTTGTAAAGGAGTTAACGAATCTTATTTATTTTCTGCGTGTTGTTTTGCAGAGACGTGCCAGTGAATGAGGTGATAATAGGGGAGGACGGCTCGACGACCAGCCTGGGAGGGAAGGAAGGAGACTGCATCAAAACTCTGGAGCACAAGGGCCAAGGCGACGCCCCTCCCTGCTGCGTGGAAGTCTCTGCGGAGTAAACGGAATAGAAGATAAAACGACGCATGTAGTAGTTGCCCGAGTGCATCATTGTGCAATGTTGGTGCAACTGCGAGACGATTCATTGAATTCTTTTTTAAACCTTTTTGTTAAGTCGGAAAAATACTGTGCGACATACTCGAGTGACTTTATTGTAAAGCTCAACAACGATAATTGAACTAGAAGATGGCAGTGTTGGCACTGGCAGGCATGTAACGTTTTTTAGATGAAACAATGAAATATTGTTCATTTCGGTATTGATTTTTATATTACTTTATACTATTATTTTTTTCGTAGTAGGTTAAGTCGTTTCCACAGGGTCAGTTCGAGGAGAGTCGACACTGCTTCCCTCCGTGTTCAGAACGGTCTGACTGATTGTTTGAGAGCATATTGTATATTTTTCTATGTTTGTTACAACTGTTGATAATTATATATTGACTGAGAGGGCGCTGTGAGCGCTCACTGTGATTATATTTATGGTATTTATACGTTAAGGAAGAGATCTGTTAAAAAATTTTTGAAGAGGGTTGGCGCGACCCTATAGGGAGGGTCGCGGAACGATCGTGGAACTTAAATGGTTAAGTGTCGGTTACAGAGATGATGGTTCGCTATATTTATATATACACACAGATATATATACGATCATTGAATTTTCAATTTATAATTGGGATTCGTGCAGGATATGTTGGTTTGTACCTATTGGGGAATTTTTATGGGGTATTAAATGTCATGATTTATGTAAAACTGTAAATTGACATTAAAACTTCATATATCGTTGCGAGCTTGAGTTAATTCAAAGTTTCTGAAGCATATGGAAAAAGTTGAAGCTTTTCTTCGACAATTTTTGGAATATTTCGAGCAAACCGACGGGTGCAAACCATTCGTAAACTAATTGAGGATTTACTTGTGTTTCAATAAAAAATCCTGTTGTCATTGAAGTAATTATGTTGACTTTATTCGAGATTTATTGATTAGTATGTAATTCGGGCCTTCGATTGTGTGATTGAACTGAAATACAAGTATATCCTCAAGTATAGGAGTAAAAACGTTTTGACATTTTTAAACATAACAATTCAAAATGAGCTGATTGAAGTATCAGTTTCGAACATTGCCCAGATATGTAGGAAATTAAAAATTGTTATGTAGGTGCCGTAGGTACGTACGCCGTTCGCGAAAGTCTGTAGACTTTATTTTATTGTAAACATGTAAAACCCAGGCAGTTCTTATTTCAGAACGAAAAATAAAACTTATGAATGATGGGATGTAGGAGAAGCGCAGACTTTTCTCCTTTTACCAAATTTCTGGAATAGTCCCGATTTCGCGCTATTGCTCATGGGAGACAATATAGCTTTTGAAGCCACAATGAAGACATTATTCTCAAAACAAAAGTATATAAAAATGATAACGTAAAATGGATCAGAATAGATTCTCGTTGCTTACTAAAACAAATGGAAAAAATGTAATGAAATATAACGATTTTTCAATACTTTTAAGTAGCTATTTAATTATCTTACACAATGTAGTTCAAGATTTACAATCAATTTTAGCTCACAAAGGATAAATATAGTATAGTGGTTTCTCCGTACAGGACGAAATTCTAGTTGTTCATAAATATGTAATCCTTATGTTGTAAAATTGTCGCTTTTTCGTGTCAGTTCGATGATGAAGGAACATTCGCAAACATTTTCCTTGAAATACTACACAAACTTGCTTTTTAAATACTTTTTCTTTTTAGTTATTAAGCGAATGTAACACACTTTGAGAGGGTCTCGGTGTTTCAGTAATTTTGAGCGAAATAAACCTCCTTTTTATTATGGTTTAACAATTTATAACCTATATGATAATGTAATCTAATGCTTAAACATATTTAGATATTTGGAATTGTAGCATAAACTTTTTCATTTTTTTTCTTTTTACCTTTTTGTTTTTTAATCTAATTCACTACCCACATGGTGTATAACATTTTTGTATTTTTTTTCTTATACGTGTATATTGGCTCTATGGGTGAGAGGGCATCCATAACTATTTAAAAGTATATTTAATTAGAAATAGTAATCGTGATTTTGGAAAACTTGGGACAATATTGCTCCTGTGAACATGAAGATATATTTTTTCTTTTTCATGAAATTTTTTAATAATCCACAATATTGAAGTAATTAAAGTGCTTAAGTCTATGCTGTTGTCTTGATGTTCATTCTGAAATCACTGTGAATGCAGTTTCACTTTTTTTCTCGTAAAATTAATTAAAAAAAAATGAATTTAAACAACCGTTCAACTGTTAGGCAGTTCTCGAAAAAATGGGCAATTGAACATATTGAATTTAATAAAAATGAAGCTGGCTGATATTTATGGCGGAAAGGTATAGTTTCTATGCAGTTGAAAGAGTTTGTTTGATATATAATATACAATTGAACCATTCTTTATTTTTATTTTATCCTAGAAACCTTCAGAACCAGAGGTGCCGACCTTTTCTTTCAAGTAAGGTTTTATATGGTTTAAAGGTTTATTTTTGTCACGTCATGTATTGGAACTGTCTTATGGTAATGCATTCAGAGTCGAACCATTTCATTACAAATAGAAATACCCACCGTTTCCATTAAAGCTCACGAAGGCTTTATCAAGGGGTTCCAAGGGAGACTGAGAGGACCCATTCCAGGGATCAAGTAGTAGGTTTCGTCACTGTCAATATTACTTATATCACCCATTTTGCCTACTACATTTGTTTATACTGACAAAATTCCTTCCTTCGAGATTTACCTTGGCTTTAATGCGGCAAAATCTGTCTAAAGGCTTCATTTTGCCTTGTCTTAAGTAAAATGACAACCTAATAAAGCTTAATAGCCAATAAATAAATAACCAGAGATGCTGACAGTAAAGAATTAGGAAAAACCAGGAAATCCTCGGTTCGGTTTGGTGGAAAATTCACGAAGCTCCCTGTAAGGGGTCTTTAAAAGTTTCCCTTTAATGGAAACGTTGGTATGTATAGTTAAATGCACTGAACGACGAAGAAGATGAGAAGATAATAGATGAAATCGAGGCCATCGAGAAGAAACGGGAAGAGGAGATATACAGAGAAAGGAACAGGACAATACGGGACGAACCTCGACCAGGAAATCAAAAGGAGCATAAACGAGGAGATACAGGAAGAAAAACTTCACTGCAAAAATTGCCTTTGTTTCAGGGACGAAGACAAATTGGAAGCGTACGCGGACAGGATGGAAGAGCGATTGAAGATTGACGAAGACCTGGAAGACGACATCGACTTTGAAGAAGAAATGGACAGAAGAGCGGCAAGACTCAGGAGAAAGAAAGAAGATGTCGAGCCAACCACGGGAAGGAACAACCAAGAAAGAAGGGAATAGGACGAAGAGGATAACCACCAGGAAGAGGACAACAGCCACTCGTGGAGGAAGAAGACATAAAGACGGAGGGAGAAGTAAGGAGCCAAGGGCTCAGTTTTGGAGGAGATCGCAACAGGAACACGTGTTAAATGCATAGCGTATCCAGTCTTATTTGCCAAACTTACGGATATCTCAATTTATTCTAATGAAAGAGAGTACTAAAGTTTCATGATTTTTGAATATTATATTGGCCCTTTTACACAACTAACCATTATACCTGATGGAATTTCCGAAATTAATCTTATTTTTAGACAGATTTTTGTGAACCAAGCCATTCAGGCCCGTCGAAATCGCCCCTTTTGTCGCCGGGACGCTGCTTTTGTAATTTTCGAACGTCGACGCAAGGATTAATTTAATAAACAATGCGGAAGGAGAAGCCACCAAAGTCCGCCATTCCAACAGTGAAGAGAATCCATCTAACCGTTAAATCAATAAAGTACCACGTAACGGACGGGGCTGACGTGTCTTTTCCACGTAAAAACAGGGTGAAAATGTAGAAAATTTTGTAATTCGATTAGCAGAGAACTATAAATGAGATATTAATTAGAGAAAATGGGGGGTGGGGGTTGATTTGGCAAGTTTTGAATGTCTACACCAATAATGGACGTGGAATGAGCTGTTGCTTCTAGGCCAGCTAATAGAGAATTTTTGTTTAATTCACTTGCATAGCAAACCATTAGTGCAACTATTTCTAAACATCCTGTAGATAATCAAAACCTAAATGCCAGACAAAAATTCGGAATAGTTTAGTTGTTATAATCAAAAAACACCCAAAAATGTGACTTGTTTTTGGTTTTTTGATTATATAATGGAAAGTATTGAACGACTCGCGTTACTGTCAATAGAACATTTGTAGAGAATTGAAAAATCTTTAAAATGGCGTTTTGTAAACTGCGATTGGACCATTTTTAGCCGGGAAAAGCTGGAGAAGCTGTAAAAATGACTTTTTTTTTAAAAAAATTCATAACTTTGACAATTACTGACATTAATAGATGATATTTTGGGAAATGGCAGTTTTGTATGTGTACTTAAGTCAAGCGCAAGATGACATTTATCGCATAAATAGTTTTTGCATAACTGCAATATATACCTTGCAAAGTGAATTCTATTAACGGTAATTAAGGTATTTTAATTTTCTCAACGGATTCTAAAAGTATAAATCATTGGTTATAATTCGCTAAATTTACATTTTTGATAAAATTAATATAAATATGTTAAAAATGTTTATAAACATATCCACCGTAACTAAGTATCTACTTATAAAGATAATCATATACCTATACGACATATATACTCATAAATTGCGTAGTAAATCTGTGTGCAGTAATTCATAATACCATTGAATCTCCACGTTACGCTTTGTTAAGTCATGTAACGTGCATGGTTTATAATCATGTTATTGTTGGGACCCATAATTTGAGCTGTCAGCCGCAAACGAACGGACTTTACGATGTTACTTCTTACTAATTATGTATTAAATTTGATTTTTATGCACCACCAATTGCCCTGTAATTAGTTTCTTGATAGGTAACAAAGCTACTATTATTATTATTATATTTAACTGGTGTGTAATTAACACATCGACTTATTTTATTTTAATTCCATTTCGAACGAAACTAACCAGATCTCGATAACTAATTACTCAGCTGGTCATCGACCATTCTCCCGGTTGTTATTTTCTCAGGGGCGCTCTCGCCTAAATTAAACGGCAAATTTGCGGTGTTAAATATCACAAAGGCGCGTGTCGGGGCTTAAGGGCGCGCACCCTGAACAAACATGTAACGAATTGTTTGGCCAAGTGCCTTCCCTACGACCCCGGCGTATCGTTTTTTGATCGGCGATGTTATCGTCGATCACGATCGGCCGAATTTATTCATGAGCGGTCCGATCCGGTCAATATTGACTCAGCACCTGTGTTTGCTCTTGGGATTTCGTTACACCGCGGATTTAAAGCGGAGTGGGCGTCGTTAGGGTATACCTGAGAGCACTTGGTACACGAGGGAAAAATCTATTAGTAACTTTGTTTTACTTAAATCTTCCTATAGGTTTCCGCGCATTGATCCCGTAAAAATCGATATTTTTATTGGCTTAAAATATCTCAAATGTTATGTAGAATATGCCAGAAAAATTTCAGAACGATATCTTAAGTAGTTTTCAAATTATAACGTAACATGCGTTGCGCGGTCGCTGCACCTGCGCGCGCCCTTGAGACGCGCTCGCATTATTATCCCTTAGCCCCATTCTCAACCATTTCAATCGACCCTTCGAGCGTCTTTCCCTCACATTTTAGTTTGGCTTGTAGTAAAAAAATTGCCGATTAATCTGTAACAGTTTTGGGTATCCAAACTTTAAGCGCGTTTTTCTCGAATAATCATTTTTTGAGACTGAGGGCCTGATAACTCAAAAAATAATCGTCCTACCTATCTGCAAATTTCAGGAAACCCATAATATTGTAATACCTAGAATATGAACCTAAATGTTCAATAAATTTCAACTCAGAAACTTGAGAAAAAGTGGGCCAAATTCGAAATTTTTACCAAAAAATGACACTTTTTGAAAATCTAGATGTATTTGTCATAAATTTTCGTTAGTTTTATTATTTCTTAGGTTCATATTAAAGCTTTAGCATTGTTTACCAAATTCCCCTCTACCAAAATGTTGCAAGTTCACGTGGGAAATCTCTAGAACACCCGCAGATCGCCTGCCTCCGTTTTGAGACGATTTCGGAGAATGCCGATATCTCCGCCATTTTGTTTTTGATCAACACCTCCATGACAGTTTTTTATACTTCAATGTACAGTGTTCAAAGCCTATAGACTTGATAAATCTTCCTAAATAAATTTCATTCCTAAAATCGACCCTAAATCATGACCCCATTTTGTGCGTTTTACATGCATGTCTTCCCTTAAGAAGCTTAATTGTTGTAAAATTAAACTACCTAAGGTCCATCTAGTCTGAATTGGTCCAGTTAAAAACAACAGCAATAAAATTTAATAGCCATATTAACGACACACAAAGACCTAGAAACCGCTCCACAGGCGCGCCATCTTTAAAGAAATATAAAAGACTGTTGCTTGTAGCATTATCCGTATTGTGTAATAATCTCTATATCATTGCCATTAGTAATTTCGTCCACGTCGAAAGGTCTCCAAAAAGCCATTTTAAAATAATAATTGCGACTTACATGCACACTCCACTGATTGAACACGTGCTCGGCGCTCAAATTTAATGGCTGTAGTGGACCTGTCTAATTATCTATACTAATAGGCATTTCATATGTATTGAACATTTTTCCGCGCCAAATATACGGGGGAAGGTCAAAACGGTACGTTACATGAATACCCTGCTTTTGTATAGGAAAAAAACGTATTTTTTGAATACGCTCGGTATAAAGTCGGTAATTTTTTCGTTTTTTAACCGGACCAATTCTGACTGGATGGGCCTTACATGTATTATCATATTAATGAAATTGCTATCGATATTGTTTCCTCGCTCGTCTGTAATATACTAAAAGCAGCACTTTTTGTTGAGCGAATTTTGCGTTTGATCCTTCGGTGGGGTGGGCCGATATTTAATTTTCTCAAAACGTTTAAATGTGCGCAAAAATCCGATAAAGATCGGTTCTGCGCCCCTTCGGTCACGTGCCGGCTATCCGCTTACGTCCCTTATCTGGATACGCCTGTGGTAATAGAAATTCAATCGGGATAATCGTCTTTGCCATGATGTGATACGCACTATCTAATGTGGTTTGTCTTGTCAATTCTAAAATTTAACATTTATTTGAACAATACGTTCTACTATTAAACTTTTTTGCGAGTTCAAAGGAGAAATTAGGTCGTTTTTATTTAATCGAGTAGTTTTCAGAAGGCGAAGTTGCCAATAAAATAACGAACTAGGATGAAAATATCCTCTACACGTTTTAACCACAAGGGCAAGAGAGAATGCCGCGCCCTTAGAGATGCAGACGGTTTCTTTCTCCTCTGTTTAAGCAGCCTGTCAAAATGGATGGGAAGAAACGGCGGGGGGGGGGTTGAAACAATAGAGACCATACTTTTTATTTTAATTTGGAAAAGCCAGTATTGGACAAACTATTGAAGGAGCTTTCGAATGAAGACTTTGAAGCTAAAAGGACTACACCGTGGACAACATTGAGAAAATTGAATTTTTCGTGGGAGAAACAAAGAAAACTCTACCTTTTCGCAAGACATATGATATTACCATAGTTACCTAAAGACAATTAGACAATCCCGAGAAGAAGGACGACAAAATTACTACCTCCTTTTCATCAATGGACTTTAGTAAAAAAGTCTATTTATTGAAGTTCCATTGAATCTCTGAACAACTTACTACATCTCTTATACCTCTTTTCACTCATGTTACTTTTGTCATTTACTCTTTGAGTTTTTTTGGATCTTTTGAATTAATTTCATGAGCAGCTACAATTTTTTCAAAACAGTTTTGGACGCCCCAAGCAAATCTTTTTGCTTCTCCACTTTGCTTTCTATTAAAACTTTGTGATTTTTGCAATTTTACCATTTTTCATACCTTTTTTCGCTTTTACTCATACTAAACAAGTTGATGATGGCTTGAATTTTTCTCCAGCGACGAACATTTTGGAAAAAATATGAGCATCTTGTTCTACACTTCCTATCCGAAAGGAAAAGGCGATTAAAAAAAGAAATCGAACGACGTGGGGATTATTTTTCGTGAAACATGGCATTATCGATATCCTGTTTCAAAAGCGTTCCTTTCGATATCGAAAGTATCGATTTCCAACTGGCTTCGAAATTTATACCGTTTATGAGAAAACGACCGTTGAAAAAATCGATCCCATTGAATTCCGAAAAGAAAGAAAGAAAGAACGTCGTGGTCGACGACACAAAAAGGAAACTTGGAAAAGTAGCCAGATTTTCACATTACTCATGGAAAATACCCCTAACAGCCCTATTTACCCCCCCCCAAAAAAAGAGAAAACATTTTCCCTGCATTCAATTACATCCCCAATCGATACGCGTTTGTTCACTCCCTTGTGATTTAAATGCGAAGGTGTCGCACTCGCGACGCTATTGGTCGTCGGGTAGGGCGGGAGGCTCCGCCCTCTATTCCGCCACCCCCAGGAAAGGGTGCGCTAATAAAATCGATGATCCCATGAGGGAGGGAGAAGAAAAACACGTGTAGGAATACCCGGCTTCATTTTCACTAAAAATAGAATTATTCAGCCGGTTAAAAAATAAGTTTGCAATGTTTCAACTCAATTTTACAATAAATGGACTCATTTTCAGCACGCCTCGAAACTACCCCTTCTCCGCCATTTTGAAAAATGTATTTTTTTTTAAATTTCGCTTATACTTAGTCAATGCACCGACCAAATTTAAAGGGTGGAGGCGTTATGGAAACTTAATTGTATAATTTTTAATAAATCGGCAATTATTGATTGATTAAGCTCTCGCTCCATGTTTCACGCTCCTCTACTTATAATTAAATGTGTGGGCATTAAACCGTTCTTGAATGGTAATGTCTGCAACGGCAATTATATTACATTCTTTTATGCGCCTTACATGGCCCAAGAGTAAAGTAGGGTTAAGTACAAGAAATCATGACTTCTCTGTATGGCAAAGGTCATCAGTCGAAACTAATTCAATGAATTGCTTCGTATTTTTCTGCTTTGCTTAAACCTGCAATTTGGACTTTCAATTTTGTCTAAAGGATTTTTGGATGTCATCATATGACATCTAAAGTATCGAAAGGAGCGCCGTTGCGACCACTGGCGCGAGGAAATTTTATTTCCCCAGGCCCAAAATAATTTGCTAAAACATGCAATTTCTATTTTCAGTTTTGTCTAAAGGATTTTTGGATGTCATCATATGACATCTAAAGTATCGAAAGGAGCGCCGTTGCGACCACTGGCGCGAGGAAATTTTATCTCCCCAGGCCCAAAATAATTTGCTAAAACATGCAATTTCTATTTTCAGTTTTGTCTAAAGGATTTTTGGATGTCATCATATGACATCTAAAGTATCGAAAGGAGCGCCGTTGCGACCACTGGCGCGAGGAAATTTTATCTCCCCACGCTGAATTCGGACCTCTTCTCCATGCACACAAGAGACGAGGAGAATTTTTTCCGTCGTCTATGCTGCTAGAAAAAGTGTCGCTTGTCGGATCCGATCAGCTCCTTCGAGGCAAGAACATATACGAAGCGTTTGACGAAACCGTGCCGTTCGCGCAGGGGATATCGTGTTTCTCCTCCCGACTTCCTTCGTATGTAAACTCCTAATGATCTCTCCCACCCGCTAACCACCTGACCAGGTGAATTCGATACACGCAGGACGACGGCTCGAAATCCGGGGGCGCACTCACGCGTACGTCCCGGATTCGGATCGGAAAATGGGGGTGGGAAGTAAAATACTCACGGTGCTAATACTGGATTACGGATATTTTTCAAAATTCTTTCAAGGTATATTCCAAAATAATCAGCAATGTTGTCAATGCCTTTGGATTTATATGCGAAACAATTACCTTCCTTGAAGGAGACACATGGCGCAATGTGGACCGTCCCTATTCTTCCTATTTTGTAATGTATACAGGGAACTGTTACGGTAGCCCATGAAAATTTACGTAAAAGGCTTTATTTAGTGTTGTAAGTGAGTACCATAAAAGAATTTACTTGCTTCCAATGACCATTTAATAAGTTGAATTTGAATTTATGTAAGAAACAATTACCTTCCTTGAAGGAGACACATGGCGCAATGTGGACCGTCCCTATTCTTCCTATTTTGTAATGTATACAGGAAACTGCTACGGTACTCCATGAAAATTTACGTAATAAGCTTTATTTAGTGGTGTAAGTGAGTACCATAAAAGAATTTACTTGCTTCCAATGGCCATTTAATTAGTTGAATTTGAATTTATGTAAGAAACAAATACCTTCCTTGAAGGAGACACATGACGCAATGTGGACCGTCTCTATTCTTTCTATTTTATAATTGTATAATATAATATAATGGAAACTGCTACGATAGCCCATGAAGATTTAGGTGAAAAGCTTTATTTAGTGGTGTAAGTGAGTACCATAAAAGAATTTACTTGCTTCCAATGGCCATTTAATAAGTTGAATTTGAATTTATGTAAGAAACAATTACCTTCCTTGAAGGAGACACATGGCGCAATGTGGACCGTCCCTATTCTTCCTATTTTGTAATGTATACAGGAAACTGCTACGGTACTCCATGAAAATTTACGTAATAAGCTTTATTTAGTGGTGTAAGTGAGTACCATAAAAGAATTTACTTGCTTCCAATGGCCATTTAATTAGTTGAATTTGAATTTATGTAAGAAACAAATACCTTCCTTGAAGGAGACACATGGCGCAATGTGGACCGTCTCTATTCTTCCTATTTTATAATTGTATAATATAATATAATGGAAACTGCTACGATAGCCCATGAAGATTTAGGTGAAAAGCTTTATTTAGTGATGTAAGCGGGTACCATAAAAGAATTTACTTACTTCCAATGACCATTTAATAAGTTAAATTTGAATTTATGTAAGAAACAATTACCTTCCTTGAAGGAGACACATGGCGCAATGTGGACCGTCTCTATTCTTCCTATTTTATAATTGTATAATATAATGTAATGGAAACTGCTACGATAGCCCATGAGGATTTAGGTGAAAAGCTTTATTTAGTGATGTAAGTGGGTACCATAAAAGAATTTACTTACTTCCAATGACCATTTAATAAGTTAAATTTGAATTTATGTAAGAAACAATTACCTTCCTTGAAGGAGACACATGGCGCAATGTGGACCGTCTCTATTCTTCCTATTTTATAATTGTATAATATAATATAATGGAAACTGCTACGATAGCCCATGAAGATTTAGGTGAAAAGCTTTATTTAGTGATGTAAGCGGGTACCATAAAAGAATTTACTTACTTCCAATGACCATTTAATAAGTTAAATTTGAATTTATGTAAGAAACAATTACCTTCCTTGAAGGAGACACATGGCGCAATGTGGACCGTCTCTATTCTTCCTATTTTATAATTGTATAATATAATGTAATGGAAACTGCTACGATAGCCCATGAGGATTTAGGTGAAAAGCTTTATTTAGTGATGTAAGTGGGTACCATAAAAGAATTTACTTACTTCCAATGACCATTTAATAAGTTAAATTTGAATTTATGTAAGAAACAATTACCTTCCTTGAAGGAGACACATGGCGCAATGTGGACCGTCTCTATTCTTCCTATTTTATAATTGTATAATATAATGGAAACTGCTACGATAGTCCATGAAGATTTAGGTGAAAAGCTTTATTTAGTGGTGTAAGTGAGTACCATAAAAGAATTTACTTACTTCCAATGACCATTTAATAAGCTACCGCTGGAGTTCAAAAAGTTATAACTCAATAAAAAGCTTTGGAATGTAAACTAAAGTATGGATACAAAGTTTTTTTTTTTTCAGAAAATAAATATTGTAACCGAAATTATGAAAATCAGTACAAGGATATATAATAAAATTAGCATTGTAGTAATGTTATAGTCCAGTTTATACAGTTTTTGTGGTAAATAAGATTTAATAGCAGACGGACAAAAAAGCTTTGTTAAAAAGGAATCAAAGATGATAAAAACCCAAAATATAGACAAATCTGAGCTATTGCGTTTTTTCAACAATAAAAGTTTAAAAACAGATCGTTTTTTCGCCTTTTATAAGGGGGGGGGGTCATTACATCAAATTCACGTGCATTTTCGAGATCTAAAAATTTTGTATTCAGTCGAATTCGAAGAAAAAATTCGAAAACGCCCTTTGAACCTACGAGAAAATTTGAAATATGAGAAATATGAGAAAAATGAGAAAAAATGAATAGTCTCCATGGAATTTGTTTCTAAATAGTCAACTCCTCGTATAGGGAATAATTATCCCCATATTTGGTAGTTTTGAACTGTAACCCTTAAAATGCACCCTTAATTATTTATGAATTGTTTAAGGAAAATCAATATTTCACCTATTTCTTAAAGGTTGAAGCAATTTGTTGAAGGAAATCGACGCGTCTCTTTAATATTTACTAATTTTGACTTTTTGAGATTTGATTCAACAGTCTAACGAATTTTCGCTGTAGAATTATTTCGAAAAAAACTAGTTTTACCCAAATTCACCCCCATTTTTCACCCCCTTTGACAGTGACGCTGGTGTCACACCATTTTATACTCAGTAACTTGGTGAATTCTAGTAAAGCCGTGTAATGGTGCTTAACGCATGTCTACACGTGCAAAATACCGAACAATAACTTCAAATATAAAGTCTTGTATATATTTATAAAGGTGTACGTGTCTGCAAAGCACGGACAACGTCGGCTGCTTGGAAATTTTAAAGAAAAGATGAAAAAACAGAGAAAGCGAGACGGGCATCAGAGGAGAGCGCCGTGTCCTTGGCCCGCGTATCTCGTAGGCCTAAAATGACGTCCTGGAATATAGAAAATAGTTTTCAAACCTGAATAAGCTTTTAAGAATTTTTTAAAATTTTATTAGTAGTAATAAAGTAATGCTGCATATGGTAATAAAATTTTTAGGAATTTCCTGAAGCAAAGTTGCTCTGTTTAGTACTAAAAAATTGTAAAAAAATTTCTTGAGGGTTGTGTAACTAGTTAAGGGTCATACTACCTAAATAAGCCCATAGCCCATAGCCCATAACTACCTAATTAATATATAGTGTGTGCCACAAATAAAAGTGGTCATTATTAAGAGGTACCGAAGGAGGGGATTGGTCAAGAGGCAACTATTCGACGTCATGCAATTGATACTTTGTTAATAAATTTTTCCAAAGCTTTATAACGATTTTAATAATTTTTTACAATTTTATTATTAGTAATGAAGTAATGTTGCATGTGGTAATAGTTTTTACAAGTTTCCTGAATGCAACGTTACTCTTTTTAGTACTAAAAAATTGCAAAAAAGGTTCTGTATATAGTTAAGGGTCATATTACCTAATTAAGCCCATAGCCCCTAGCCCATTACTAGCTAATTAATATTTAGTGTGTTCCACGAGTAAAAGTGGTCATTATTAGGAGATATCCAAGGAGGGGATTGGTCAAGAGGCAACTATTCGATGTGATACAATTGATACTTTATTAATAAATTTCTCCAAAGGTCTATAACGCTTTTAATAGTTTTTTACAATTTTATTACTAGTAATAAAGTAACGTTGCCTGTGGTATTAAAGTTTTTACAAATTTCCTGAATGCAACGTTACTCTTTTTAGTACTAAAAAATTGCAAAAAAGGTTCTGTATATAGTTACGGGTCATAGTACCTAATTAAGCCCTTAGCCCCTAGCCCCTAGCCCATAACTAGCTAATTAATATTTAGTGTGTTCCACGAGTAAAAGTGGTCGTTATTAGGAGATACCGAAGGAGGGGATTAGTCAAGAGATTATATGATACTTTATTTATAAATTTCTCCATTTCACAAGCAAAAAGTCGAAAGAAAAAAGGAACGGAGTCCTTAACCCGACACCGTCATTCCGGTCCGCCGTAACCCTACACCGCCTCGTACCTCCTATGTACTCGCTTTATATACAGTGCGTTTCCAGAAGCGGTCCCGTAATAATGGATGACACCCTCTCGGCCGTCGAGTGCGTGGGGGAGAGACACACACACACACATCACTGGTGGAATGGGGGTGGTGGTGATGATAATCAATTGGTCACTTAGCCGCTCCATTCTTGTTTTAGCCTATGCGAGCGCGTACGTGCGGACGACGCGACTTTTCGGCCCTCGGCTCCGTGCTTCCTGGTCTTCCTGGATTCCTGGATTTCGAGACGGGAGCGTCGGGAGGGGGAATGTGGACGCCGGGGGTGGTGCGGTGATTGAGTGTCTCCTCGCGAGGATTATTTCGATAGCCGAAGAGAAGGTGAGTTGAGATGGATTTTTCAAGATTTTTGAGGTATCGGATTGATATTGAAATGAATCGAAGCTGTTCCTTAACGCAAAACATGCCATATAAACAACTATTTTATATATTATAATTAAATTTCAGGCAACTTTTATTTTTAACTGAAGTAGTTTCTGCAACCTCCCAAATTCCATTAATAAATTCCTCCTAATTTTGGAAATACACTCATATTTCTGAAATTTGGATATAAAATAATATATTAAACTAATTTAATAAAATCACATATCTTAAATATATTAACGTCCTTATCCCTAAGTGGTTCATAAATTAATTGATAAATTCATATAATTAATAAATAAATATAATAAATATATGATATTTACGTCTCATGACGATTTATTTCTGGCTGTATGAAATTGATATTATATAATATTGATTTATTTGTAAATTATTTGTTGAAAACATGTAAATCTGTAATCGCAATTCAAATATAAAAATTATAAAAGTAATTACAGAGGTAAAAACATTAAAACAAGACAAGGAGTTAATTATTTAACAAAATATAATAATTACATACCTAACGAGGGGGTGGCTTCAAAAAATCATAAGAATTCAATGATAGCACTTATGGTTCATTTGATAATAAACACCAGGTTGATTTAAGCTTTTGAAAGTATTTATACCTTCAGCCTTAAATTTAATATTGCCCAAATCGCATGCATTTCTACCTCTGTTCAAAATCTTAATCCTAATTGCAGATCAGATTATTTTTAAGTTGAGATATCATAATAGTTTAATGATATGTTTTATATATTAGCGGCGTAAAGTTGTTTAATAATACATTTACGAGGTTATAAACTGAGGGTTATGGTGTAATACGGGTTATTTATTACTGTACGAAATTGGGTTGTTGCAGATATTTATATGTACCTACTAATTTTTTGAAAAATTACTGAAAAAGAGTTTTGCGTGAACTGCCAATTTCCAGAGCTTCTGGATCACATTTTCTAGGAAAAAATTGGGTTATTTTTTAAAAACGTCTCCTTAAATCGGGTTTCCTCACTAAATCCCCAAAAAGAACAATCCAGGTTAATTTAAACCGCGGGAAACGCAAATGCAAGATTCCATTAGTTAATTGGGAATTTTTAAGATTTTTTTTGGTACTAATTACGTAAAAATTGCAGTTTTTGAGTTTTTTGCATATATAGTGGCGTGCAGAGCTTACTAAGGGAGAGATCTGAAACTCCACGTGGCGGAAACTACTGCGCATTAGTCCGCGCCTGTCGCCCTTTTTAGGTTAAAAGCTATTGTGTAAAGCAGTGGCGTCGCTTTATTTACATGCATGTATACGTAAAACAAAAGGCAAAACGCTTCGTTTACTTATTAACACTTATAATAAACGTCAAAATCTTATTATGTAATGAAGGAAAGAAAAATTCTTTCCCTTGGGAAACTGATAACTGTTTACTTAGGACAGGACGTATTTTCACAGCTCATTGAAATATTCACCATGATATTCATGAGCAAAATTTAATCTATTGATTGTTATACGAGCGTTACTCAATATTTAATACAGCATCGTAACGTAACACCAACGCGTAACAGTGTGAAAGGATGAAAGGAAATGATATGAGAATGGGGCTAAAACGTAACCTCAAAGCTTTCGCTGCCGTGAGGCTTTGTACGCCCAAGGATCCTGCTTCACTTTTGTTTAAACACTTTTTTGACGGGGAGTTTACTTAAGGGGTGAATAAGGGGGTGAGTTTGGGTAAAATATGTTTTTTTTTTGGTAGCACTTTTCAGAAAACAAATCAGAAGTTCTAGACTTTTAAGAAGTAAATGTACAACAGAATTTCCTCTTAAAATAATTCTTACATCTTACATTTAAGAAATTTATAAACAATTAAGGGTGCATTGTTAGGCTGTAGTTTATATCTAAGAAATGTAGGGATAATTATTCTCTACATTTTTACAAGCAATTTTTTAAAGGAAATCGACGCGTCTCTTTAATATTTACTACTCTTGACTTTTTGATGCTTGATTGAATAATTTTGCTACAGAATTATTTCAAAAAAACTGCTTTTATCCATTCACCTCCAGTTTTCACCCCCTAAATGAACCCCTACATAAAGAGTGTTACACAGCAGTGAAGCTGGGATCCTTCGGAGTAAAATCTTCACGACAGTAAAAGCATAGAGCATTTTAGCACCAATCCTCACATTTTATCCTTTCATCCCCTAAAAGTTGTCCTAACCCCCTTGAATGACCAACACTCAGATTTAGTGTTAGAATAACCCTCAAGATGTATTGTAAAAAATTCATCTTTCTCAAATTTTTATTCGGTTTTCCAAAACCCAGTTTGACTGTACTAAAAGTACTGCCCACATTATCTACGTAAAACAGACATACTCTTCGTATAGTTGCACTGTATTACTAATTACTGTTATTACTAATATAGATCTCTTAATGATCTCAGTTTGACTATAACGCACCTCCTACGGTTTCTTAACTTACGGTGATGTTTTGTGTTTCGAAACATTTCAATAAACCTCTCTCAAAATCTCTCCATAATCATGCATAAAATATTTATTACCGCCATATTCCCATAAAACAATTTAACCTTTATTGTACGTGTACGTAACGGTTGGTAATCCCGCCAACGTGCACAGGAGGGACGAATTCCAAGCCAGGAACGCTAGTAAAATCATTCCCTAACCACCCCCTCCTCCTCCCCCTCTGCATGTTCCAGGAGACGTTTCCAGGACGACCGATTAATACGAGTGTAGAGTCCCGGGGAAATATGGCTTCCCGTCGATAATGTGCCGAGTGTGTTGGAAATATTTTGGAGAAACAAATTTACAGCTTCCTTTTATGGTACAGAAATCCAGAGGTTTCCCTTTTTTTGATTTCATGTTGCAACGGCAAAATTTGCATGGAAGCTGATATTGACTTATTACTGTTTAAATTTAAAAGATATATGAATTTAAAAAAAAAAGATTTTTGAATGAACTGAACCAAAAATAACTCAAGCACATATCTTGTTATTTCATGCTGATTTGCATATTTCTAAAGAAAACGCATATATGGCGTGTTTTGCCTAAAATCGACACTATTAAGGTTGTTTGAGTCTAACACGACTTAACACTGAGAACGACTTCAAAATACAAGAGCTAACAGGTTATACTTCTTAAGTATATGGTATGCTTAACATGGTACCTTACGGGAGTCAGCCCTTTAAAGCATTATACCTATACTGTTAATGCTAAAAATTAACTTCAAAGTCGTACATTCGTTAATAAAACATTTTCCCTTTCGATTGATGTAATAAAAATTATTTTTGGATACTTGCATCACGAGATATAATTTATAGAGTAGCAATAGTTTGAATTTGTGAGATCAGTTGGATAAACTTGGCAACGTCTCACTTTTTAACTGCCCATTAGGAAATAGGCGAATACTGCCTGCCCCTTCGTCATTCGCGACGTTGCCAAATTTAGAAAGAGTGTCACTCATCAAATTAGAGTGACACTTTGTAGCTAGTCAATTCATGAACTTCCAGTAAAACATTCTTAACTGTTTTGAAAAGTTTTCATTTGCGTATAATACCCAAAAGTGTTTAAGTAATATAAAAAATACCTTTGGCCCTTAAGCGAAAAGCCATAAGCAAATCATTAGAGTAATTTAACTAAATGATACCTAAAAGTGCTTAAGTACTATAAAAAAACGCCTTTGATTCTTAAAAGCTATAAGCAGGTAATAAGCACGTAACAGGATTGTTTTAGATATTTGAAACGCCTATCGATTCACGTAAATAAAGCTATAGGTGGCGCCACTAGTTATCGAGAAAAAAAAATTTTTTTACTCAAAAGTGATCAATTTTTCCTTTTACAGAGAGTCTATGTTTATTCTATGTCAAACCATTGTATTTCATTTCAAAGTACATTTATCTAAAAAATTGTGCTTAACCTGTGTGATTTACGTTTTCTAAGAAAATCGACTTCGAATTTGAAAGTATAACATTCATTTTCTCCTCTTCTAATTAAGTAACAGAAACCAGTTTAACAGAAAATGTTGGTAATTACGTACGTTTTTAAGATCCATTGAAAAAAATTTAATTCAGGACCGAGTGATTCTGAAAAAATCAAATTCCAATTTTTTGAACCACAAAAATTGGAACATTTTTTTCCTTAATAAACTTGACATTTTTCTTAATGATTTCATTGATTTCAAAATAGAAACTAAAGAAAATTCATTTAAAACAGAAATTATAACTACAGCCAACAACAGAGTTAACAAGCAATAAGTTCTGAAACAATATACAGTTGATGTAGGGGGATTTATTGACTACTTTGAGTTCAAAACTTTCAAGCAGCAGCTTAGCTTTGTTCATGGAGAAATCCACAAGCATTTACCGCCAAGTATCGCTGGGCAAATACCTCAAAATCAGAATAACTGTTTGTTATTTGTTTTGGCTCGTCTCTGCATGAACAAAGTGTGCACCATTAAGTCACTAAGCCCTTAACCGGTGTTACCCAAGCAATAGTTCTAATTAACTCTATCTCTTCCCTGAACTAACGTGAAGTCAAGTTGCACATCACACGTACCCTTATCTCCATTTAAACCTCTACACTCTCCTACCCTCGTCCCCCTTTTTTTCTCCCGCGGGGGGTCCAATTTCCGCACGCACGTATACACTTTCACTCACTCGATCGAACCGGAGAATTCGACGGGTCCAAAAAATTAACTCGATACAGGTGCGCAAGATTGGTCCAACCCCTGCATCAGGTTTCGTCTCGCTCTAACTCTGCGCCTCTCTCTCTCTCTCTTCCCCAGCATCCGAGGCCCCCCCTGTAAAGATGGACGCCAGTTACGTGCCCAACAACCCCCAGTTCGGACTGCAGCTCGAATGCAACTGGAGCGCTCCCACCAATCAGACACAACAGGTGAACTATTCGATAGTTAATTTGGTGAAAATTAGGAAATTATGTGGTTTAAGGCGTTCAGCAAGTCGAGTTGCTTCCATTTTTCTTCTTCTTTGTCTTGTAAAATTTTTCTTTCTATGCTCTCTTGTAGATTTTAACGCTTTGTTGCGTAGTAAAAGTTTCAATATTTTCTTATTTTCTTCGAACTTGCTTGCGCTTAGGTGGGCACTTGCAACGACGACCTCTCTTCCTGCTGGAGCGAAGACATGGGATCGTTTTCCCTGCCGTTGGATCTGGAGCCTCTGCCCAGTTTGTTTAACATTTCGCCCTGCAGCAATGGGACCAGCGGGAGTTATAAGTGAGTGAAATTTTTTTGTAATTACCTACACGTTTTCGACCAATTTTTGACCCCTATTTGTGTGAAATTCTATTGGAGGGTAAACCACAGTTGGCAAGTTTTAACTCCAACAGCTTAAAAGGTGGTATTGTGACAAAAAGTCAATAGTATACGCTGGGATTTATAAAAATTGCACATTTTTCTTGTACTTTTGAACAATTGCCGAGGTTATTTTTCATTTCCCAATCCCAAAATCCAAGTAATTTTTAGTTTGAAACTCTATAGCAGAAAGAGGACTCGGCGCAGCTTTCCCGCGCATACACCGTTGGAAAGAGCAAACATTTTTCTACAGGATGTTTAAATTTTGGGGCGCTAACGAAGTTTTTACCGGAAATATGGGTCTCGAAACTAGACCGCGTCACAGAATTGAACTCATGTGAAATGCTTAGGCGTTATTTTTTTAATTAGGCCTCAGGGAATTTTTTCCTTATTTTTCCTGTACTCAGAGGTGTTGATAAAATTACGAAAGTGTCCTTCAAATTTCAATTTGAGGAAATTTTGAAAATTAGTAATCCCAAAATCCAAGTAATTTTTAGTTTGAAACTCTATAGCAGAAAGAGGGCTTAGCGCAACCTTCCCGCGCATACACCGTTGGAAAGAGCAAACATTTTTCTACAGGATGTTTGAATTTTGGGGCGCTAACGAAGTTTTTACCGGAAATATGGGTCTCGAAACTAGACCGCGTCACAGAATTGAACTCATGTGAAATGCTTAGGCGTTATTTTTTTAATTAGGCCCCAGGAAATTTTTTCCTTATTTTTCCTGTACTCAGAGGTGTTGATAAAATTACAAAAGTGTCCTTCAAATTTCAATTTGAGGAAATTTTGAAAATTAGTAATCCCAAAATCCAAGTAATTTTTAGTTTGAAACTCTATAGCAGAAAGAGGGCTTAGCGCAACCTTCCCGCGCATACACCGTTGAAAAGAGCAAACATTTTTCTACAGGATGTATGAATTTTGGGGCGCTAACGAGGTTTTTACCGGAAATATGGGTCTCGAAACTAGACCGCGTCACAGAATTGAACTCATGTGAAATGCTTAGGCGTTATTTTTTTAATTAGGCCTCAGGGAATTTTTTCCTTATTTTTCCTGTACTCAGAGGTGTTGATAAAATTACGAAAGTGTCCTTCAAATTTCAATTTGAGGAAATTTTGAAAATTAGTAATCCCAAAATCCAAGTAATTTTTAGTTTGAAACTCTATAGCAGAAAGAGGGCTTAGCGCAACCTTCCTGCGCATACACCGTTGGAAAGAGCAAACATTTTTCTACAGGATGTTTGAATTTTGGGGCGCTAACGAAGTTTTTACCGGAAATATGTTTCTCGAAATTAGACCTCGTCACAGAATTGAACTCATTTCAAATACTTCCCAAATTCTATTACAGATTACAAGCAATTCCTGACTCCCCTGTTGCCTTGCCCTTCGCCGCTCGTCCCTCTAATCCAGCTGATTCATTATTGGCCAGTCTCTGTATAGCTGCACCAATTGATCATGCGCGGTTCTCTTTCAAATGTTGTCTGCGGTACTACTTGGAGCTGTCATTTGTTATCACTCTGGCAGTATTGTCGCCATCTTTGTACAATATGTGTCGATTCAGCCAAGATCGTCCTTTATTGGTTGGCATCGTGAAGGTTTTTGATGGAAGCTTTATTTTTGTGAATAAGTAAGGAACTTGGTTCAGTGTGGTGTTTGTGAGTTTTCAACATTTTTGGCGTTATCGATTCCGGGAGTTTCAATCACCTCTCTTTCAAGTATCAAGGTAGGTTTATGTTCTATGGCTCATTTGGGCATTTATTTTGCTGCACTTTGTTGCAGCTCCTTCCATTTTCGTTATGCCACAGTTGCTGCAGCAAGACATTCCCAAAACAGATACGTCAAGGTTCGTGACAACTTTTCAAAGTGTCAACTGATGTTTTTGTTTGCAACTGTACATTTCCGTTTTGACACTTGTCCTAACAGCTATTAATTTTTTTTGATTCCAAACCATGTCCTTTCGACTGTTGATGCGACTCTTACCAACAAATCCCCGTAGATTTTACACATCGAAACCCACCGAGTGCGCAGAAAAAAAATCCTCCCTACTGGAGCCCTCCTGCAGAGTGGCCGTTATAACAGGGGGAGCGGAAGGAATCGGACTGGCCACGGTCCGACTGTTGCTCTGCTCCAAGGCTCGCCACGTGGTGCTCTTGGGACTCGACGCGGACAAGGGCCTCGACGCCGTCAACGCTTTGCACTGTTCTTTTGGTAAAAACAAGGCGACTTTCATGAAATGCGACGTGAAATCCAGGACCGCCGTGAACGAGTCCCTGTTAAAGACCAAAAACGAGTTCGGCGAAGCACAGCTGTTCGTGAACTGCGCGGGCGTGTGGGACGAGTCGAACTGGAGGGCGCAGCTCGAGACCAACCTGATAGGCACCATCAACTTCACCCTGGGGGTGTTGAAGACGTTCGCGCGCAGCACGGGGATCGTCGTGAACCTCGCGGGCGTGCCGGGCCTGGAGCCGTTCCCTTCGTCCCCTATTTACTCCTCGGAGAATTCCGCCATGATCAGGTTTACCGAGAACTTGGGCCATCCCGACAACGTGAAGATGACGGGGATGAGGTGCGTCGCGTTGTGCACCGGGATCACGAGCTGCACAGAATTCCTGGATAACGTGGAGAAGAGGATGCCGTGTCCGCAAATGATGAAGGGGGTCCAGGATTACATGAAGGAGGCGCACAGGCAGAGACCTGAGGTCGTGGCGAATGCCATCTTAGAGTTAATAAGGTACGCTCCTAGCGGGACAGTTTGGGTTGTCGAAAGCTCCAGGCTGCATAACGTCAACGTGCCCAATTGGAGGAAATTCCGCACACTCGTTGCGCAGTACACCTGAGAGTACCTAGAATATTTAGATGTATCCAAGAGTGTTTCATATACACAGTAGTTTATTAAATAGTTATACATATGAGTAACCAACGTTTTATTCACGAATGGAAGTATGGGGAGTAAGTTTCTTTGAAATTCCTTGTTGTTATTTCGAAGCACCAGGCAATTTTTCTATAGGAATTCTGGTCTGATGGACACGTGTTGGTTCTAGTGCAACAGTAACACAGTGTTCTGTAGAATCAAGAAGAGCGTGAATAGAGCCCCTAATGACTTTACCGGGAATTGAAATATAGAACCTTTCCCCTTATAACCCAGGGAGAGACTGTGGGCAAAAGTCCATTGGGAGATGAGGAATACCTTAGCTGCGAAATCTGCGATAGTGGTTCAGCTTGTCATCCAAGGAGCTCTTCAGGGCAGCAGTTTTCAGTCAGGATTCTTTGAAGTAAGCACAGCACGCTAATGGAGATGCAAGATGAAGAAGAAGGTGATTAGGAGAGTGACCACAAAGAAAAAGTATTGGTGTAGGTGTATAAAATGTCTGCTGTCTTTCATTCATTCATTTAGCAGTTATTACACAAAACTATTCAACAACGAAATGCAACGTACAAAATGGCCGATTCCTTAAGTAAACGAAAGGAAGAGGACCGATACAAACGACAAAAGAAATCCACCAAGATTGGTTAAGCAAGTGCCACATGCTACACAAGTGCATATGGACATGAGTAAAGGTGAATTTTTTTAAATAAGCGCTTAAATGAAAACACTACAGGTTTAGAAGCCCTACTCGAACATGCCTATCTTGATATAAACCTAGTGAACTATACACATTGGTCATTAGGTCCCATCTGTAAAAATACATTTCCAAATCGCCCAGCTCATGTGTCCTAGCCTCCCTCCCAGTTCCCCTCTTACTGAATCCCTGGACTCTTTTCCAGAACAGAATCGACGTTCCAGAACCAGACGCCGCTGATGTTCCGCGACGGCAAGCAACCCTCATCGGACGTCGCCGACGTCCTCCTCTCCCTAAAACACGCAGTCGTCCATCCCGGCCAGAGCCCGCCCGAAAAGTACGACGCCCAGCACGTCTACCATCCCCACCAGATGCTCCTCTCCCCCGGGGGATATTCAGGGGGCTTCTGCGACCAGGGCTTCGCGCAGCAGACGGCGCCGATGTTCCCCAGCATGAGCGTCAACGTATCGATGAACATGACGATGCACGGGTACCATCCGAACAACGGGTGCGGGTACCCGACGACGGATATCTCGTGCCCTCAGGTAGGTGGTCGAGGGGTCTTTTGAGGGGTCCAAGCACGTTTCGGTACACTCTTTGGGAGGTTTCTGAAAGTGCAAATAACAATTATCATTGGAAGGAGGAGCTCTGCAGAGGAAGCTTCAGTGACATGCCTTTTAACCTCCTTGCATGATCTGTTAATATAGTTAGGTTATGTGTGATGCCCTTGTTTATCTTCGTCAGCGACAGCTATTTCTCCACTTGGAGATGGCTCTTCCAGACTTTGTGCTTCATTACTTTACGGATGGCCATAGGCTCCGGGGCCTTTAGCCTTGTATATTTCACTTCGTCAATTGGCTTACCAAGCTTGGGTCTTAAAGTAACTCCAGAGTAACCATTGGTCAGACCCGCATATCTCTCCTTGTTTAGCTCTTACTTTGTAGAAGGAGGTGTTCCTTCTTTTGTCAATCAATTTCATTTGTCTATTTGGTTTTTGTGATGACAAATAAAACTCGGCAAGAGTGTTATCCTCTTCCAGGTCCAGTGGAGCACGAACTCGCAGGCCCCGCCCCAAACTTATCAAACCCAAAACCTTCTGAGCCCCTCCTACGGAAGCGCCACTTATTCCTTCACCGCAGACTTCAGGCCGCCCCAGGATGCCTCGGCTCCCACCTACAACAAGACTGTCCCCATGTCCTTTTCGTCTCCAAGGAGGAGGCACAGCCTGAACCTCTCCGAAGACGACACCCAAAAACCTAACGTCTGCAGGATATGCGGTAAGGAACTCATGTACTTATAGTTTCTGAGAACCTCACGACTTGCCCTTGTTTTCAGGTAAAAGCTATGCAAGACCCAGCACCCTTAAGACCCACCTGAGGACCCATAGCGGGGAGAAGCCTTACAGATGCATAGACTGTAACAAGTCGTTTTCGCAGGCTGCGAACCTCACGGCCCACGTCAGGACTCATTCCGGGGAGAAACCCTTCAGGTGCCCCGTTTGCGACAGGAGGTTCTCCCAGAGCTCTTCCGTTACCACCCACATGCGCACGCATTCGGGGGAGAGACCTTACAGGTAAAAATTACACAGGGAATCTGCAGTCTTAACTCGAGGAGTTTGAAATTATATTGTTCGAATCTGCTAGGAATTTTGCAACATTGTGCTAGCTGGGCTGTTCCAGCAGATGTTTGAAACGTTTATAACATATTGGAAACTCCAAGAGGAGGTGGACTAAATTGAGGAAAACGAGAGAGAAAGATTGGAAGACTATCTGAGTTACCTCATTGACTACTACACATACATAATACAAAATATTACATAGGGTACATGTTACGCGCTGGCCAATTACTTTCAAACCAAAACATTCTACTAAACTTTCATTCTGGTTTCACTCGTGCAAATGTCCCCAAGGATGTTTGAGTAAGTAGGTGCCATAAAAGAATTTTCCTGCTTTCAACGGCCTTACAAGGAAACCACTTATGCAAATGTCCTCAAGGCTGTTTGAATAAGTAGGTACCATAAAAGAATTTTCCTACACAGAAGCTACGTTTGGATTCTTAATGATTCGTGTTTTTCAGGTGTCGCATGTGCAAGAAAGCCTTCTCGGACAGCAGCACGCTCACGAAACACCTCCGGATCCACTCGGGGGAGAAACCCTACGAGTGTAAACTGTGCCTGCTGCGCTTCAGCCAGAGCGGCAACCTGAACAGGCACATGCGCGTGCACGGGGCGGCCAATGCGATGCCGCCATGATGCTACGCCCCTGGCGGGTCCGCCATCGTCGGCTTAGTCGCTCCGTGAACTCCCAGTTGGTACCCGATCCCCATTAACTGTCGATATTTAGGATACGAGATGTTTTTGCCGCTTAAGGAGTTTGGAAGTTATTTATTACGTTGTACAACGACTCAACCGAGGAACCAAAGAAAAGCGTATTTACTGAAACTAGTCATTTTTTTTTGTAAATATTGAGCACCAAAGCGTTGATATGTTAATATTTATTATTTTCTAAATAAAATTTATGAATGCGACTCTTCGTACAGAAATTGGGATGGAAGGTTTTCCCCTGCGGTTATAATAAATCGGGGTCTTGTGTTTTGCCTTCAGAAATTCTGCTGGAACAGATTCAATGCAAAATAATAAAGTAAAGCAATTGAACCTTCATGTATGGTACCAGTTCAAGGCATAGCGTCTGAAAAATGTCCTTCAGAGTATCCTTGGTGAGAGGGAGAGGAAGAAAGATAGTTAGCCACGGGGAAAATAGATTGATATTGGCAAACCTTTACCTTTATCCAGGTAGAATTTTAATAGAAGCTATTGATGATTAGAAAGTGCATGAAATAACAACTGGAAGGCTTCTATACGCCTGCGACAGGTCGCATATACAATCCAGGTTCCAAGAACCTACGTTGCTACAGGGAAAAATGTTTGAATTATACGTTTCTTTTGTCTCTGCTAATATGGTGCTCTTTCCATATTCTGGTTAGAGACGAACAAACGTTTTTTACCCTTTTTTTGCTTTTTCCCGTATTCTAAATTGGGATTCCCAGCCTATGAGGACTTTCCTACTCAATGTTCCGATAATCCACTCTCCATAGATGATAAAAAGAATTCTGATAAAACCCATAAGGTGTTTTTTGTCCCATTGACCTGCGTACTTTTAGGATCTGCGCTGATAATCCTGAACACAGTATTCATGCGCATGACGCATGGCAATACTGCCAGAAGGATGAATCTCTCTTTCTCTCCCTCTTTCATACATACTGAAATTTGTTTCTAAAACATATACGACATAAGATAAAAACGACGACGTTCGTTTAGCCACTGCCTTATCTCCGTTAAGCATACCCGCATTTAAAATTTCAAAATGGCGAAGGCGCCAAAACTGCGCCCTTTAACATCGTTTTTTCATTTATTTCTCCACACTCTTTTCATGAAATTTGAATATAGGCGTAAAGTTGAATAATTAAGCTTTATTATTATCGTTTAACCCGTGAAAATAACATACGAAAACATTTAAAAATTTCCTTTGAAAACCGGCAAATTTGTCAAAACACATTCAATTTTTTCTCTCAAAAACTACTGCTTTCCTAAAGTTAAAATTAGTTTTTCCAGCACCCCAATACTATCCTCTTTTACTAAAAAAATTGCCATTTTTGAGATCGACCTGGAAGAAGGAAAATTTTTACCTTCATATTATCTCCAATCCGATCCAATCCAAAAAGGAAACAAAAACAGACGTAATGTCAATCATTACGCTGTCATTATTACTTAATTTCAAATATGAACGCATCCATTTCCGAAAATAACAATTTTCGTACCCCAAACCCCGAAAATATCTTCGTTTTAAGCACAAACGAAAGCTGCGCAGCAGCCACCTTAAGTAAAGCGAGTTCTGGAAACACGGTCCAGAATGATAAATCCGGGGATTCTCTCTTTAAGGTAATAACCACAGTCAACACGTAATGCACGAATTCTTCATTCCTTCACTAACCTCGCCAATTTGTAGAGTTTTGTCTTCGAGCAGAAGTCGAGCCACGACAAGGAAACCGAAAAATGCATCAATTTCTGGAAGACCGTAATGGACAGGAACCTGAAGCCCATCAAATGCTCCATCATCGACAGCAAAAAGCAACATCGCAAACAATTGGACGACAAAGAGATTTCGGCAATGTGCAGAGAAGAAGTTGAGAAGGCCGTAGAGGCGATCCATGAGAAATACAGGAACTTATGGAGCGACATGGTGAAAGAGGTACAGAAGAAGAGACTGAATGAAGTGAAGGTAAGAAGATACCCATACCTTACGTGTGTTACTTCAAAGTACTACATGCTTCAGTTAATCGGTAAGACTAAATGTATCGCTTGTGATACGTTAGCTGCACACAAGGAATGTCTATGCAAGCCATCCAAAACTGAAGGCAAGAGAGCAGTGAAGAAGTTGGACGATTGGAAATCTGTCTCTGCACCGCTTCGAAGAGGTAAATTACCTATTTCAATGGAATGTATTCTTGCATTGTTACAAGTTTCAAATAAGGCATACTAAAAGTTTACAAGAGCAACGGGTTCTTCAGAGGAGATCAGTCAACATAACAATCATGGTAGTCAGTATGTATTAGTCCATTGTCATGGAAACTCCAAACTTTCCTAAAACTTCAAAGAACTCTAAGAATTAGAAGGAAAAGTGCAGAGGTTCTTATGAGACCTTCAACATTCAAACTGTCTCCAGACAAAAAGATTTCTAGGTACTAAAAACCAGAAGGTTTCTAGGCTAAATGGTCTTCGATGAGTTATAGAAGCTCCTCAGCTCCTTTCCTTTGGAATTTGCTCCCTATTTTCCTTTTAGTTGAACAATGCCCTAATGGAAGATGCGAACCTTCCTCCTCCATATTTTAGCAATAGTTGAGACTTTAAACATAGCCCAGAATTAGGAACAAGAAGGTTAGAAGGAGGAACCAACGAGAAGAGGGGAAGAAATTGGTAAAAAATGAATTCATGCGACCTATAAAAGTTGCCATAGTGTAATAAGGATATAATCTGTGAATGACATATAATGACATCACCTGTCACTATATCACCAAGGTATTTGAAATAAATTGCAAAATTTCAGACATATTGACCACAAGATGGCAGCATGTCTTGGGCAGTGCTACGCAATGCATACGACCTCTGTTGTCATATACCATATACTACCGGCGATATCAAAATTGCTTGAGGCAAAATCAAAGGGCACATTATATTGATATATATTAATTTAGGAAGTAGTTATGAATAATAAAGAAATAACAAAGTTAGAGAGGCGTAATCAAAGTTTTAAAGAATAAGCAAACAAAACAAAAACCGTGAGGCTCATGGGATCGTATGAAGTACCTGCCTATATGATCATAACATTTGTAATGCAATAAAGTCGTTTATGACTTCTTGCAATAATTCTCTATTTCATGTGCCCTATGATTTTGTTATGACAGTATAATTTCATGTTCATATAGAAATTCCTTAATGATATACAATGATATAATTATACAATGAGGCAATGTGATTTCTGCCCGGTGCTCTGAATGTCAACGTGAAGAAATTCAAGCAAGCGCGGGTAAACGGCGGGAGTAACTATGACCCTGTTAACTGTGTTGTAATCCTAGAAAAAGAATCCTAGAAAAAGAAATATTATTAGACACAGAAACAGACAAATATAGTTTCTAATGGGAACTTGTGAATTTGGTGTTCATTGGGGGATACAAAGGGTGTACCTGCAGTTTCGTCCATTATCGAATTACTCTTACTCTTTTACTCATGATATTTTCGTATTCCTCGCAGATCAAATTAAAGAAGATCCCGTTAAGATAGCCAGGCAGAAGGCCGCCATAGAAAAATCCTACGACCGACGATACAAATTCGTAGACGTTCCAAATGAGAAAAAGAACCTCAAATCTTATGAAGAATGGAGGAGACCACCAAACTGCAAATGCTGCATCAACGACTGCACTTGCGAGGCCGCCAAAGCGACTTCGTCGTCGCTTGACGTTCCCTTATGGGATTCGAAGGGGGCGTCGTTGAGGGAAGTCCACGTTAAAAGCCTGGACGCCGCGTATGAATCGGGCATCGCGATTATCCCCTCAGAATTGACACATAATTTATCCTCGAGCTTCGCCGTAACAACATCGACAATTCCTCATGCGTGTGCTTTCAGTATTTCCACTTTTTAGATGGGCAGCAGCATCACGCCGCCGAAGGTCAGTTGCAGCCATGTAACAAGGGAGAACGTGGACATGTCTCATTTTGCCATCGCACTGACACATTCTAATAAATTCTCCGGTAAGTGAAGGAAGCGCACGCAACAAAACTACTTCACCAAAATTATTCTTCCTCTTGCAACGAGGAGTTTTTCCCTTAATCTACGAATTTTAGATACGCTGCTTTGTGAAGAGGCAGAAGCAGATCAATTGGATAGCTCCAAGGAAAACCTCGAGGACCAGCCAAAACAAGGTAATTAACAGAACTTAGTAGGTACCCTTAAACGATCCATTAATTTTTAGAAGAGAATCCACCAGGAACAATTCCCCTTGGAGAACTACAGTGTGATTCAGAACCATCTTTTACTGAATCGCACATCAGGCTTTATTTATCCAGAGGTTAGACAAATGAGTGGATGAGAGTTGGATATATACTGAGACCACATAGGCTTCAATAGCATTCACCTCCTATCCGCCAATATACTAAAGGGCAAAATTGGAGTCCGTTACTTAAGGAGTACTCAAGGAGGCCTTGCTGGAGGAACCCTTCGATAGTTCCAATATTTTCTTCCCTCAGCCAAGGAGCACTTAAGAAGGTAAAAGTTCCAATCATGTTCTTTTAGGTAACCAATCAAAGAGAAGTATTAGCGACAAGAGATGCTCATCTATACTGAAGTATCCACAGGACGAAGATAAAATTGACTTAAATTACCTAACGGAATTGCACGGACTGGCGCAGAAACGATCCACAGAACCCAGCAAACTGGTTGTCAAAAAAGATTCCCTGGAACTTGCCCGGACCAGGCTTAGTTTCCACGATAGGCAAGACAAGGGCATCCAGAAGGCGCAGGGTAGTAAGATAAAGGGCAATTAGTGCGAAGTTAACGGGGTAATATTTTATAATAAATTCGATATACCATTCATCTAATAATATATCGAACAAAAGGAAAATTCTGTTTGTCATTTTTCTTCGTTTCGTTTCATTCGAAGGGGAGTTTTCTACATTTGCTTTCAAGGAATCGTAATAGTCAACACTTTTTCGTTTAAAAAAAGATAAGTACCTGAGTTAGTGTAGTTATTTTCTTAATTTCACTCTCCTCTTACTAAAACATTTTAAAGATTAGGGTTTCTTAAGAAGAGGAATGGAAGTATCGCTATGTTTCTTTTTTTAATTCAAGCATGGACAATGTAGATTACTGGAAAAATAAGGAAAATGTTGGAACGGAAAATTCACATTCCACAACGTGGTCTCAAAGTGTTTCCTTTGAGAAAAATTAGATGGAAGCACACCAACAAAAGTTGGAATACAATTTGTTCTATTGAAGATACCTATTTTAACAACGACGATAACATGGTAAAAAGAGAATGGTTATTTATTGCGAGGCAACATAAAGCAAACTTAAAAAAGTACGTTGTTGATGAAATGGCTAAAGAAAAAAGACAATCTAGTAAGTAAAAGGCTCAAGTAAAAGGAAACATTGCTAGAAACAACACTACTAATAAACTGCACGATATACGTCAGCTTTTCCTGACTTCATTGCCCAAAGTGACCAGCGAAAATTAGAAAAATGCTGTAGATCATGTGATAAAAGAAGAACAAAAGGTGTGGCATCTTAACCTCATACAAACTAAACTGTGGAACCTCTAGTTATTTCGATAGGAATTAGAGAGTCATGATTTGGATGACGAGAAATTTTGTGAAATGGACCTTTAGCATCAGATGACGAATACACATGACACATTGAGGTAGGTATCTCTATAATTATATATAAATGAAAAAGGTAGTCTAATACAGTAATAAAGACAGTTGCTAATACAGTAAATAATTAAACAACTTAATGAAATAATCGATTAATTACATTATTTTTCCAAACTTAATCATGCTATTGAAATTTAAAATAATAATTAAATCCTGTTGGTTTACCTAAAGTCGATTTTTCCATCGATACTTTACGACAATTTTATGATTCTATTGTCGTCTGAGTTACTACTTGGTGGATCAAGAAAAGGAAATGCCTCAACATGAAATTCCTATTTCAACTTGTTTATCATCGGGAAGTTCTTTCGGCCAATAGGACACAACCGTTCTGGGATTTGCATTTATAACGAGGGTGGTGAGCTGTCAGTCGCAAACGACCGGATAATATGGTTTCAATATGACAAGACTTGATGGAAAAATGGGGTAAGGCAAGGGTGTCCGCTAACCGTGTTTCCCGAGCTCCCGGGAGCAAACGCTTTATCAGTGGTACAGGTAATTTATGGCACCCATTACCCAAAAACAGCATCAGTATTTTTATAGAGATTTTCCCTTAGATAGTGCGTCACGATCCAGAGAAGCCTGGATTCCAGAGAGCCTGGAAAAGTGTGAAGGGAAAATGACATTAAGGGACCCAATCCAGTCCTTTTTTTTTAATTTAACGAAATGAATTTATTTTGAAACATAACGTTACGTATAATTTTCATTAATCATTCATATACAAAAGACGTTATAATTACTAGTTAATATAGTAATCATTTTAGTATTTACAAAATCCGTAAATTAGTACGTATTTACAATTATACAAGTATTAGGTAATTGCTTTTCTTAGCTTCTCCTCGGCAAGAGGTGAACTCGCTTTCCGAGTCCGACCCTTTGCGTGTTGTACGCAAACGGCATGCATATTAATATTCCGACTATCAGCTCATTAGTGCCTGTTTATGGTGGGTTACATCTGTCACTTCTAGTGGACACCTCTGATATAATAATAAGATTCCTTTACGATATTGGAGTTTATTACACTGTCACCTATTGAAATATTTATTTCAAAATAGTTAGTTAGCTAACATATGTTTACGTTTTGGAGGGTTTATTCTAGTGTTTGCCCATTCCGCCGACTGTTATTACTCGATCGGATAGATAGACACCAATTAAATATTTTCCATCATTAATCTCGCTGGAAAATTATTTAATGGCTAATTATTCAGGTCAGTAAACAAGGAGCGATACTGTATGTTTGTATTTTTTCATTTTTCGGAAAAATTACATGTGTACATACAGAGATTTGTCGGAAATGACTCTTATAAATATACAGGGTCAACTCATGTAAGTAAACAAGCGGTTTCTTCGGAAATTCGCTGTTTATTGCATTTGCAAATAGTAACAAATCGAAGATAACAAATATTTTGTACAAGCGTTATGTTAGAAAACGTGTCCAAGGGAAAAAATAGACTGGATTTATGATTACCTTAATCGCATTCATACCGCCATAAAATCATATCTTCTCTTCTCGTTCTATATTTAATTATGCATATATTTGGCACGAGCAAGGTTTCCACATTTCATTTATCTCTTAATCCGGGGAATTTATTAATTTATGAATCATTAAACCTAATCAATTATTATGTTTATTCACATAAAAGTGATTATCTGATTTCGCTAATCTGCCGGAGTTAACGCCGAAAAACTAATTTTTCCTTTAAAACAGCGTTAACAGTAAAGTCTCCTTGTACCATAGAGACATAAAAATTTTCCAGCGCCAATAGAAACATTGTACAATCCTCGATATCAAACTTTTTTTTCTTATTTCCTATGCGATATGTGAGCTTCTTACGTTTTATTTACCCTACATAAGTTGTTTTGTTATTATTCAACAATCCGCTCGTCTCATCTACTTTATTGGCGCTATTCAAACAAAAACAGTATGTTTTATTATGATTACATTGAACGAAATCTAGTGACATTCAATAAATAGAGGCATTCTCCAAGTGAGTACGTGCGCACTTAGAACTCACGAGTTATTTATCTATGCAAATGCGACGAATGCCTTTTATATAGGAATCGATGAGAGACGAGTAACTGACATGGATTTAGATCCAGACAACACCACCCCGATGCTGAGAAAATCCGGAGAGGAGACGAGGAAGTTGCATCAGTATGTTGCAGCGATCTCAGGTATTCACTATATTCAGTCTATAATTTACCCTTACAATCGTCTTCAGCCCTATTGCTTTGTCATTTACTAACCTTAGTTTGTTTGATACATTTCTATTTTATTTTCCTTACATAATTTCTTCCCTTTTGCTGTAAAACGTGTTTCTCTTTCATGCACTGCTTTACATTTTCTCGTTTCACCCTCCCACCAGTATTTAATGTTCTACGCCTTCAAGTGAGTACCTTTCACATAATTTTTGAATCGAAATCGATTTTAAAAACGGTGTATCTTCTGTCTTAACTTCATGAAATTGGTTCTACTATATACAAGTGTATTAATATATGGACATAAAAATGGTGAATGTCAAGCACTGTAGTGTATCATAAGTTGTACTGTGTGATCTCGAAGTCTTTATATAGGCTACTAAGTCTGCTAAGTCTGAGTCTACTATAGTCTTTAACAGTGCTGACCTAAGGGTTATTAATCTTCTTACGAGGTGTTTTCATGTAGGATTCACGTAATTTTCTCTAACTTCATAGCTGTAGTGATCTCTTCTTGGTGTAGTTCTTTAATTATTCGTTGAAAGAAATGATCAATAAAGGGTGGCAAAATGCCATTGAAATCTTGCGCGTTAGTACACGCAGAAAATGTTTAAGATCTGCAAAGATTTGGACAAAAAGTATAAAAATTTCCTTTATATTTTAATATGATATTCCCATATTGTGGTGGTACTATAATCATTCTGTCATCTAAAAAAGGGAAAAACCATTTTTATTTCGAAAAGCTGAATTTTTGACAGTAGATTATATGGACCAAATTTTAGGGGATGAAAGGGGAAGATGCGTGCATAGGTAACCCCATGCTTTTGCTGTTGTGAGATTTTTACTCCCAAGGGTCTTAGTATTACTTTTGTGTGACATTTTTGTGGTGGTTCATTTATGAAGTGAAAATAAGGGTTAATTTTGGTAAAATCAGTTTTTTCGAACTAACTCTTCAGCAAAAACTTGAAAGTTAAATTAAAGTAGATTTTAAAAAGGCGTATCGATTTTTTTATAGCATACTTTCCCCTAAATACGAATCTTCACCTTTAAAAAAAAATTCAAAATTTTTAATAACCCATAAATAATATAGGGTGCTTTTTTGGACTATAGTTTTATAGTTTTTTTGGTAATTTTTGGCAAAATGTGCATTTTTTGGCTATAGTTTAAATCGGGAGAAATAATCATTTTCAGCTACTTTTTGGTCATATGTTCAAGGGACGTTTTATAACTATTTCGGGGTACAAACAGGGGGAGAACATTATAAAATCAGACTTTTTTAAATATCTCTTTGAAATTTTTTTTCGACTTCGATTAAATGGCCAAATAGTAGATCTTTAATCAACTTTAAACTGGGCAAAGCTGTAAATTTTTGAAAAAGTGTCGATTTTAACGAGTTTTACAATTTTTCTCTGTAAAAAATGCTCCGATCACCTTTTAGAAACGCTCATTTTGAAGGTTTTTTAATTATCTATAAATCATCTGTACAACGTATTGCATTTCCATCAAAAATTTTCACGCTATTGTGAAAAAACGGAAAAATGATCTATTTTTTTAAAATTTTAATTGTGTAAAAAACGCAAAAGCTCAGATTTGCCTAGATTTTGGGTTATTATCATCTGTGATCCATTTTAAACAAAGTTTTTTGGGCCATCTGCTATCAAATTTTATCTACCAAAAAGAAACTTTATAAACTGTGCTATTAGTAAATAAATAAAACCCCCCTCTTGGACCAAAATCGCTTAGCATATTCAATCCAAAAAAAAACGGAGGGAAAAGCCAAGCGGTATAAAAACCCTCAGCTGTAATGATACGTCTTAAGTCAGAGTAGAAACACAGTTAATATCATAAAAATTGCATCATTAACAGATTGGTACAAATATAAATTCAATAAGTATGTATATGAGCATTGAATTATGTGAATGTTTATGTGAGCCCCTTATTAAAGCCCCCTTAGGGGATTCGCTGACACACTTAAGCGCGTGGAAGAACGACACTCGCACACTACCGCGGATCGTCACCGACTAACCACTGACCACGTCTTTTACGCGCACTGGTGTAAGAACGTACGGTCCGCGCTTGCGCAATGAGTTGACTGTATGCAGTCGCTGTTTCTTCACTAGTGTACCGTTAGGTTATTTTGTTATTTTTGTTTTAGTTTCTTTTGGGGCCTTCTGTGCCGGCACGGTACTGTCGTGGACTTCCCCGGCTCTCTCCCACATTCTCCCTTCGAACGGGACCCGACACGACGCCTCGCCGGGTTTCCAAGTGGACAACAATCAGGCCGCGCTGATAGGCTCGACGCTGACGTTCGGGGCGCTCCTGTCGGCCATCCCGTCTGGCTACCTGGCCGACAAGATCGGCAGGAAATCCGTCATAATCGGCCTCGCCCTCTCCTTCCTCCTCAACTGGATTCTCCTGGCTTTCGCCGTCGACGTGGAGATGGTCCTGGCCGCCCGGTTCTTCGCCGGGATCGGCCTCGGCGGAGTCTGCGCAGTGGCGCCGATGTACATCGGGGAGATCTCGGAGGTCTCCACCAGGGGGATATTCGGGTCGTTCTTCCAGCTGTTCCTCGCCAGCGGGGTGCTCTTCACCTGCATAGTCGGATACGTGACGGACTGGCTGTGGCTGGCGCTGGTCTTAGCCCTGGCGCCCGTTTTGTTCGGCGGCAGCTTCGTATTCCAGCCCGAGACCCCCCTATTCCTGGTCGGCAGGAACAGACTAGAGAAGGCCGAGAGGAACCTGAGGACTTTACGGGGGAGCTGTTACGACGTTTCCTCCGAGCTGAAATCGATCCAGCTGGAAATATCGGAGTCTCAGAAAACTTCGGCAAGCCTATCGGATATTTTCTGCAAGAAAAATTTGAAGGCCATCGTTGCGGTCGTAGGTGTATTGATGTTTCAGCAACTTTGCGGTATCAACGCCATAGTCTTTTACACCGTTAACATATTCCAAGCTGCCGGCTCCAGCATTTCTCCCTTTATAGCTGCCATACTCATAAGCTTAGTTCAAGTTGTGATCTCATACGTCTCTATATTAATTATAGAGAAGGCTAATAGAAAGTTTTTCCTCATGTTATCCTCCACTGGAATGTTGCTGTGCTTAGCATCCCTGGGGATGTTTTTCCATATGAAAACCTTAGGTTTCAACCTACACCACTTGGCCTACATCCCATTGGGCAGCACGATGCTATTCATGGTATCCTTCTCCATCGGCTACGGGCCTATCCCTTGGATGCTACTCGGCGAGCTATTCGCTCCAGAAATTAAAGGGGTCGCCAGTGGCTTGGCGATCTTATCCAATTGGACCTTCGCCTTCGTCGTCACTTTATTGTTCCCTATTGTAAACTCCTGCTGGGGGGAACACTTCGCGTTTTATATCTTCGCTTGCCTAATGGCGATCGGGACACTTTTCGTGTACTTCGTTGTTCCAGAAACTAGAGGGAAAACGCTTGCTGAAATTCAAGAAGCGTTATCTAAATGATTTCAACATGTTTTACTTAAGTTAAGTAATGTATTTGTATGCAAACTGCTTATTAGGTGCAATGTGATCGAAAATCGACTTAAGTCACGAATTTTTGCGATTGATATTCGGAATGTTCGACAAAGATTGATCGAAATATCGCTAGAAATAAGTTTATTTAATAATTATTATATCTGAATCAATCTGTTCGTATCTCTTATGGTAAATATGTGGGCAGCCTAATTATTTTTGAATTACTGGCTGCATAATTCATTAAATCGAAAGTTCGTCAGAAATCTCACGAGAGAGATTGCAGTACACATTAATTTATATGTATTTATTGTTTGTAATGTGCATGTGTTTAATAAAATTTTAATTTTTGCTATCAAATCTATTTATTTGCAATGCACGTAAAATATGTCGTAACAAATGTCGTAACGTGATCAAAATTTCGAGCCTCCGCAGAAGAATTATGAATTATATCTTTTACGGAGAGTTCTACATTGAAAAAATTATGCCGCACGTATAGGAGAAACCCCTTACGTTACGTATAATATGAGAATGATTTTGAATGATGACGGTGATGAGAGAAAAGATTTTTTTCTCATAAAATAGAGGAAAAAAGCAAAACACAAAGGGAACCAATGATGATTTTTTGGTGAATTTTTAATTTTCAACCTTATATCCTCATTTAATACCGTATTTTCATAAAGTTGTAAATTTTTAACAAATTGTCTCCTGTAAGTACCATAGGTGCCTAAATCTGGTATTTAAAGTACTTTCAAAATTACCAAAATTTATTTTTCACAAAATTACCCCAATTTATCTTATAACTGCATTTACCGCCTGCGTATTAAAAATTCAATTAACCAATTATTAATAACAATTTATCTACAAACCCTATTGCACCCACCAATTACTTATAATAAATGGCGAATGAGCGCAATAAAGGCATAACCATTTTCTTTTTATTCTGGTAGATGAATATGACATTTTATCACCGTAGTCACATCGAGGTGTCCCAGGTGGCGCTGGGCGCGCTTTTTAAAAATTCGCCACCTTTCCAATAATCTCTTACAAAGTATATATGAAGACTCTTTGAGTGTACAACCCATGTAAACCGTTTCTGTCGAATTATCTCTACCAAATTTGTGCCTCCTTTCGCCATTGATGGTTCAAAGGTTCTATGATGGTTAATAATGGTCAGAAGTCGAAATAGTCTCAACAATTTTACTGTTTCAATCTACCGCTTTAACTTAAACAGGTAGGATATCGAATTCAATACCCGGTGGTTACAAAGGGTTTCTAGTAGGACATAACAACGTTCCTCCATCATATAGCATAAGAAAACCGTACACTCACTTTGTAATATCAATCATAACGTGTAAAGAAGATTGGAAGAGGCGTGAAAAAATTAATGTTTCATATCGTTCACTTACCTGTGCTGACATCGGTCTTAGTAGTTCTGATGGTGTCTACGAGGGCTGGACGAAACTGGCTGGAGAAGAATTAGCAACCTTCCCATCGATTGTTCAGCTAAAATTTAATAACATTCAATATCAGTAATCATTGAAATGTCTTTATTGGAACAATATATTGTGCAACACTCATACTCCAAACCTTTTTAAGGCCTTTAGTTAGAAGGAAATTCGTTAAACAAGAAATATTGCAGGACCTTGTCAAAAGGTTTGGGGCCATTTCCATGCTGCATCTGATGTTCAAGAAAATTTGAGTCATATAATAATAAATGTATTTCAGCAATATTTTTCTTCGTATTTATTTCTAAGCATAAGACAGGCAGTCTTTCAGACTTCTCTCAACTGGTGTGTTAAAAAATGTGGGCAATTAGAGTTTGTTAAAGGGAGCCAACAGCGAATAAGGCTGGAATTAGATCCCAGATTATCTCACCAAAAAATTCTCACTGAGAAATTTACTCTGTTATATGATGATGCACCATTAGAGAGGTTAACACTGAGTGATACTTGTGACAGTTAAGAAGGTGACGATACTCATGTAGGAGCTACATTAAACAGGCAAGGACCTAGGATATTCCAGGTCCAAAATTCTCCCTGATCCCATTTACCAAAGATCCACTTCAACAGATACGCTTTAGGTAAACATTTTTCTTATTGAACTCCGATCCCAAGAATGGCAATTTTTTTAGTAAAGGAAGACAGTATTAGGGTGCTGGAAAAAGTAATTTTAACTTAAGGAAACCAGTAATTTTTGAGTGAAAAAAAATGAAATGTGAGAAGTTGTGCCAAACTTGTCGGTTTTCAAAGGAAATTTTTAAATGTTTTCGTGCGTTATTCTCATCGGTTGAACGATAATAGTAAAGTTTGTTTATTCAACTTTACGCCATTATTTAAATTTCGTGAAAGGAATGTGGAGAAAAAAGTGAAAAACCTAAAGGAAAAACATGCAGAATTACAAATTAATGTGGTTTCAATGCGTTCCCCTCGGTCGATTAACCACTATCGTTTAGAGGCTATTCCCCGTGTAGCATACTGCGATTATTTTGATGTTCCATGTGAAATACATGGAAAATCTGGTAAAAATGGGCAGGTACAAAGAAATTAGTTGATCTATATGTGTTACTGTGAAATATTGTGTAAATATTAGTGCGTCAGGTGTAGAAGACATTCCATGGATTTAACAGAAAGAAAAATTGGGGTTCCCTCATCCTTGCCATATTGGTTAGAAGTCGACGAAATAGCGGTTCGCAGAAAAGTGAGGTTAGATGAAAAATAATTTTTTTCTCAAAAAGTAAACGGAAAGGCGAAAATTGAATGCGTACATCGTTTTCTACGGTTTCTTATTGATCGGTGGTGATATTTTGGCGAGTTTTTAATTTCCACGCTGTTAGCATCTTAAGGAAAATCGAATTTTCAAAAAGCTATAAGTTTTAAACGGACCATTTCTACTTTCTAGTCAACTTTCATCAAAATTTCATGTTCAATAAGGTCCTGCCACGCTTTCTGCAGTCATTCATCGTCTCTTCTTCGCCTCAAGGCGAGACCCGCGGCGAAAAAAGTAAACAAGGAATCAGGAAACAATTGAAATTATCGATCAGCACGATCGATCGATTCATTTCTATCGCAGGACGGCGGTGGTTCGCGATTTCGGTTCATCGTGGAGGTCAATTCGCCGCGTTTGCTTTACGTAAACGTGCGTTTCACGTGCGGAGCGCAGGAAAGCGAAAGAACCGCTTTTCCGCACGTTAATTAGTTTATTTAGGGATTTCTGACGTGGAGGGAATTTCACCGTAACAGTAACCTCGGCGCGGTAAAAAATGCCTGAGGTCGCACGATTCATGTTCGAAATATGGACGAAACGAGACATTTTCTGCAGTAATCGTATTATTTATTAGACCTGATTAGAATCTCGACGTGGTACTGAATAAGTCATGCTTCGTCCTTTACTTGCGGGAAATCCGTGTACGAACGTAACTTCTTCGAAGTCCATCAGTACGTGACGATGGATGTCAAGTACAAATAAGTTCACTTAAGAGTTAAAGGTCGGGCGAGGAATCGCCGATATATCGATATTCCTATGCGGATCCAATCGTCGGTAATGGACGGAACGTTGGTGGAATTTTCTATGGTGTTAAGGATTAATTAGAAAATCTATGCTCGTCAGCGAAATAATAATTTTGTACGAGCATCGAGTCATTCCGTGTAGAAGTGATCGGTAGAAAAAATATGAGTTAGTGTGAAAATTATTGATGGAAATGCAATACGGTATAGGAGATTTGTAGAGAATTAAAAGACCTTCACAATGAGCTTTTCTAAAAGGCGATTGGAGCATTTTTCACCGAGAAAACTTGAAAAAACCGTTAAAATGGACCCTTTTTCAAAAATTCACAGCTTTGCCCAATTGAAAGCTGAAGGGCTAATTTTAGGCAAAATGTTAGGTTATTATGTCTACTTTAAGCATGCAAAAGTTGAATTCTGTCGGATTAATAGTTTTTGCACAATTACGTTATTAACAATATAAACCGAAATCTTGAAAAATTCGACGCATGGGCCGATTTTAATTTTTCAAACAGTTTTTGAAAGAGGACAACATAACCTACACCTTGGCTATCTTGGACTTTCATATACATTTGGAAAAAAGTGCGAAAAATGGTCTCGAACATTACTCATCTCGCTCATCTCGCGGTTTCGCGCAATATTCGCTAAGCAATAAAAATAATGTTAGTGCTTACGGGACTCCCGCTCCACATTTTTTCCAAGCGCAATAGCTGCATGTGCTTTGTAATTTTTGTGAAGCTTGTTAAGAAGATAGTTTAGAAGACTAGTAAAAGGTACACACCGTCCTCGAAAAGATGGTTTCCTCCTGCAATATTTAAGTTTTGTGACATGCGCCCGGGTTTTGCACCTCCTTTTTTTAAGGTTCCCCAATCAATTCCATGACGTTAACTGGCACGTCAGCTGTGCGATTTTCGATAAGTCCAAAGTTGTTTTCTCCCATTTATTTACCAATAAAGGCTTCGCGGTGACGTCGCGGATGTGCCTCCTTTCTGGCCCGAAACCTCGGGTACAAATTCCGTACTCGATTATTTTGCTCTTTATCGACAGGCAGAGGGTCACGTCCGAGGTGATGAAACGATTCGAAAATCATTAGATAACGCGTGATCCCCCGGAGGGGTCAAGTCGAGATTGTGAATGGGGGAAAAAGGGGGAAAGATAAGGTGTGAAGTTGCCTAATGTTAGGTAAAATCTTCAGCGGTACTATTCGATTTCCAAAAAACATCACCAGTAAGTAATTAGAGGACTTCTAGTATTAGTACTGAATGCGTAGAAATCTGAAATCTGAATCTTTAAGCTTAGTGTAACGAATTCTCCACTAATTACCGGCAGTCGAAGCTACTGGAATAATCTCGATGTTTCTTCCGACGAGCCGGCGCCGGCCTGTTCCGAGAATCGTTTAACTGTTCTAGAAAAATCTGGAGCTGTTGTCGTTAGAATGTAAAAAGGCGACCGAGAGATAGGCAGTCAGACGAAAACAAATGTTCAGGTGAGCCGAAGCCGACAGCCGTCGTAAAAACACGCTGGAATATAAATTTACGTTTAACTGACTTAGAATAAATCCGTATAGTGTTAGTGTTAGTTAAATAAATTACAATTAATTAGTCACAGTTAGTGTTAATAATTATTAAGAACCCACCAACGTAATAGTAGAGTGTGCATTAAAATTTCTCACAACAAAGGGGGTTAAACAGGGCTGATTAAAAATCGTCTACATGTCTTTGCAAATATGAACATAATTGGAAATAATTAACATCATACGAATCACTTAACTGCGAAAAATTGAAATTATTCAAAAATTCATAATAACGAAAATATCATATTTACACTTCAACTTGGCAACGAATTAATTAAAGCATCAAAAATGCCTAACAAACATGTTTTGAATATTTCCTTCTTTAGGTATTAATTGTTTATCAGAACCTCGTTTCACTTTCGTGTTTCAATTATGCGACTTTTGCCCTATACCCATCTTCTCCTCTCCGTTGTATCTCCTCAACCTCATTTCATATATTTACCATCCACTCCAGCATCAACGATAGAGATGATAGTCATAATTCGTGATTTGGAGTAAATCGACACCACTTGTGATACTTTTATCGACGGCGAACGTCACATAATAAACCCGGCACCCTCCAGGAGACACGTTAAGTCATTTCTCCCACGCAGATCTCGACGTTAATCCCATACCACTTAACAGGTGAGTAAACGTTAATCTCCTAATCCCCCAAATTAATAATTTGACGAAGATTTGGCTCGTCCTGTCTAAACCATTGTGAAATAATTCCATACCGAAAGCGTAATACGATAGGTAGGTGGATCAAGTGAATTTATTTCGTGCTAAAGGTGGTACTGATGTTTCGAGGACTTTCGTTACATAACTTAAGGCATGTGAGTTTCAATGGAACAAACTGAATTAAAGCGATCACTTTAAGTCGCTTTACTCTCCTTACAATTTGTGTGATTTAATGAATTTATTATTCATCTAATATCTCATTCGTCCATTTATTACTTGTATATTTAAAACCTTTTAAAGGACACTAAAGAACATTAAAGGACATCTTTCATTACATAACTTAAGGCATGTGAGTTTCAATGGATCAAATTGAATTAAAGCCATCACTTTAGGTCGCCGTACTCTCCATTCAATTTGGGTGATTTAATTAATTTAAAATACATCACTATATATTATTATTATTATTGTTATTATTATCTCTCAGTACAGTAATAATAATTGTAATTTCCCCATATTGGTATTAATTAACTTACATTATACAACTACTGTATGATAATATCTCATTCATTTACTTATTATTTGTGTATTTAAGATCTTTTAAAGGACAAAAAGGAGCCCTATAAAATCCTTAAGCCTCCTTTTAATAGATTTTCTAACCGTGTTGATCAATGATATCAAATTTAGAAGGTGATCGGCGCCTAATCTCTATAATGATAGATGATGGTCAAGTATCAATCCAGATATTTTATTATTTTCTGTACTTATCTAAAGTGGGTAACGTACCTTTTTGACGTAGACAATTTAATATTTAAGATTCTAAATGTTTATCTCGATGTTCCTTGAAATGATAAATGATCAAATAAATTTCTAGTTAAAACATATAATTGCTAAGCAATGTTCATTTTAGGGCAATTAATTTAAGGGAAATTCTGACTTTGTTCTTCTATTTATCCGTAATTAAAATTGGGTGTCAAAATTGTAGGTGGGGCCAATATAGAAAGAGATTAAATCAACAGACTGAATTTACCCCATAATCAAGCGGTCAACACCTAAACATTGTTTATTCTTGTCGACAAGATCATTAAAAAAAGTTCCTTAGGCCTCAAGAAAACCCCCAGTATGTCACTTATAACGCAGGGTGTTCGCCTCTCTCAGGCGTCTGGTGGATCTGCTAAGGGTAGACACCATCCAAAAGGTCTCCCTTCAAACAATAGGATACCTTATTACCTCCCCTTTCAAATAACCCAACTTTCCCTCTAACGCGACCCTCTCTCAAGAGGCCTCGCCTCGCCTCGCCTCGCCCTGTAATGGTAATAGTCCTTTACCCCTCGACACCACCCGTCGTGTTTATTACACTTTTTTTTTCCGAGTATTTTAGCTCCTCGAAATTTTTTTACTCGAGTGTACTTCACCATTATGGATTTGTCGGTTTAGGTCCTAAGGTTAAAGCCTGGGGGGGCTTAGGGCTACGTTCAGTACCCAAGAAGGTATCTAGAATTTCCTAAAAAGAAATATATTGTGGCGACACGATAATAATTGTGATCCCTCTTGCTGACATTACAATAAATAAGTAAAGACTAGGCCAGTGAGATAAAAAATTAATATGTGATTATGGACGCAGTATAGATATCAGTTTAGTAACTGTAAAAATAAAAAACATTAAATACGAGAAAATAAAGGCGGTAAATTAGAATTTTCCAACAATTTTCATATTTTCCTCTGTAATTTTTCCGATCGATTTCCGAAAGGCGAAGAAGATGGGCGAGTCGAGCGACGTCGACGAAGAGGGGGTCGCCGCGGGGAGGGGGGCCGAAGAGCAGGAGGCGCGCGTCGCGCTCTATCGCGTCGAAGGCGCCGATCAGAGCGTCAATTTTTCTTCGACGATGGTCAGCGCCGAGAGCAACGCCGTCGCCACCGCCGCCAGCAGGAGGTTCCTGCTCCTCGCAGCGTGTACAGGTTAGAAGAATTTTTCTATGTTCATGGGTACCCCATTCAATATGTTATTAATTGAAAGTGGGGTGGTTTCTTGGTGATGTGACGTTGCACAATTTTCGTACGTTCCTAAGATTTTAGTGCCAAAATGCTGTTCCCGAAAAATCCCCAAAATTTGGGAATTTTTGGAAATGACAAAAACTGTGGCCCAAAAAAACCATTTGTACTTTTTGCGTCCTTTTTATTTCATCTTTACTTTCCTATGTAATGAGAACACGTGTATATCTAATAGCTCAGATATAATTACACCACTAATGTCATTTCTTGTTCAAATTATAGTCGCTTTACTACCCACGATACTTATGAAATAATTGGAAACATTCATTTTTCAACGGGAACAATGCATCATTATATGTTAAAATGTTAAAACTGCATCAGATAACAAATCTTTAACCACCACAACAGCACCATAAAATTGTGTATACTATTGGATATCAATTCCTTGTGTCTCTGTTTATTCCGTTTTTGTTTTGTAGAGAAAACATGTTGTTACTTTTTTGGGAAAAGTCACTGAACCCCATCACGTTGTTTTGAATTTTATATTTGGACTTGGTTCAATTAACTGCAGGTTCAAATTTTCAATGGGTTCAAAGAAACCTAAATTGCAAAACTTGGAATGTTTCCATGCAAGTTAAAAAATCATAAAAATGTTATTTCGTTTAAATTAACGAGAAAAACCAATTTTATAAAGAATATTGGGACCTTAAGATATTTACATTAATTAACGAAAAATTACGAAAATAACGAATAATTAAATGACGGATTACATCAATGAAATGTTTTATCAACCCCGGTTATTCCCCATATTCCCTGAATTGAGACTTATCACTAGCTAATTAATCAAGCAAATTTTATTTGATGACTAACTTATCGAATTGAAGTTGTTGATGTTTTGAACTTAATGGATAATGTGTTATTGGTCTCAATATTGTCAAGTTTTAAATTTACGCATTGAAATCAAAATAAAAGTACCCCTAAAAATGATTGCTATTTTAATATTCAGAGACTGAACCATAGAAATTGATATATTGTAGGGATTTAAATCAAAATTGCCGTAAAATTTTGACTACCACTAAACTACCATAATTGTTATATTGATTGATCTTTTCTCATGGGCACTTTGCTCTTGCTACATGCTGTCCTTGTGCCTATGTACTTGTCTGCTGTACTATACATTATACCTGAACCACCATATTAAATGCCTATAACTGTTATAATATGGCTCGGCAATAATTCGGGCAGTCATTAATTCCCATAATTCGATTCGTCTATCTGGATCATCATCTCCAAGTTCCTGGAGAATTTTCAACTTATAAGAATGGAATTTGTGGAGATTCAGGACCTTACTTATAGACTCACGCGATAGGCCAGTCTTTATGGCTGCTTGAGGGGTTGACAAAACTGGATTAATAGCGATTGCTCCAAGAATTTCTATCTATCTATTTATAAAAAATTAGTTCAACCCCTTCCTGCTACATTGCAAACCATCTTAATGCGAATTAACACGAAATTGGAAAAAATTTTTGAAAAAGACACACAATCACTGGAAAGATCGTTTGGTATATCGAACCAACCCACGCTTAGAACTTGTAGTGTTAGGTGTTAAAAACACCTAAAGTATACAAAAAAAATCAATACCTACATAAAAAATTAACTTAGAAATCTACTAAATTTTCACTATTTCTGTTTCATCCTTATGTTCATTTTCTCGAAAATTACTGAACGAAATTTAAAAAACAAAAAACCGTCGAATTCAGAATTTGATGAGCTTTAAAATGAGGTATCACTTGACCCCTCTTCCCTATTTAAATTTTAAGGGTGGAACTCATCCTGGCTAAGGGGTTGAAGCGAGAGGGTTGAAAATATGCGTAAAATCTCATCGAAAAAAATCGACGTATCTCATCAATTAGATCGTTACCATTACAAAAGACGACATCAAATAACAATCGGAAAAAAATAATAAAAAATATGTTTGCTAGTGTTATCACAAACACTACAAAAATTAGTTCATTGCCACACTTTCATGATACCATCTTCACTTCTATTTTATCACCCCCTTACAGAAAAATAAACGTTTAACACGATAACCAAAATAGGTTATGGAGGCATCTAGTCACGTTTTCGACCAATAAAAGCGTCGGGTGCAAAGATTAAAAATTCTCCTTTTATCGAAGACCACTCTCGTTTTATGGACTTATTGCCAACCTCACCTTGTTCCTTTGAGAAAAATTGTGTCAATGTCGTCTGTGTCTAACAGTTTACCCAACAAGGAAGCAGCTACATCGAATCGATACAGGAAGCTCAGTAGTTCCGATTACACAAAAAAAATAACTAATGTTTCCATTAAACTTTCGACGAATCACCCGTTATCTATAAACTTATCATAGAGTTTGTCTAATTATAGTAAAAATGAAACCATAATTGATTCTAACTGACACATTTTATAAGTCTCATGAAATCTCTTATTTTATTAACTGACTAATTGCAGCCATTCATCAGAAACTACGAGTTATCGTTAACCTACAAATTAGTGTTATTAATTATACTGAGGATTGATAACGCCGCAATCAACATGCAGTTCCACCCGGAGTTAATTAATTACTATTTAAGCAGATTTGTCAGCTTGATCAAATTTTTGATCAAACGAATTAATTATTTGTCGAATAATGTGATGCATTTTTTTAATATTTCGAATCCAATTGGAAACTACACAGCACGTGATTAGTGATTATGTATTTGAATTACTACCAGTTTTTATTAACATTTTTTTAATTCGTCCATTAACTTTCTAATAACTTTGACATAATATTCTGTGGTTCGGTCTTACATGAACGATCCAAAGCAATTTTGTTATTAAAATAATGTTGCGTCCCAAATTGATCATAGAAAGAGAACGTATTGAACAATTATAAATTGCAATGGAATTTCTTTATATATATATATATATATATAAATTATGTTTTTGATAATTATTCTGAAGAGGTCGGTGCATCTGTAAAGCTACGACAGTTTCGCCATAAATTATCCGGCCCTCGGTATCTAATCATGGAAATTAACAAATTAATCAAAACCTCCTTATGCGCTTTAAAAAAAAATTGCGCCTCTTTATAGTGTACATCGATAAGCAAGATGAGAACGAAGAAATCAATTAATTGCCGTCGATAACCTCTTGATCAGGTCTCGTCTCGTTTTCGGGCGCCCGATCATCGGGAATCTCGACCTTGATTTTTATGTGATCATACCGTTCTAAATGTAATTAGAAAATCGCTGGACGAGGACGAGGAATAGAACCGTTTTAGGACGAGCATTATCTAATTGGTCGAATTTCCGCTGAGTTATTATTACGCTTCTGTACAGAGGAACGTTTGTCTAAGCTAGCGACTTAAGTACGTTGCCACCTTCGCCACGAAAGGATGGGTTACACGATGCTTAATTGCCTCCCAAGTTGGTCTAAGAAAACGTAGCAAAATCGAATTATGAAATTATCGAAAAGAATGTCCATTTAAACGGTTTTTCTTTTTTACTTTTTTAAATTTTCTATTGTTTCAAAAAAACACAAAAGCTCAGATTTGTCTAGATTTTGGATTTTCACCATCTTCGATCCATTTTAAACACAGTTTTTTGGTCCATCTGCTGTTAAGTTTTATCTACCAAAGCAGCCTTTTTATTGCTCTATAAACTGGGCTATTAGATATACCTTTCTCAAATGTTGCGTCAGAATCAACAACTTTCTAGTACCAAAAATACTGTTTACTGATAACGTAATAATCTGCAATATCATGGTGCATTAATTAATATAATTTAATAGATATGTAGTAATTATCCAATTAATGCGAAATTAATTAGTTTAGTTCAATTGTATTCTGTCACTGAGCTAACGTTAGTTACACCAAGTTTCTCCCAATAATTATTCATTATTGTGGTCATTAAAATTCCTTAACAATTACTGCTTCCATGAGTAAAAACTTCTAGCAAAAGAAATAATTCTAAGTAATCACGAGAGATGCAAAATATCATTTTTTGATTAAATCTTTCTAAGTATTGTATGACAAATTAATCCATTACGTCTCGCGAAACTTTTCAAAATACTCTAAATTTACAAAGAAAGGTGGATTTGCAAGGTTTGCTATGATTTCGTCGAAACCTACATCCGCCTTGACAAAATGGCGCTACTATAACAGGTTTCCGGACAAACGAAGACGACGTCCACCTGCACCAACCACCAGAAGAGAAAAGAATGATTGTTATATTTCTATTAAACGCCTAACGTTTACCACAGAACGGCAAAATCACGATACAACAATGCTTGGAAACATGTAACGCCCTGTACACTCTAGCAAAGGACATGAGACCTTTACTTTAGCAACTAACACTTATATTTAAAGATTCCATTAACAAATTCGAAGCAAATTTAAGATTACTCATCCCTAATGATGACAGAAGTTGTACAATGGAACTAGCCTGAAGTCTACACTTGTGTGTTTCATGTACATCCGTGACGTAGGACAGGAGTGAGATGTGAGTGTGATCGAACTGGGACAGTCGCTGTCGCCCGCTAGGTGGCGTTACTGACACCGAAATGAAACAAACTTAATATTAGCAGAATGAAAGTGAAGAGGAATGCTGGAAGTGGTCCTTTTTGTCTTTGTAAAACTACTTTATACTTTTCATATCTTCCTAGAAGTCTTTACGTAACAAATTCCCATGATCCCAGTTGCCTAGTTAGAGGTATCCCTTTCACAATTTACCCTTTTTCCAGGTAACTTGGCCTCTTTCTTCTGCGGCACGGCCCTGGGCTGGACCTCGCCGGAGATCCCGAAGCTCAAGGGCGTCGACGGCAACCCCCTGGACGCCCCGCTGACGACGACCCAGGAGGGATGGGTCGGCTCGTTCCTGCCCCTGGCGGCAGCCATCGGCCCCTTCCTCGGCGGCTTCCTCTCGGAGAAGATCGGGAGGAAGAAGAGCCTGCTGATCAGCGCCCTGCCCTTCATAGCGGCCTTCGCGCTCAACGTCTTCGCCGACGACGTGTACCACTTCTACGCGTCCAGGTTCCTCTGCGGGATCGGCACTGGCATCATCTTCACCGTGCTGCCGATGTACATCGGCGAGATCGCCGACGACGGCACTAGGGGCATGCTGGGATCCCTGCTGCAGCTGTTCATATGCTTCGGGCTGCTGTTCTCGTTCTCGCTCGGTCCCTTCCTGTCCTTCAAACTCTTCAATATCGTCCTCGTTGTCTGCCCGGTGACGTTCCTAGTCATCTTCTTCCTGTTCATCCCGGAGAGTCCCTACTACCTGGTGCTGTCCGAGGACACGGAGGCCGCGGAGGAGGCGCTGATCAAGTTGAGATCCAAGAGCAAAACCCAGGTGCAGAAGGAACTGGAAACTATTCGGCTTCAAGTGGAGGAAGCCCAACGGAACAAGGCGAACTTCTTCGACATATTTAAGTCCACCGGACTCAAGAAGGCCTTGTTCCTATCGGTCGGCCTGATATCTTTCCAGCAGTTCACCGGGATCAACGTCGTGCTGTTTTACTCGCAGGATATCTTCACCGATGCCGGGGTTTCTCTGGCTCCTGAGCTCTGCACTATAATGGTCGGGGTGGTCCAGATTTTTGGCAGCAGCGTCACCCCGATCCTCGTCGATAAGAAGGGCAAACGTTTCCTGCTGATGTTATCCGGGTTGGGCATGACCGTCTCCCTAGCTGCCTTGGCGTTCTTCTTTTACCTAAAAGACGACAAACACAGCGACGTGTCCAACATCAGCTGGTTACCCATCGCCTCGCTGATCGTCTATATTTTCACTTACTGCTTTGGGTTTGGGTCGCTACCGTGGGCCGTCATGGGGGAATTGTTCCCGGGGAATATCAAATCGGCAGCGTCCACGGCTACGGCCTCGGCGTGTTGGTTCCAGGGATTCCTGTTGACGAACTACTTTGGGGTCGTGGCGAGCCTGATCGGTAAGTCCATCTCCTTCGGGATCTTCTCCCTGTGCTGTGCCTTAGCGATAGCCTTTGTGTACAAGCTTTTACCAGAAACTACAGGAAAGAGCTTGCAAGAGATCCAAGACATCCTGAATGGAAATTCCAGTGAGAAGGAATAGGCATTTCCGTGACTGGTTTAGGTATAAAACGTGGGAACCTGTACTTATTGTTACTGTCGACAATGTTATAAACAGAAAGTGCCTTGTATTAACGTCGTCTTAGTTAAGAAAATTATTTATATTAAATAATGTAACGGATTACATTCGTTGATGTGGTTAACCATTTTAAACAAAAGAAAGAACTGATTTGTATAGGTTTAAGCTGTTGGTATTTATTATTTGTGTAGAAGTAGATTAAACGTAAATGGTGTGTTAACTACGATTTATTTTAAATAAAAATATTATGGTTTTTAGCACCGTATAAATCAACCACACACTAAAATATAAGAATTTATTATTGAAGTTACCTTTTAATAAAGTTTTATTGTTTTACATATACCACTTTTATTTAATTACGTTCCTTATTACATTTAAAAGATTAGGATATCTGGTACATTAAATACACATTTATATTTATATACGCAACTACTGTTTAGTACATATCAGTTGATAATTATCATTAATAAGCCGTCCAGAAAGTATTTCCTGAACTGTAAAGGAATTGAAATTGAAATCACTTTAAAATGTATCAAATTATGTACGTACATCACATAATTATCCGTAGTTCCTGTTATTTAAAACAAACGTAGATTTATTTTTAATTTGTTTTGCATTCCTGGAGATCAAGGAGTAATTTATTTCGTAAATAATGTAATAATTTGTCAGGAATGTTGCATAATGCTTCACGATGTGAAAATACCTATTAAGCATAGGTAATAGGTAGGGGCAATAGCCCAGTTTATAGAGCAAAAGAAAAGTCGATTTGGTAGATAAAGTTTAACAGCTGATGAACCAAAAAACTTTGTTTAAAAGGGATTAAAGATGATAAAAACTTAAAATCCAGGCAAATCTAAGCTTTTGAGTTTTTTTTTAACAACAAAAATTTACGATAAACTATCAAAGTGCGTTGCCTAATTTTTACATCCTTTATTTATGCCACCAAACCCTGCTGGGTCAGTTTGCATCACTCAACTTCTTAGATTACGATCAAATTCATTCCAATCAAAGAAGATCAGGTAAAATAACGATTATGCTAGTATGTATGGATGAAATGGTCGATTAATACAGTTTTCGAGGCAATACAAAAAGACAAAACGCCCTTTCCCTTTAACCGATTTTAAAAAATATCGCACGAATTAGAGTTTTCAAGATTAAACCCAAAAGCAAAATTTTAGCATTCAGCTATTTACAGTTTCCGAAAAAATGCCTGACCCGTGCATACATGCGGAAATTTTTCCAAAAACGTTTTTCTGGCGTTAAGACGTCCAAAAGAAAAAAATATCTCAAAATCCGCAAGTCATTTCATATGAAAATAATAAATAAAAGTGCCGTTTCAAAATAATTTAAAAAATACAAACCATCTGGTCCTCCAAGGGGCGCCTACTGCCATCAGAAGGTATCACTGTCACTACCTGAAGAAATAATAAAGAAATTATTAATTTATAACGTCAGGATAATTCTAGAACTGTCGTTCAAATATTATTTTAAAAAAAAAATCACTTACACAATTCGTTAATGCCGGTTCTTCCGCAGTCAAAATCACGTTTTTAAAGCGAGAAAATCACCAATTCTTAAAGAATTACCAATAAAACTACTCTCGGCCCTTCTTCCGCTCAAAAATTTGAAGAAATAGCCAATAAGGCCGCCCATAATTAAAACTGAACCGTCTTCAACGCGCGTCACGGCACAAATAAAAATTTCCATACGAGAAATATTCGCTACAACGGGCAAAAAAGGCAGCAAAAAATTGTTTGTCGCCCATTGACTCACGGCCGATAAGAGGCGAGAAAATACAAATCTGCCAGCAGAAGCGCCGCTTAGAATAAATAGTAAGTGATTTTACCTGAAAATAAAAGGTCGATCGCAATAAAATTATTTAAACAATTGTAATTGTGGGTAAATAATTAATCAACACTAGGAGTAAAGGTAAAAATTCGTTGAATTAATTTAATTTCGTCTATATTATATATAATTATGTAGTACATAGAGTTTTATATACCGAGTGTCAAAAATTTTGATGAGTGATGTGGTCCAAAATATGTAGAAATGCAAATATTTGTGCAAGGTGTGCACATGCAGTTTTCATGGAGGAAAATATATTTTCGTAAATTAAAAAAGAACATTTAAGGAAACTCTTGAGTAAGATACAATAGAGGAACTCATGACTCAGATTTTTGCTTAACAGTTAAGTATATTTACCTACACTAAAAAAAAAAAAGGTTATTGGAGGTTAAGGAGGTGTGCACATGCAGTTTTCATGGAGGAAAATATATTTTCGTAAATTAAAAAAGAATATTTAAGGAAACTCTTGAGTAAGATACAATAGAGGAACTCATGACTCAGATTTTTGCTTAACAGTTAAGTATATTGGCCTACACTAAAAAAAAGTTATTGGAGGTTAAGGAGGTGTGCACATACAGTTTTCATGGAGGAAAATATATTTTCGTAAATTAAAAAAGAATATTTAAGGAAACTCTTGAGTAAGATACAAAAGAGGAACTCATGAGTCAGATTTTTGCTTAACAGTTAAGTATATTTACCTACACTAAAAAAAAAAGGTTATTGGAGGTTAAGGAGGTGTGCACATGCAGTTTTCATGGAGGAAAATATATTTTCGTAAATTAAAAAAGAATATTTAAGGAAACTCTTGAGTAAGATACAATAGAGGAACTCATGACTCAGATTTTTGCTTAACAGTTAAGTATATTGGCCTACACTAAAAAAAAGTTATTGGAGGTTAAGGAGGTGTGCACATACAGTTTTCATGGAGGAAAATATATTTTCGTAAATTAAAAAAGAATATTTAAGGAAACTCTTGAGTAAGATACAAAAGAGGAACTCATGAGTCAGATTTTTGCTTAACAGTTAAGTATATTTACCTACACTAAAAAAACGGCTATTGGAGGTTAAGGAGGTGTGCACATGCAGTTTTCATGGAGGAAAATATATTTTCGTAAATTAAAAAAGAATATTTAAGGAAACTCTTGAGTAAGATACAATAGAGGAACTCATGAGTCAAATTTTTGCTTAACAGTTAAGTATATTTACCTACACTAAAAAAAGGTTACTGTACGACCACCAGAAGCCGAGATAAATCTTTAAAAAATCACTGCGAATATATTTATAATAATTAATTCGATAGTCGACTATTGAATGACACTAAAATGGCTCTTTTTAAGAGGTTGCAGCTTGTGAAAGGTACTGCGCCGTGTCTCCCTGTGAATTCTGCATTTATCTAGGTACATTGCAATATTGGCCATTGTACGTTTCCCTGATCTGCTATTGCTCAAACTTTCCATTTGAGGCTTTACCATAGCAAAGATCACAATATAAGAATTCCAATCCTAGCAGTGCCTAACACAGAACAGCAAAATATTGGCAATGGTATGTTTAACCCCAAGCCACACTATTTTATCTATTGATTTTCTGATGAGCCTTTAGGTTCATCTTCACAGCACCCTTTGACTAAAATTGTAACTGACCACTTCTCAGGAATATATGTTACATGTGATGTTATTTCAGGAAATTGGGCAACTTTCACCTGCGGCACCTACATGACTTGGGCCTCTCCAGAACTGGAGGAACCGATAGACAAGGAGACCACCCCATTCCCGGAGCTCATAAGTGAAGACTCGGCCACGTGATTTTCCTCCTCTTTCGCCCTGGCCGAAATCCCGGGAGGTTCTTGGTGTTCTACGTGGACGCGATTAAGGTGTTCTGTGCTTTTGAAGTGAAACGCCCTTTCTAACACAAAACACTTCAAAATAGGTCAAAATGTGTTTTTATTGGCTCAAGTGAGCAACGTCGCATAAAAATTTCCCTTCAAAAGTTAAGACAAATGTAGTTCCATCGTAGTTCAAACATGGCGTCTAGACAATTGATGATGGAACGGTAATTTTAAAATTTTCCTTGCTAACCAAAATTACCCATTTTCGCATATATATACTTATTAATCCCTGGTACTTGAACTGCTAAAAATTATCAATCTTGATAAACCAAATTATTGATTGATAAAATTAACACGTGTAATTACTATCCAGGATTGGTGGAATCTCGTAGAAGCACTGCAGGGCTATCGAATGGAAATATTGTCGCTTCCAAAAATCCACCCAGCATGAGTTACCCCTACTTGGTCGCCTTCGCTGGTAAGTAAAAATTATTTTTATTACCTTATCTCATTTAAACGCGATTAAAACAAATTAAATCTATTACATAATTGGAATTACTCGTACTTTTTGTCTACAATCGTAATTTTAAATCAAAACGTAGTGAAACATCGAGAAAACCTGAAAATATCCGGGTGGCAATTGCGCCGTTGCCGAATCGACGCCAAACATAACCTATAAGTTAACAACACTAGATATACGTCTTTCTACGTGGAAAATAGTGACATAGTATCTAAGAACACAAAACATGTCACAAGAAGGTTTATTTTTAAAGAAAGAAGGTGTTTACGACTGCGACCAGGATTCTAAACAAGAACTCTCGGAATACAGATAAGGTGTAGAAAAAATAATGTCGGTTTAATAGGTACGAGAGCTGCCGTCCGAACTGCAAGAAAAGGTAAGTGCCGTCAAGTGTTTCTGCTTACTATTTTCCTTGGGGTGGTGTAACCCATGTTTAGGTAAACGATGATGGTAACATGGAGAGAATAAGACCAAAAGGAACGTGAATAATAGGCAGAAAGCGCAGTTCTGCCTACAAAAGGAAAGACTTCTTATTTGGAAGCCACAGTCATAACTTGTGACACAACTGTCATAATCATCTCGTCATGGAATAAGGTGTACCAAACGATGACCTTAACTTACTCCCTAAGTGGAGTGGAACTCTACACTTCCCTTATTGTAACAGAGGATAGAGGACTAAAGGGCCTATAAAGTTTCCATAGCAAAGATTTCCAAAAAATGTCATTAACCTAGCTATTGGATCTGCGCAGTTTGAATTCATATGTAGTAGAGTTATTTAATGCGCTGTAACTCCGGAAATAAGAAACAGAGACGACACAAGAGCCTAAAAAAAATTCTTTAGTGAGAATTCCCAAAAAACGTCACTAACTCAGCTGCAATGGAATTATTTAATCTGCTGTAACTGCGGAACTAGAATTTTCTACAACTTTCTTCTTACACCAGCAGATAGAGGATTAAAAGCCATACAAAACTGTCGTAGTAAGGATTTCCATAACCTATAAATAACTCAGCTATTGCGCGAACGTCGATTGGATTTACATGTAACGGAATTTTTCAACGTGCTGTAACGTCGGAAGTGGCACTTTCTACACTTCTCCCTTCATAACAGAAAATAGAGGACTAAAATGCCCACAAAACTGTTATAGCAAGGATTTCCAAAAAATGTCAATAGCTTAGCTATTGCGTGTGCGCATGTGCTGATTGTGTATACATGTAATGGAGTAACTTACTACACTGTAACTCCGGAAATATAACTATCTTCCCCCTTTTTATAGTAGGAGATAGACACACAAGGGCCTACAAAAGTATATTAGCGAGAATTTACAAAAAATATCAATAAAACTATTGCGCAAGCGTCAATACAGTTCGTATGTAATTGAATTACTTAATGTGTTGTAACTTAACTTACTACAACTGTGTAACTCACTGCTGTGCATCTTAACAGCTCTATTAGTTCTATTAGTTAGCTCTATTAAAGGCTCAAAGGTTAAATTTTGCCCAGGGAACGTCCAGAATGCCAAATGCCACTTAATTTCATTAATAGTATCAAAGTAGATATCGGTCATTTTTCCATTAGATTGTGTTGGGAAAAAAATCACATCTTGGCCAGTGTACGTTTCCCTGGTCTAACGTCTTGTACTCTTGGCATAACAGAGGCTCTAAAAGAAAGGTTCTAATGCAAAGCCTTAGTCAAGAGATCAAAATATTAGCCTTAGTGGCTTCACCACCAAATCACACCGTTTAATTACCTTAGTTTTCTTAACAACTTCTCACCAAATGATTACCGACCGCTTTTGGCCTTGTCAAGTGGTCATTATAGGGCAAACTCTTAACCAGTTCACAGGAACTTATGTTACATGTAATGTCATTTCAGGTAACTGGGCGACTTTCACCTGCGGCACCTACCTGACTTGGGCCTCGCCAGCATTGGAGAAACTGATGGACAATGGTACCACCCCATTCCCGGAACCCATAAGTGAAGACCAGGCCACTTGGATTTCCTCTTCTGTGGCCATAGCCGCGATCCCGGGACCCTTCATCTACGGGTACCTATCGGACCACATAGGGAGAAAACTGTCGATGTTACTCATAGGAGTGCCCTTCTTGATGGGTTTGGTCATGATGGCTTTCGGCGAAAGAGTGTGGATGTTTTACGTGGCGAGGTTACTAGGAGGGTTGTCGGTCGGGGGCGTGTTCGCCGTATACCCGAATTATATTGGAGAAATAGCAGATTCGCACAATCGTGGAGCTCTCATGTCGTCCTTCAACGTCTTCATGTGCACAGGGATGCTGGTGTCCTACAGTGTAGGACCTTATGTTAGTGTTAGGACTTTCAATTTAGTCCTACTGGTATTTCCTTTGATATACTTGGTGTTGTTCTTCTTATTCGCGCCGGAAACTGCTTACTACCACATGATGAAAGGGGATCAGGATGAGGCAAGGAAATGCTTGCAGAAGGTAGGAAAAGTAGACACTTATTTTTGGTTTGGGTAAAACCTCTCTCGTTTCTCTCATACTCAAAAATGTAACAAACTTATAAATTGCCGAAGAAGATCTAAATTTAACCCTTAGATAATAGTAGGAAGTTCAAGAAGTTCTCCACCAAAACTTTGCTATCAAGAATTTTGCTATCAAGGATAGTAATTGGTTCATTAAGGTTTTCCTCATTCCTCTGCAGTTTAGAGCACCCAGTTAATCATTCATAAGCACTAGTAACTACACTTCACTAGATTAATCGAAATAAATCATTTGTTCACCAGGTGCGAGCCAAAGGTGTGAGCGTGGACAATGAACTAACCCTCATAGAAGAAAAGATAGAAGAGACCAAAGGAGGCAGATTCTGGCACTCCATCTTCGTCGAGAGGAAGAGAGGCTTAACCAAAGCCTTCATAACCTCGATAGGTCTAGTGACGATCCAGCAATTCACGGGAATCACCGCGATCCTCTTCTACTCCCAGCGGATCTTCCAGGCCGCCGGGGTGCAGATAAAACCCGCGTTATGCTCGATCTTAGTAGGAGTGGTGCAGTTCATCACCAGTTTCTTCACACCATTAGTAGTAGACAGATTGGGCAGGAAGATGTTACTCTACATTTCTTCCACCGGGATGATGTTAACTGAAGGCGCGTTGGCCGTGTATTGTTTCCTTCAGGACGACGGCACGGACGTCAGTTCCGCCTCATTTGTTCCCATAATCTGCCTCATGGGGTATATAGTGGCGTATAACGTAGGGTTTGGGCCGTTGCCATGGGTGATTGCAGGAGAGATGTTCCCTTCGAATCTGAAATCCTCCGCAGCGTCAGTCACTGCTGCGATTGCTTGGCCCTTCGGGTTCTTAATATCTAAGTACTTTCAGGTAATTAAGGATTCACTGGGGATGGGATCGATTTTTCTGGCATTCTCCATTTCCTGTGGTGTATCGGTGCCATTTACTTACTTCTTCGTGTTGGAGACCAAAGGGAAAAGTCTACAGAGGATACTAGAAGAGCTCGATGGATAGTATTAGAGACGTATCCGTCACCTGTAAAGCATATACATAGTAAATTAAGATTTAAAACGAGGAGAGGAATTTTATTTACACATTGCTTCGTTGAGAGCAATGTTCTCGATTAATCAACGATCCATCAATCACAGTAATACTCTACCTAATCGATAATTCATATTGAGATTACATTTATTATCGAAGAGTTGTCGTGGTGGTTTTAAAAATTTTATTCATACGGTCACATCGCAACTCTGAAGTCGGAGAATATTTCGGGAGTAATTTTTTCAAAAGTGCCTTTAGAGAAACAAAATGAGTTACGCCTACGTAGCAACTTATGCAGGTATGTAATTATATATTCCGTACTATATAAAATGATTCATGAATTTACATCCATTAAATAAATCCTGTTGGTTACAAATGTACATCAACATATGCATAAATGAACTTGAGCCCTGAGCAATATTTTCATAATTAATCTCAACTACTATCAAAACTCATTTGCAATATTGCCTGAAAAATAATTTGACACGTGTATGTTACTTGTTTACAGTCTATCGAAGATTTGAATTAAAACAATGGCTTATTATTGGAAAATTACCACATTGATATACTTGACATCTATAATATTAAGAAATCTGTGTGATAAAATGCTACGACAAATATTAGCTTTGTATTTTGCCCAGTTTTACTTAATTCCTCTTATTATACCAATCACTTTAATAGGAATCGCTTGTAATTCCTCTTGTATCCTTATATAATTCACTATACCTAATATTATTATACAATGATATTAAGTTATAATATCGTTATATCATTCACTATACCTAATATCTGATACAATCAATAAATATTTTGTAAGATACAATCAAAACTTTAAAATGATAAATTACGTAATCATAGTACTTAGAATTAAATACGTAGGTGTACATTGAAAGAATGGGTGATACGTAGGTACTACTTTACGCAAGAGAATTTGAAAAATAATAGTGCGATGTGATGATATTAGTCTTAATTGGCCTTGATTATAAAGCATTAAATGCTGAAAGGCATTTTTGAATAAGGGTATTAGTTGTATTAAGGGTCTTTTAATGATCATTATAATTATTATTCGAGCTTAGTAAAGTAACCGATTTAAAACATCTTCAATTAGTTTTATACCTGATGATAACTGGGAAATTTCATATCCCTGCACCGATTGTGATTTTTCAAAATCATCTATAAACTAAAATATATCTGAAAATATACTTTCAAAGTCCCTATGCCAGCCTTTAACATTATGATTTGTCATCTGAACATCGTTCAATATTTAGGAATGCTCCCTGATCTTCTGTTTCGTCCTCCCACAGGTTTATAAACCTTCAAAAAATGAGAACAAATGCACAGAACTTCTGAAGATATAGAGCAAACGCACGAGATTTATTATTTTGTACCTATAGGCGTTCTAGTATCAAACGACTCTCAAATACTTTGCCACTGGCGAAAGAATCATCCCTACACTTACATTTCGGTAAAATCCCTGCTGAAAATCCATTAAGACAGTTCTTGGCAGCAATCGTGGATAATTTCTTGCAACAATTTTTCATAGAATGCCTTTGTTTTATTCGAAATCAGAGCATAAACTGTTGTTAACAAAATATTTTGGTACCGGCATACCAATTTTCCTTTTACCCATTGAATTGCCTTCTGTCTTCACAAAACCTAAACCTACTAGATTATTACATTATTCACCACCATTCAAAGAATTGTTTGCCATTGTTTAGCCATGTTTCTTGTAATTCCTTATCCTGTTACTTATTTCTTCTTTTCAGGTAACTTGGCCAGCTTCTCCTGCGGTACCCTCCTCACGTGGCCATCGCCCGAACTAGACAAACTCCGCAGTAGCGAAGACACCCCCTTCCCCGCACCCTTGGGCAAGGATTCGGCCACGTGGGTCTCCTCCTGTCTGCCCCTCAGCGCCATCTTCGGTCCGTTCGTTTACGGCTTCCTGTGCGACCGCATAGGCAGGAGGTACTCGGTTTTGCTCCTGGGGGTGCCGTTCCTGATCGGTCTAGTCATAATGACGTTCGCAGAGAACGTATGGTTCTACTACGTAGCCAGGTTGTTATGCGGATTAGCGACGGGAGGCCTGTTCGGCATCTTCCCGAATTACGTGGGGGAAGTGGCGGATGCGCACAACCGTGGGGCGCTCAGCTCGTCACTTAACGTCTTCCTCTGCGCAGGGATGTTGGTTTCGTACAGTATTGGACCGTACACTTCCGTCAAGGTTTTCAATGGGATTCTAATAGCATTTCCAGCGATATTCTTGGCGCTATTCTTCGCGTTCGGGCCAGAGACTGCGTACTACCACTTGATGAGAGGGGACCATGATGGGGCCAAAAAGTGTCTGCAAAAAGTAAGGAACTGATCCAAAACCCCTAACGAATCAATAAATGATTGGTCAAAATACTACTAACCCATAACTGATGTATAATATTAACCCATATAAATTTATGGCTATTTTGTCATGGCAAACTATATACACTAACTCAACTCCATAACCTATAGACTAGAAGTCTAGACTAGAAGACTAGAAGAAGACTCTCATACTAAGTTACATTCCTCCAAAAAATTTAACTCTTGGTTACACCTAAACCCACTCTTACCTACTGTATATCTTTTGATTGATATATTCCGTTCTAACATGATCTCTTAATGCTTTAGGTGCGGGGCAAAGATGAAGACATCGAAGAGGAACTAGCCGCGCTGAAGAAGAAAATCGAAGAATCCAAAGAAGGAAACTTCTGGAACTCCCTACTCGTCGAAGGCAACAAGGGAATAACGAAGGCGTTCATCATCGCCGTCGGTCTGGTTACCTTCCAGCAATTCTCCGGCATCAACGCCGTCCTCTTCTACGCCCAAAAGATATTCCAGGACGCCGGCGTCAGCCTGGAACCTGCCATATGCTCGATCCTGATAGGCGTGGTGCAGTTCGCCACCAGCTTCGTCACGCCGTTGCTCGTAGACCGACTAGGCAGGAAGATGCTGCTGTACTTCTCCTCCATCGGGATGGTAATAACGGAAGCCCCGTTGGCGGTGTACGGGTTCCTACAGGACGAGCACAAGGACGTCGACTCCATCTCCTTCCTTCCAATAGCGAGCCTCATAGGTTACATCATTACTTATAGCGTGGGGTTCGGGCCGCTACCATGGACGGTCGCAGGGGAGATGTTCCCCAGCAGCGTCAAGGCTACGGCCGCATCGGCCGTGGCGGGGATCTGCTGGTTTTTCGGGTTCCTCATAACGAAATATTTCGAAGCCGTCAAGGACAGTCTCGGGATGGGTCCGGTCTTCCTGATATTCACCATATCCTGCGCGTTATCCATTCCGTTCCTTTATTTCGTCGTGGTGGAGACCAAAGGGAAGAGCCTGCATCAGATACAAGACGAGCTGGAGCATTAAAGGAAGATGATGGTGATATTTATTGTTATTCTAAGTTTGTCAAATAAAAGTAGTTTTTAGAATGTAGGGAGTGCTTATGGAGCGTGGGCACAGAGATGCATTTACAGAAAAAATGAAAAGACACAACACCAAGAAACTAATAATAAACAACTTAGTCTCTCCAATGCTTATATACTCCTCTCAAACAATATCGATGAAAAACATGACCGAAAACGCATAGATTGCTTCGAGCTCTGATGGTAAAGACTTCTTCTCCATATACCATGGATTGCCAAGCCAACAGGCACATTCATCATCGAGGAGATCATGGAGACTATTTCAAATTGCTCAAAAATGAACTTCAAAACTCTTTGGTCGTATTGGGCACAACGATGGAGATGACTCTGGTGGTACAAAGAAGGATGAAGGGAGCAAACCACGTGGCAGATCCTCCAAGAGGTAAACAGATCAAAGGGAGGTCCTGGCAGACACAATAATGCAGCAGGCAACTAGGGAAGAGGCAACGCTGGTGAGAAACAGTCGTCATAATTATCCAGAGACCAAAGAAGATGCCCTCCGCTCTGTCGCGCTCTGCGCAAGTCAGATGGTGACAATATTTACAAAACGGAAAAACATTAGGTCTTTTATAAGATACTAGGTAAAAACATATAATCAAAAAATAAAAAATGCTTTTTCCATGGTTTTAAGTACAGCACAGGGCGAAACCATTTCGAGACATGAGCCCTTCAATTTTTAAAATTTGAGCGGACTATAGTTACTTAAAACCCGCACGTTTACATCTAATACAACACTTTACAGACTATACAAGGCAATTCTCTAAGCGTATCCATTGTAGAAAGCCCTCCTGGTGACTTTAATACCCTCTAACGTTCTTCAATCACCTACGTGCTTCAAGCTCGCTTTGCGACCATGTATCATATCTTGTATCTGCGAGAAGCTCTTGCCCTTCGTCTCGGGCACGAAGAATATCACGAAGAATCCGCAGATCAACGCCTGACTGGCGAAGAACCAGAAGGTCCCCGCCGTGCCCATGACGTCCACCATATCGTTGAAGAACTTCGTCATGACGAAAGAGCTAACCCAGAGCGAGATCGAAACGGCAGAAGAGGAGATCTGCTTGACGCTTTTGGGGAAGAGCTCCGCGGACACGGTGAAGGGCATCACCGACATCCCGAACTCGAAGGTCAAGATGTACGAGATCAGACCCACGAGCGGTAACCACGAGATACCTTCGGTCCCGAGATCTGTTCGTTCTTTGATGTGGAAGAAGGCGCCTATGATCACCAAGCTGACGGCCATGCCGAAGCTGGAGGAGGCCGCTAGAGGTTTCCTCCCCAGGCGATCCACCACGAAGGGCACCACGAGGGTCGAGAGGAACATCAAGGCGCCGCAAATCACAGAAGACATATCCGAGGAAATGTCGCTCCCCGATGCGTTGAATATAGGCTGGAGATAGAACGTGACTACGTTAATACCAGCCAGTTGTTGCATGGCGATGAAGATCACGGAAATGAAAAACGCCTTCCTCAGCGGAGGGTTACTGAAGATATCCGACAGTTTGCCGTGTTCCTCCTTCTTGAGAGTCTCCTCGATCTGCATCAGCTCGACCTGGACTCCTTCTTTACTCGCGGATCGCAGGGTCATCAGAACTTGCTCCGCTTCCTTGGACTTGCCGACGCCTACCAAGTAATAGGGCGTCTCCGTTCCGACCAGGGTGAACACCAGTATGAATATCAACGGTAGACTCGCGAGCACCAAGTGGAAGTACATGATCGACATGAACGGGCCAATGGCGTAGGGTAGGAAGTTCCCAAGCGCCCAAAATATGCCCAACGTGACAGAGTACATCCCTCTGTTGGAGTCCTCGGCGATCTCAGCTATGTACATCGGCAGCAGGCAGTATCCACCTCCTTCGCCGAGCCCGCCGAAGAACCTCGCGAAGTAGAACAGGTAGATGTCCTCCGCGAACGCCATTATCATGTAGGAGATGAAGTGTGGTATGGCGAGACAGAGCAAGCCGATCTTCCTGCCGAACTTCTCCCCCAGGTAGGTGAAAGGGAAGGGGCCCAACATGGCGCCGATGTTGATGAGCGATCCCATCCAGGCATTCTCGTCCTTGGTGATAGGTCTTCCGATGGGATTTATCGAGGTGTCGTTCGACTCCAGCTTGGGGAATATGGGAGAGGACCAAGTCATGGTGATGTCGCCTGTGGTAGCCAGAAGATCCACTGGAAAAGCAAAAGAAAGTAGTTAACATCGAGAATTTTATGATATTAATAGCGTTTAAATGGCTAGTAAAGGGTTGATATTAGTAATTGACCATAAATCGTTCTAACCATGTAGTAGTTTACCTGAGAAGAAACATCTTTAAGGAATCAATCTACCCCTAATAAGTTAACTCATGGTATCACATATGTGTAGAGTATAAATGGAAAAATCTAGATTTAGTCGTCCAAACTGGAAGAAACGGTAACCCCCGACACGTGTTTAGGCTTATTAGCTTATCAGCAAGCCCCAGTGTCACAATTCATGGATTATCACTCCTTAAAAGAAGGGTTCTTTCCTTTTGTATGCCCAAATGTACCTGCTGCCTACTGTTCACGTCCTTTTTGCTTTTTGTTACCATCATACTTTACCTCGACATGTATTATACCACCACGACGATGCTAATAAGCAGAACAAGTGTCGGTGGTTACCGGTTCTTGAGGTTCGGATGGCTATGTCGTGATTTTTCCATTTGTAAGTATTAACCCTGGTTACGAAGACAATTTGGGTTGTAATAATCAAATTAAAACGATTATATACAGCGTGTACTGTAAGTAATGGTCAATAATTACCTGAGGTATTAAAATTACTGTCTGTAATACAGCGTGTGAAATGAATGAAAATTTCCATATTTTTTTCTGTAGGTTTTGTTATATAATATCACTAAAGATACATTTTTTGCTAAAGAAGTGTACTCGTGCTTAAAATTGATAGCTTAAGCCTCTTTTTGTCTGCCACAATAGAGATTTAGAATTAATTCTGCGCATTCACCATTTTCACACATTTGAATTTTGTGGATCACCATCGTAAGTCATTACTAAGTAAGTGAAATACAGTTCTAATATGAAATAAAGTTAACTAAAATAATGACAATTAATCGATTAATTGAGATAAAGAGAAATAATAACCCATAATCAATTGCAATGTTTATTATTTAAAGTGATTTCGGTTATAAGAATAGTATGATGAAAGTATTCTTCTACGATCTAACCTTTACTAAATCAATTGCAATATTCGTTCAATATGACCATTTCTTACTTCTACAAACTTCTTTAGTCTACACAGTTATTTCTTTGACCTGCAAGTACCATTTCCAGGTCTTTTCTAATATTACTCTAATGAAATTGAATTCTGGCCAATAACTCCCTTTTATTTTCAGATGGTATCGAATATACTAGGAAGGAAAAGAAATTTTCTCAAAGAAAAACTCAAAAAAAGCTCTGAGCATTCTTCTCAGCAGCTCTTCATTTTCGAAATAGTTGATATTTCTTAAATATCCTTTAAACAAGGAATAAAACTTTGATATTTGGTACGCATGTGTAACTTGATATACCCTTTAAGGATAGTTATAAAAAAATTAGTATTGCCGTTTAAAAAATAGTCAATGACGTCATATCTAAAATTTGGTACACGCTGTATAACATTTTCTTACATCAAAAAGAGCGCGATTTGAAATACTAATCGACCTGTCCGAGGATATTTCGAACAAAAAAACTGTCTTTGATTTACTGATTTTATTCGAATTTAGAGACTCGCTCTGTAGTTTATAATACGATACAAGAAGAAGGGAAGATTTATAATAGTAGATTTTTCCAAGCATACTCCACAAATTTATTGTTTCAAAATTAATAGACAAAAATTGTAATTCATCTTTTATATCAACACCCTTAATATTAATTTAGGATTCTTAGAAGTATTATTAACTGAAATAATGGCTAACTTACAAGTTGCTTAAAAAGCATTAGCTTCTACACCTTTTTTAGAAAATATTTCATTTTCTTCTCTGTCAGATGATCCAATTGATCCTAAGGATTGTCCCAAAAAATAAATTTAAATTCTGAACGAGGTATTGCGGGTTGCACGAAACCCTTGAGGGCAAATGTATCATTTGTTTTAAAATATTTTCTATCAGCCGTTAGGCAATATTTCATAATTTTGCCATGCTAGTAAAGCCCCAACACGATCGACCAACGAAAAATTTCTACGTTCTTCTGACGAAAAAATAACGAAAATATTTTTCAAAGGGTCAGCTTATAAACTACAAAGAGTATAAACATTGCCAATATAGAAAAGGGAGAAAATTAGAAGCTATGGAACATTTCAGTCAAGTGTTACCGTAAAATAGGGAGATAATTAGAAAATTTTTAGAAATATTGTGTGGGTAATTAAAAAATGTATCAACTACTTATCTATAAAATAACATTTCAGTGCTAATTATTATTCCAACGCGGAATTTTGCGCGCGCAACCAAAAAATTAAGCCAACTGTAAACCTAACATAAACACACGTATCAAATCAACAGTCATACGTTAAGTTGCACATAAATACAGTACGTCCCAAATAAGTACGAAGCTGAAAACTACTCACCGGCGAAAACTGCCCAAAGGGCATAACTGATCAACGGTTTCTTAACGAACATCTCACTTGAGCACCTTCGATGTTAATCAAGCAAACTTTTACACGTCGGATGCTTCACTGGCGGTTCCCCAAGGTACTCCTAACTCTCGACAATTAACTATCAAAGTGTGCGATTGTTCATGTAAAATCCCTCGTATCGGTCGAGCGATAAAATTATTTAGCAAAAGCATTTCGCGCTACCGAATTATAATCTACTGCTAATATTTTGACGCGGTTTTAATAAATCAAGAGACAATGAGCGGCGAACAATAGTGGCGAGGCAACGGCGCTTTGATTACTTTTCTAATTATAAAAATCAGTAGAATTACAGCAAGTAGAGCAAAGAGAGCTTAAGAGCAAAGTACATGGAGTTATAAATCAATTAAACCGCAGAGGCACATTGGAAATTAATACTTCATTAACCATCATCCGCGTGGTTAATTATTTCTCTGTAATTAATTGCATCTGTAATTAGTAAACAATACTACCTTTTATGTATGGCAACAATAAATATTTTCTCGTATATGTATCTAAAGTACCTTGTTGAGATGAAACGCTCGGCATGCTTGCCTTATGATTACAAATCGATTAATTTGATATACGCTGTTAATTAATAAATAAGCTGAATAATTTCGATAAGATTGTATGCCGATGTCAGTGGCTCCTGAAGTTTCCTTATTAATTCACAAAGATTCCAGTATTATCGTGAAGTCGCCAATTAGTAAACGATGACGTGGATTACAAATTACTTAATCATTCACTGATTGACTTATTCGTTTATTGATTGACCAGCTTTCTAACTATCTCATCTATAATAACTGTCGCTATATAGTGAATAAGAAATGACTTGGGTCAGGAATTATTTAAGCTTCACTATGTTGACAGTGATTTCTGGTAAGTGTGGGAATGGTTGTATTTGGTGATATGAATATTTGCATGCGCCTTAGCCGCTTAAGTTTAATTGCTTAGCCATTGCAAGGTTTCTAGTTTTATTCTTTAATACCTTTAATACCTTTAATTTCTGTAACATTTATAAGGGTATCTCAATAAACCTGTTTTAATACATACCTAAGTTTTTCATGAATTTTTTTTAATTATCACAATTATTAAGGTTTTCCCAGCTTTTTTTGAATGTAATGATATAATCTTTTACTTTCTCATATGATTACTATGTGCTCATTTAATGAGAAAGTATTATAACCTTAGCAATTTGATCCATTGGAATTATTGAACGATTTAAGATTCCATGGCTCCAAAAAGCACATTTTTTGAAAAAAAAAAATTATTTTGAAGTTTAATAATATTATTCTTAGTCGGTTAGTTGTATTTTATAATTTTTTAGTACGTACATATTTGAATTAATAATGTAAATTTTACCAATTTTTAGGTTTTTTTCTGAACTCCTGGGAAATTAATCTCGAGAAATCCTACACCAATTTCAATACAAAAAAAAATAATTCCCCTAAAAAACCGTCGTAATCCAATAAAATAAAGCAAAAAACACAACCTTGCATTAAAAAAAATTGGTTTACTAGTCTTACCTCCGTGATAGAAAAATAATATGTGAAGTTACAATCACTCTACACTTTCTCATATGAGTTATTTAGTTAATGAGAAAGTATTATAATTGACTCAATTTTCGAAATTTGAAATATTGACTCTACTGGAGGATTTCAGCTCCCATGAACACGAGAAAAATATTTTTGAAAAAATGTATTTGCATGGTATGTGCGTGTTTGTGCTTATGTGAAGCTGTGAAACTGTAAAGAGAGTAAAGCTAAGACAAGGGCTAAGGAAAGCTATAGAAAGCTACTTATGCGTGCTCACCTAACAACTGGAATCAATATAATTATAGTTAAAATTGATTAATGATAAAAAACACTTTGCTGTTGTCATTTTTGTATCATTTCGAAAACCATTGCAAATATTTTTTGTTTACACTTAGCATTTAATCTACTGCTTAATTCACATATAATTCACACTACATATCTTGAGTGATCTCTAATGGGATTTTAAATAAAAGCCCCTTTTTTGATTTTCAGTTTTTCTCAGTTTTCTCTACAGCCATTTTACACCTTCTTACTGTACTTTTTTACATCTGTACTAGCACATTAATTGCATATGTTCATTTGAAATATTCTTCTAAGGCACTTTACTCTTCTGAGTATTCAGATTTTTATAACTGTCTTACAGAAGCTTTAGTAATTTACTGCATCATTAGTAATTTAATTCACATACTGAATGCCTACAATTTTTACTTAAAGGGGATTTATTAAAGGGCGCTGTACCCTTAAAATATTTAATTTTTCCTAATTTTCTCCAAAAACCCTAGTGATTGATTTATATCACATTTTCACCTGAAACCTTTTTTAAATCGCCTTAAACTTCATCTCAAGAATTTCCTAAGTGCTTCATACTTATAGAGCGCATTTACAACACAGTTTATTCACAATAAATCTGACTAATTTGAATGAAAAATTATATATACATTTTATGTCATTATTTCCGATTTTTATCATCTAATCTAACATCACCATAGTAAGCGCATTCAGTATTAAATTTTTAACTTTGCTGAACGTCATAATTACTTAAATCTCAGGGTTACCAGCAATTGTGAAAAATTAATTATCTGATATGATCCTACGAGACTCTTGTGATCGCTATCTGTAGTGGAACAAAAATCGTTCAGCCTGCCTTGAAGGTTATCATTGAATAAAGAACGGCGTAGGTTACGCATGACTTGTAATATTCGGTGTACGTTTGTTTCCACCTATTTGCTCCTTAAAGTAATGTAATTGCGATTTTAGAGGTAGAAAGGAAGGAATCACGAGTTAACCTCACTTGATATGATTGTTGAATACTAAAGGCATATGCAGTACATGCGACAATCTTCATTGTCGTCTCAGTAGCTATCAAACTGATTTTATCTCATGAAATGATATTATCTTGAACTGTTATGAACTTTCCTTAAGTATCAAGTTTGGTGTAAATTATTGGAAAAATTTAAACTACTAAATATGTCGTTTTACTGCGACTTGTGCATGTGAATTAGCATTCTTACTTGAATAAGGCGATAATGTATATACTTCGTTTGTATTTCCTGATAAGGACGACAATTTAAATAATAACTTCATTCTTAGCACAATATAAATTTTCCACGCTAAAAGTAAACGTACATATTTATTTACGCCTATTATTTATTATACATCACATATTATTTAAGAATTTATTAGGCCATTAACATTTTTATTTTCACAATTATTTACTCATTTTAAATCAGAAATATTTTATTTGCCTGCTATTTCAAATACTACACTCCACCATTTTATTTTTGCTAAATATGATCTGCTGCCATATTTATATTAAAAACAGTAGGGGAGCTGACTTACATATACTTAAGAAACTTCCTTCCTTCATTCATTAATGAATACTTGTTCTTTTTTTTTAAATGAAATACGGCTATTGCCCTTTGGAAAAAGTGTAAGACGGAAGTCCCTTTCGTACTAGCAACATTATTTTTGTGTCAAGTTTATGTAGAAAAAACAAGATGCCAGGCCAAGACAATTATTTAACCAGAATATCACTTCCTCCACAGATTCTGCTAAGGTGAACCATTTGAATAAAATGCAGTTCGACTTTAAATGGTTGTTGTTCTTCTTTTGAAGAGTCAACAATAAAATCACCAGACAAAATAAGCGAAAGTTTATGAGAGAAGAGCGCCGTGTCCTTAGTCCACGTGGTCGACGATAGAGATAGAGATAGAGATAGATTCAGTAAATACCTATTTAAAATCAAAGATCCTAGAGCAATGGAATCAATTGATTCATTGCGGATCCGTAGAAGAGCCAAGATACCGCATGAGTAAAATTTGAGTATATATAGTATATATTTGAGTATATATATATATTCAGCTTTGACTCAGTGTTTAAATCACCAAGTCATTCACCAGTAAATAGATTCAGTAAATTCTCACTTAAGACCTGTTGCTAGAGCAGTTGCACTAATTGATTATTCAGAGAAGAGTCCAGTGGCTGCTTGAGTAAATTTTCAATAAACCATGCATTACAGGAGAAAAAATTTACCACCACTTTCAGATACCTGGCTGGAATCCCTTATTGCACCTAAAGCATTAAGCATCTATAAACCTCCTCTTGTAGTGTCTGAATTCACTTCTGGTGCACACAATCTTCCAGCGAACAACTGTTTACAAACACATAACCCCAAGCTGTTTAAAATACAAATGACCTTATGGCAACAGCACTGCCCTTACATGTTGGTGTTAAAACAGACTGATGTCCACAGTGTACGCCAAATAATATTTGGGTATCCATCTATTGAAAATACCCCAAACTTGTATGAAAGGGAGTTTGGTCAGCTGTGACTACAGCTCATTTCCTCTCCACGAGAAGCACAAATGAGCGAAATTCACCAAAACGATACTTTGTGTTTCAGTTGATCTGTTGGCGACTTCAGGTGACATAACCATGACTTGGTCGTCCCCCATGTACCCAAAGCTGTACTCCAACGACACCTCGATCAACCCACTGGGCAGACCGATAACTTCAGAGGAGGACAGCTGGCTGGGCTCCCTAGTGAACATCGGGGCGATGGTAGGCCCACTACCTTTCACCTTCGTATCAGAAAGATACGGAAGGAAACTATCGTTGATCCTCTCTGCGATACCCCACGTTATCGCCTACGCGACCATGGCGTTTGCCACGAACATCTACGTGTTCTACTTCGCCAGGTTGCTCGGCGGTCTGGCAGTAGGGGGTAGCTACGCCATCCTACCCTTGTACATAGCCGAGGTGGCGGAAGTTTCTAACAGGGGGATGTACTCCGTCTCATTGGGTTTCTTCTGGTGCTTAGGGGATTGCCTGCCGTACATCCTCGGGCCTTTCCTCTCCGTGATGTACTTCCACTTCGTCTTAGCCTCTATACCGGTGATCTTCATCGTGACCTTCTCCCTGATCGGGACCGAGACGCCGTACTTCCTAGTGGGAAACAAGGAAGTCAAGAAGGCGGAAAGGGTGCTTATGTACCTCAGGTCCGGGACCGAAAAAGACGTGGAAGAGGAGATGAAGCTGATCCAGGAGACCATCACGAGCGAGGAGGAGGGGAAGGTGATGGATATACTGAAATCTCCTGGCTTGAGGAAAGCCCTCTTCATATCCGTCAGTATGATATCATTTCAACAGCTGGGGGGAATCAACGCCATTTCTTTCTATCAGCAGACGATCATGGAAAGTTCTGGTGCCAATATGTCCTCGAATACTTCTTCGGTTATTATTGGGATTTCGCTTTTGCTCTTTAGCACGATGATACCTTTCGTCGTCGACAGGTAAGTTTAATGAATTACCTGAACTAAATCTATCGCTGGCCTACAAAATATAACAGTGGCTCAATAACGCATTTGCCTCGTTGCGCGTTAGACACTGCGCATGAAGGCAACGGCGTCGAGTGAAGACGTTTATAGTCTTAGAATTAATCCCAAAACACTGATGTACAGCCAACTTCACATTCAAAGGACTTTACTAAAGTTACTTAGTTATTTATTACCTGTTTTACTCTTTATTAAGTTACTTGGTCCCATACTTTCTGCCATTTTTCTCAAAATTAACCGTTGTTTAACCCCCTGCAGGTACGGAAGGATACCCTTGTCGATATTCTCCAACGTCGGCATAGGACTCTCCCTGGTCCTGATCGGCGCCTACTTCTTCGGCAAGGAGCGGGGCTGGGACCTGAAGAACTTCAGCTGGTTACCCTTGTTGGGCATCTTGCTCTACTACTTCTTCTTCGAGGGCGGCGTGGCGACGCTACCGTGGACGATCGGCTCCGAGCTGTTCCCGAAGAACGCGAAGAAGGTCTCCTCGTCGGCCATCTCGTCGTCCTGTTGGATCAGCTCCTTCGTGATCACCAGGAGCTTCAACGGTATGGTGGAGGCGCTCGGCACGTCCGGCACGTTCTGGTTCTTCGCCTCGGTGTGTTTCCTATGCGCGGCCTTCGTCGCCGCGTTGGTGCCCGAGACGAAAGGGAAGAGCTTCATCGAGATCCAGGAGAAGTTGCATAGGAAAAAGGGCAACAAATCGACGTTAGCTTAGTCGTAGAATATTTCTATCAGACCTAAAAACAGACGTATAGAAATTATAGTTAACAATTTAAAACTGTGAAATATAGTAAACATACTAAAAGTCACTTACACCATTGCCAAGACTCTTCATAAGTCTTATATCTTTATTGAGGGTGCAATAAATGTATTGGCTCTTCTAGTGGGTTCTGTTTTTACTGTCATGCACCCAGGGTTTTCTCCTGGATCACCAGTCGAGGGTGCAGCACTCTATAGCAGCTGGCGCCCGAGGTTCCCGTAATATTCATTGGACCAATGATATTTTTTCGCAAATTAATTGTTTTTTATTAACATCGTATACACCCGATTTATGCTAATCAAATTATTAACGCCTTGTTTACATAATAAAGATACTCTTTCGAGGTAAATGACTCCTGCAGTTTGACTATTCAATAAATACGAAAAAAAAACATATAAAATGCGGTGTTTTCGTACTTTATTATTTGCTTGTTTATCGTTTGCTCGTAAAATTGCTACAATGTAAAAAATCGTACATTAAACAATAAAAAATTTATATTTAGCTGGTATCGTTTTGATGATAATTAACAATTGAAGTAATTTTAAAACTTGCGCCTATAACCGACATCTGAGTGTAAACGACACAATTTCTGATAACGATCATTATATTTCTATAAATTAGATAATAACTGCAATTGACTAATTAATAGAGTGTTCGTTGAAAAATAGATGGCGAAATATGTTGCGATCAGTATTACCTTGTGTTACAAGTATTACCTTGAAAATTAGTGACGTCAAAGATTTGACCGACGTAATCTTGATAGTGTGTTTCGAGAAAAATTAATTAAGCTTAAATCTTATGCTAACAGGAAATAGGAAAATGAGTATAATTTCCTTAAGAAACATTTCAAGAGTTCTGCCAACATTAGCAGACTTTTTAAGCAAAAAAATATATATATATAAACTTAATTTCGATTGATGTCGTAAAGTACTTGTAATTTATGTACTTATATCGTGTTTAGAAAAATAGTGCCATTATTAAGATGTAGGAAATGTTGCAAAATTTTATCTCATGATTTAAACGTTTTTATATTCAAGAGGAATTTAGTTGTACATGCTTAATAGCATAAGTGAGAAAATGGTCGACATTTCCCCACATTTTCTTCCATTTTCACGAATTTTCCATAATGCGATAGCAACTTTAATGAAACTTCATTAATGATTTTCAACGTGACAGCTCTATGAAACACTTTTAACAGGAGCTGATACGAATGTTTCCTGTGCACATGCTTAATAGCATAAGCGAGGAAATGGTCGACATTTCCCCATATTTTCTTCCATTTTCACGAATTTTCCATATTCCTATAGTAACTTTGATGAAACTTCATTAATGATTTTCAATGTGGCAGCTCTTTGAAACCCTTTTAACAGGAAATGATACGCACGTTTCCTGTGCACATACTTAATAGCATAGGTGAGAAGATTGTCGACATTTCCCCACATTTACTTCCATTTTCACGAATTTTCCACATTCCTACAGAAACTTTGATGAAACTTCATTAACGATCTTCAGCGTGGCAGCTCTTTGAAGCACTTTTAATGAGAGCTGATCCAAGCGTTTTCTGTGCACATGCTTAATAGCATAAGCGAGAAAATGGTCGACATTTCCCCACATTTTCGCGATTTCCAGGAATTTTCTACAATCCGATAGTAACTTTTATGAAATTTTATTAATGATTATCAACGTGGCAGCTCTTAAAAGCACTTTTAACAGGAGCTGATCTAAACGTTTTATATGCAAATGCAAAATGGCATGAGTGAGAAAATGGTCGACATTTCCCCACATTTTCTTCCATTTTCAAGAATTTTCCATATTCCTATAGTAACTTTGATGAAACTTCATTAACGATTTTCAGCATAACAGCTCATTGAAACACTTTTAACAGGATCTAACCAGAACATTTTCTGTGCACATGCCAAATGGCATAAGTGAGAAAATGGTCGATTTTCCCACATTTTCCCCATTTATATTGCCATCAAAGAGCAGTTCAAGTCAGACATTAAATGTATTCAAATTATTCTCAAAAATCTGTGATTACTGCAATCGTAATATATTTAACAGCCTCGAAATCACAACAGTGGCATTAAAAGGTACTGCAAGGATTACGAAAAGCACTACATCACACAGCTAAATGAATTTAACCTAATACTTTGTAGCTGGGTATTAAAATACCTAAATATTGAAAGATTACTTAGAATAGCAGATTATTGTATTCAAATCTGTGCGACGTTTGTACTGACATCCGTCTTATCGAAATACAAACACACTTAAATCTATCATCTTGTCGATAACATTTTTCTATGGAGGGTTAAATCAAACCCAGATTTACAAAGGAATAGGATTAACAATCTTCCTCACATTGCACGGATTTATTTTGTCACAGCATTGGCGACCGATCGATCAATCCGAGTGGCTACGCAATCAAATAATTAAGAGTCGCATTTAACAATCGATTTTATTAAATGCATTAATTCTAGCTAAGTTTTATTACTGAATGGAAGGTACAAAAATGACGTAGAAATCCGTATAAGAAAAAATCGCATTAAAATACGATAAAAATTAGAAGTTAATTAAAAGTCCATAAAACCCCCAGAAGATGTCGCTCGGACCGAAAATGGACGTTTCAAGGGCGTCCGAAACGTCCAATTTCGACGTTGTATCGACTAAAATCCACGGACATTCGAAACCGCCGTCCGGTCGAACGTGCCTACTCACTCTTGCCAACATGATATAAGCGCGCGAATTTCAATCTGCACGTAACAGTGCTTTGCCTCCGTCACGCTACAGTTGGTACATCTGTGACGTCACTGGGTGACGTGATACGAGATTTGTTTTGAATGAACTGTACTTGCATGTAGGGAGTTAGAACTATCATTTTACCTAAGTAAACTGTGTTCGATGTTTAAATTATTTGAGGTATAAATTAATGGAAAATTATCCCACTATAAAAATGTTTAGAAGACAAGGTGTCAGAAAAATTCGTTAAAAATCAACGGCGCATTTCATGGAGCTTTCGAGATAAGAAAACCCTTTAGAAGAAAATCCGGCTCGATCAGTCCTAATCATAGTTAATCCAAGAAACTTTCCACTCAGATCACTAAAAACTAAACACTCGAGCCTCGACGTGAAAAAAAATTCCTGTGCTGTCTGATCCCGCTGGTGGGGGAGACCAATATTGCTGGTATTAAGAGTAAACTCTTAATCGTATCTGCTGCTACGATTATTGTTCGTCTTGAGTACATCCCGCAATTGACCTCTCTTCTCTCTCTCTCTCTCGCACGCACTGTCTTATCATCGGACTCTCTTCGTGTCCGCAAAGAGGTGTGTGGCACTTTGATAGGATCGCGGCTTTTTTCCCTTCCCGTTCATTTTCGTTGCGAACTTTGCGACGGGTCGACGATGAAGTCGCCGAGTTACACGTTACTCGCCGTTATTATCGGTAAGTGGAAAAGTATGGGGGGAAAGAGAACTTTTGGTGAAGAGTGAGAACTTTAAATTTCGAAAATGCCCAAGAAGACATACATGAATCCAAAAAAACATAAGTACAGTTAGTGTTACGTTTACCGTTCATTTTTCGAAACGATTTTAATATGTTTTTCTTCCACTATCGGGTATTGGAAGGTTTCGTCTTTTAATGGTCTGTAAGTGAAGTGAAAATAATAAGGAACTAAAGATTTGTGAATGAGGCAAGCACGTGGACGAGCTTTTTTAATATCAAGTGAAATGTCAATTAATGACAATGTCATTAATTGATTAACGTCAATTTCAGATCGCCCATTGGTCCACCGCATTTATAAATAAATAAATACAAAATACAAAAGAACAAGCGAAAATATGATCTAAATTATTTGTTTTTACCACTAGAAACGCTGTGGATAACTTTTTAGCGATTATTTGTGCCAGTACTAAAAAAAAAAAATACAATACAATAGATTTCAATTTGAAAACTAGGAAATTTCCAAAATTTCAAGTACCCTTCATTCTATATGAATATTATGTACACCACCGTATCAAATATATTTACCAAGAGGTTTACTACCCTTAATATATCCGAGCCCATTATTTTCAATTTCTATAAAAAAATTTCAGGAGTGAAGCTGTTATACAGAACATTACTTAAGATATCCTTAAGTCCTTTTCTTAACTTAAATGATTACTTAAGTGAAATTTCGCATTCAAAAACGGTCTATAGAATAAATAAATGGTAGTTTAAAATAATTCTTAAGTATTTTTTGAGTAAAAATGTTTCCTACTCAACAGCATTCATAAATTATTCTTAGTAAGGTAATTTCTATAAAGAAATTTCAGGACTGACGACTAGAGAAAATTCTGAAACATTCCTTAAGATGTCCTTAAGTCCTTTCATTAACTTAAATGGTTACTTAGGTGAAATTTCACATTCAAAAACGGTCTGTAGAATAAATAAATGGTAGTTTAAAATAATTCTTAAGAATTTTTTTGAGTAAAAATGTTTCCTACTCAACAACATTCATAAATTATTCTTAGTAAGGTAATTTCTATAAAGAAATTTCAGGACTGACGACTAGAGAAAATTCTGAAACATTCCTTAAGATGTCCTTAAGTCCTTTCCTTAACTTAAATGGATACTTAGGTGAAATTTCACATCCAAAAACGTTCTATAGGATAAATAAATATTAGTTCAAAATAATTCTGAAGTATTTTTGAGTAAAAATGTTTCCTACTCAACAGCATTCATAAATTCTTCTTAGTAAGGTAATTTCTATAAAGAAATTTTAGGACTGAGGACTAGAGAAAATTCTGAAACATTCCTTAAGATGTCCTTAAGTCCTTTCCTTAACTTAAATGGTTACTTAGGTGAAATTTCACATTCAAAAACGTTCTATAGGATAAATAAATTTTAATTTAAAATAATTCTTAAGTATTTTTTTGAGTATAAATGTTTCCTACCCAACAGCATTCAAAAATTGTTCTTAGTAATGTAATTTCTATAAAGGAATTTCAGGATTAAGAGGATTAAGAAATACTCTTTAAGATGCCCTTAAGGCCTTTTCTAAACTGAAATGCTTACTTAAGTCAAATTTTGCATTCAGAAACGGTCTATAGGATAAATAAATGTTAAAAAAAATTATTTATTTGTTTAATATTACAAAATAAAAAATTTAATAAAACGTCAGACTATTATAATTCTTTCTTTACGTATTATTATTATCGATAACTACCTATTTGTGGTATTATCAACTAATATTTGTTCAATAATATCGAGCTTATTTTGTAAGTTGACTTACGAGATTACTACTGTAAAGAATGAATAAATCATACCATTGTATACAGCAAAACACTGGAATCAACACCGGAGAACTAATTAGTGTCTAGTAATCCTTATATATAAACCTAATGACCTTATTATAAACATTTCATTTCTATATACGAAAAAATGATAGTATCGTTATCCATTAAATTTAAGGAAATCTTTTCTTAATTGGATTATAATTTATTAGGGTTTTGGCACCAAGGGGGTTACCCTTTATACCGCTATCTTCAAATAATAAGCATACGGAAACGGTATTAAATATATTTGTACACGTCAAAAATGAACAGATAGTCGAAAGTACTATAAGTGAATCGGCAATCAGATTAATCGCGTGTAGATTATCTCAGATAAAACTTGGGCTTACTGGCTGTGATAAAATCAATAAAACAATAAGCATAAAGTTAAATGTGAATATAAAAAAAAGCAAAATTAATCTAGACACACCATAAAATCAGAAACGATTACAGGTAACCATAAATAAGTTATCAAAAATAGTTGTAGTAAAACTATAAAGTTTTGATAAAATAAATTTAAATATGCTTTAATAACGTCCCATTGCCTTCATCATCTCAAAGGTAGATATTTATATAGGGAATGTTGGTAGTAGGCTTGAGGGAAATTAATTTATAAGATATACCACCGCGTTTTAAGTACTCTGACATTTTCCAAGCACATTTCTAATGCTTTCAAAGGATCATTTCTTTTTGAAAAACTGTCATAAGTTTCTTAAATACTCCCAAATTTTCCTCACAACATTCCAATTCCTTAGGCAGCCATTTCAAACTTTTCTTAAGACACTTAACTACTACTACCACTACCACTATTATAATTATCACAGAAACTACTAAACATTTTGAAAATGTCATCATAAAAATTACCATATTTCTTTGAAAATGTCGGACCTCCTTGAAAAACGCTATATAATCCACATCTTCCCTAAAACAATTGTAACCCCTTCAAAAATGTCGTAGGATCGATGCTTAAGTCGTAGGTTAGCTCATGAATGTTCTATAGATCCTGGAAACTTTCCAATATGCCGTGTTTAGACGGGTTTAGTTACTAAGTACTCAGTAGTAACTTAAGTAAGTAGTAACTAAGAGTAATTAACTTAGTAATAACTCTCATTCGCACTTTCAACTATCCTTAATACTACGCTGGGCTGTTCACAATGAGTTCCTAGATTGCACTGTGGGTATTAGTTGGAAGTTGCGTTAAATTCACCGCCACTTGTCATTCTAACTTGTCACTAAGCACTTGCCGCCCCGGTTCACACTAGCCCCCAGGTAACAATTGCTTAGTAAAATCGTGGTGGTGGGAGTGACTTGACGTTCGTTGGGCTCATAGTATAGGGATCGACTCCTATTCACTTTCATTAACACTAAGCACTAATTCAGCCTCACATAATTTTTGCTAATTTACCGCTTCCATCGTTCATATTTTTAGTGGACCTACTGGCAACAGCGGGAGACGTAACGCTCTCCTGGACGTCCCCCGTCTACCCCAAGCTCTACTCCAACGACTCCACCGTCAACCCCTTGGGCAGACCAATCACGCCTGACGAGGACGCCCTGTTAGGCTCCCTCCTGAATTTCGGAGCGGTCGTAGGGTCCTTCCCCTTCGCCTACATCGCAGAGAAGTACGGCAGGAAAATCGGGCTGTTAACCATAGCAGCACCCCACGTTATATCCTTCCTGGTGCTGGCGTACGCCGGAAACATATACGTGTTCTACGTCGCCAGGTTGCTAGCAGGTTTGGCTCTAGGCGGCGGATATACGTTATTACCGACTTATATCGCTGAGATTTCCAGAGACGATAACAGGGGTGCGATGTCGCTTTCGCTAAACATGTTCTGGGCCCTCGGGAACTTCATACCCTACGCCATCGGGCCGTACATGTCGATGAAGTGGTTCAACATCGCCTTAAGCGCCATACCAGCGAGTTTCTTCGTGTTGTTCCTCGTGCTGGGACCTGAGAGTCCCCTCTACCTCCTGCAGACGAACCAGCAGAGGAAAGCAGAAGAGACTCTCATGCTGCTGAGGTCCAGTGATCTCGTACAGGTGAGGAAAGAGCTGGTGGAAATCCAGCGACACCTCGAGATGGACGAAGAGGGGAAACTCTCCGACGTCTTCGTAGATAAATACATGAGGAGAACCTTCGTCGTTTGTTTACTGCTGATATGCACGCAGGAGCTATCGGGCTTCTGCGCCATCACCTACCACCTCCAACCGATCTTCGAAACGGCCAGGACAGACCTGAGGGCCGACGTGTCGGCCATGATCGTGGGCCTGGCGATCTTAATGACGAGTTTCCTAGCGCCGGCCGTAGTAGACAAGATCGGGAGAAGAAAACTGATCATAGCTTCGTGTTTCGGTATGTGCGTAGCACACGTCTGCATGGGGCTCTTCTTCTATCTCCAAGAACTCGACTACGGGATCCAGCGGCGAATGCATTGGCTGCCGATCTCCAGCCTCGTCTTCTACATCTTCTCCTTCAACCTCGGCATCTGCTGCGTGCCGTGGACGCTGCTATCGGAGCTCTTCCCGAACAAGGCGAAGCGGGTGACGTCTTCGTCCGCTTCGAGCGTCTGCTGGATCACCTCCTTCTTCACCACGGCGACGTTCAACGCCATGAACGGCTCCATCGGCGCGTACGGCACGTTCTGGTTGTTCGGCGGGTTCTGCCTGGCCTGCGGGGCGATCAGCATCGTCTACGTGCCGGAGACCAAGGGTAAGAGCTTCAACGAGATCCAGGTGATGTTAAGGTACGGTTCCGTGCTGAAGTTCCCAGGGAAATCTTCAACGGAAGTGGAGATGTTGGAGAAGACCTACCAGTAAGTTCGTTACCTGAGGAGAGAAGTGGATTTCAGTACCTGAATGATCTAAGTAAGATAAAAGCTGAAGGTGGCGTAGTAAGAAGGTTTATTAGTGGTAGTAGAAATGTGGATCTGTCATATATGTTGTATAGCGCTCCCCTGTATCTAATCTATTAAGAGTTGTTTAATTTTGAGGAATTTTCCTGTGATATGAGCAACTACACTTTCGTGATGTTTAATCAGACATTTTAATATGATTTCACATTATCCTTGTGGCACATTTTTGTTCTAAAACACAGTAGTTGTTACACATAATTCAGAGTTACCGGCATTTCGTTCGATATTTATACTGTACTTATAGTATTTTGTTATATGTTGCATTATTACATAATATTTATTAAACGAATGTTGTTATGTACGTATATATTGCTATTTTATTATATATTTTATTGTTATCATATTGTCACGGCTACGGGAGGTAGGGATGATTATGAAGAATCAAGCCTGGAATAGAAAGCTGGGCGCCTCCACCATAAGTCAAGGCTACGTGACAAGGCGCCTATACCATATGTCATATGGTTGGTAGCTACATGGGGTAGAGCTTCTTGCGAAGAAAACCAGAGATCGAAAGCAAAAAAGGAAGAAAAGGTTTCATCCTCGCCTGAGGAGGGAGAACCTATAGGGCAGGGGTACTAAATGATACAAAAGACAAGAAGAGAAAAGGAAATTTTCGGGCACAGCGAATCTTAAAGCGGGTCGGAGAGCATCTTCGTCGACTTTAATACTTTCCGCATTTTTTTTTTTCGCATTAACTAGAGCTCCCATTAACCGTGAACACTCTGTAGATAACGCAAGGTCTTTTCATCAAGAAAATCGCCAACAAAGTTGTTAGAACAACAGTATTATCACTTTCGTTGAATAAACAAATGATTTCCCTCTCTCGTCGCTCTCTCGCTCTCAATGATAACTTTTATTACGAGAGTACACATGTACGTAATGCTAATGAAGTTATAGGACGTGTTTAGGCTACGATTTTGTCGAACTTTAATTTTTGTATTAATTTATACTAAAATAGATCAGGTGAGTACCAATCGATCTGACAAATGTTTTACAGTAATGTTATTTTAACGTATTGATTAGATAATAAGAACACTGAAAGTTACAAAATGTACAAAGTGTACGAACATGCTCTCTCAGAGCTTTTCAGTTCCAAATTCGATTAAACGTAAACTTTAAATATGCTTTTGTTAAGCACTAACAGTTTTTAAGTGATTAAATGCAATGGTAAGCAATGAATAGGAGAGGGGGGGTGTATTGTCACCCATTGGGTTAAAAAAATTGCTAACCCCAGATTTTGGGCATTTTGGTACAATTTGCCTGACGATAATTTAGGCACAAAGTCTCATATCGCCTGACCATTCATATATACCGGGTGGTCACCGAAAACGTACCCTACTAAAGCTGCAATTTTAAAGGCAACAGTGGATTAATGCATATATATCCTGCTAACAATGGATGGATAGTCCTAACAGGACTAGGAGCCTGCCTGAGTGGCGAAAGAGGTGGGGAGAGCAATCTAGCACTGCCTAGTGGACTAGGACACCTCTAAAGGACCCTATGTCATGGATATCCTGCTTGGATAATCTGACTAGGCACGGCTGTTTCAGGAAATAGCTGTAAAATGTAGGGAAAATACAAGATGGCCGCTGTTTGGAACGTTGCAGCGTGGACATACTGGCACATGTCGTCTTTGAGTGTCCCAAGTGAGGTAGGGTAAGGAAGACGCTTGCACTGCACCTGGGAGAGTCATTTAAGCAGGCTACCATAATGAAGATAATGCTCACAAGAAAAATGTGATAGAATTTAGTTGCGGGCTTCATAGAAGAAATAAAGACAGAACATTCGACAAAGGTGCTTAAAGTGATAAACATCAGGCCGAACCCCTAATGGGTGCTAGCTGATACTAGCCAACCAGGGGTGCTGCTGATAGTATGTTGACGCTATGTTGACGAGTCCTGGCAGCTCCTTGGGGACAAGAGAAGAGGAAGACAACGCCACATATAGGACTGAGTTTAGGTTAGGTTTAGGTTACGTATAGGTTCGGTTTAGATTAAGTCTAGGTTAGGTCTAGGTCAGGTCTAAGTCGTGTCTAGGTTAGATCTAGGTTAGGTTAGGTTAGATCTAAGTTAGGTTAGGTTAAGTCTAGATTATCTTTAGGTTAAGTTACGTTTAGGTCTGGCTCTGACTTACGTCCGACTACTTGAATGCTTTTGCCTTATTATTGGGCCACATTCGACTTACGTCAAAGTATAAAGACGCACGCCAAACACCCACTGACAAAATACACGTGTTTCATGCTGCACGTTGCCCATTGTTGCCTCAGTGGAAACACATAGCTGTATACTTGATTATTTAAACTTAATTGTCTAAATTAGGGGCCTAATATTTTCCTCAGCGAGTATAGTTAATTGTCGATGAATTGCTATGAAAGTTCACACCTCGTATATTAAGGAAACGTTCGATTCCAGAGCCAATTGTAAGGCTGATTTATCTTGATCGCGCCGTATAATCTCAGTTGTTATTGACGTAGGTATTTAAACTTGAAATACTGTACGTATCTTTGGAGAAAATTGTGGCAATTTTGATTTCATCGACAAATCCCAGGTGATCGATCATGTTGACGCAAGAATCGTTCTTATTAGTAAAAAAAAATGGAATAAACTTTAATTTATCGAGTTTGTCTGTTTGCCACGTTTCCCTGTCTAGACAGAAACGTGGAAAACAGATTATTTTCGTAGCAGCATTCGATATTCCCCCCGACGAGGCGCGTCATAACGGGGACAGTATCGACGTGTTAGCGATATTAATACATATACTTTTGCTTATTCTCCTCGATGAGAATCCAAAATAACTCCAGAGCACATCCGCGATATAATCGTTACGATTTTTATTTTCTTCCTCAGGGTTTACCGGATTCCTCCGGTTCTGCCGCCGAAAATAACCCGTCAACTATAATTAAAGCGCGGGGAGGACGCAGCGTCGAAGCGGGACGCACGTATGCGCGCTACGTCACTTTCGTGATCGCGCGGGACGGGAGAAAAAGGGAGAAACGGGTTCCCTCGCTATCGAACAATAAGCGCGTATATGTAAATCGGCCGTTATCTCTGAAGAGAGGACCGGCGGATCGAATAAAAGTGATACGGATGGGCAGCGGAGGCGAGTGATAGTGCGACGCATGACGGCGCCGCGTTGGTTCCAAGACCAAGGAAGAGACGACCCCGGAAAATACACGAGGGAGAATGGGAAATCGCTTCTTTAATTATACCGTGCTAGTAGTTTGTACCGGTGAGTAAAGTGCGCACCCTGCCTACTTCTTTTAATGTTAAATATTAAATCAAATTTAGGCTCGTATGTGCTTTCAAAACCACCTTTGACATCACTAAATCCTCCTGTTGTGTAATGATTCCGAATCACTGGAGCGCATCAATTTTGACCACAACATTTGAGACAAATGTTAAAAACAGTCGGCAATACCTGTTGTGCTGATAAGCTCCCTCATTAAGAAATGGGTCCCATAACTCACTGATTTTATTGCACTCTTATAAACAGTTTATTACCTGTGTTAAATTTTCATTAAACCCACGATTCAAGCCGATGAATACTTTTCCATTTGTAGTCGATGCAATAATTTAGCACTGTTGAGTAATGCATGTCATTATTTAACTGATTACAGTGTTTCCTTTAGCTTTTTTCTGTCCTATTTCCTATAACTGAAGATGCTAATTTTCCCACCGAAATCGTCCAATAATATCATTTTTATCACCACGCTAGTATTTGCCATTGGGAAATTGAGTTTTTAGGATTTTTGGGAATGGATATTTTGGATTTTAACTGAATTTTAGTTGTTCCTTTGTCTTTCAAGGTTATATAATTTTCATTTTGCATCTTATGGCCGAAACGTAAATGAAGATGCTAAATTTCGTCCAAAATCGTCCAAAATATCCCCTTTATCACCACGCTAATATTATCCATCAGAAAATTGAGTTATTAGAATTGCTGAGTTATGGATAGTTTGGATTTTAGCTGAATTTTTGTTTTTCCTTTGTCTTTTAATGGTATATAATTTTAATTCTGTATCTTATAACTAAAATGCAATGGAAGGTTTCAAATTTAACCAAAATCGCCCACTAAGTAATGTACTATGTCGTAAGTAATGTACTCTATTACCCAACTTGTTTCTCTTGCTTCAGTTTGTCCTTTCTTCGCAATTTAAATCGTAAACTTAAATTTGAGCTAGGTCCTATTGTATGCAAAAGGCTCCTTCAAATGTTTTGTACCATTATTGCCCCTAGCTCATTTTCTTGCTTTTACTTGGTCTTCTCTTCCTATACTTTTAACTCAAATATTAAGGAGATTTCAATTTATACCAAATCCAATTTTTTTCCAAGTATCCTGCACTGGTAAGGAGTGTAGTGTATTAAATATCTTATATTCCAATTACTGGTGACCCTCAATTGCTACGCATTGAATTCTGGTACTTGTAAGCAATAAGTACCCATAACTGATTTTCTTTAAGGCTTGCAAAAAAATTTATTTTGGATCTCTTAACTGAAATGTGAAGGGTAACCTAAAAAAACCTTTTTATTACTCCACAGGCATTTCCTAGAGGTGAGTAATTTACACTATTATCTAATAGATTCTCTTGATTCATTAGTCGCATTTGCTTCAATTTAAATTCGATTTAATGACCTGAGACTATTATTTAATAAATTTTCCTTTGAATTTGGTGGAATTTAATCCTTAAATATTAAATCCTACTAAGTTTAACTTCAAATTCAAATTATTCCTACAGGTACAATTGTAGCTCAATTTGAACTATTTATATTAAATATGAAAGATGTGAAATCAGAATAGTAAATATTGTTAATAACAATTAATCAAAAGAAATTCTCACGATTAGAATGTAAATGTTACATTGTGCATCAACCTGCGATCAGGCAGATCCAAGCAAACGTAATGTAATTTACATTAATCATTAAAGTGAGGATGTGATTATCGTGAGAAATATTAATTATCCTCTGCAAGGTTTTTAGCTGCATTCGATTCTAAGACTATTTGCTTTGTTGTTGTGTAATATTACACATAAAGACACTTCATCTTGGAATAAAATCCAGCGTAAAACAATCTTTCATGACTGATCTGATCGTAAGGTGAGTCACAAGGTTTCACGTACTACTGCTTGTTAGTTTTCACAGAAATTTCAAACCATGATCGATATAAACGTGCCAATGAAGCTTGCGTTACGTGATCCCATTACGGGTAATATTGATAACATCGATGATCCAAGAGTTGTTAGAGTAAAGTAATTAGAACTGCAATAACACGCTTTTAAATGAATTAAATTCATAGTTATGGTATCGCTCGCACAATTTTATCTCAATATTTTCAAAAGTTCTTAATGTAAGCCATTAGTCATCATTCCTACTAAAGTTCCATGGAATGTTTCAAAACAAAAAACAAACCTTGATTAGGTTACCTGTACATAGAGGAAAGTTTTCAAGTACTTAGATAAAAACATCGGTATGTTATTAATATCTAAAGGAAATATCTTTATTTGATACTATAAATAGTGGATTACTTTTTTCTGGCCAAGCGTCCTCTTCGGCCATTTGCGTTTCAAGCGACAACAATTTACATCTAGAGCATACTGCGATTTTTTCAATTTAGTAAATTTAATTTAAATTTTCCCGATTGTTGTTTAACAAAAATATTGTCTGATCCGCACTACTATCAACGGGGGTCAAATTTAAGATAACATTCCGTAAGTCATGCAAATCTTTAAGTGATATTCACGCTCTAACTAAATATTATCGTTTTTACCCGAGCCGCATTATTCCTTCGCTGGTCTCAAAACCACTGTTTATTATGAACAAGCCTCATTCTCTTCACGAGTTTTGGATGTACATTAGGGTCTAATTTTGTTGTAAAACACCATAAAGACACTCGTAAACTTATAGTTACTATACTTTTGGGAATACTCCAAAATATGTTTCGGAAAATGTTACTTATTTTGAGTGTGACTCATCGAATTCAAATGCAACAATGAACGATGTAACAAATCTAATGAATCACTAAAGAGATTTAACTTAAGTCAACAAGTTAGTCAACCGAGTAAATCATTAATAAAGAACTGTTACAGTTAATTAACTTATGAATCTTATGAAATTATATCAACAAAGACGAATTTTACTTTTCCTTAAGGAAACTGTAAATTTAATGCAAATATTTTACAGAAATCTTCCGCGTCTGACCTTTACAAAAGGGGATTTCTTGCAGAATTATAAATTGCGTATATTATCTAAAGCGCGCGCGTGCCTAAGACCTTAAGGATACAGTTTTACGACACGGTATATCCGCTAATACCCTCAAAATAATAATAAATCGCACACGTCAGACTGGAACGGTTTTAAAGGTTTTTATTGCGATCGATATTATAAAATCGGGAAAAATCTGATCCGGATCGAAATAAAAGGCTATTGATTTTACTACGCCAGGCTGAATGATCCCTGCAATTTGTTTATTATTTCGTCATAAATAAAAAACATCACGCAGCGATAAAAAGTTTTATTGGCGAAGTTACGATTGGATTACAGATTTATAATTTAAATGATTCAATACTTTACAATATTAAAATTCGTTTTAACCAGCTAGTTTTGGGTAATAATGATATGACAGCTTTCTGTGCAAACGCCCATGGTTGCATAACGTAAGCCCTTTTCTCATCTCTTTACTTTATATTTACATGGTCTGTATTTCATGCCTCATGGCTAAAGAACCTAAGACTAAGTTCCCTAAGTAATGGGGGCCAGAACGATCGTCAACACATATGAGAAGAAGAAAATTTCCTGAATTTCCTTCACTGTATTACATATGAGTTAACCTTTATTACCCACTTCTCCCAATTTAATTTTTTGGATAAGTCTTGGAGTGCAAGTGTAAATAATTTTGGAGAGATGGTGTCTCCCTGTCTGTTTGGTTTTTGGTTAATTTTATTTTCATCTATGCTTATGTTTAGATGGTACTTATGTTGCATATCGGTTTGAGGAGTTCTTCATATCTAGAGTCTGTCCTTGCATTATTTATTCCTATGGGATTAATTACTTTACTATAGCCTACAAAAGTTAAATGGAGGGGCACATTATATTCATTGCATTTTTTGAAGGTTGCGTTGCGAAAACTTGTTTATTTATGATTATCTCTGTCACTAATTTATAGGGGTGAGTTAGAAAACTTATTGGCCATTATTTTTCCATGTATCTATCATTACATTAATTTCAATGCATTTATTCACTGGAATTTTGATCGTCTCAAGAATTGCCATACCTCCCATCGTTACCATTTCCTTCGTGACACTATCTTCTACTAGAGTTCTTACAGCTTTCATGGGTTCATGGGTTTTTGGGTTTAAGTTCTTTAGCACACTTATGGTTATAGACCTGAAAGAGGCGAATTCTTGATTAGCTGGGTAGAAATGGGGTGGCTCCGATATCTAAAACGACCTTTCCTTACCTGGTTGCACTGGGTAGAAAACATAAGAAGTTTGATCACACCTTGCGTTGTTCATCCTTAGCAAACGTCAGGTTATGGAACTGAAAGAGATGAATTCTTGATTAGTTGGGTAGAAATGGGGTGGGGCTCTAATGTCTAAAACGACCTTTCCTTGCCTGATTGCACTGGGTAGGAAACAGAAAGCTTGATCATACCTTGCGTTTTTCTTCCTTAGCAAACGTCTGGTTATGGACCTGAAAGAGATGAACTCTTGATTAGCTGGGGAGAAATGGGGGGGCTCCGATGTCTAAAACGACCTTTCCTTACCTGATTGCACTGGCTAGGAAACAGAAAGCTTGATCATACCTTGCGTTGTCCTTACTTAGCAAACGTCTGGTTATGGACCTGAAAGGGATAAATTCTTGATTAGCTGCGTAGGAGTGCCTCTTTCCTAGACGAATTGAGAGATATTTTGAGGTACATTTTAAATGCTTTTATTGTTAATTTAACGTTCTCTTAGCCTTCCTTTTCTGATAATTCTTATTTTTGCTTCTTAGTTATTGTTAACTATTGTTATTGGCAGATCGTCTTAGAATAATTTTGTGTCGCAATATCTTAATTATGATGAAAAACGCGCTAGATATTACGCTAAGCTCGCTGTCCAAAAATCAGGCGTAACAATCCTATCCACGTTCGCCTTTATTTTTAGAATATCTTTTTATCTTGGAATTACTTTAAATAGATTTACGCACTTTTTATTTTGTTTTAATAAAAACCACTTGAAGAATGTGTTCCATTAATATGAATAAAGATGTTTATCACCTTTTCCACTCTAATGTAAGATTGTAGTGACACTTCGTGCAGGAGAGTGGCGTTCCATACAAATTGTGAAATCGGAAATTTTTACACTAGTAAATAGATTTATTCTAGTAAGTAGGAATCTGCTGTAATTAATCATTTCGAAGTATTTCGCGTGGTATTATCCGATATATCGATATCGATCTTAGATTTAGAAAAAAACGCTGAAACCGCAGTTGGAGACAATCCAAATTTCCAAGGTTAATCTATAGCGATTATGCGAAATTTCGAAATAGATGCGAAGATGATGGAAACGTTTCCGATATACCTACATAAAAAATTTTGTCAATGGGCAGATCTCCCGAAATTTTGTAATTGATTACTACCTCCTTTTTACAAATAGGGTATAGTTTATATCAAATTTTGGGACGATGTCACGATTAGTCAGAAGTCAGAATTAACCCAAAAGTCCAAAATTAATCCCGCCTTAATTAATTAATCCCGCGATAAACGTCAACACCACCCAAAAATCCTCATATCTTGGATTACAGCAAATCCTACCGCCACTCTCCCACATAATCGTCGAAATTAATCGGGTAATTGTAAGCCCTCGCGACGTCGTCATGACGAATTTTCAAAATTTTCCCAAATTTCGTCTTCGAGCAGTTTCCTATCGTCGTAAATTCGATTGTTAATTTTTCAAGTACTCTCCCAGATTTAATACACAATCACTGCTCGAGTTAAGTAAATGTTTACTGCGAGGCGCTCCAGATACGGAAAGCGCAAAGATAACAGAAAAATAATCGATCGGGGATTAAGCGCGTTCTATCTGAGTGATTTATCGATCTGAACGTGTCATTACCTAATCGAGAACGCGAGGAGAGGACGGTTCCGCTTTAAAAATCTGCTTTGCATTGGGATTGTGAAATATTATTTGCCTCCAATTTAGATAATGTCAGCTCGAGTTTCGTTTACCCGCCATTGTTTAAGGTACATCATTTTTTCGACGTATGAAATCCATGCTATTGCAATTTACTAGACATTAGGGACATTACTTTTTGAACTTCTGGATACCGCTTATCTCTCGACAGCCATGTATTCCTTTATCTTTTGTTGTTTTCAGAAAAGTCGGAATTAGGAGGTTTAATACAGCTTGATTGCCTGTCGTTAGTTACAAATTGCATATTTACCGTCTTTGAGGTATCAGAGGATTTAACCAAATCTGAATTAACCCTGTTAAATACGAGACGCGGATTAAAAAGCTTGTTTTTAAGAAAAATGCAAGCTATTTTTGGTTCTGATTACAGTCATTTGTTTTCATATATTTGGACAAAGTATTTCATGTGACGAGTAATTTAGCCATCTTAATTACAATTAGCAAGTGTTAAATTACACAGAAAGTTCAAGGTTTGTCGTATACAACGAAACTGTTAACAAAACAAACCGTGTTATTTATTTTATCGAACTTTATTGACAAACATTGTAATACTGTCAATGACTTCAAGAAAACAAAGTTACTATACCATTTCCTCCAAGAGATTTTAACATACATATAATTCAGAACCGTGTACTTTAGGGTAATCATTGTCTTGATGTCATTAAAGTGTTTTGTATTCCTGATTACAAAACCAAGAAGCTTTCATGCCTGCATCCTTGAACAGTTTCATGATGAGCCCGAAACTCCTGCGCAGCCTGGTACTTAGCTGAAGTCTATTTTTCAGTTGCAAACTAGCTTCACCTCCTTCTATTTTCATGTGAAGATGTATATAAATAGGTAGAATAGCACTGTGAATTTCCTATTGCACGTATTGCTTTAAACTACATAGACCAATAAAATTTGAAGCCACTGAGGCGAGCTTATCGTTCACAAACATTAATTCATATCACATTATACATCACAGTTTCGGGCATTTAGAAATCAGCACCGCGAGACCATACCTGATTTTCTGGCTCTAAAAATGAGTGTTTTTTAACTGTTCTGCATTATAAAATGAATTATTTTTTGTAGCATGCCTTTTGGCAACCTCGGTGGACATCCCCTTGTCATGGACCTCGCCGATTTACCCGAAACTAAAAAAGGACGACACCACCGACAACCCTTTCGGTAGACCCATAACGGAGGACGAAGACGCCTGGATCGGATCCTTGCTGACGGTCGGCGCCGTCCTGGGACCGTTCCCCTTCAGCTTCCTAACGGAGAAATTCGGCAGGAAGATCGGGCTCTTATCCACAGCCATACCGATAACCGCCTCGTTCTTCCTCCTGGCGTTCGCCAAAGAGATCTGGATATACTACTTCGCCAGGGTCCTCGCCGGGTTGTCCATGGGCGCAGGATACGCCCTACTCCCCATTTACGTCGCAGAAATCTCAGAGGATCACAACAGAGGGGTCCTGTCGCAGCTGCTGAACATCTTCTGGTCGCTCGGAAGCTTCTTGTCGTACGTCCTCGGGCCGTTCATGTCCATTAAGGTCTTCAACATCCTCCTCGGCTGCATCCCGACGATATTCTTCTTCGTATTTCTGATCCTCGCCCCAGAATCGCCTTACTACCTGGTCGCGCAGGGCAAGATGAACAAAGCCTCCAAGGCGCTGACGCTGCTCAGGTCCGAGCCGAAGGAGAAGATCGAGGAGCAACTACAGAAGATAAAGGAGAGCTTGAAGAAGGACGAGGAACAAAACGGGACGTTCATGGATCTGTTCAGGAGCGTCGCCATACGTAAAGCTTTCGGCATCTGCGCAGTGCTGATCATGACGCAGGAACTGTGCGGTTTCGTGGCGATATTGTTTTACATGGAGCTCATCTTCGAGGCGGCCGGGACCAAAATAGCCTCGCACATATCCTCGGTGATAGTATCAGTATTTCTGCTAACCTCGAGCTTCATCAACCCGTTCTTCATCGACAGGAGCGGCAGGAGGTTGCTGACCATCGTTTCTTGCAGCGGGATGGGCGTGGCGCTCACGATGCTCGGGCTGTTCTTCTACCTGAAGCAGAGCACCAGCGTGAACACCGAGCCGATCTTCTGGCTGCCGCTGCTCAGCCTGATCCTCTTCATCTTCGCCTTCAACTTCGGCATCAGCTCGATCCCGTGGACGATGACGTCGGAGCTGTTCCCCACGAACGTCAAGAACATCGCCTCGAACGCGATCTCGATCCTGTGCTGGTCGACGTCGTTCGTGGTCACCAAGTTCTTCAACTCGATGAACGAGGGCATCGGCAGGGCGGGCAGCTTCTGGGTGTTCGCGGGCTTCTGCTTCCTCGCGACGGTGTTCAGCCTGTTCTTCGTGCCGGAGACGAAGGGCAAGAGCTTCGGCGCGATCCAGGACATGCTCACGGGCGGCGCCAACGTGCACCTGCGGTGCATCAAGAAGAAGGGCGTGCCGAAGACGAGGGGCGACAAGATGGAATTCGTGGAGATCGACGGTATCAACACTGCCAATAAGGAGAAGTTCTAGACCGCCCGAGGGGCGTGACGCCCGCCCGGAGGGGCGCGAAGGGCCCTTCGGGTGGCAAGCTGAGCCGGCAATCGTCCTAAGGGAGCATAAAAATCACTCCGTAGCTCTTACGTACTAGTCTAGTCAGCTAGTTTTAGGACCAAGTCTTCGTAGGTAATAGATGGAACGCACCCAAGGCTGGAAGCGTGAAGAAATCCAAAATTGCTTAAATTTGTGATATTGTTGTTTTAAACTTGTTTTCTCCGGAAAACCTCGGTTTAGTTGTTTTGTGTACATAACTTAGTAGCTTCGTAAAGTCTGACGTAATTTTACAGTTTACCGATGAACTATATTTTATTTTGTTGAATAAAAGTATTTTCCATTACTCCTTACCTGTTACTTCATAAAACCTGATGAAAAGCTAAGATGCATGATAACGTATGCTACAATTAAATTACAGGTCCAGTAAACCATAAACATGTCGACTTAAATCAGTAAAATTTAAACAGTTTCTTGAAACACTTCAAAATGTATTAGTGAAGTGCAAAAAAGCACTTGCGACGTGTTAAACTCAAGTGAAATCTAAAGAAATAGATTAAGAAGGATTAAAGTCTGCGCTGTCACGTCGGACTTTAGACGCCCCTTCGATATTTGCGTTTAAAAGTTTATAGAGTAATCAAGATCTGTATTTAATAATGTTATCTACTCCCAATGTCATACAGTTATCTTTCTTTAAGTTTCTCGCTAATAATTTGAATGGGTGTCGTCAAATTTTTGAATCCTAAAAAATTAGAAGCTTTGGATGATACAAATAACCAGAAAAAACTGCAGTGCAGATAAAGCATAAATGGTTACGATATGCATGTTTCACCTTTGCTTGTTCCAAACCCCTTCAAAGAGGCTGCACCGTCCTGATGAAGGCCAAAAGTCAGAAACAAATACCAACGGTTGCCTTTTTCTTCTTATTTTTATGATCATCGTCCATTATTTCGTAATGGAAACCAGGAAGTAGTGAGAAAATGGCAACCGTAGGCACGTGTTTCTGACTTTTAGCCTTCATCAGTACGGTGCAGCCTGTTCGGAAGGGTTTGGAACAAACGAAGGAAGAACATTCAAGGACGTCACACATTACTCTGTTGGCCCCTGTTGGAGGTTTCAGGATAGCTAAAAGAACTTTCGGGGATCGTATGGTCGAACCTTCCTTTTTACTTGGAAGAATGTATTGGGATTCATTGGAAAGCACCGTTTATCCAGCTTTAACGAACATATTCGAAGATGGTGACAGTTACAGTGAAGAGAACAAAAGTGGCCTGCAAGTGCACCGGATTTATCACCGCTAGACCTTTTCTTACGGTGATATTTATAGGCAAAAATCTATGCAACACCCATTAGAAGATTTGCAACAACGTGCCATTAATGAATTCAACCAAATTGCAGCTGTAGTGTTACAAAATATTAGAGCAACGTCACCATTGCTTCCTGGATTTTCCTCCATTTTCCACACTTAGTGGAGTGAAATATTCGGTAAGTTTATGAGCTATATCGAGATTTCTAGCGTTACTCCTCTTAAAGTACTGATCATAATGTGAAAAAGTAACACCCCTTTCTATTTAAAAATTCATGGTTGAAAGTTAATCCCTTCTAAATCATCAATATTCACCAATGTCGCAAGAATTATAGATAACAAATAATACAACTTTTGAAGAAATTAATCACTGATTAATAATCACATTCCATTAACAAGGTATCCATAGTAACAGTTATCCAATAGAATCGCTAGATAGGGTTTGTTTTTACGAAAATTCCAAAATTTAAATATCTTTCGCACACACTCATTATCGAACTATTGAATGTGATCGAAATTAACAGGCAGTTTGTAATCAACTTTTTTGTGGGTTTCAAGGCTATTTCGATAACCTTGTTTATCTGAAAAATATAACAGAATTTGTCAAATCTTATGGAAGCAGATAACGAGACAGTAAATATTAGCGGGAGGCTTTTAAATTTTAAACGCTGTAGGGGTGGTTGCATACCAAGAGGTTATTTAAAAAAAATAATTATTGAAACCGTTACAAGATAAAAATAAATTAATACCGCCGAAATGGAGACTTTTCCTATTAAAATTACATCCCTGGGGTCATAAATAATGGTAAAATGGCCAAACAGTATTTAGTATTGCTTAGATTTTCCTTTGGTATACTTCATGCATTTTATAAATTTCATATTTTAGCCATAATGCGCGTTTTTCCAACTTTTTGTTATGAGGGGTAGTTTTCACCCCTTTCATACGAAGAGCACACATCATGGGCATTTAATTTTTGAAAGGAAAGCCAAGTTAAGCTCGGTTACCACGTTTCGTCAAAATTAGAGATTTCTAAAAGAATCTGTAGCTTGAAAACTAATTATTATATAAATTTCGCTATAAGAGATGGTTCTAAAGGGACGTAAATTGGCAATTAAATCACACCCTATGATTCAGGACATGGAAGTACACTTACTTTACCTATTTAAACATGACTTAAGTCTAAGTGATGATACATAATAAAACCAAGCTTCTAGGTTCTCGGTGTACAGTACTTTCGGAAAAACAATCACCTATATTAATCAAAAATTTTAAAATGATCAGGTGTCCGCCATTGCCACAAAACCGCATCTACAATTTTTGAACATTTGGCGGATACGCATCAATTCCGCCATTTCATCACTCCAAAACTTCATGAATTCTAGTAAAGAAGACCGGATCACCTGACCAATAACCGGTGATGATACCTTATAAAATTTTATTTTCACCTCACAAGTTCAACTAATCATTTAGAAGTTGTGTCGCAACAATTCAATGGTTAACTAACTTGTTTTAGTCTATTATAAACCTTCTTTAAGTACAGATTTTTTTATATGAAAAATCTGTCAAAAACGAACCAAACGCTTTTCACTATATTTATTTAAAAAATATATAAAATATTGGTACAAAATGAAATGTAGATCGTTCCTATTTTGAAACACTCACCAGTTGCCTAGTTACAATTTTAATTATGGCGGTTTGACTGTGTTACAATTTTTAAATATATTCAGGTTTAAAAAGATCTTGAAACAGTTAAGAAAAAAGGCACTGGAAATGCGTTATTACTTAAAAATTACTTTAGCTTCTAAGTGTCAAGCACAGCATCAATCGTCATTGTGACTTTTTGATACGTACCACTTTTCCTTAAAAACCTTCTTTTTGTGAAAAACCGGCACGTTTTCAGAGTACCTACCTTCTACGGGATCTCTTGAATCTTTCGAGTACTTCACCGATTTGTAATGCATCTTCTGTTTGTTTCTTCCGCCCTTCTTCGATGGTTTTTCGTCAGGATAATCGAACTTCCCGCTGTAATAATACGACCTCTCTTTGCCCGGGTTGTATTTCTTCTTCGGCTGTTTCTTGTACTTAGATATGACGTATTTGGATCCTCTTTTGTTGTTATCATCTTCTTCCTCCTCCTCTTCGTATCGTTCAGGTCCGTCGTCGTCTTCGTCCTCTTCGCTACGGAAATCCGAATGGTCGTCTTCGTCGTCGAAACGTAGCCTATCGAAGTGTTCGTCTGAGGAGTCGTCTTCTTCTTCGTGGTTTTCCTTGTCGTTGTCCTCGTCTTCTGCTTCTTCCTTTTCACGTACTGGCTTCTCTTCGTGTTTCTTTTTATCTTCACTTTCTCTCGATAGGGGTGACTGCGAGGGAGTGTCAACAGTTTGGATGAGGTGTTTTGCTGGGGGGCTGAATTTGCTCTGAGGCACAGGCGGCGGTATCAAATTGGGTTTAGGTAGGTGGTTGTTGTGGTAATTCACCACGGGCTGTCGAGGTAAAACCTGTGGCTGATTCACCTGATACAAACCCCCGACAGGCTGCTGTTGTAACTGGAAAGTGCTCGGGTCGTAGATGAGTCTGCCGTTGACGTAGGCGTACTTCCTAGGCACGTTGTAAGTAGGCTGTTGCACGTTGTAGTACGGCGGTTGGTGCTGCACGCTGTAGGACGCTTGAACGTTGTAAAGGGGGTGAATCCTGGGATTGACGATGGGCTGAGAGGGGTGCTGGATCATGTGGCTGTGTTGCACCGGAGAGACGATCGTCTCTGAAGGGAGGTTGCCTGGATTCGGCGAGGCGTTCACCGGCGCAGGTTTGTATTCCCCTGGCGAGGGATTGTGGAAGTTGTTTTCCGGTTGAAACACTTGCTTTACCTGAAAATGCAAATGTTAATCGAAATTTAGAACATAAATCGAATCTACTTGTAATACAAATATGGAACATCCTGAAACAGCTACGACAATCAAAATCTGGCAGACACAATGACAAAATCATTAGGGAAAGAAACTAACATAACTAATATAGCTTTAATGACTAATATATAGTAACTTTCTACTTTTCTAAACCATCAGAGACACTTTTTATTGAGACTATATTGAATGAGAAATCTCAGGGGCTTCACGACTTACTTTTCACCAATTCTACTAACTGAATTTAACTAAATTTTCTAACTGAAATTATATTTTCGGTGTAGTGTGGGATCTACAGCCTCCCTCTTATTTTAACTGCGACTTACAGATTAAAAAATACTGGTGTAAACATTTATAGTAGGAAAATTAATGTTCCAGCGTTAATAGCTCAGCAGCTACTTCTGCATCGTTTTGTTCAAACCGCATGGTAAATTCTCAAATCTACTCTCCCCCAAAATGACTCCAAATGATGTCCCTCTTATTAATAACTTCCATTTTATAAATCGTGCCTTACAGTTTGACCAAATTTTGCACAGATTTCTTTGATTAAGCCATAGGAAGTCCAATTCAGTACCAAAAAGAAAGTATTTCCTAATTTCTACACAAAGGCATATCTTTTAAACGCTACGACTCAAGTGCTGACTTAACTTTAAGTACCGCAATCACCCTTCATATTAACTACGTAGTAAAATATATTTTTCACCTGTACATTCGATGACGGATTCTGCTGGTACTCGTACACTACCTGCTGCGCCGCCACTTTGGGCTCGAAAACCTTAACGGGTTGCAAGCCAACTAGCGCCAAAGGTTTAGGAAGTGGGGCGAAATTCTCTGGGGTTCGGATTGCAGGAGGTTTGAAATTGTCCGTGTAGAGCCAGACACCGTTCGGCTCGCCATAACCGTGGACTTCGCTGGACAGGTTGCGTTTCGTTTTGTTCCTCGGATCTGTTAGGCTGAGGGCGTATGATACGTACGTGGAAGACAGTACTAATATTAACTGGAAAATAAAATTTTAAAATTAGTTACATTGAATTTTAAAAGTATTTTCCGGTGGGCCTTTACGATGAAATTCTAAATGTGTGTTAGTAATTGGAAACGAAATACTTACTACTGACTTCATGTTACTTGCGTGAAATTTCGGTTTTTACTGTCTAGTCAGAGCAGATATTTTCTTATATATGTTCATTACTTCTGAAAAAGGATCCAACCACTTCCAGTTCCTTGCCACTTGTGGGATAATCTCTTCTCTTTTTTGTAAACAGGAGAAAATAACAAACAACGTGATTAAAGCAGAATCACGAATCGATGTAGATTTTTAGTCAGAAAAAGTTCCGTAACGTAACATTGCGGTATTTCATTACCACGTCGATAAATAAATGTCATGCTTCACTTGGGCTTCGGAAATAGCACCGTTCAAAGAGAAATTGTTAATTAATTTAGATTAAATTTGTTGCGGGTAAGTGTGTTACGTAATATCATTCAGAAATGTGTTATTGATTTTCGTGATTCGCGAAATTAATTTCCTCATTTTTTCGAAAATTGATCCCACCGTTAAGTCACGGTTTGATGGAAAGAAAGTGAAAGTGGAGAATTTTTTAAGACTTTCTACTTTTACTGCTAGACTAGAAGACACGTTTTTCCGAAGCCACTAGCTAAATGAAGCTAAGAGACCGAACAACTCTGCTTCAAGAACTTGTTCATCTTTTATTCACAAGTAAATAAAGTGATATGTAAAAAAATTTAACACCCACTGACTCAGTGATCGGTTAGTTATCGTTTTCACTATTTAAATCACTCCTAATAGAGAAATGGTACCGTACAACTGTAGCAGGGCGTGCGCAAATCACCACCGTAGGCAGGTTCAGGTTTATTTCAGTTGGTAATATTGTCGATTTCTTCATAGGTTCGACGGGACGGCGCATCTGAATGTTTGTTTATGTACAGTGTGTGGCTTTTAACTTTATATTAAATACAATTGTGTAAAAACTGTTCTTTATGAACTGTCCTTATCAGAAGCCATTTGTGAATGAATTGAGCTGAATACCTGTGTATAGTCCTATTGGCCTTAAGCCGATTCGATCTCACTACCATTTGGAAACCTCGACAACAGTGTTAGCTTCTTCGCTCTGCACGAACTGTCTGTTTCAAATCTAGAAGTATACCATTTTTAACATAAAACACTGGTTAGTTCTGTAAATTTTATTATCGTAAAATCTTACAATGAAGGAAAACTCAAAGTTAAACTGAATATAAAAAAAATCATTAAAAGCTAAAGTTTGCATTTTAACCGCACATTTTTATGAAGTACTCAAGTGACGTGGAATTAACATTAACTCTTACTTCTTTCGCAAAGCTACTATTCACTAACGACAAGAACCTTAATAAAACTAGACAATTTCAGAAAAATATGTTTTTTCTTCTTAATACGAACATAGCTAGTAGCAAGTTTTGAGTAAAATGTTTACATCAAATCACATTCATCATACAATTTTTTTTGGGTAATATTGGGTAAGTACTAAATTGATATAATTAGGCTAAAAATTGGGATTCTGACACATATAAGTGTTGGTGGTGTGGTTTCTTACTTATAATTTAGCTATATGTTAAGCTCTGGTTCACCCCGTTGACAGTCTTTGATTTTAGGACATCATTTTCGTAAGACAGAACCGTTTCCTTCCCGTTTTCATATATCCTGGAAAAGAGTATGCTATAAAATATGTCGGAAAGAAACAAATTCTATAGTTCCGTAAGATCTTAAAAAGAAATTTCAGGAATATTCGTAACTGCGGCTCTCTTGCATTTCAACAAAAAACTAATTAAAATGTATATTAAAAACTTAAAAATTCGAGTTAAAAATTCAAGTGGCACTTGAAAAGACCCACTTCTACAAACTCAATCAAAAAAAAATCTAACAAAACTACAATACGATGTTTAAAATACGATACAATAAAACTTATATCAATTTTATATTATACCTCACAACACATACGGTTCAGCTAAAATAAAACATAGAAATAATAAGCAAATATCTGGATTACTTACTTCTTTGTGGTAATCTTCTTTCCGTTAACGAATCTCGTCGAAGTAGATGTCCGCTTAACGTTGGCATTGCTAGGGGCCGCACCGTTAAACGTGCTCAGGGAACTGAATGACGTAAACCCGCCCGGTACCTGTCGACCCGTATTAAAGAAGTCATCCATGAGATCATCGCCGAAGAAACCGAATGGGGTGAACAGCGATGCGCTGCTCAACGCGTTCTGCGGGTGGGAATGACGATGGCGTCTTCTATCTCTTGAAGAGGAATGAAAATCTGGAAAGATGTTAACTGAAGCTTCGTATGATTTTTTTAATTTAAGCGTGTGTTGTAATGGAACCCTTTCCGTACCTCCCAGGAGATCGAAAACAGTAGCTCCGAAGAATTCTCTGAAAACATCTTCCGGATCTCTGAAAGTGAAGAACCCAAATCCTCCGAAATCGAATTCGTCATCATGCCTACTTCGGCTTCGACTATTTCCATTGAGCAGGCCCTCTTTTCCGTACTGATCGTAAACTCGTCTCTTCTTGTCTGCAACACGTAAGGCATCGTTCAAGATGATTACAGAAGCGTATTTTAAGAAAAATATGTGCATAATCTGAAGTATTTTATTAACGGTAAAAATCCACAAAAAATATCGATGAGGGCATGAAACATTTAAAAAATTCAAGTACTTATAAAATGCCACTACTAGAGTGTCCACAAATTTACTTTATTTCCAAAAGCAATCATGCAAAAGTGTATTTTGATAAGTTAACTGATACAACTTATTTGGCACAAATTGTAATATAGAAAATTTATATCAACTTCGATGTATGGTAACTTTGAAAAGATAACATGGGCAGATTAATTCCAGTAGCCAAAAAAATTAGTAAAGCAAGTAAGCCTTCAAAATCGTTTTTCTCCCTGAAACGTTACGACTAAAAAAGGTCACGTTAGTATCTTAGTAAAAAGCAAAAATCAATTAAACTGGTTACTTGCACAGAAGGAACACTATAAAGAAAAAAAAACAATATCTTTATATACCAAAAAAGCGTTGTGAAAATGGGTTGTAGTCAAAGTAACTCCTGTGTGAATGGGACCTTGTGGATTTTGCCGAATTAGATCGATTACATCGACTATCATATATTTTTCTTTTCGTATCTGAGGAGAAAAAGAACAATCAGTTGTTAGCACATTCCTCATGAATCACCTGAATAAAATATTTATTACATAGTTTTGTTATTCGTTACATAGTGCAAATAAATAGTGTTCATTTCTACAGTGTTATTAACACTACATCAACAATGGTTATGGTATCGTTCTACATAATACAAGTATGTAATGAGATATTGTTAAATTTCAAAAAAGACTTGCATGTTTCCTTCTCATTTGAAAGCACTTAGTTTTAAATATTTTTTTGGTTTTGTTGTGTCAATCACACCCCAAAAAATTCCCCTTTGTTTTCGTTGAATTGTCATTTTAAGTCAGTAGGTGCCAATTTTCACACTTCGGTGCATATTATTAGTGCATGCAGGAGCATGCGGAATCAAATAAATTATAAACTATATTATAACTCAAATTCATTCCATAAATTTCAACAAAGACACAATTTGGAAGCATGAACTTCAAATTTTTCTAATTCATTTGGTGTGTAAAACGAAGAGAGGAATCTGCTAGCTTGGGCAACACCGACATGGTAATTTCTTTAAACTTAATAATTCCGATGATCAATTTTAAAAAAATGTCATGTTCAGATTTAGAATATACAGACCTACTTCATTCAATTAAGTTAATTTGAAAGTAACGAGAAACCATATTGCAAAAGTAGCTTTCTACTGTAATTACTATTATTAATATATTAAAAATGTAATTACTTCACGCAGCGCTGATAATTCTTAAAAGACTCGTGTGAAACTCGTGTTTGTTGTCATTTATACTCCAAATAATCCATATAAAAAAGTATCAAATGAATGTGACCTAAAATGCAACAAGTAGAAAATACCACTACACTCCCTTCAAAGCATATAATTGTACATCTTTGTATTCGCTTTAATTGCTTGGATCGTTTTTTCCTGAACTATAATAGTTTCGAATTTATAAGTGAAAAACGCGTTCTCTTATTAGGGGATGAAGCGGTAACTTGTCCTTGTTGCACTGTAGGCCGTTTTTGCACCCCTGCTTCGATAAATCTGACAGATGCCTTTTCATTTCTTACAATGGATCGACTACTATTAGCGATTTTAATAAAATAATCACTGACGCGCAATTACGAATCACGTAAAAAAATCCTAAAAGTGACCTCCACAACTTTCGAGTTTTAATATTATAATATTCAAAGTAAAAGCTTGAACAAAAATGAAAGTTCTTAACAAAGTTAAGAATCCTTACGTGTACTTAAAAGAATTATCAAGTAGGTCAATGACTTTCAAACAGTTGATTAATGTCTAAAAATTAATGGCTACAGCATCAATTTCAATCTCTAAAATGTTATGTACCTAGGAATTCTCATAAAACGAATTCATTTTATAAACAAGCAGCAAAGTCTGTTTATCCCAAGTATACTGCTTTATCATACAATCGCTTGATAAATCAGTTTTACAGATTATCTTGAATTCATTTTATAAACAAGCAGCAAAGTCTGTTTATTCCAAGTATACCGCTTTACCATACAATCTCTTTACAAATCAGTTTTATAGATTATCTTACCATCGGATAGTACTTCATAAGCTTCTGATATTTCTTTGAATTTTTTGGTCGCATCATCCATGTTATCAGGGTTTTTATCGGGATGCCATTTTAATGCCAATTTCCTGTACCTACAACATAAAACGAAAATTAAGAAGTGGTAAAACGGCAAATTTTAAATTGGAAAGGTTTGATATGACGCATTAGTTTTCTTATGGTGCAACTGCTCGTTTCATTCTATCTGAGTAAATATGTAAAAATGTACTGTTTTAAGAATCAATTTGTGAAGCAGAGCGTATCTAATATACCAAATGTCGGGTTTGAGACCTGCATGTGGAAAATAAGCATGTCGATGAACTTTTTTTGCGGATTCCTACTGGCCAATTCAAACTACTGAAACCACAATGGTGTCGATATGAAAACCGTTGCGCATCAAAAGATATTCAAATTACAAAAAACCAACCACAATTAAAGCTTGTATTTTTCAAATATTTTTGAGATTTCAATTTGATCGACTTTTGTCTACTTCATATCTTGTAAATGAGTAGACCGAATTTCAAAAATAAAGCAGAGGTGTATAGGGAATCAAAAACCCGCTTCGACGATACATCACCTGACCCGCATTCCCATGTGAAGAAATGCCTGATGACACCCCCATTTAAGAAGGTAAAGTTTGGCTATAATTCTTGCATCAAAAGTCGGCCCTCTTACAAACGAACTTGACGTGTTTCATATTTTTTCGACATGTTTTCGAGGGCCCACCTCGTACATACTTTTATTTCCAAAATTAAAACAGGAAGCGCAAGCTTCCCTTAGCAATTAACCTTAGATTGCCCTAATTAAAGAAATAATGCCACCATAAACTTTACAACTACCACCTAAAATACTGGCTATTAACGAATCTGGGTTAACTTTATTTATTTCGTCAACGTGTTTATATTGATAAACCTGAATCTACAAGCAGTTTATTTATTCGAAATTTTGAAAACGACTGTTCATGACAAAAATTGAAACTTAGAATTTATTGTCTTATAACAGTAGTTTTGTTTTATTTTTAGATCATTTCAAAACGTGTTTGAATTAATAATTCGTAAGGTATAGTAGTATGATGTTTGTTAACCTTGCGCATGTTTTATTCAGCTTAAATTAAGTAGAGACTACCATTCATACATTGCAAACTCATTAGAATGTAATGCATGAATATTTATTATTTGTTTAAATTAACCAGAAATCTCGTTACTGTTAAACCTAAGGATCTATTTTAAACTCTAAACTAAAACTCCCCCAATTACATTTCTCCCCACATTTCAAAATACTGCATATCAATTTTCGTATCTTTTAAGTGGTGCATTATCAATGGTAAACAGCTATAGATAACTTAAAAATGTGGCAATGAAAAATAAGCAAGTGTATGTTACAAATCAATGTAGAAACGAAATACTAAAACCAAAAACTTACGCCTTCTTTATTTCAGCAGTTGTTGCACTTCTTGACACCTCAAGGACTCTGTAGTAGTCCCCCATGTTGGTGCCGCTCGAATCCTTGTGACCCAGGGTTGAAAATTAAAACTGGAAATTAAAAAGGAATGAATTCACGGACGTTTTGCATATGATAACCTTTTAATGGTCGGAAATGTAACATGATCTGCGTAATTTCGTCATTTCATTGATGAAGTCATCTCTCCCAAAAATGGCAAGTTCGCGAAAGTAGCGAGGAACCTGTGAATCACTCTAACAAAGACTACCTCTTAGGTTTATTCACCTAAATTTTTTCAACTCCGCGCAATTCTCATCAAGATCAGAAAACCGTGGGCAGTTTGGCATTACAACAGGTCAATTTTCTCGTTGAAATTGCTATTTATTGCAATTAATGTCTCTCTGCTAATGACTTCGACGAAATCATTTGAAGGTGTAGGGTTAAGGACATGATATTGAATATGACACAAATAAGAGAAATGGAAATTCTGTAACCTTTGCACGATTGTTTTCACGAAACTATAAATGTGTTTACATAAACAATAGTAAATTACGGTTACCTTTTAATAGAGCACAATTAGTACAACGGTACTTTCTCCTTAAAAATTTTCGCTTAGTTCTGACGAAATTACTTCGAACTGTGAGTAATATAACTAAAAAGTAATTGCTTCAAATGTCGCAAAATTATTACAGGGCAAAACACAAGGTAAATGAAGTACCGGGAGAAGAATGTCATGGTTGCGTAATCTAATAGAATGGTTTCGATGCAACTCCAACCAAATGTTTCGTGCTACAGCATCAAAGATACGATTTAAATTGAAGATTGCATACCTCTGCAGCGGAGATGGCATGTCACAAAGATATAAAGTGAATCAACAGATTTCTTTTAAATTTTTTGCTCATTTCAGTACTTTTCTCGACAAATAGAGACAAGGAAGGTGTTCACTGTTGAAGTGTTTTATGTAAGTTCGACTTACTAGTGTGCTTCAAAAATAGCTGATTCACACTGAAAGTGTGAGTAAATAAAACTTTGCACTAGGTACTTTGTTTCTTGATTTCCGGAGTTGGCATTAAGTGTTGGGTGGTAATGAAAAAAATTGTATACATTGCAACATATTTTTAGAAACACGGGTTAAAAATAACTTGTCTTATATAATACTTAAGGCAGAACACTCTGGTTAATTTTAGTAATGTTACCCCCTGTACCGAAATCCGAGTGCTTAGAATTTGATATGCCATGTGTTACCTCTTCCTCCATAAATCTATGGCACTCCTCTTAATATATAAAATAATGAAGAAGTGTTTTTTAATGTTTCTCAAAAAGATAAGCATAAAGCATGATATTTTAATGTCTTTATGGTCTTACTCATAAACGCATATTAACGTTAAAACGGGTTTTAGCTTAAAATGCGATTAGAATGTGTTTCAATAAGGTAACTATAGTTACCTCCATAAGAATACACAATACAAAACACTATAGTGACATCTGTGGAACACATTCGGACGTTAATATGCGTTATGAATAAGACCAATAAAACATAGTGACCTTTTAATAATGATTTTATACTTGCAAACGCTCACCTTATGGTGTTATTTCGCTGATCTATATGTGCAACATAATATAAACAAATTTGTAGGAATTATTAACAAATGACGATGTGTTTGTAATTTACAAAAACAAATGAGCATATGTGTTATCAATGTGGGTTAGAAAATAAACTGAATCGAAGAAAGTTGGAGCAAAGTACGAAAACAATGCCAAACACGTAATGCACCGAAAGACGCATGCTTGAAACGTAATGAAATCGAAGATGGTGTCTTTAACAAGGGTAGTAGGAATTAAAAAAGACAATGGAATTATGAGTGTACAAAACGTAATTTTTTAGAAAATTTTTGTAACGTGTATGAAAGACCAAGAAAGAAAAATCATCGACCAGATTGCCATGTACATCAATTTACACAATACCGCAAGCCATATGTATTATCTTGCATTATTTACGTACTCAGTTATAGTAATCTTTGGACTATTTTCGATTTGTATGATAATATCCGTACAAGCCATTTAAGTTATGAATTTTCACCAAATCTTGTCTGAGCATTACATTTACCCTCTTATTCATACAGGCATTTTAACATTACAATGGATTTTAGCTTAAAATACGTTTAGAATGTGTTTCAATAAGGTAACTATAGTTATCTCCATATTCAGAAGGCATGAAACAAAACACTGTAGTTACATCTGTGAAACACATTCTAAACGTATTTTAGATTAATGTCCACTTTAGAATTGAAACGTGTTTATGAACAAGAGGGTTATGGTCTTATTCATGCATGCAATGGATTTTAGCTTAAAATGTGCTTAGGAGGTGTTTGAGAGATGTAACTATGCTTTTGCTCTGTGTATTCTTAACATAGAGGTAACGTCACCTTAGTGAAACACATTCTAAACGCATTTTAAGCTAAAATCCATTTTAAGGTTCATTTTGACGTTAAAATTGACCATAGCTTAAAATGCATTTACAATGTGTACAGATGTAACTAGCGTACCCTAGTTACCTTATTGAAACACATTCGAAACATATTTTAAGCTAAAATTCATTTGAAGGTTAAAATGCCTTATATGAATAAGACCACATAATGCTGATTCGAATACTTCAATGGAGATTTCCTGTTTATAACACGTATGAAATAAAATGCTTTACCAAACAAATTTCAGTTGGATTTCATTTCAAGGAGATACCATAAGATGTTTAGAACAGAACTTACAAAGTAGCAATTTCAATGACTCAACTATTACCATATTCTCACTCTCTTACACAATTGTAATATGGATTATGCATGTATTGTTACATATGAAAATAGCATGTGTAATTAATGAAAGAAAAATTCAACTTTTAGCCTGTGTGAAACAAAACGTGTTGGTGAATTGCATTTAAAAGTACAGGAATGTTTCTTGAATTTCTCTTTCAATTTATCCATGAAACATTTTTTGGACAGTATTATTAGAAAAGTTTAAAAAGCTGTGGGCGAATTTGTCATTGAAATAACAAATTTAGATAGCGTATTTTTTTAAACTTCCTTATGCCAAGTTTCACAAAGGAATTTATATTTAAAAAATATTGAAATATTACCTACAAAACAGCAATAAATGTCTCCTAAAAGTTAAATTCAGTCATAACACATGGGAAGAGAGTGTTACAATAATTGCTTCCACACACTGAAGGTAGTGACGAGGAGAAAATAACTTTTACAGCATTTAAATATACTGAAACTAAAGTTAGGATTGAAGAAAGATTGATGGATTTGTTCAGTAATTGTGGAAAATATGTTTGTAATTACTAACATGGGAAATACATCAACAATATTTCATAAGCAAGCTGTTCTAAGAATTCCATGAATCACCTGATTGGTAGGAATAAACAAATCATGCCACTTATTCACTTCGTTTTCGAAAAACCGTTAAGTAAATGTTTTGAGAAGAGTACTCGTTTAATCAATAAACGAAGCAAATCAATAACAGTCACGTTTTTTCTGGTGTGAATAGATTTCCCGCTGTCATGCCTCGGAATATCGCAAAACCTCCTACAAATCCGATTAATTCATACCTACTCTCCAATTTTATTTCAGGTGTAGGCAGACAAATATAATTTGTGTCCACATCTTTTTAGTCACTTGGGTATATTCTAGAATTCAAGGTCGGCACATTGATTTTCAGCTCTAACACAAAAACACGCTCAAACCACGAATTTATGAAGTCTACAACTTAATCATTTGCGATAAAAATAGCAACAGAATCCCACCTACTTGTTAGTTCGTTTAGACGTGCGAACTGTAAATCAAATTTTCAAAATCTTCACACAAAATTTCCTCGAATTTCTCTATTACGCCTTGCCTAGCGCACTTGACACTGTCCTACATCGAGGTAATGATAAATCGGAGAAAGAAAAAGAGTCGTTAAGAGGCGCACCTACCTTATTAAGAAGAAAGAAAGCGATGTTAACAACTACCTAAAGCGATATCAGCCGCTGTCTATTTTTCAGTTCACCATAATGTCGTTGTCCTATCGCCAGGTGATTATCGGCTCGGCTCGATACTCCCCTGCCGTCCCACTTTTCACTAAAACAAAACGTTATTTTCGTTAAACCTACACGCATTTACGCACTTCGGGAATCCACTTCGAATGGACGCAATTGTCACAACGTAACGATCTTTAAATGGCAAATACTTTTTTCTCACTTACCAGGCTACACGAATTAACAAATTACGATAAAATTACAAAACCACCGCAACTAATCAATCTACACGGACGTCAGAGTTTACGTCACAGCCAACTGGAGCGCAGAACACAATTCTAAGATATCTTCATACGTCTATGAGAAGATACATCAGGCTTATGCAACCAACATTGCGCCATTCTATGAATCACCACAATCACATACAGGGTATTCAGAAATAAGTGACAAACTATAAGGAAGTCACTTTACCTCAGAACAGATCTTAATGAATATGGGTTATTCGGGATGTCTCAAGCGTAATGTGGAGATCGGGAGTGAGAATTAAGGTTTAAATATTCCATCAAACCAAAAAATATAAATCAAAACTGAAGTAATCCCAGTAAGAGTGTGGTGAACGATTAGAGCTTAAAATCAAGCACAGAAACATGGCTTTATACAGCTCAACAGCACGGGTTAAATGACTAAAGAGGCTAGCTCAAAAGGAAGTAAGGAAAAAGAAAAATGGATGAAGATTACTGGGAGAACCTTGAGACTACACTGTAATGGCTTAATTTAAAAAGATTACTGGGAGAACCTTGAGACTACATTGTAATGGCTTAATTTAAAATTGCAAACAGTTAAAATCATATTGACTGAATATATGAGGAAGAGATTTTTAACAGTAACATCATTTTTTGGGTTCGCAAACCATTGAAAAACACAATAACTATTCTGCAAAGAAAGAAAGGTCGTTATTTCTCATAAAAGGAAGTATATCTACATTATTTTACACGCAATGTAATTTCAATTTAATTAGTTACATTATTAAATTAGACACTTCCTGTTTCACGTCAAAGTGAAGGTGATTAGCAACACCTAGAGTGATTTATAAAATGCAAAACCGATATATAACTACGCCATCAACTATTGCAGCTGTGAAATAGTGAAATTTTAAACAAATTTAAAATGGTGAACCTTCTAGAACCCCAAGAGCGCTGTTCTATGGTGATTTCATGTTTGTTGATTTGTGTCACAAGTGACGTGCGTGGTGAGTTTAGTGCGTATTAATAATGTTTATAACTAATAATTGTGTCGTTTATTTTTCATTGTTGATACAGAAATGTTACGTTGTATTTTAAGGCCTTAAATTGGACATAAGCATATAAGAATTAACAACTATATGAAAGAGGGAAATTGCTATCATCACTATTGTAGTTAGCGTCGCAACTCTACCACAGTTTTCAGTATTTTAAACCGTTATTGTCACATGTAGTATATTTTATGTGAAATTAATATTGTTTCTAAAATTCGAACAATTATAATCATCACCGGCCGGCATCTTATCAAAGTTCAAGGTTACCAAAATGGTTGCCCTTAATTCATGTGACTGATCACAAACATATGTACCATATGCCCAAAAGCAATAATACCCCTTAAAAAACACGCATTTGCAATTATAATTTAGTGGATTTGATAAAAGAGAACACTCCAACGGAGATAACGTGATAAATATAAATTATGTTTGCCTTGAGGAGGTCATTAATGACTTCTCGATTTTTCTCTTCAGCGGTCCTAAAGAACATGGAGAAACACGCGGTCGTTCCAGATGTCATCGACGTCGCCCCCGAAGAAGTCGCTGAGGTACACTTTAACCGTAATTAATTAAAAAGATCTGAAATACATTAAGTGCTTTTAGGTTAATTATCCCAGCGGTGCGAAAGTGGAATTAGGCAATGTGCTGACCCCGACAGTGGTGAAGGATCAACCGACCGTCACTTGGTCTGCCGATAACAATGCTTTTTACACCCTCTGTATGACAGGTAATTTTCATATTTCTGTTTACTTGCGAGTTTTCTCTCGGTGTTCCCCATTTTCAGACCCGGATGCTCCGAGCAGGGCTTCGCCTAAATTCCGTGAGTGGCATCATTGGCTGGTGGTGAACATCCCTGGAAACAATGTGTCTAAAGGGGAAGTGATGTCCGAGTACGTAGGCTCTGGTCCTCCGGAAGGCACAGGCCTTCACAGATACGTCTTCCTGGTTTACAAACAAAACGGAAAGATCAGTTGTGACGAGAAAAAGTTAACCAATAAGTAAGTTATATGATATTTGGAGTGGTGAATACTGCAGTGTTTAAAAAATTTAAGTAGGAAAATAGTTAATTAGATCAATCCTAATTACGATGCGTGATTTAGTTATAATTTTTAGGTCTGGGGACGGTCGTGGTGGTTTCTCTATCAGGAAGTTTGCTGCAAAATACAACTTAGGGCAACCCGTCGCTGGTAATTTATACCAGGCCGAATATGATGACTATGTCCCCATCCTCTATAAACAGCTGGGGGCTTAGAAATATACAGGAAGCTGGTTTTGGTTTTGATGTTCATTTCTTATCAATAAAATTCTGTATATCATGTTCATTTCCTATCAGTAAAATTCTGTATATCAACCTTGGTGTTTATTTGTACACTTTGTATATTTTAGTAACAAAGGACTTGAGTACCACTTGATATGTAAGTCCTTCCTGCAAAGAGATGTGGTGGTAGTGAAAATGTTGTTTACTGTACAAAGCTAGAGATGTCACCAATTAATTCATTGCAAAATGGACTTAACGTTGACGCCCTGTTTTAAATAACAAGCTTTCTTGGTTTCTCCTGAACTATATTTTAAATGTCAAAATGTGTCATTTTTCTTTTGGAGATGATGCTAGCAATTAGAGTAGAAGATGGTCATGTAAACATTTTAACTTAAACTGGGACATTGTTTATTAAACCATATTTAGACTATTTCAATTTTATTTTTACTTGCAACTTCAAAAATTTACAAAAATTTTAAATGGTCGACCAAAGGTACTTTAACCAGTTTAAATTGCTCGGTAGAGTGTTTTTCTTCAAATGGGCAACTTCAAGAATGTGGACAACCTTCTTCTATTAAAGCAACTTTACATTTGCTTGTAATTGAAATTTAAAATGCAAGTGTGGTACATATTAAATAAGGACATGGTACATTATTATAATTTATTGAAAAAATATTAATAAATGTCCATAAAATATGGATATTTTAAAAGCAAAAACTACTTAATCAATGTTGCTCTTCAGAATACACTTGTACAACAAAACACCGAAGTATAAAGTATGATCTTCGACAATTACCCTCGTTTTATAAATTCCTAAGTGTTTGTTAGACCCGCACAACTTATCACATACGTTCAAGGCTAGCTCATCTCATCTCTCCACATGAGGAGGCATGAGTCTGCAATACAAAGGTAATGTGAACATAAGCCGAAACCACGCTATAAGACTGAGGTTACTTACCTCAATTTCATCAACTAGGAAAGTTTTTGAGCAAATTGGACACACTTCGTAATCTTCATCCTCGCCTTTACTTAACGATGCATTATTTTCATTACTTTCCGCTGCAAACTTTCTGGAATTTTTCCTAGTTATGAAACGCTTTGTAGTTTGATTTTCTGACTTCGGATCTGAAACAGTTTAATGAACAAAGAAAATAAATAGGACAATAGAGTTTTGAAAGATTCGCAGTGAATTCAGTCTTGTTCTTACCATTTTTCTTCTCAGTGGCTGTTGGAGATGATGTATCCAATTCTGTAAATATTGAATATAATGAAAATTTACATACCAAGCAGATCATGATTGTGTGTAAAATTTTATACCATCTAAATGAATCAATATCATAAAAATAAGTTATATTAGTTAGTGCAGAGTACATTTACATTCAACTATGATTCATGAGGTTACTATTACCTGTTTCTTCATTTCCTGAAACTGTACTTGTCTCCAATTCATTTTTTTGTCGTTTTATACTTTTCTCAGGCGAAGCTTTTGTTGTTTCCGTTCCATTTTTCCTCCTTTTCCTCATATTCTTGTTTCCAGGTGGATTATCGATAGACCATTCCTCATCTGCATTGTCTTCTGATTTAATTTCCTTGGTACTTCGTAATGTTAATGTCTCATTATAGTTCTTTCTCTTCGTGCATCTGCCAGAACGACTGATATAAGTGTTCTCTACTGAATCAACTTCATTAACGTTACTTTCATGGGTGTTATTCGATGGACTATATAGTTGTATTGGAGGTGGTAATGGGGCCAAGACGAACGATTTACTGTAGAGCTTCGCTCTTTGATTGCTTAGTTTTGCATGATATTCCTCTAATAGACGCACTTTATCATCCGTGGAAGCCGTTAAATATTCGGTAGCACAAAAAAACGGAATGTATTTAAAACTGTAATTGACTGTTGGTATCAGTGATTCTTGAATGTAGCATTTAGGTTTGTTTTTGAAACTGAAGCATTTCATTATGGTAGGGTCACATAATGTACGAGTTTCGTTTCCATGTTCTTGTTTTTTTTTCCACGAATTGTTTTCTGTAGTATCCTTAGAATTTTCTTCCGCATTGTGGGTATTTAATAAATCTTCATGTGGTAGATTCTCATTTTCAGCGTTTGCTCCTGAATATAAACAAAAATTAAATCCGAAGAACACTGTAACACCAACTGAATAATAATATTTAATAACATTGGACGCAGCAGAGATGGTGGAAAAGGTGCTATATACATTTTAACTGAAAACAATGTTAAATTATATTCTACATTAGTTATATGTCTCCTGAAAACTTTTTTTTCTACTGATCTGAGTAAAAAATAAGGGGCTGGATTGGCTACATAAGTGTGTACCAAAATTACCACAAAGCTGTGGAAAAATCTATCCCAAATCTGCCTGTTTATTACTAAAGTGTGCACCCCCTATCGTAAGATAGCAAATTAAGATAAGATATATTATTTTTGTTCCCCTCAATGCGATTTCCAGCTTATTTCGACTATTGCATACAAAGTGGATAATAAAATTGAACGTTATTTTATCCTGACAATGTTGCCAGCTACATACGATTGATATCTACGATATATGTTGCGTCCATACGCATAATCAATGCTATCCTATGGTAGAGGCGCACACTCATGTAATAAATAGGCAAATTCAGGGTAGTTTTGTCCTTAGATGGCCGTGGATCTGGCCGGCAAAGGAGCAGGGTTTGCATGCCTTCTGCCGATGTCTGCCCATCTGCAAAGTATCGGTAAACGTTACGTACTTTTGTTAATTTGAGGCACTTCTCGCATTATGCATTTTTTCCACAAACATGATTGCAATGACTGTAGAAGCCATTTCCATGCAATAAAGAAAGGGGCAAATGGGACAGGAGTAAAAAGGGAGTTGGGTGGAGTAACAAAAGCAGGCAGAAAAGTGTGTTCTGGTCACCACATTTCACTCGTAAGAGCGAAACACTCGCTGTGCAAATAATTAGTTGCACTCGAAGTGAGATGAAGTTTTGCATGCGAATATGTTGTATTGGATAGGGGTTTCGGTATGCCGGGGTTTCTGACATAATCGCTGAAACCGTGTTAAGGACAAGACGTTTTAGTTGAAGTGGTAAGGATACTAAGCACTATCCATAATGTATGCTAGTATAACTTGTGTTGTTTGCATGCGAGAAGTACCTACAGTAAACATTGACTGAAGTAAGTATGTACTATTAAAGGCTTTCTATAAATGCTAAAAGTGGATACATAGTCAAATCAGAGGTTGCCTTACCTTTTAACGTTGAGCTGGTGTCTTCTAGATCTTTGGCAGACATATGAAAACACAAATACACACAAATCTAGCAGCAAAACATGCAAACTGCAATCTGTTTACTGGTTTTCTAAAAAAGTTAGGTTAAAAACATTTTCGGTCCTGTACATAGACGAATTAAGAACAAGAAGGCCCTGATTGCAGTGCCTTTTTACGACATATTTGAAAACTATCACAGAATTTCATGCTCTCATGCAATACAAAAATTTGTTTTAATTTTTATTTAAAACACACTTTCAGATAAATTAACAGTGATTAACTGTATTTCATCTGAAAAGTTAATGATAAAAGTATTAAAATATACATTTAATTTGCCAAACAACAACACAAGTACTTACTTCCCTATGACTTACTATGTGATTTTGTGATTTAAGTTTGGTACGTATGTTAATGTAAATGTTTTGTGGTTAGTAAGGTTACGTTGTTGAAAATAAATTGATGCTTATATATATACAAAAGGATGCATACTAATGACAACAAAAATGAGGAACCTCCCAAGAAAGTAAGTAGTAATTAGAATTTATTTTGAGCATAATAAACTTAATATCTACAATTTTTAAGTTCTGGTACACTTCATAGGGTACCCTTTTAACTTCATCAGATTACACTTTATTAGGGCTCCTAAGAAGAATTTTTTGGACACACACACTCATTGATTATCATTGCACCATTTACACATTACCCCATTGCAGTAATTTTAAAATTGCAGAAATATAGACGCGAAGAACAAGAAGGCAGTAATTCAGATTCAGACGATAGTTACGTTCCTTACATACCAGTTAAAGAGAGAAAAAAGCAGCAGTTACTGAAGTTGGGCCGCCTCGCACAGGTGATTTAATTTCAATTTTTTTTGTTTGCCTTTATTGAGCATGAAATTGTTTTTTAGTTGAAAGAACAAGAACAGATCAAACCGAAATCATCAAGTGAAAATGAGACTAATGACGATGATGATGAAGATGAAGTATGGGGTAGGAAGAACAACATTCCACTGCTTGATCAACACACTGAGCTGAGAAAACTTGCGGAAGGTAGTTATTGGCTATTGTTAAAAATGTTGAATAGATTAAGGGAATTGTTTGCAATATAATTGCTTAAAAAAGGATTTAGAGAGAGAGAGTAGGAAAATTGTGGTCATAACTGATATGAATTAGTAATTTGTAACGTCTGCAAAGTGCAAGAAACCATCATGCTACACTCTATGCTTAGTGATATTTGAGCAAACTGTCCAATAATGAAGCTTCTAAATTTTATTTCACATTACAATAGTTTTATCCATGGATATTATAGAGAATGATCCCAAGCTGCATAGGCGAAATGCTGTTTTTTTTTGATGAGGATTAGATATCACTGTTGTGGGCGATTGTGGCGCCGCCCTGCGTTTGATAGCCATTAGAAGAACTAAAATTCAATAGAAAAGGCGTGTGATAGAAAGCGAAGGAGTCGGTGAAAGACACATGATAAAAATGAGAGTTTATCAACATGGAGCTTGTTATCCTTCTATATAGAGAACATCATGGTTTCAAAATGTCTTAAAAATATCTATTTTTAGCTAAAAAAGTAAGTGCAGTTGAAAGACAATTGAAAAAAGAAGAGGAGATTTTGGAAATAGTAGCAGAAAAGAAGGCATTGATGGGAGTTTCAGAGTTGGCAAAGGGTATACACTATAGTGAACCCATAAAAACTAGGTAAGTATCAAATAATTGAACTGCATGGTAAATAATGGAGTATAAATGCTGTAGGTATTTAAAATGTTTGTAGCTGGTATTCAACTTCCGGTTTCAAAGTTCTTGTACTCCTTTTTAAATTTATTTGTACTCGTCAAACTTATTTTTTAAAGTCCTCATATTTTTCTAGTTTTCTACTTATCGACTATCTTTTTGTTTCTGTTGCCAGTTGGCGTCCTCCAAGGTATATCCTTAATGTGCCTGTAAGCAGCCACGATAAGTTACGTGAAAATCTACGAATCTTAGTGGAGGGCGAGGAAATACCCCCTCCTTTGAGAAGCTTCAAGGAGATGAAGTTACATCCCGGCATTATTGACGGCTTGAAAGAAAAAGGTATAAGGACACCAACTCCAATCCAAATACAAGGAATACCTACTGTGTAAGTTAAAATAGTTTTCTTCAAATTGACTTTTAATTTAATTCCATATCCTTACAGTTTGTCAGGAAGAGACATGATTGGAATCGCCTTCACTGGATCTGGTAAAACTTTGGTATTCGTTTTGCCATTGATAATGTTTTGCCTTGAACAAGAAATAAAACTGCCGTTTGTTAAAAATGAAGGACCGTATGGTTTAATAATATGCCCGTCTAGAGAATTAGCCAAACAAACATACGACATCATTCAGCACTACTGTGACTGCCTCATGAAGTATAGAATGCCGAAAATCAGAAGTTGTTTAGCCATCGGTGGAGTACCAGTTACAGAATCCATCGAAGTAATCCAGAAGTAACGTATTGTACAACTAATGGTTTATCAAAAATAACATTGGTGATGTTTTAGGGGTGTGCATATAATGGTAGCAACACCTGGTAGACTGATGGATATGTTGGAAAAGAAAATTATGAAGCTATCAGTATGCAGATACTTATGTATGGATGAAGCTGATAGAATGATCGATCTAGGTTTTGAAGAGGACGTTAGGACCATATTTTCATATTTCAACGTAGGTTTCCTATATGATCTTCTAGCTGGAATCGTAAATTAATTTTTTGATTAATTTTTAGGGTCAGAGACAAACACTATTATTTTCAGCTACCATGCCTAAGAAAATACAAAATTTTGCACGTTCTGCCCTAGTGAAACCAATTACCATAAATGTCGGTCGAGCCGGAGCAGCTTCTATGAACGTCATACAGGTATGTTTATATATGGTGCAATGATGTTTGGTTTGTACATGTTTTATTTTCAGGAAGTGGAGTATGTTAAACAGGAAGCTAAAGTCGTATATTTATTAGAATGTTTACAAAAAACGCCACCACCTGTACTAATTTTCGCTGAGAAGAAACAAGATGTTGATGCTATTCATGAGTACTTATTATTAAAAGGAGTAGAGGCCGTTGCCATACATGGCGGGAAGGGTGAGTAACAGTAATCTTTAATGTTTGTTATAAAAGGAATCAATGTGATCGATAGTTATTCCATTGTCGTTATTAAAATTTTATTTTTATATTTCAGATCAAGAGGAACGGTCTAAATCAGTGGAAGCATTCCGAAAACAAGAAAAGGACGTGCTTGTGGCAACGGATGTGGCCTCTAAGGGTTTAGATTTTCCAGATATCCAGCATGTTATTAATTATGATATGCCAGATGATGTTGAAAATTATGGTAAGTAGGAAATGACTGGATTTTAAAAGATTCAACTATTTTGAAACCACTTAAACTATACCGCCTTAACTTTCTAGACGACACAAGTAACTTGTAAGATACCAACCACGTAAAAAAGTTTCATTATCATTCAAGAATTTGTTCCTTATGTAATGGTATATTTCTTAGTTCACAGAATAGGGCGTACCGGTAGATCCGCCAACAAAGGCTTGGCAACAACTTTCATAAATAAATCAAACGATGAGTCCGTACTGTTGGACCTCAAGCACTTGCTCATGGAGGCCAAGCAGAAAGTACCGCCGTTCCTTGCAGAACTTTGTTCGGAGAGTGAGAAGTATTTGGCACTGGGAGGTAAGGAATTAAGTTGTAAGTAAAAGTAAATTTAATTTTTTAACATTTACATTTACAGGTGAACACGGTTGTAGTTACTGTGGTGGTTTGGGCCATCGTATAACCGATTGTCCGAAGCTGGAGGCTCTTCAGAATAAACAAGCTTCGAATATCGGAAGAAGGGATTATCTCGCAAATACTGCTGCTGATTATTAAATTTTAAAACGTCCCTGTTGTATATATTTACAAAATGTTTTTGTCCAATTATGTTATAAACAAAAAGGCATTAAACGTGCTTTTAAAAGTATATTCACTTTTTAAAATATTAACTTTGACAAGTTCAAAAATAACTCTTAAATTCTACGTTTACTTAAGTCACTATTATAAATTCTTAATTAATCACAAAACACCTTACTGACTAGTAACGTCGATTTCGATACAAGTGAAATGTCTAATTTCAAAATGATTTACTTACCATAAAAATAGTGACACTGAATTGTATTCAATTTTAGAGCAACATGCCTCAATCATTAACATTTTAATATTAAATGAAATAACATCAAAAACAATTTTTAATATAAAAGTGAAAACACTTATAGAAATAATATATGGCACTACTAATTAATTAAAGCATATATTTAATGAGTAAGGTATTCATAGTTATTACTATGTGAACGTCATCTGCAAAATACTTGAAAATATAATTCTACAAGGGTAAATGCAAAGTAAATAATTTAAAATCAGTTGATAAAATTGCAATCAATAACTTCGAAAATTGATTCAACACATTGTGTCAAATCTAAAAAGTTGCTTACAGACTAACAGTCGTTAAAAATAAAACATTCATATTACAAATGTTAAATGTAAACTTTGGTTTTATTATATATTCAAAGCCAGTATATTCCCATATGTTCTACTTTAAAAGCTTATAGAAGAGTAGTGATAGAAAACAGAATTGAAGTAATTGCCGGTAGTAATAAATTATAGGAGAAGTTTGTAACTGCATCTAGTGATCTATATTGGATTTCCTATACTTTTAAGTCAAAAATTGCTAGGATAAACTAGAAAAACTGGGTAGGACCAATGAGAAAAAAGAAGTAAGTTTAGTCCTTATTGAATAAATCATGAACAAGAAAAAGCAGAAAAACTGGCCTCGATATCATACTAACTAATTAGTTAGACATCAGAAGAAATTGCCTTGGGGTCTTCCTTATATGGAGGTGGAGGCAGAAACGCAATATCATCATGATGGTAACAATAAGGTTGTTCGAGCAGAACCGGATCTTTCTCTACGACCTCATTATTTCTTAAAATTAATTTATCATCAGGAACATCACCATCTGTTTCAGCATCATCTCGAACCGTCTTCTTATCAGTCGAGAAACTCAACCACAAAGCTATAAGTACCGCAGATAATATCGCCGTTAACAATATCCACCTGGGGATTCCAGAGTTACGGGCCGCGCAATCTAACCAGTCACCTGATTGGACGTTCATGTCTTCCTCCATGGTCAACTCCGTCATCTTAATGGGCATCGTCCTGATACGAGTTTCGGGTATTTTGTAATCGATGTTGAACCCAACCTCTAACTGACTTTTAATGCTCGGATCTGACAGTACGTCGAATTCGATCTCCCTTTCTGGGCTCGCCAGAACGATGCTGGTTTCCTCTTCGATCAGGAAAGTTGCAACCATCTTCTACAAAAAGGCAGAATTATAACTACTGCAATACTACCAGTAGTGGTATAATGAAAAGTTAATAGATGGGTCTGGCTGCTAGGAGATAGTTCATAAACCATGTGGTCCATTAGGGGTGAAAGGCATATGCAACAAAGCCAAGGGGGGAATTGGCTGAAGAATTTGTCAAGGATGTGTAAAGGTAGAGTATGCTGCATATACAGTCATACAGGAGGATGATACAGGGGCATGATTCAAGTGAAAAATCATATGGTGACTCCATGCATGGGAGTTTAACCACACACGTGGTTGATGAACGATCCTTAGACTGTTAATTCGATTAAAGTTTGTACATTTCGTCTACACCAGAAATATTGAGAGGTGATACTCCAGTATCCAGCGGTCAGGACATCACATCTGAAGATGGTGTAGTTGACACAAACATAAATCCTCAGAAACAGATGGCAATGTTAAAAATCATCAACAAAACCACCTACCTCCTGTTCCTTTGCCATGAGGCTGCATCCTGTCTTGCAAACTTCGTTTTCTTTAACATTGGAGTAAGATTCTTCACAAGCTAAAAAAGTTGACGATGAAACGTCTACGTATTATGAGTAAGGTGTATCTGATTACTGTCCAAGTTCAATTGAAAAAAAAGGTTCCTTGTCCAAACAAGGTTCTTGAACTTACATGTGTGGCATTCGCGTTTTGTAGCATTGATTTTGATGTCATCTTTGAATTTTATGATGTTGAAAAATCGACAGCCCCTCTGGCAAACGACCTGCTCGTAGTAATCCTACAAAACGTTCCAGTAAAGTAATTTCAAGTCTTTATTTTAACCATTATAATCCATTACCAATTCCAGCGTGGGTAATTTGGCGTCTCTGCAAATGTTAATGCATTGATCCGCTATGAAGAATGGAGCACTGAGAGTTCCTTCGGTGAGGAAAACGAACAGCAATAATCGCATTTTAAAATAAAATCTATTCATTTTCCTAACTGCAGCACCCCAGCTACTGACATCGATTTTGTTGACTGCTGTCAAAAATTTAATCGATTGCGTTGGTAACGCCGACTCTGTTTAAAAATTGGCGTCATTCAACCCCTTCACTTACATACACCCTAATACTTGATTAGTATGCTGCATAAGTGCATTTCTATTTAATTTCCATTGACTTCACTGCAATGGGCGCAAGTAAATTAGTAGGATTCTTGGCCCGAAGTAAAAATATGCTTGGCGCATTCACCATTTATTCAACTTCCGTAGATTCTTCTTAACTAGAAGCTTAAGGGTAGTTTCGATTCCAAAGTGGACTTCGGCTATTAAGTTTCTTATGGTACGTTAATGTGAACTCCCATCGATTAGTGTAACTTTTTTGGGACCCTGTAGGTTTCTAGGGAACTTACGTTTTGCTTTATAACGCTCCTAGGTTTATGAAATAGGAACCTTATTTTTTAATTTGGAAAACTATGCTTTGGAAGTTTAGCAGGTTTCATTTTTTTTACAAATTTTAAACTCTGATTCTGCTTTTAAACATTCAACTTTTAAAAGATCATAACTTCATTAATGCAACCTTGATTTTGGTGAAACTCCTTAGGAAGGTTTATGGGAGTTTCCTGAGGAACTTCAGTGAGTTTCAGCTTCTTTTCTGAAGAAGTTTCAAAGTTATGACGTTTCAACTGAAACTGTAATTCTTTTTTTGAACTTTGAAGATTCAAATATTCATAAATTCGTTAATACAGTTCTGATTTTGATGAGACTCCTTAGGAAGGTTTATGGGAGTATCCCAAGGAACTTCAGCGAGGTTCAACTCGTTTTGGAAGCAAGTTTCGAAGTTATAACCTTTCAGTTGAAACTCTAATTATTTTTTTGAACCTTGGACTGCCAAATGGTCATAATTTCATTAAAAGAATTCTAATTTCGGCGAAACTCCCTAGGAAGGTTTATGCGAGTTTTCTAAGGAACTTCGACGAGTTTTAACTCCATTTGTAAGGTAGTTTTGAAGTTACAACCTTTCAAGTGAAACTCTAATTCTTTTAAACCTTGAATTTTCAAAAATTTGTAATTTCGTTAATATAATTTTTATTTCAATGAAATTCGCTAGTGAATTTTAAGGGAATTTACTAAAGAATTTCAGTGAGTTTCAACTCCTTTTGAAAAGAAGTTTCGAAGTTTGATCTCTACAGTTTGAAGTAGACAATATTTCTCCCTGTTGATAAAAACAGTTGAAAACATTGACAAGTTAATGGGGTAGACGTGACGCTGGGTTATCAAAATTTAAATTCGAATGAGGGATACTTTTACGTTTGTAATTGTATTCGTTTTTCTTCACTTTACAAGTATTAAAACAACATCTTCTAATATAAATTTTATTTATTTACTATTTCAGTTTCGGCTAGCGTAAGGGATGTTACCCGAGACGAATGTGAATCGAGATGCAACGACGATATTTTAATGAATTACTTGGCCACTTTACAAGTTTTGACTCCTGAAAGTATAGTTAATTTAGTTGTCGATGACTTGGATATGTTGTGCAGGTAACTTTTGAGTTATGCTCGATTTTAATGGTCATATCACTCCTTCAGTTATACTTTTCTTGTATCAAAACATACAGTAACCAGAAAAAGACAAAAATAAATTGTCATTACAGTACAAGTTCCTATTTGACTACATATTTAAGGATACACGTCTTTGATATGTTTCAGTAAGTTGGATGACAGCATTCAACAAATAAAAAGATTCCTGAAGACGTGCAAACCACCACCACCAGGCGACCTTTACATGTCTCTCATAAACGGACTAAAAGTCTTGAATTTGAAGATGTGTTCTGCTGATTCGGCGTTTTTAAAGAGTAAGTATAGGTCTCGACATCAAAGAAAAACTGGTGTAACAACATGAAAACATATAATTCACCACGACTTAACTGGGACGCTTCGACTCGTCCACACGATGGATGTTTTATAAAGCGCCTTAAAGTTTATTGGTAAATAAGTCACTAACCAATTGCTCCGTCCGCTTTTCTTTCTTGTCCTTAATAATATTCAACAATGCTGTTCTTATTAACTGGGTACTTTTCACATTATTTTCTTCCCTTGATTCGTTCACATTATATATGAATAAAAAATGCCTCTCCGTAACCATTCTTCCTTCTATTTTAGGGTATGTAACTTATTTCTCTTGTGTCCATAAACTGAAGGAAGATTACCTCGGCTGCACTGGCCCTGCGGATTGGACCGAAGAATTAGATGAGAAGAAACTATGCATGTAAGGCTTAGCAAACAAACGTCGCCATAAAACTATGGATCTCATTATCCTTACAGTTCTTACAAGTATATCGTGGACTGCTATTATGTAGAGACGGCGAAAGTATGTGGCCTGGAAGCTGCGTCGACAGTGAAAGAACTCGTCATGGATATCATCGATAATGTTATATGCGTGAAGTGTAGAAATGTCAGGAAAGATCCTTATGTGAAAGATCCTATGCCAAAACAATATATGCAGAAGAAAGAATTGGAAGCGAAAGTTTGTATGCAAATATCACTGAAATACTCTCATAATGCATATCTTACCTTTTAGGGAGAAAAATTGAACGTGTGTCCATATGTCGTAGCAATGCTGAGTCTTGTACTGATGATTATAGGTATATTACAATAAAAATAAGCAAAAAGAGCTGGCATTCTTTCAGTTTACTTAAACAAAAATGAATCAATAATGCCTATTCAATTAATTAATTAATTTCATGAAATATTAATATTACAAAACTAAAACGCTTTAAAACCATAAGTTTTCATTTAACAATAAGACACGTTTGAATAATGTAGTTTCCCTTTCGTTTTTTTCACTTAAAAAGTAACTACTAAACCTCATTTATGAGGCTGATACATGACCTGCTTAAAAACGATCTTCTCCGTCAGTTTCTAGTTTCCCTGCAGCTGAAGGCGTAAGAAACAGTAGACTAATGGAATCCCATAATGTTAATGAACAATTTAGGTCTAACATCCTCTGTTCTTAACCTAATGCTACAATTCTAATTACTTTATCAGAGGTCGTACTCTTTATTTTAATAATTCAAACAAATTAACTGAGTCTACTTTTGGTACCTCAGTTTACTTTTGCTTACTCAAAAAGCCAAAGGAATTTCCTGCTTTAGTGTTTTTGTGGTGTAAAGTACAATAATCATACATTGTGCTATACCATAAAGTATGGTAGTCACAATAGAATAAAGCAAATAAATTCAAATTGTATTCAGAAAAGAAGGTGCAAGATGTATATTGTGGCAGTATATTTATAATGTCAGCTCGTCTTAATTGAAGTACCTAGTTGAAATTTTAGAAGCACAATACATGTTTTATATAAAGCGAAGTTTCATGAGGTATGTAGGTTTGCAGTTAATTCTAGCCTAGTCCTTAAAGAAATGTATGTACATGTTTGTTTTAGTGTATTGGTACAATCATGTTAAGCCTAGAATTAAATGTACAACCAAATAATATCGATCATTAATGTTTCTTTTTAGACGCACCAAAACCAGAGAAACCCATGATACTCGCCAACTCACTAGGAGCCTCTTCTTCTGATGCCTCTTCTATCTTCCGCTTCTCCTTCCTCTTCTCTTTTCTGTATTCTCTTAATTTCTCTTCTTCCTCCGCTAGCTCCTGCAACCTCGAAGCCATATCGTACTCTTTTTTCTTCTCTTCCATTTTCCTCTTGTTGACTTCGAACCTCTTCTTGACGGCGTCCAAGCTGCTCCGCTCGATTTTCATCGACATGCCCAAGTTCCGTTGGTGCTTCTTCCCGTTGATGTGATCGAGGAAGTTGATCGAGTCCTTAACGACGCAATCGCAGACGTTACAGTAGTAACCGCCGGACTGGGACGTCGGGGTGTTCTTGTTGATGACGATGCTCTTCCCTAACTTCGAGTCCAGATCGACCTTGTACTCTCGCGTCTTCAGCAGTTCCCTTTTTATGGCGGGGCCTTTCTTCTTCGGGTCCGTCTCGTCCTTCTCGAGCTTCTCTTGCTTGATGCGCTCTTCTGCCAGTTTTTCATACTCGTCTCGGTCCCATTTTCGTCGGTGGTCGTCCGGTCTCACGGATAAGTTGGACATCTTGTTAGAGTGAGGAACTGGTTTCCTTCCTTCCTTCCTTCCTTCCTTCTACTTTTATTTGACCTGAACTGCTATGGAACTGGCTTGGGGAAGTTTGAGACGTTTAACCTAAATACTTGCGTTATTGACAAACATATCTCTCTACGACAGAACTTACAGAACGTGGAAGTTCACTTCTTTTCACTCCCATAGATACAAGACTAGTCCGAGTGGTGTAGATTATTTTTGCCCTTTATTTATTCCTGATCTCTCTATGGGTTTACAAGAATATCCTGTGATTCCCACGTCTTACAACGCATGAAGGAAAGGCGATAGGCAAACAATGTGGAGTTCTGTGGTAAGGCAGTAGAAAGTTTGTTTCAAGACTATAGAGCATGGAATTGTTAAGGCAGAGTAAAAATTTGAAACGTATGCCTTATTTTGCACGATTCACTCTACTGTTGCTTCGAAAAACAACGTTGTGGATAAAATTCTAAGCAAAAGAACAGCTCACCAATATCAATATTCCATGATTGGTAACACCTTAACCTTCATCTGTCCTTCAGGGGTCGTTCGGGTCGATCTGCGAGTATTTTTGACACTTCCTCTCGAGCCGGGTGGGTGATTCTTTTAATAAAAGTTTTTTCTGTTGTTTTAAGGAAACTTTAAGTAAAGTAAGTGTGATTTAGTTAATGCATGCTCGATGTTTTATTGACCTAAAATCAGTACAAATACTACAAATAACCATGTAACTTTTTTTACATAACGTGCCGAACATCTATGGCTTCTTTTTTCTGTGTTTCCACATTCTAGCAAGCCATGCTTTTAGTTAGTCTTCAATTATGAAAGTCGTTTGCGACATATTGCATTAAGTTAATTTGTAGCGCCCTTCCTTGTGGAAATATATCTATATCATTTATGGCTTCGAGATCAATCTACAGATATCTGTCGAATTTTAGCAAAATGCCGATCAAGAGCGTCTTGGCCCGAAACATCTTCGATTCTCGTGGCAATCCCACCGTTGAAGTCGATTTGGTAACGGACCTCGGCCTGTTCCGTGCTGCCGTCCCATCTGGGGCTAGTACAGGTAAGACATCAAAGTTCTACGTCCATATGAATAACACAAGTGAAGTAGAAGTAAGTAGATGTAGTTGAAAATGTATTCTTATCATTGAAATAAATTCACGGCTATAAGACACATGCTCGTATAATGCTACACGTGCAATCATGAGGCACCTTGATAGGTAAACCCATATTCCTTAGTACCCTTCATAGGCTTAATCATTTCCACCTACCTAATCCAAAAACTTGATCACCATCACAGGTAGAAAACCATTATCATAGGAAACAATTCTTCGACGTAGTGTGTCCATTTCGTTGATGGGACTTTTAACTTGTAACAGATTTTTATAAAACTTGCCAGAACTGTTGGAGGGTATTGATATAGCTATTAGCCAGCTCAATATCATGGCCATGTTAGAGGTTCTACTGTTCATGACATTCCCTTAATCACTCTTATGTTGTAGAACAGATAATTGCTAATCCATTTCAAACCATAACCATATTTAGTACCATTAATTCAGATTGTTAATAATAATTATTTCATTCCTTACACAGGTATTTATGAGGCTTTGGAACTCCGTGACAATGTCAAATCTGAGTACCACGGCAAAGGCGTGAGCAAAGCCATCGACAACGTCAACAAGCTCATCGCCCCGGAGCTCCTGAAGTCCGGCCTGGAAGTCACCCAGCAAACGGAAATTGATGAGTTCATGCTGAAGCTGGACGGCACAGAGAACAAGTCGAAGCTGGGCGCGAACGCCATTCTGGGAGTGTCCCTCGCCGTCGCTAAAGCTGGCGCTGCCAAAAAGGGGGTTCCTTTGTACAAACACTTGGCTGACTTGGCTGGAAACAAGGACATCATTCTGCCCGTGCCGGCCTTTAATGTTATCAATGGAGGTTCCCATGCCGGCAACAAGCTAGCGATGCAGGTGCGGAATATTTCAACAAACTTATGTATTCAAACCATTTGCCACAACCATAAGTCTTGTACAATGCATTTATTTAAAATAATTTAGTTATAATGTTACTATATTAGAATTTAATGATATTAATAATTTTAGGAATTCATGATTCTTCCAACTGGTGCGTCATCCTTTTCTGAAGCTATGCGCATGGGCTCAGAAGTGTACCATCATCTGAAGAAGGTCATCAAGGATAAGTTCGGTCTCGACGCTACTGCTGTAGGAGACGAGGGCGGTTTCGCGCCCAATATTCTGGAGAACAAGGAAGGTTTGGAACTTATCAAAGTTGCCATTGATAAGGCTGGCTATACCGGAAAGATTGAAATTGGAATGGATGTCGCCGCTTCTGAATTCCACAAAGAAGGTTTGTATCACTGAGTTTAGTACAAAAGTTCACCGAACTTGCATCGAAACGAAGCGGTTTCATTCTCTGTTTGTTCCAGGTTTGTACGATTTGGACTTCAAAAACCCACAGTCTGACAAAAGCAAATGGATCACCCCTGAAAAGCTGCTTGGTCTTTACCAAGAGTTCATCAAAGACTACCCGATTGTCTCCATAGAAGATCCTTTTGATCAGGACGACTGGAATGCGTGGACTGCAATGACGGCTGCCACAAGCATCCAAATCGTCGGTGATGATCTTACCGTCACCAATCCTAAACGCATCCAGACGGCCGTTGAGAAGAAGGCCTGTAATTGTTTGCTGTTGAAAGTGAACCAGATTGGGTCCGTTACTGAATCCATTAAAGCCCACTTGTTGGCCAAGGCCAATGGCTGGGGTACCATGGTTTCCCACAGGTAACATCTTACCTCTAACAAAAATTTTAGCATGCCACAGAGAAACAATGTAATAGGTTAATTAATTCAATAGCGTAAAAGCGATGGTAGATATTTTAATGCATGGTAGTCATGAACCAATGCTTCCTGTGTACTCCTAATTTAAAGTGGGGGTGAAAACAATTTATATTAATATATACACTGTTTCTCATTTTAAATATTTTGAAGCCCGTTATAGGAAAGTTCATGATAAAAATACATTTCAGGTCTGGAGAAACTGAGGATACCTTCATAGCTGACTTGGTGGTGGGCCTCTCGACTGGCCAGATTAAGACTGGAGCACCTTGCAGGTCCGAACGTCTTGCAAAATACAACCAGATCTTACGTATTGAAGAGGAATTGGGTGCTGGTGCCAAATATGCTGGCAAATCATTCCGCAAACCCCAGTAAAGTGTAAATGTTTGTCTGGTAGATGTGATTCCGTGGTTTTTGGGCTTACTCTTTAAATTTTGCAGGTCACTCTGCTTTTTGAAACGATTAATAATTACCGTTGAACATATTTCTAAAAATGTTTACATAGGAGTAAGCATAAAGCACAATACGATGGATTAGAATGTGGATGTTCTGAATATGTTGTAATCCCTTGTTTGAAACATCAATATATGGTATATGTAGTAGACAGTTGGTTTTGTATATGGCTGATTCTTTGCATGACCTGCTGATTTGATTTTAATAACATTACTAGGTTTAAACCATTAGTACCAAGAGACTACTGGCACTGGTGGACTGCTAAAACTTTGCCAATATATTCTTGATTACAGTCGATGACCTAATCTTCATCCATGGTCACTATTGAGGGTAATACATTAGGTGTTAGTTATTGAATAATTATTTTAGAAAAAATGATTATATTTCGGTGGATTGAGGCATTTCGAAGTACTGGATCTGTGATTAAGGAAAAATCCCCTGATCTCGGTTCAGTCCGAACTCCGGAGAACAGGCAGAGCAAGAAGGGTAGTCCTTGCTGGTCGAAAACGATCCACTCTGCGAAGTCTGCAAATAAATTATTTTGTTCAATTATTTCTTTCACAATGTGACGACGTGAACGACATTTTATTTTGGCAACGTTGTCAGCTATATGCGACTGAATTCGAAACTCGAGACGTTTATTAGTACGTATGTAACCATCTATGACATTAGTTGCGTCCGTAAACAGGATTTATGCTATCCTGTAGTAGGAGGCGCACACTCATGTAACAAACAGGCAGATTTTAGTAGATGGCTGTGGATCTGCAGGCAGGAGCGGGGTCTGCAAGCAGTCTGCTGGCATTCAGCTATCTGGGTTGCAGTGAAATGAAGAATGTCTGTGAATAAGCCACATCCCATCGGAGACCTGAAAATTGTCAAGTAACTGTGCAGAATTTTGAGCAGAATGGTATCTGATATTTTGCTCCGAGCCTAATTGAGACACGTAGATTTCAAAAATTCAATAACAATATTGTATAATTTAGTATATAGATTTTTTTCAATAACTACACTAACTCCCTTCTTTACTAATGTAAGTGTATTTCTCAGTCGAATTGTAGATCTTGGAACGTCAGACTGTTTGGCTTGCAGACTAGGCGAGCTCCATGCTTGTCTCTCTTTAATTTCCTTTGACATCTTAGCTACGAGGCCTGCAACAAAAAATAACAGAAAGTGTGATGATGAATACAATTGAGTTATGGGTATTTAATCTCCAATTAAAGTAGCTGGTCCAAATATTAAAACCAATCATGCTGCGAACGAAGTATGAAACAGTGTTTTTATAAATGATAATACCTCTGGATTCTTCTTTTAATACGCCTTACCGTTAGGTGTTGCCGCTAGTCCCTCTTTAGTATTAACTCAGAACTACAGGGTTACTGCATGTTCTCATAGATGGCAAGAATTAGGTTAGAATCACGATTAGGCTATGTTAGGTACAGGGGTGATATTTGAGACACTTACTCTACTTTAAATCTGTATGTTTTCATGAGGTTTTCGTTAAAGAACGTAAACTAGGCTTGTTGTATTGGGTCGTTCCGACCAAATTAAACAGACTCGCCCCTTTGGTCGCATCTGTCATATAGCCTAAGGTATAAGCGTGCCAAGTTTGAAGTTTCTGGCTATTCTGGCGCTTTTAAATAAAATTCACCTCCTCGTAAAGGAAATATTTAAATTAGATATCCATGGAACAGTTTATCCTTACAAAATCTGAACTCACGTAGAGTTCTAATCCCGATGTGATTTTGATCGAGTGCGAAATTTTTACCGACGATATTTTTCTGTTAGCATCCATCATTTTTACGTCTTATAAAGATTCTCTCTTCTACGAATATCACATTTCTGTTTGTTTTGAACGAATTGCGCCGATTTAAAATTCATATCCATAAATTTGAATGTCGGGATAGTAAGAGAGTTGCTAAAGTTGGAAAAGCTAGTCGTATTTTGTGCTCCGATGATCTCGAAAACTACGTTAGGGGGGTGTCACTCGGCGAACACAAATGACTTGTGAACAAATGAAGTGTGAGAGATGGCCTGACGTCCACGAAAATTTACAGTCTGACGGTTTTATAACTTAAATCTAAAACGAATGTATCAATTTCGGGGCGATTCTTTACAGATCAAGGGACGGATCGCTGCCGGAGGTTTCTCAAACTTTGACGGCCGGGATAAAAACTGGAAAGGGATTCGTGTCTTATGGAAATTGAACAGGTGGAATAGTCTTTATACGTGCTATGCTTTAAACCAGATTAAAAACGGTACTTTTGAAATGAAGGCTGGTGCAAGGCAAACTTGATTTTTAAGAGAATTACTTATATCGTAGATTAAACGCCTCATTAATTTAAAAATTATTGAAGCTACAAAACATCTCCAAAATATTAAATATTATGAAATTATTCAAATAAACTGAGTGGTTACTAGTAAAATGGCTGCCGAATATCAGCTGGCAGCTGGAAATGTCGCTGTATGATAAAATTACTGCTGAATGTTTGACTACTAATTATATCGATTCTTTCAAAACGTCTCACCAGCTTTCATTCCTTAATAAAGAGAAATATTAGACATCGATCGTTAATTCGCCTTTGTTTTCTTGTGGAAAGTCCTTTTCCATAGTGGTGATGACCTTCTTTTTCCATTTCGTTCCATGACAGTCTCTACTATGGACTCAGAGCCTCTTAACTTCCTGTATCATATATTGTGAGCTGCAGGGTATCGTCCATAGTATTTTGTTGAGCCTATGTTCTTGGCGATTCCTTTGGAGGTCATGGGGGAAAAGCCTTCAGTGATGTCCAAGTGATGGAAGGTGCTGATTTGGGAGAAAGTTATTGGCGTCCCTTGGGTATGTGAAATTAACATCAACTTTATTGGTGGTTTTAATGTTCTGGACTCATATCAGTCCCTCCAGACCTGCAGAGTTTCTTATGGTGCTTCCATGATTGTAGATGGACCGAGATTAGCCTAGAAATAAGTCTTTCGAAATAAGAAAGAAATAAACCTTTTATTCTTGTATGGTCATGGGAGAAAAGCCTTCAGTGATGTTCAAGTGATGGAAGGTGCTGATTTGGGAGAAAGTTATTGGCGTCCCTTGTGTAAGTGAAATTAACATCAACTTTATTGGTGGTTTTAATGTTCTGGACTCATATCAGTCCCTCCAGACCTGCAGAGTTTCTTATGGTGCTTCCATGATCGTAAATGGACCGAGATTAGCTTTGGAATGGGTCCACCTTTTATTCTTGCATGAAGTGATCTTTGACAGAATAGCTCATGTTTTGGTGAGAAAGTCTTTGAACTCTTCTAACTCTAATTTTCTGAGCTGATCAAGTAAAAATGGATAATGGTGATGCAAAGATGCAACGTATGGTACAAGAGCACAAGTTATTAAACGCTCCTTTTCGCCACCCAACTAATTCCACGTTTACCCGTCCATTTATTCGAAAGTTACTGCTACTTCCCCATCTAATTTTCGCGACCCCTCAAGGTAATGGTAAATTTATAATCAACTAACATATAAATAGGAACGCGAAGGGCGAAAGTAATTTCGGGAATACTATCTGTTTATAAGGTAATAATGCAGAAATATATTCGTGCTGCGGCCGTATGCTCCGAATCCCACAGGAACTATAAAAAACAAATTAAACTTAAGCAGCTTCAATCCCGGTTTATTTCACCGTTGAAACGTTTATATTTTATGGGAGAGTTTTCAGTAGTTATTCGTGTCTAGAAACTATCGTAACTCCTGTACTAATTAAAATATTTGCGGTCTTAAATTTCTCTGATTAGAAAGTCATAAGACTTTCTTAAAATATGTCGTTTTTAGCAGTAAACATGTAAACGCTTGTTAATTTATTCCCACTTGTATTCAAATTTAACATGTAGTGTTCACCGTTTCGAGGATTTGGCTATGGTCGTTAAAATTTTACGAGGACAAAAAGGGTACAAGTATACCCCTTCTTTTTCCTCTCTTCTTTGTATTGCATGTCGAATGATTAATGTTTCTGTGGAGTTTTAAGGGTGAGTGAAAATAATTTTTGCTATGTTAAAATGGGTTTTTGAGGAACTTTCTATGTTATTAACGAAATTAGTAATCAAAATAGTGGCGCAGAGTACAAATGAGGCTTAAATTTGGGGGTGCGCAATTATATTGCCTATGTTTCGAAATGACATTAGAAATAGTATGTTGGATATGTCGAGGTTGTCAAATGAAAATACCACCCCGAAAAAATAATTGAGAGAGTTTTGTTACCCTTCCACGTTGTACGTGTGTACGTGCATTGGCTGTTCAGGGCAAATTAGTCTTCTGCCCTCTAACAATTACTTAAAATCTGGCATGAAATCTCCACAGTCCATTCGATGCGGAATGAAAAATGCCCTCATTTTTCATGTTTGTCAAAGTAATGTGTGGCTCATAATTGAGCGGTCCGGCCGTTCTACTGAACTGCTGCCACATCAGTCGCCTGCTCCCTTTTCTCCCTCCCTCCCGGTCCCGTTTTGTATGAATTTTGTTCGCGAAACGTATTACTCCGATAAATTATGAACAGCTATTGCAAATATTTGCATTGGTGATTTATCACGCCAAAAATGCACTCGCGACATAAATTATTATCCGAATGCTCACCTGTAATTGTAATGTTGAAATTAATTCGACTTCGTGACTTCATAATGAAATATGTTTTATAAATTTCTGATTTTTCAAACGGAATTTGTTTGCATTACGTGACAATTACCATACTAATAAGTTAAGCTTTTCTATTTCTAGCTATTTCAATAAAAATGCATCACGAGACGAGACGGACGTTCATTTAACACATCTGTTCTTTCCCTCTCCCTTTTCTTTCTCCCCATGTGAAACCACGTGGACCAAGGACACGGCGCTCTTCTCTCTTAAACTTTCGCTTACTATGTCTGCTGATTTTAACGTTTACTTTTCTAAAGACGAACTGTATAATTTATTTAAATTAACAATGAACAATCATCCAGCTGAATTGATGACAAAATAATGTACAACAATAAACTCAGTTTTTTGAAATATTTAAACCAACTGGAATCACAAACATTTATATTATATTTCAGTTATCATAAATCAATTGTTTTTTTTTGCGAAATATAATACAATAAGAGTAAAAATTGTTTTAATAAACTTACGAAATCATTATATATACATATATTTTTTTTGAATATTTCTTAAGTTTACTACTGTACATAAATTAAATACTTTCATAAATATATTCAAGACTATATTGTTTATCCAAAAAAATACCATGCCATGTATAGTGCTCTATAGTACTATTGTAAAAAAATATTGTTGAAAAAATCTTGTGTATATGTAAAATTTTGAATTCTTACATTGATTTGAATTTTAACGCGAAAATGCTGTAATCCGCCATGGCGGATGGCGTGACGTCACGGTTTGGTACGCATAAACGGACAGTTTTCAAAGCGGAAAGAGAGGGACAGGAACAGGAAGAGGAAAAGGAAGAGGCAGGGGCAGAGGTAGAGGCAGAGGCAAGGCAGAGGCATAGGCATAGGGTGAGGAAGAGGGATAGAGAGAGAGAGGGAGAGAGAGATGGATTACTGTCATCAACCCTATTATTCGACAGGTAAAAGCTCGAGAGACGCTCTATTTAAGGTCTATAGGTGAGACTTGTAGGTCGAAGAGGATTAAGTCTCATAGAGAGTGCAAGTGCTGGGGGGTGCGTGGGGATTTGAATGGAATCTCGGCAGCAAAACGATACCCTCTATACACGTACCTATCTCCACGTGGCTAATACTGCAGGCGTTCCCACGCCAGATTCAATTGTTTCGCACAATGGGTGCAGAATACCCTCACATGTTTGCCGTCGTTATTGTTTTACATAACTCATGCATATTGATTGCTTATTATAATTCGTGGCCGCCTGCTAGTTGAGAAATTGATAAAGGGAATAATCGGCCCTCTTGCAGCATCAATTAAAAACAAAAAGGAGGTAGAGAGGAGAGGGGGGAATTTTCCTTTACACCCTCAAAGCTCGATATCCATTGGAGACATTTCAGAAAAACGTTACTTTTTTCATTAGGGACGAAACACTTTGATGGAAAAGTCGCAATTATTTTCTTAGCGCTTTGGCCCTGAAGGCCTCTGTACTCGTGAGAAATCGAAAGAAAACACACAAAATTTTTTGATACAGGAATGTGGAATATCCACGGTTCAATCGAAAATTACCCCCTTGTGGAAAGGAACCTGCAACACGTCCAGCTCGTTTTTGAGAGGGACAAACTTTACCCTCCTAAACAAGGGTGACCTCCTAAAATGTTCCAAATGGGAATGGAAGAGATTTGTCCTATTTGTATACCCTCAGCTCGGGAGTACCGCAAGGCTCGAACTTGGGGCCTCTTTCACTCCTGCTCTCTTTGATGGCTTAGCTAAAAAGATACACAGTTCAAAACTTCTTTAGCTGATGACTTAATACTATGCAAAAGAACTGACGTGTTTAAAATTCTCTTGTAATCACAATAACTGAAGAAACAGGTCATTTAAAGAAATCTGATTGCACGTTATTGATGGAGAGGCTAACACTTTTACGAATGTTGTCATATGCTAATGAAACCCAATGTGCTTAGAGTCAAAGGCCACACTAAATACAGTCATTTCACAAATATATTCTTAAAAGTACAATTGATAAACTGAACAGTCCTTACGGTTGCATTTAATGCAGACTATACAGTTAAAATCGATGAAATTTACTGTAAACAAACATTCAGATGTAAGTCACTAGTCGAACGTTGAGGGAAACCGACAACATCGCTCACTGTTGCCAACACGAAATAAAAGCAAAAATTTGAATCTGCATATAACGCTATAGTTGGTACATATGTGACGTCACTGGGTCACGTGGGACCATGGAGAGGGGTAGGGAGAGAGAGAGAGAGGGAGAGGGAGAAATTGTTTTGAATCAACTGTTACTCTTTTACAAATGCAAGGACTTACAAGCATTTTTGAAAGTGTGATTAGTTAACAAGCACTTAGTTAATTTCCTAAGGTTGTTATTATTATATCGCCATTATTGAACGTTATTTACTACCTACTGGTGGGTAATTACGATTCTGATTTGGCTATTTTAGGAATTTTAAAGCTGCTGCAATGGTAGTGATCGATTTAGAATGGTGATCGTATTTAATTGATTTTTATGCTTGAAGTATAAGTGCGATTACATTTTACACCATTTATTATTACTTATAGTATTATATTATCGGGCTATGGAGCTTTTAATTGTAAAGAACGGAGAGAAATGTAGAGAAAATCGAACCTTTATGAACATTATAAGTCGTTTTCGTTGTTTCATAACGATTTCATTTGAAACGATTACCTAACACAAAGCTATTTGTAATAATAGCGTAATAAAATCCTTTTCGAGAATTTATTGTATTAAAGTTTGCGAGTAACAGCGTTGTTGTCTTCAAACGTTCTGTGTCAAATGCAGAATGTTTTCCAACAAAATTGCTAAATTAATAAAACTTTATGGTTTCACAATGCTCTAAAATTAAAACAATTTCCAAGTCCTAATTTCGTCAAAGCGTACAAAAGCGAAATCAGTGGATCAACAAAATATTCCTAGGGATAATATTCGAAGAGGGAGGGGGTGGGGGTGGGGGGGTTTGGTACGGGCGGCGGAAATTTTAAACACCAACAAACAGAATTAACTCAATATGATTCGGTTATTAAGGATATTATGGAAATAAACGCTTTCAGAAATCAGGCTGCTCCCGTCCTTTTATTATATCGGAGCTCCCTCGGGAGAGCTTTTCAAAGAAATTTCCAACATTCACTTAAAATATTCTTAATCGGTTTAAAATTGGGAACGGAAGGACATTAACGCAGCAATATACCTCTGTCTTACCTCTCGGGGAAGTCTAGTTAAAGTTTAATTAAATTTCAGGTCTGATTATGTGCTAAAATAAAGCAATTAAAGCATTTTCCGACAAATATTACTTGATTAAATCCGCTCTTCTTTGGGGGATCGCGTTTAATTTCTTTCAGATCGGAGATCTTTCAGCGTCCGTCCTTTTCAGGGATCGTCGAAGAAAAAAAATCGGGATTTCCATCGAGTTCCATGCGATCGCATGAATTACCCATACAGAAAGATAATCAAGGATGTACAATTTTATTGAACGAATAATTCCTAATATTAATGAAATTCAAGTCGAAACCTCTTCAGTTATCTACTAAAAAATTTCGAAATTCTAGGGGCCAGAGCCTTTACATTCCCTGACTACCGGAGCGTATAGTCCAGTCAAATTAGAAAAAGTGAGTGTCATAATCAACCTCAGTGGAAAAATGTTTTCTTTTTGTGTCAAGGAATATGCCTTTTATTGGGATCCAACTTTAAATAGTGGCGCCATTTTTTAAATAATGTTTATTTATGCAAAAAATAGGGTAAAAAAATCGGTTTTTTAAATCTTATAAACAATAATTAGTAGTGGATTCAAATTTTTATCGTATATAGATAGTTGAAAAGCGGTTAATTTGAGCCTAGGTAGATTAACACTGTTTAATAATTTGTTTAATTAATTGCAAAAAAAACCATCAAAATGTTGCGAAATTTGAGTTATTTTTAATTTTGTGAAAAAAAGCCCTACAAGCTTGAAAACTTCAGGAAATCTCTCCCTTAACTTGCGATAAAATTTTTGTTAAAAAATATTCATTCGTTTATGACAAATTCCACTTTTTGGAAAAAAGAGGTAAAATGTAGGCGACAATTTGATCCACTTTTTGTCGGTCTAGGGGGCTCATCAGGGGCTCACTTTTCTTGTCGAGATTTAAAGTTTCCATATATGATTAAAAAATATTAAATTTTTAATATTTTCATCTTCAAAATGGCGTCGGAAAATGAGTAATTTTTTTTACGTCAGTTTTTTGTAATTATTTATGCAAAAAAAATTCATATTAGCAATTATAATATTTGAAAAACTGACAATTTTTCACGCATTTAAAAAAGTCCCACTAGCTCAATTAGGGGCTGAGATAATTTTTTTTCAAAAATTCACTAACTGTTTATTTATAAACATTACGGGTTGAAATTTTTGATAGAAGTAGTGGGATACTTAAACTCTATGATGCCACCAAGTAGAAGAGAAAAAAAGCAATTTTCAAGGGTGAAAATATATTTTTAATAGACCGTCGATCATCGATTTCGACGTTTTTTTTTTAAATCTGGGGTAGCCTGTAAAATAAGTAACAATTGACGCATTAGTTTTGTCAAAATATTTATATAATTTGTTATAAATAATCATTTTTGCAAAAATACGTTTTTTGCGAGTATTATGAAAACTGTGCACTTTAGACAAAAAAATTCCAAGCAAGTGTTGTTCATTTTTTAAAAAATATGTTTTCCAGTCGATTTAATATTTTATTTTTCATTAGCTAAAGTAAAAATATTAATCGTAATTTTAACAAACGGTTCTTTGTACCCTGAAAAATGTTATAAAATCATACAATAATTAGAAATAAGGATGGCGAAGTTTTCTGCCTGGAAAGTTGTGTAGTGAGTCTCCAAGGGTATCGTTTAAACCATAAAAGAACTTCTACGGTTTTCCTCAGCAAAATTCAGATTTCCATTGCATGAAATTATAACAAAAAAATTTCTAAACTACCAGAGACTACTTCACAGAAATTCTGGATGTCTTTCTCTGGTTCCCAGAAAATGAAACAATTTATATCTTGCATAAATCTTCTAGTTTCGATTGTAACGGACTTTGAATAATTTAAGGTTCTAGAAGGTCTTAAATTTGAGCGCCGAGCACGTGTTCATTTTCAGTCGTCATTAGAGTTCAGTGGTGTATGCATGTAAGTCGCAATTATTATTTCAAAATGGCTTCTTCGAGATTTTTCGGCGTGGACGAAATTAATAATATGGCACGCCTATGGAGCGGCTTCTTGGTCTTTGTGCGTCGTTAACATGGGTAACAAATTTTATTGCTTTTATTCAATTGGACCAATTCAAACTGGATGGACCTTATATCTAAAAATACGCTTTACAAAATAACTTTAGGAAGAGCATCTCAAATAACACAATTCAAGTATCCACTCTGTCGTTTTTCTTTGTTTTCGAAATCCCCCCTTGTAGGCCGAATCTAAGAGAATCTTAATACGGAATAAAATTTAATTACTTCCCATTAGAAAGGCTGTAGTGACACTTTCGAAAAATTTCTAGTTACGCTTAATGGGTTTTCATGGCAAGAAAATGCCGCGATAAGGACATAATGAAAAAGTGAAAAGCTGCTTAAGGGCCCAGAAAGTAATAAATAAGTCTTTAACGTCTACGTTCAGCACAAAAATGAAAACGAGAACGGAGAATATCGAACACGAAATTAACATGGCTAATAGAAAATACGAATTTATTACCCTTCGCGGTTTAATATTCACCGGGTATTAAAATAATCCGAAACAGTCCTTATCTGGAGATGGCAAGGTTCAGTTTTGAGAAAGTTTCGGTTTATTCGCGAGCGCCTCCGTCCTATTTAGACTTTGAATTATTAATTTTCTTATGGGGATGAGGAAACACTGAAGTTGTTCTCGTAAAAAAACTTTCACTCGATTAAATCTTATTTACCTTTCCTCAGAAGACAATAGCGCCTATATAACATAATTAATTTAATTAATTCGAATACATAAACTTTATTAAACGTACCATCTGATGTTTGTTCAGATCGAAATATTAATTTAAGAGGCGAAAATAAATCAGAAATTATCTGAAACGTTTTTCCACAGTCCCGGGGCGCAGGCCAATACAGGCTTGTAATTATTTTAAGGAGGTTTAATTTTTATTTGCAAAACAGCGAAAGTAAATGGAAATATCCATCTTACAAATTGTTAATGGAGATCTCATAAAGAACACTTAAGATGAGAATGTAGTCCTAATTTGGTAGTATATCAGGCGGGGAGGAAATGGAAGAAGGATCCTCTGGAGAAATCATCCGAAATGGCCTAATGTCGGAGTCTGTTAATTACGCTTTCCTACCGCTATGAACTGCAATAGTAGTTGGAAAATTGGGGAAAAAAGCGATTTCTGGAGACGTTTTATGTGTAACATAACATGTATAAAAATTCGTTAAGAAAAATTATTCCACTTGATGTTAATCTTGTCTAATTTACTCACATATCTGCAGTAGTTTAGTAGTTCTTTTGGTGAATTCGTACCCTTTTTCGTTAATAAAATTTATTTGTGATTGTCAAAGTTTTGGTCCTCGACATTTGATATTTCCATCAATCGCTTTAATAGTCTTTATGCTTTCCCCCTTTTGGTTTTTCTGTTCTTCTGTTCTCTAAGCTTCTTGCTAATAATTTATTTTTTCATTGATTTTCTCCTTACTATCGTTATTAAGCGATATTTGTTATAAAATGGTCAATAACTCAGTTTATAGAGTTTTTCTTTTGGTAGATAAAATTTAACAGCAGGCGGACCAAAAAATTTTATTTATAATGAATCAAAGATGATAAAAAGCCAAAATTTAGACAAATTTCGGCTTTTGTGTTTTTTTAAACGATAAAAATTTAAAAAAAAAACATGTCATTTTTCCGTTTTTTCACCATAGCGTGAAAATTATTGATGGAAATGCAAAACGTTGTACAGTGGATGTGTAGAGAATTAAAAGACCTTCAAAATGAGTGTTTCTAGATAACGATCGGAGCATTTTTCACCGAGAAAGCTTGGAAAAACCGTTAAAATGGACCCTTTTTCAAAAATCCACAGCTTTGCCCATTTTAAAGCTGAAAAGCTAATTGTGCGTTATTATGTCTACTTTAAGCATGCACAATTTGGATGCTGATGGGGGTTTCAGGCAGCATAAAACAGTATACTTGTACCGACCTCTATCAAAATGCGAATTTGCGCGTTTCGCGCAATGTTCGAGGCCATTTTTAGCACTTTTCTCCAAATGTAGATGAAAATCGAAGCTAGCTAAGTTACAGCTTTTGATATTCTCTTTCAAAAACCTCTTGAAAAATTAAAATCGGCCCATCTCATTTAATACGCCGAATTTTGCAAAATTTTGGTGTATATTGTTAATAACGTAATTATGCACAAACTATTCATCCGACAGCATCCAACATTTGCATGCTTAAAGTAGACACAATAACCTAATATTTCACGAAAAATTTGCGCTTCAGCTTTAAACTGGAAAAGGCTGTGAATTTTTAAAAAGTGTCAATTTTAATGATTTCTCCAGGTTTTCTCGGTGAAAAATGCTCCGATTACCCCTCAGAAACATTCATTTTGAAGGTATTTTAATTCTCTACAAATTGTCTGTACAAAATATTGCATTTCCATAAATAATTTTCATGCTATGGTGAAAAAACGGGAAAACGACCTGTTTTTTTTTAAATTTTTATTGTTTAAAAAAACGTAAAAGCTCAGATTTGTCTAAATTTTTAGTATTTACCATCTTGGATCCATTTTAAACAAACTTTAAAAGCGTGAGAGTCGAGGCTGGTGACATACATAATAGCCTGGACCTTTCGGATTTCTATAGTGCAAGGGGATCAGAGAGCATCTTCGGGGCGGTAAGTTATCTCGGTCTTCTCCCCCCCAGAGTGTCTTCTCTGGTCGACCATTCTCTATTTATATTACCATATATACTATATATAAGGTGTGTCGTTTATCGAAACATTTCGCACCTTGATAGTCAGCGCACTTACAAAAGTTTACATTACCTTGGCCGAGCCGTGATTCCGTTTCCTTTTTTGTTGAGAACTGTGGAAATCCTGCGGCCGTGACAATATTATGCTCCAAGTTTCTTTGTTAAACGTTGTCTTTTAAATTATTGGCATCTAGTATTTTATACTTAGGAGCTTGTCGAAATATGCTGCAGTAAGAAAATCCATAAAATGGCGGGAAACACTATGCTTCAACCTTCACTAAAGTATAAACAATTAGCCAGGGAGCTTCCACTAAAACATCAGATGTGTAAATGTAGGGTACATCTACAAAAATATCTTAATAATGACGATATCGCCTTAATGCCACACTTGGGGTTTTTCAGCCCTGTCGAATGCAACTACCGCGGACCCAAACCTTTTAACCCAGCCGAATTCGAATGACGGAATAAAATTAGAGCGCAGAAAGAGGGCGCAGTAATAATATTCGTGACGAGACGTTTCGTATTAATACATTTAAAATGAAAACGCAAACCAAGAAAATACTGCCGAGCTTGGCGGCAACTTTCGAATTAAATTATTATTCAAATGAAAAGGCCGCGTACGAACGACAGAAGGGAGAGAATCTCGACCGGAAAAAGATATATTTTACGCTTCTCCCCCCGTCATTTCCTTTATGGCTTTACGGAACACTACGTTGACCACAAATGTTTGCACAAATTACATTTGAATAAAAAGAGACGTGCGGTCGTGCATCGATTCGATTATTTGTAGACAGATAGAGAGAGAGAGCAAAAATCCTCTTATGTTCTTAATGTTATTATGTTCATAACTTCCTTTAAATTACATAGGACCACAAAAAAATCGATGAAAGGTTCCCTTGACCTATTACGTTAAGTCTTTCTTGAGTCGCTGAAACCGAACTCGCAACTCATTGGTCCCATCACGTCACAGTATTTTCTAACCTCAAAAAATAGCTCGAAAATGATTGAATGCAACAAAATCAATACTGCAACCTATTAGAAACTTATGACTTAACATCCTTATGATCACCAACGATTCAAACTCAACGACACAAAGTTCGAGAAGCCCAAAACCCAAAATACAGCAACGAATATACATATTTCAATAGTATGGCCTATTCACCCGAAACCCCATGAGCTGAAAACATGATTGGGCCTAAATCTGACACCTCAAAACCCCAAAGGTTCGTGGGTTTGGTTACTGGGGTCATGAGTCTCGTTGTATCCAGGGTATGTGGGTTTAGGGTTCTGTGTTCATGGATCTCAGCGTGCCCAGTTACGTGGGTTCAAGATAATGGGTTGACAGATCTGGCTGCATATAGAGAATGTGGATTCAGGAGCTTGGGTTTATCAATCTTACTGTGCTCAGGGTGTATGGGTTTAGGGTTTTAATTTTAATGGACTCGGTGCCTTCAGGTATGTGAGTTTTAGGGTTTTCAGCTTTGGGGTTTTGGGGTGTCAGATTTAGACCCCATCATGTTTTCAGGTCATGGGGTTTCGGGTGAAAAGGCCATACTATTCAAATATATACATATTTTGGGTATTTGGGTTATGGGCTTCTCGAGTTTTGGGGTTATGTTATTTCAAGGTTAAAAGCAATCATTTTACGCCTCATCGAGGTTGTTGGTGACCATAAAGATGAAGTCCTAAGGCTCTAATAGGTTTCAGTTTTGGTTTTGTTGAATTCAACCATTTTCCAGCTATTTTTTGAGGTTAGAAAAGAACCGTCACGCGATGGGACCAAATGAGGAGCAAATTCGGTTTCAGAGACTCAAAAAACATGAAATGCAAAAGGTTTGGTCAAGGGAACCTTTGATCGATTTTTTTTTGTAGTCCTGTGTTATTGATCCCTTGAATTTGCTTCCTTGAAATCATAATTACTTCGCAAAGTTGCTCGAATATAATTTCCTTCGATCATACTTCCGCCAAGAGCCATCGCCCATAAGAAACTCCCTCCTCCTCCCCACATCCACTCCCAGCTTCATGAATTGGAAATTTAATTTCGCCGCTCCCGTTTCTTCTATCATAATCCTTGACATCTCATATCGTTTGCTCTTACGTACGTACATACATTTCCACGGTTAAACGCATATAACATTTTTTAATGTATCAGCAGCGGAAACAATTGCACCTTTTAGCGTTTTTGTAGTCGCGGGGAACGTTAGCGCTGAAATAAATCTTTCAAGATTAAAAGAGTGGCGAGGAGAAAGCCGCTGCCTCCGAGGTATTAGGGGCTCTCAAAGCAATACTTTTTTCTCACAAGCTGATGCAAAAGTATGTAATAGAGACGGCGAGAGATCGCATTGTGAGACATTCTTTTAGTTTTATGGTAGACTGCTGAATATTAAAACGCCTGCTAGAAAAATTATAAACCTTCAGCGAACCTACGAGACGAAATAACGTATGATGAGAGGTAGCGCTTTGATTAATGTTTGAAATGTTTTGTGCAACGTTACCAAAAATTTTTGTACAAAAGTAACTAACAGCTGCTTTGCAAAAGAGAGTAAATGCATACTTAAACTATGTTTCTTGATGCCATAAGTACCTTGCTTAACCGTACTATTTTACTATTAGTATAAGTTTCATTCGGAATAAGTTCATAAAGTAGGAGTAAAGTTGGCGGAAAATCCGCGTAGTAATCGTAGTAAAAAGTCGAGCAAGCCGAAAACTCCCCAGGTCTTAATCACTTCTGGTCGGAAAGACCGCGGAGACATAAAGGCTCCTTTATTTTAATACCAGGTAGACAATATGCAGGGAAATGAAGGCTTGAGGAAACAATGAAATGGAATTCTCCTAAGTCATCCTATTCTATTTGTCTTTCCTTCTTGGGGTTTTAATATCCAATAGGGAAAGTCGGCTTTCGAAATGAAAGCAGGATTGCATTTGATCTAAAGTTTGCTTAAAAGAAACGTGAACGCTTCGAACCACAAAAAAGAAAATGTTATTTGCTTTTATTTGATCGCGGATCTATCGAGTGCCCACGTCACGATAAAAATATAAATCGAGAATTTAATTTAGATGCTGGTATTAAAAAATGCGGATTTTGCTAGTCTTTAAAAATGATTCTTTTCAAAAATCAAAAATTTAAATTCAAAAGAAAATCCAGTAAATCGTTCACAAGGATCCAACTAAATAACACTTCGATATGGAAGTTTTATCCATACTGGATAAGGCTCGTATGGACAAATGACTTTTGTCAAGTCAATTACCCCTACAGCCACCCTTTCCCTTCGAATGATCCAATCGCAGGTATTTTCAAGCTAGTTTTTCATACGAGCCGAACCTTGATCGAGGCGCCATGAATATCGCATTTCACAATATGCAATTTCGAGCACAGAGATTTCCATGCGCACGGGAAATTCCACGTGGAAAGGCGACTTTCGTCTCCATCGGTTTCTTATCTAAATCTGGACGAGATTGACTTCCTCGCAGCCATTCACCGCGATAAATGAGTTCTTTTGACGGGTCTGAGGTGATGCCAAACGGGGAATATTATCCGCACTTATACGAACACGCTAGGCGGTTCGGCTTTCGGAGGCGGTACTCGTGCTTTAGTCAAATTTATAGAGTTAATATGGTCGGTCTGACAGGTAATTAGAGGGCGATTTTTAGTCGAAATTCGCTCAGCAGCCGACTGGAAAATTGAACCATAATATGTGGTGGTAAGCCTTCACGTTAAATAGTCTTTCTCCAGTGGACGCGCATTTTTACTCCGCATACCCTTTTTCCTGATCCTCCTAATTTTATATCTGGATACGAATTTAATTCCTAATGAAACTTGACCAGATAGAACCCACAAAATTTTATTATAATTTCGTAATTAGTACGAGCATTTTTCTGCACAGCCTACGTACTTCAATTTCATACAACCAATGAAAGCAGGGAGGCCTATATAGCAGGGATGCGAAAAAATAATCGATTATTTTTTCTTATAATCGATTTTTAATAATCGATTCTCTAAATATTCTCTAAATAACCGATTCATTTTAAAGAGAGAAAGATCGATTATTTAGTAATCGATTTTTTTTCACTCCAGGTCACATCCCTACTATAAAGAAGTTTTCGTTCCCCGAATTTACTTTGGATTCATTTACAATCTACCTATAGCATATTCAATTTCCAGTCACGCCGGTAAGAATGTTTTCTAAGCCAATGAACATGCAACTAACCTATTTCGTATTCACGATATAAAACAAACCAAAGTATGTATTGTACATGAAAGTTTTACAATGCAGGAATGATAAACAAGACTCCAGATAACGTACGTTGATTTAAGTTTTATATAGGTTACATCAGTAAAACTCCTTGGCGGTAACTAATACTAGAGAAAGAATTTTGTTGCTTGTATCCATTGGAAGTTGAAAATGGAAGCATTTTATACAGATTTATTCACGTTATTCCACAAGAAGCATTATGGCTAAAGCCTTGATTCAACAAGTTTTTTTCCTTAAGATCGAATGTTTTCATGTTGCAGAGGGTGTGCCATGAGCCCTGAAGGTATCAAAGTTGAGTTTTTTAACATGGAATACCCTGCATACTACTTCACTTTCAGATTTTAATATCAAATAAAGGTTAGTGTCATTAAGGTTTAATTTACCTAAACCTTAAGGTTTTTCAAGTATCTCTTATTTTGTGACAATCAGCTTTAATGCTTGAATTCTCAACTGGCGCGTTCGACTGACTCGCTTATCTCTCGGTCGCCTTTTTGTATTCTAACGAGATTTTTCTCGAAAAATTAAACACTTCTCAGGATTGGCGGCGCCGAAACGTCGGGGAACACATCGAGATCATTCCAGTACCTTCGACTGCCGATAAGGAGTGGAAAATTCGTTGCAATGCTAATAAAATCATACGTTTTCGTTACACTTATTCATGTTTTCACTATATGTCGTATAGTTTAAAAATTTAAAAGGCAGTTAATTCACCCCGAATACGATACATTGGCTTCTTCTCTTGTTAAAACCCTTATGAATGTGTTGCAACGTCTCGCTGCTAAGCTGCTTGCAACTTTTAATGGTTTTTACAATTTCCAAAAGTGACTACATTGTTAGTTTCCACCTTGTAATTGCGAACCGATGCCTCCATGCTCCAAGCAGTGACAAATTTCAAGTGAAACTTTATTAAAGTGCGAATGTGACAAAATTCTCCAGCAAGGAATTTCCATATTATTCCGGCGAGTTAAATAATTACTCGAGAATTAGGCGCCCCCCATTCTACCTTACGTGTATATTCGTGTCGGTAAACAGTAATAAGAACAGAAACGTCGCCCAATGTGAAACACCTGCCCGGTTTATTGCTGGTGTACTAGGGGCAATTTATGAACGTTGTTTTGTTTTAAGTAAATGTACGCACGGGATCTCGGATAACGCGGCGATTTCCACGGTTTTCATAGGGGGATTAACAAAATAGAACGGCGAAGTGTTCATATACTTTTATTCCACGAGCAGAATGAGACAGGAACTATGGCGAACAAGTCCTTTAAAGCCATTAGCTTCGCCATAAGCGAAGAACGAGACGAGACAATGAAAATGACAATTACGAAAGGCCACATTTCAAAGCCAATAGACTTGCGATTTTCATACCACCGATCAGGAAAATGGACAGTCAACACAAGCAACACCTGACAGAAGTCCTCCCATCATGCTTAAGAAATAGGAACGATGAGGAAATTGAAACATATTTAGATGTTTCTATCATTTCTCGCAATGCACCTGGTGCACCCCTACAAAAGAAGAAAGAGGTATCACGATATTAATGAAGCTTAATAATACAAGCCCTATAAAGTGATCAGAAAGAGAGAGGAAACAATCAACTACCATTGATCTGAGATGGTGAAAGCAGACAGAGTTCGTTCACGTCACAGTCTATGGAGTAGCCCAGTGGTGTTGGTCGTGTCTACTGCGCAGATTACCTAAAACTCAAAAACGTAACAAGAAAGTTGGCATATTGTCACGACCACGAGACTTCGACAACCATAAACAATAAATCGGGTCACGGCTCAGGCCAAGGTAAAGCGTGATAAACTTTTGTAAACGCACTAACAATGAAAGAGAGAGTTGTTTATACACCACACATGCCATGTATTAACAAGCGCAAATAACGTGAAACAATTTATGATTATAAATAGAAAGATGAAGGTGCGGTGAGGACTTAGTGGGGTCCAGATGTCCAGGGGGGGGGGCGCCCGGAAGAAGGGGCGTCCCTTAAGGGCGTTCAAAAAGGGGAGTGGAGAAAGCATCCGACACGAGAAAGGGTAAGAAGAAGAATCTATCACCCAAAGATGCCCTCCGCCCCGTCGCGCTCTGTGGAAGTCAGAAACTAATTTCTCTCGCCAAAGCCGACATTGAAAGCTTCGCTTAAGAAAACTCCAAACATTTTACTAAAATTGCCTTTTGATCTGCTGTAGTAAATTGCATATCAGGGAAATGGATGGTACTAAAGCCAACAGTTACAAAACTGGCGATGACGCTCAGTAATTAGTTGGTAAGGAAGGAAGGAAGGAAGGAAGGTGGACAAAAACATACTTAAGTAGATACAGCAGATACAGAAGGTACCTGCCTTAAAACCAATTTCAAAGGTCATGTATACTACTCACTCTTTTGCTAATTTGAATAGATTTGATACTGTATTACAAAAATAAGGAAATATACGACGGATGATTTAAATCTGCCTGTACTAAGCTTAGGAGAAATCGAAGAAAACGCATTCCACACCATCGCCATTCTTATTTGCTGAAGGCATTTCATGTAACATGGGATGGCAATGGCCATGGAAGTTATTTTCTTGCCATTGTTCCTGCTGCGAACCGAGAACGTCCCTGCTAACGAGAGGAAAGTAGCACGTTCGGTCCTATCTCAACTGGAAACTCATTTAAGAGTTTCGCAAGTTGGTTAAAATTTATCTCATAGACAAAGCAACCCTTTCGTAACTAATAAATTCCTAACTAGCAATAAAACCAATCTGCATATGAATGGAGGATTAAAATTCGTAATGGGACGCCCGCGGGTCTCGCTGATCGATGTATATACATACACAGTACATACGAGTAGAGAGTTTTAGTGGTTTATGTGTGTGTGTGTTGTGTAGCATCCGTTCTAGCACGAGCCAAACGAGCTAATCTTCTTCGTTAGCATTTCGTCTTGTTGTTTGACGCGCATTGCAGCTGAGCGTCGAGACGCCGTGGTCATTTTCCCTCTCTCGCAGTTGTAAACTTGATCAGTTGCGTCGGAGATTCACGACGCTCTGCCAATGACGTGAAATTAATTAAGGAATCATTAGGCGGAGCCTCCGAATTTATATCTCCGAGGATCTCGGAATTTTAAATCTAAGGGGAAACAGGCGATCCAGTTTGATCTCCCCATATCGGTGTCGAGTCGATTAATGACCGTTTTCGACGATTTGAAATTATTTGCTAAAAGTGCAAGTTGATTTGAGATCTTCTGTAGGTATGTGTGTCCAAATGAAGACCGAAAATTGGCAAACGCTTAATCACCTACTCCATTATGGCCAATGATATAACGAATTTACATGAAATAGATTTAAATCCTACCCCTCTCAATGCCTACGAGCTGCAGATGCATTCGGTCATTTATGGATTGGAACCTACACTTATTATGCTAAGAGCAAAATCAGTTTCACCTAACTGAATCCTTTCTATTATCATTTACCATCCATGGTAGTTATTCGATGTTATCTAACATTGTTGATAACAGCCTGCTTTGGCGACTGGGCTATAATTGCACGTCATTCCCACTTAATCATCCTAACAAAAATCTGAGTAAACTGATAGATTTGCTTTTCGATCAAACCGACCCCTGCTTGTAAATTGCAAGGTGAAATAATAAGGAAATTTTTCTTGTAGGCTGTACGTTTTCACGTTGTAAATAATTCAGTTTCTTGGCGAGGGATTTACATTTGCTTCCCATGGGCTTTCACCTCGGTCATAATGTCATAATTTGAAAACTATTGTAAGACCAACCGGAATAAAAACTTCCCTTTCTCTTTATCCCTTGTGTAGATTTTTACTTGATTGTACTCATTCTTTTCGTTTGGTTTCGCATCATTATTATCCTCTATTATGTATTTCCTGTAAGAGAATGTTATATACCTGTTGGAAGTATAACTACTATTTTTCTTACATACTGTTATGTTAGTTGAATTTTAAGTATTGTCGAAGTTTCTAATGATCAATGTCATTTTAGGTATCTTCGTTTACTCACGGCCTGCTGCTGTTGTATTACACCATAAGGGGGAAAATGAGGACATACGGTATACTTGATGCCTGGAAAAATTGTGTGAATGCGCGCGCGCTTGTGTGTGACAGAGAAAGATAGGCAACGCTTCAGTACAGGTATATTCGTTTACTAATTTATGCAATTTTGCGGCCCCTTTTTTTTGGTAGATAAAATTTAACAGCAGACGGACCAAAAAACTTTGTTAAAAAGATGCTAAAAACCCAAAATCTCGACAAATCTGAGCTTTCGCGGTTTTTTAAACAATAAAAATTAAAAAAATAGGTCGTTTTTCCGTTTTTTCACCAGAAATTTTGCAGAATTCCGCGTGTTAACAGAGATAGGCCGATTTTAATTTTTCAAACGGTTTTTGAAAGAGGAAATCAAAACCTACAACTCGGTCCTTTAACTATCTGCAAATCACCTTTGCAACGTATTGCATTTCCGTCAACAATTTTCACGCTATGTTAAAAAAACTAAAAAACGACCTATTTTTTTCAGTTTTTATTGTTAAAAAAACACAAAAGCTCAGATTTGTCTACAATTTAGGTTTTTATCATCTTTGATCCTCTTTAAACAAAGTATAGCTCTATAAACTGAGCTAGCGTATATACATACATATAAAAAAATTCAATACAACACAAATATGCCAAGAAATATTTAAATTGAAATATGTTTGAAGCGAATAAATTTACATATCTCAAAGTTGTTTATTACATATTTTGCTTCATGATTTGTTTTTTGCACAGTATGAATTCATATCAATCTCGCGTGTGCTTCAGTTTTATTACAATTCAGCGATTGAAAGGAGATTCTAAATAACACGACATAAATGGAACTTATCATTTTTGGTCCATTTAACGCACCTAACTATAGAGCTCAAAAACCCGAGCATTACGTTCCAATATTTTCCGTACTACGCGATCTGTGGCAATAGAAATTTTTACTTAACTAGTTCCGATTTCAAAGCCTCTTACTCTCGTTCCATCTCCTACGTTACGGAATCAATTACTGTACAATTGGAAACTGAAGGAGCGGATAAGTATCTATTACGGCTTTAATCTTTTATTCCAATATGCTCGTCCTGAGACGCTCAGACATACAGAAAACCTGTCGATTAACAATCTTGCGATACCCATTGCATAAGGGACGAGAAAATGAAGCTCCTTGATTTCATCAATTTCCATATTTCGTAACTTTCTCGTTATACGAAACACCTGATCGTTCTGTAAGAGGATATTTGTGATAGCCGTCCGACACTTAGAAAAAAATATCATTTCTTGGTTAAAACTGCGAATTACGTGGCGTAAACAACATTTCCAATTTGAATTTACCGCCCAAATTTACACTCCAAATATGGCGGATGAATCACGTGGCAGGCAGAATCACGTGGTGCAAGTTATGGTGAAGGCGCCAATAGAATCCTGTGTACAAAATTGAATGTTAGTATAAGTTCATAAGAGCACATGACAGAGTGAATAAGTTTAGTTTAACCGTCTATCCCACTTTTTTAACACTAATTTGTGACTGGCATATGCAGCGTCCAAATGAACACAAGTAGATCCTACATAGACAGAAATTTTTACTTTAACTTTAACTTTGGCTCGTATAAAAGTGTCGTTTCGTCGTCAGCAAAAAGCGTAGGGACGATTACGAAATCGTTTAATTAGTCGAGCGGCCCGGAGCGAATTAAAACGCTTTAAAGCGAGATATTGAAGCGTTAAAAAAGGAGGGATAACCAGACGGGGCTGCGATAAACCAACCGCGACACAACAATGCAACAATCAAGGTAAAAGCGCTAACGCGCCCAATGGGGAGCCGGCGGAGCGGAGAATCTTGGCAAATTACAAATATGGCGTAGAAAAATTATAGATCACTGTTCCACCGACCAGATTTCTTGCTTTGCTGTTTTATCGTAGGAGGTAAAGACGAGTTTTAGTTTTTAATCTAAATTTACAATAAAATTTAAATTATATTTTTAATAAGACAATTGTATAATACGTTATTATTTTATATTTTTTAATAATAATATGATTTACGAATGCTATGGATTTTGATTAAAATATTCTCGATATACTACACTTTGCATTAACGCAGAGCAATTTCAGAACAGTAACAAGTTTCATGTGCATATTTAGTATTATTATTAAATTAATTTATTTATTAAATAATTTATATAATTTATTAATTTAATTTAATTTATTTATTAATTAATTATTATTATTATTATCAAATATAGAAACGCAATACGACTTTGTAAAACCATACGTCATACCTGGCCAGGATTTGACAAAGTCGCCACTGCATTTATGGCACTGCCACCTAAAACGTGTGGTGTTAACTGAAAGTACTTATGAATCGATAGGGCTCTTCTCTCCGTGGAATCAATCAGTCCCCTAGGGAGTCCAGAGAATCGCCACGCTCGTCTTCCGCTAGAAGTAAATTTGCCTCCAGGCACTCCTGAGAATCGCCAGGCTCGCTCCCCCCGAGAATTCCATTAGCGCTTCTGGGGAATCCGGAGAAGCGTAAGCGAGTGCCTTTTAGGGCAGCCTGTAATGCGTCGTACTAGTAAACGGTTTTGTAAAATTATGTCGATTTTCGTTCTATGTACATTGCCAGTCCATCTCTTTAATTATATTTAACACACAAAGTACACATGATTTAAATACACTTTAAGTAAATATATTAGAAAGCATAGTTTTGTTGATAAGTACGGTATGATGGGAGCAAAAATCCAATCGATTATTCGGCGACATTCCACGCCATAATCGGTAATCCCGGAGCGGCGGCCCTCGAAAGAGCCGCGGAAGACTTCTGAACCGAAGGCGAAAGGTTCAAAGTCTAATTACCTCTCTGGAGATTCATTAATCACAAACTCCAGTAATTACATTCGCTAAGTTTATACATACATATTAGAGAGCATCGCTTCGCCCCCGGCGCAAACATCGATCTGATAACTTAACAAAAACCTTTTCCAAGGTTATCACTTCTTCAATTACGGGAGTTAAAACGTCCGACCTCTTATCTGGGATCTTTGAACGTAACCCTTCCCTACTGGGTGGGCCGTAAAACATGATTTCCATTCTCCCATCACTCGGAATTTATTGGGCCCTTCCTGACGTTAGGCGTCACTTTTTCTCGAAGGGTGGAAATGTTTTTGAATAAACAAGATGTTACGTAAGGAAATCTATTCCAGAAAATGTAAATCGGCGCAGGCGACCAGAAAATTACATAAACACGATAACATAAACAAGTTTCAGTTATTTCATTAACGTAACTTACTTAAATATTGCCTACACATTAACATGAATTAGTAGACAAAATTAGTTCGGTTGTAGGCTCTAAATAAAAGACCGTTTGATTTTTTTCTATGTGCTTACTAAGCACCATTGTTTCGTTTAAGATATTAGACGGATAGTTGAAACTCAGGAGATAACTTTTCGAAAATAAAATATACTTTTCGGAGGCTACTTATTCTATCTGTAGTGTGGTAGGTAGTGGTGTTTTAAGTACAGCAATAGTTAGAGTAGGGTGAATAAAGCATTAAGTTAGTGTTTATTTAGTGGAAAAATGCTAAGTCATCGGACAGGAAACTTTCTATCTATTTACAAAGCGGTAAACTAGCTAAACCATTTAAAAAAACCATTGTTTCGTTTAAGATATTAGACGGATAGTTGAAACTCAGGAGATAACTTTTCGAAAATAAAATATACTTTTCGGAGGCTACTTATTCTATCTGTAGTGTGGTAGGTAGTGGTGTTTTAAGTACAGCAATAGTTAGAGTAGGGTGAATAAAGCATTAAGTTAGTGTTTATTTAGTGGAAAAATGCTAAGTCATCGGACAGGAAACTTTCTATCTATTTACAAAGCGGTAAACTAGCTAAACCATTTAAAAAAACCAATTAAAACGGGGATTATGTCTAAGTAGAAGATACAGTGGGTGATTAGAACGGCAAATGGTGTGCAAGCATTAAAATCGGTCTAGCAATTAATTCTAAAATTATTTACAATGCTTGATAAGCGATCATAGCTTGTGGTGGATTTAATAAAATTCACGAATTCACTCTGTGGAGGTACTATGATTACGTTAGTCGGGGAAAAGCTTCATCGGAGGTCGGAAAATTCGCGATTTTTTCCATAAAACTTGAAATAAAATCATTAAATTTCTTTCATTACCTCGGAAAATGCGTCATCACAAACAGCGAAGGTCGGAAAATTCGCGATCTCAGTGGTAGAGACGAATGTTGCGTTATCGGGGTGGTTTCAGGGGTTTATCGGGGTAAATTTAAAATCTCTTATTCGGGCAGGGAAAATAACATTGTGACATCGTTATATTTATAATTTGGGGTTATATCTTGCAAGTATATTCGTGTGCAAAAAGGTGAAACAAGCTAGTATTAAATTTAACGGTCTTAATATATATACCGTTTTGTATAATTTGTCATTGTATGGAAATGTTACATATATAACTTCCTTATTGGGTTCCTTATAGGGTGGCTCACTTAAATGACCAGGTGACGTATTACACAGGTATTATATTCAAGAAAAATTGAAACTCCCACGGGATATTATATGTATCCCTTGAAAGATGACTATGACAGCTGTCATAAAAAATGTAGGAACAAATGTGATACCTTCCTGCTATTCACGTCCTGGTTGTTACCGTTTCTTGCAGTTCGGACCGTCATTTCATAAGTTTTTCTCTTGTAACCATTATTACTTTTCTTACTTTCTATATACATTCCGAGGATTTTGGTTCAAAAATATGCTATAAATGAATTTTCTCATAGCGAGTTTAACACAAGTGCCCCATACGGCCGTTGGTGATTCGTATATGGCGGAAAGGTTAAATGACTTCCAGCCCTTATTTATTTAGGGAATTTTAATAGAGAGTTCGCATGTGTAATATGGAGGTTCCGTACATTTTCGGGGTGGTAGACACGTCGTTTTTGGGGAAAACACAGCGACAAATTTGGGGAGCGCGAGAGGGATGGAAAGAGAAGCGTCGAGGGACCGTTTCGGGGGCGACCTTCCTACGGGCATTTTTCGAGGCTTCATCAGGCGGCCGGCTCGCGTTCCTGGAGCGAATGCAATTTAGCGCTTTTGGTTTAATTGGACGACGCCGGCGAGCGCCGCTAACGAACCGAAATCAAGAAACAAAACGACGTCTGCGGCGGCGCAGACGGTAAACGTCCGCCGCATGTGTGCGGGTATGCGTGTGGCCGACCGAGCTGCCCCCTCGTTCGTTAGTACGAATACGCTCCTGCTTACCGGGCCAACAAATATAATTATGAAAGTTAAATGGGACCAACAGGTCGAACTAACGTTATTACCGTGCTCTTCCTGCAAAACGTTAATTTTATTAAACGCCCGTGATATTGACATTTCAATAAAAATTCAATTTGCTCCGCCTGAAAAATCAAAGGATTTTCGAGTATGGCAGCTAACGTGGCACTCGCGAAGCTAAACCGGGGAATATTTGACATCCAGCTCGATTTTAACACGATGGAATACTATTACAAGATTAAATTAAATGCTAATGCTCGTGATACATTCAAAGGTACATCTACCGTCGGTGAAATTATTTAAAATTTGCATGCTAAACTAGATACACACAGCTGCTGCTACGAAATACTCTACAAACGCGAAACCACGGGAACACCTTCCATTATTCAGATGCATTTCTCGGTGAAATCTTTAAAAGCGCCGTTTTAACGTTGTTGATTTTACCACTGGAACACCTAATGAAATCAATCCTACGTACACACGTACAGTACGTAATCGTACAGTTTCGTTAGAAGGGAGAAGGTTACAGTCTCCACGTTATGCATCAACCCTCGGGATACCGACGAGGGGGCCCTTACGAAGCCGCACTTCTTGTTACCAAATCTTCCAGTTTAAGGGATCCCTTCTGCGAGAGCGGGAAATTATTTTAAACACTATGTTATACCTGTCGAAAATAATCGAATGCAAAAGGATACCATTATGCCTGTAAAATATCTGCTCGTCTTCATAATTTGATAAGTAAAGTATATTTTTGTGAAAAATGATTGAAAAAGATACGCAAAATTTTGCAAATATGTAAGAAGTTATTACGAAGATTGTGTGTAATAATGCATTATTATTGGTCAAATATTGTACGACTGATATACAAAAATAGGAGAAATCGTATATAGCAAACAAAAAATCTTTGAATATGGCGCAAATTAGTACTAGAAAGTAATGTCAAATTAGCTAAAAAACTCAAAATTTATTCATGAAACCTGCGTCTCTTTCGTAAAAACAAAGAATTAATAGTGTCTTGAAGAGAAAGTATAGACAAATCTAATATCACCTTTTTGATACCTTATAATCTCATCATAAACTGAACATAGGAAAATGTGCTTTTATTTGTCACCTCACTGCGCCATACGTGAAGAAGGCAGCAATATGTACAAAACGTTTTCAAATTTGCTTTATTTTACCCACATAGTGCATGTCTTGAAGTAGATTTACTAAATTCAAATTCTTTCTTCAAATCTTCATAGCATATACAGTTGTTTAAAAGAACTGCTCTACAGTTAAATTTACCATTGAATCCTATTTTAACTCGTTAACTCAAAAAGTTCATTATCAAAGAATTAATCTTACAAAAGATGTTCAAAATGGTTTTTATTATTTTCAAGACAATGAAGCCTACTGTTAAGCTCTTTTCTAACTTTTGCAAAAGTGTCTCTGGATATGCGATGATTTCCTTGTGTCATTCCTTTTTTCAGTTCTTCAACTGAATCAGATTGGGAACGAAAGACTCCAGATTTTAAATAAGCCTAGAGGAAAAGATCCACAGGGGTAAGATCGGGTGAACGTGGTGGCAATTCCACTGCTCCTCTTCTACCAATCCACTGATTTTGATAGTGTTCCTCCAACCACTGTCTAACAAGGAGTACCAATACCAGCAGTTTTCTCCATTGAAATATCCATTAAAACAAAATCTGGAAACAATCTAAATCTAACAACAATCTAAAACAATATCTGGATCATCATCTCCAAGTTCCTGGAGAATTTTCCTCTTATAAGGATCGAATTTGTGGAGATTCAGGACCTTTCTTATAGAATCACGCGATAGGGCAGTCTCTATGGCTGCTTGAGGAGTTGACAAAACTGGATTAATAGCGAATGGTCCAAGAACTTTTATCTGAGCAGCTTGGTTCAACAACCTTGGTTTATTCACCTTTTATTGGCGACAGATCTTCAAATTTGGTAACCAACTGTTGAAAGTAATAACAATTATTTCAACCCCTTCTTGCTACAATGCAAATCATCTTAGCGCGAATTAATAAGAAATTGGAAAAGATTTTTGAAAAAGAAACACAATGACTGGAAAGATCGTCGGGTATATCGAACCGGATCACACTTGTAACTCTACTCATCCTCCTCCTCAAAATCATATTTTTGATGTCTCGTTTCTTTTTCTTTCACAAAAAATAAATACGTTTAAAAACAACCCAAGCACACAAAACAAAAATCAACGCAGAAGTAAAAAATTAAGTTCGAAATCTTCTAAAGTATCACTTTTCTCCAAAATTACTGAACCAAATTTAAAAAACAAAAGAGGCCGAATTCAGAATTTGATAAGGTTTAAAATGAGGTATCACTTGAGTCCTGTTCCCTATTTAGATTCTAGGGTTGCAACCCATCCTGGTGAAGCGAAAAATATGGGCAAAATCGACGTGTCTGGTCAAATTTTATAATCGTCACCAGGTTTATACCCGCACATTTCCCCATTTATCCATTAATTAAAATATCTCATACCCCAAATGTATACCTGCCACGATTAAATTTCTAAATCGAAGAATAATCCAAAGAATGTCCTCTTCTCTCCTCGGCCCCCCCCCCTCCCGCACTCCCGTTCGTGTCCGTCTCGACCGCACCGACATTGTTGCAAACAAATTTACAGCTTAAATATAATTTACCGAAACCAAAACTTCGATATGAGTTCTCTCGTCGGATTAACAGAAATTTCATTAAATGGATTCCGAGCGGTCTGGAGGCTCTCTTATGGCGCAGCGCTCATCTTGAAGGTCGTCCGAACTCAACCACTTCCTGTTTACGTTTAATAATTATTAATTACTGTGGCAACCGGAGATACAACGCTGCGCTGTAATAGGTACATATTTAATATCGTACAGGCCAGTGGCGGCTCGGTAAATTTCCATCATGGTGATGCTAAAGTTAGCTAAATGCTAAAGCGGAAACTAGGAACGACAATACAACAATTCTCGAAACCGTGTAACGCTCTTCCCAGATTTAAAGAGAATGTACAATCTGAGCTGAGTTGGGTAATTGTAATCATTATACCTTTGAACTGAACAAAGCCACAGACATGCATATACTTCTATTCTTGTAAATTAAGCAATATATTCCATCACAATATATTCAACATTCATCATTTGTTCATTATATCAAAGGACATACTATATCTAATTGTTAATACTGAAATACAGTTTTATACAAGGGGCAAGGTACAAAATGTACCGCATATATACTGATCCAAAATGTCTTATGATATAATATTTCCAGTTTCCAATTAATGACACATGCTTATATTGATCGTAAAATTATTAGGCAAACTTTTACCTCATTTCAGGTGAAATTTTGATAAAAGCTACTAATGACTAGAAAGTACCTGAAATAACTAGTTCGAAAATGTCAATTATAATTTTAGAAAATGATCCGTTCAAAAGTTACAGCCTATTGAAAACGCGATTTTTCATGAGGTTAACTGCATGAAATTTGAAAACCCACGAAAATATCCCCACTGGTCCATAAAACAACCGTGGAAAAAGATGTGCGCATTTAATTTTCGCTTTTTCTTTTAATTTTTGAAATTTTATTATTGTTATAATAATTTTTGAAAAATTATCTTTCATCTAACCTCACTTTTCCACCAACCGCTATTTCCTCGACTTCTAACTGATATGGTAAGTATGAGAGAACCCCAATTTCTCTTTTAGCTACATCCATGGAATGTCTTCTACAAGTGTCACACTAATTTTCACACAATTTTTCACAATAACGCATATAAATTAACCAATTTCTATGTACATGTCCATTTTCATCGAATTTTCCATTTATATCACATGGAACATCAAAATAATCGCAGTGTTGCCACACGACGATGACACTTAAAGTAGTAGTGGTTAATCGACCGAGGGGAACGTATTGAAACCGTATTATTTTGTAATTCTGCTTGTTTTTCTACTTAGAAATATCATAAAGTACCAGTTCCTATGTAGAATCCTCTGGAAAGCATAGGTTAGACGGTTTAGTTCAGTTTTTTACAGGAATGTTATAAAGTACGACATAAACGACATACGACATAAACGACCACGGTCGTTTAGCCACTACCGTATCTCCGCTAAGCACACCCGCATTTAAAATTTCAAAATGGCGAAGGCGCGAACAATAAAAATTAAATTAATAAAATTAATAAATTAAATTAATAATTAGTTAATTAATTATGTAATTATATACAGAAATAATAAAAACATTTTAATTTTGAGATCGACCTGGAGGAAGGAAAATCTTTACCAATCGTTATTAAGTGATTGTTAAAACATTAAAACTTCTCTGTAGCGGGGGTGCTAATTCAGATTTTGTGCAGCGATTTGTACCTAATACCCAATCCATTAATGAAACCAGCAAACCCGCCTAATACCTCCTTAACTCAATATTATGCTTCAATCTACTACAATATTAATAAAAGTGTTTGTATGTACCGAGGACCACTTTAATTTCCTTTTGCAACGACGACAAAAGCGTCCCGGGTCCCCTTCCTCCCCCGAGGGAAAAACTCCATTGTATTAAAACTGATAAAGACAGCGCAATAAAATTCGAACCGAACTTATGCATTTTCTTACGGTGATATCGCTCACTCAATATTTTTGATGGGGATAAAAGATCGAGGCGTGCTTTAAAAGGGAAGTTTCGTCTAGGTGTATGTGTCGAGTTAAGAGCGCGGCACGAAGTTGCTAACTGAAAACTTCTTTATCCAGTTTGCTGTTCGAGAAGTAGTTGGTATGGATATGAGGCGATTTTTGAGTAAAGTGAGAAATGTGAGGGGGCTGAATTTAGTCGGTTTCTACCGAAAGAGGAAGTTCGATTTGTTCATATGCATTTGAGTCCATGATCATTCATCGGATTGTTAATTTTAAATCTGGGGAATTTTCCCTCATATACACAATAGAGTCTTGGCTTCTACGCGATCCTCTGTGTATCTCGCATTTGATACGAATATCGTAGACGGGAGTATTGTTGTATATGTAAATGCAAATGTAACATATAAATTCAGTGTCTTCCACGTAGGGGTCACGAATCTAGTCTAAAATTATGTAAATCCGAGGAACTGCGTTCGAGCGTATTTCGGGGGAGGCCATCAAAATTTGCAAATATTTATATTTGGGTATAGGGAAGGAGGTTAAGATCAGATAAGGGAAGTATACGTGCAGTTCGATTGGCTATTGTGGAACGAAACTTCTCTTCTTTTATTGATTCTGATATATCGTAGATATCTACAGGAAGGAATGGAAACTATGGCGAAGGCATTGTGGTGCAACCGCCATTTTCGTTTAAAGTGCAAAATGGTAAAATTTGGTGGATGAACTGAAATGTTTTATTTATTTATATTTACTTCGAGTTGGACTGTGAAAGCTGCTTAACTAGGTGTTAGCCCAGTTTATAGAGCAAACATTTTTTCAAAATGGATCACAGATGATAAAAATCCAAAATTTAGACTAATTTGAGCATTTGCGTTTTTTACCAGCAGACAAAAACCTTTTTTAAAATGGATTAAAGATGATAGAAACTCAAAATCCAGATAAATATGCGCTTTTGCGTTTTTTAAACAACAAAAAATTTATAAAAATAGGTCGTTTTTCCGTTTTTTCACCATAGCCTGAAGATTATTGACGGAAATGCAATACGTCGTACAGATGATTTGTAGAGAATTAAGAGATCTTCGAAATGAGCTTTTCTAAAAGGTGATCACAGCATTTCTCGGCGAGAAATCTTACGGTTAAAATGGACCTTTTTTCAAAAATTCACAGCTTTGCTCAGTTAAAAGATGAAGCGCTCATTTTGCGTGAAATGTTAGGTTACTATGTCTACTTTAAGCATGCAAAAGTTGGATACTGTCGAATGAATAGTTTTTGCAAAATACCCAATGTAATTTCCCACTGGGCCGGCGTCACGACGTCGCGTCGTAGGCAATTAACATAAAGAATTTTGACCGCCTTAAGCGCACATCGATAGCTCTCAAATTAGTTTAATTAGACAGTTAATTAAATAAAAATAGGCATTCTTAGGCATTATGCCTGAACATCCTGTCTTTAGTTATGATCAATATATAAACAGAATGCCCGGACGTACCCACGTGACCAAATTAGTTGTCAAAATAGGGTTCCAGCTATGCATAAGGCTAATATTTCTGAGAATTATTACAATATATTGAGGTTTACAATTTCCCTTGGGTATTTCGCTTTTTTTGATGATATTAACAATGATGTAGCATCATGGAGCACATTTGTGATAATAATTTAAAACGAAATTATTAATCAATGCAGTGAATCCATTTAAAAGCGGTGTATTGGAAATATGGATGTAAATGACTTCATGAAAGTGCAGCATGAGGACTGTAACCGTGTAAAGTGCAATGCCAGCGAAATAACTTCGTTGATTACTTAGAGGGTATTCACATGCTCGGTTCAAAAGCTCCACTTAAAAAAATTAAATCGGAATAGAAACCTTCGGGAAAGGCTGCACATACATGGCAACTGAAAAAGCCACATCGAATTAATTCGATGTGGTCGAGTAAGCGGAAAAAGCTCTCTTTTCCTCTCGCTCCCCGTGAAATTTCGCGATATGCGTAGGATGCAGCCGCGGAGGCCGGTCCGCATAAAAGCGCAAATATTTGAGGAGTAAACAGCACTCTTCACGATACCAATTTATATTTAGATCGGCCCCGTCGACGGCGTCGGTCCGTCAAAGCGAGTTCTGCACGAGCGCCCCATCAGCCGCCCGATAACGAGGAGGTCCTGATGATCCCGAAACGGACGGGCCTCTTCCTCCTCCTCCCAGATGACCGTTTCTACATGCTTCGGCGGCCGCCGCTGGTCGAATACTAATCGAAGACGTTACTGCAGCGTCGTACGTGAGGAGGCGCCCAATCGGGGGTTTCACACACGCGAAATGCACTATGGGTATGTAAGTGGGCCACGGCGACACTTCGCGCCAGGAATACAAGGGGGAGAAGAAAGCACAAGTAGACCATTGACTACATTGTGGGCTATCCAGACTGCTACAACAAATTTCTGCTAGATTTTGTGGCAATAACATGCCAATTAGTTAAATCCGTTGGGTATGCATGAGAAACTAAAAATATTCATGACCGCTAAAATGCAACAGGAAACAGGAATAACGTGTCATATTTACATTTTACATTTTAAAGAAGAATAATCTCCTTACATTACAAACAGTGTACAGAACTTTCAATTTCCAGGAATATACAATTGGCCCTATAGTTCACAGATACCTATACCATCAATAATAACAATATAATGCATACAATATAAATTCCATTGTCTTATTTCTTCTTTATCCCCCCAATCAAATCATAATTTTGCTAATCAATTACCACACTAATACCATTTGTAAAAATAACAAAACATATGATTAATATGGATGCTAAAGTTAATTAATATTACTATACTGCGTTTTCCTGCATTTTCACGGGGTTTTTTCAATAATTGTGTAGCGTCCACCTTGTATAGCGGTGTCAGAACAAAAGTTCCGAAGAAGTAGAAGAAGAAATTGGATACCGACATGTCAGTGGCGTTACGTGTTTTCGGTGACCTCCTTGTATGATTACTCGTGCGCCTGAGTTTGACGGGCACTTCATTAATATTACTTCGCCTTGAAGCGAAATATACTATACTAAGTACCTTCCTGTGATAGTAATAGTCAATTACCCCTCGACACCTCCCGTTCACGGTTCGAGTGTGCTAAATATCTTTCTTCATGCTTTTTAACGTTTTCTTAACAATTTTGACAGCATATTTTTTGCACGAGTTTTGCGCAGAAGGAGTTTAAACGAATCAGTTTTATTTACTCTGCAGTCTAGCCCTTTTTGTATCGTAATGCCCTTTGTGTCCATAAATAGAAACGAGAGTGTCTCGGAAATCAAAACAGCGCCATTCTCCATCGGTAGTGCGGCACATAATGGCAACGTTTTCCCAACAAAGGCGCTACAAATGATCTAAGGCAGTAATTCGAACTATTTGAAATTGTGGGCGGGATCTCAGAACTCGCCTAAACTACTACTCCAATTACCTCCGCGGAAAATAATTCAAGAGTTCCAACGGAGTTTCCCTTAATTTTACAATATCGCCAACTAAAGTTGCTCGCCATAACTCAGTGGAACTTTTTTCCCGAGCGCCGCTTTGCATTTCAGAAAAATAGCTTAGTTTTATACAAAAGTTTATTCATTAAGGTACATTTCTGGATAATTAAACGGATTAACGGGCTCACGGCGCAATGGTTTCCCGGAGGAAAAAATTAATCGTTGAAGTAAGGTAATGACAATGCCACGGTATACGTGCACTTACAACGGGAACGAACGGATTTGAAGTACGAGACCTTAAATGAAAGTTATTTGAACGAATGAAAATGGGCAAATAAACGCACAGGAAACCGTAGGACGGACTATATTCATGCAGAAATGCCGAAGAAAGGAAAATACATCTGGCGCATTGAATAGCACTGAAAGGTGCCATCATCACTTAGATAGGAGATACCTTCATATGCCTCTTGTTTTTTATTTAAATATAAGGTTGATATCTAACCTGGTACCTTTCTATTTTATTGCATATTTCCTTCTTTCATTAGGTATGATGGTGGCTTTTTTAATATATTACTTCATCACGTGGTCAAAGCTTTGGTCTCTTCCTATTTACTTAGATTTCATTGGACTCTTCGGAAAATTACTGAATGTGACCATAAGCCATGTTAATGGATAAGTTGCATGGTTAAAATTTAATTTTCTAGGGAACTGGTAAGAACATCCGTGTCTTGAGCCAGATTTTTAAGTAATTGTTGGGAAGAATATTGAAATTGGAGAAAAACAAGCTTATAAACGAATTTTTTGGTTAAAATAATACTTTTTTGAAAATTGACTAGATTGCACTAGGAATTTTTTAAAACTAGTAAACTGTGCATGAAAGGTTAACGGTTATAACTGATTTCTGCATATTTCACCAGAGTTCGTTAGGTAAATCGTTTGAAAAATCCACTGAATTTAGCTTAAAAAGCAACACGATACGATTTCTGACTAACACAGGTGAAGTCTTAGAAAACTGAATGAATTTCATTACATTTTTTGGAAAGTTACTGAATTTCATACGGACAAACCAATTTTTGGACCAGTTGCAGGTGTAAAAAATCGGTTTGTGGAAATTGACTAGATTGCACTAGGAATTTTTTAAAACTAGTAAACTGTGCATGAAAGGTTAACGGTTATAACCGATTTCTGCATGTTTGACCAGAGTTCGTTAAGTAAATCGTTTGAAAAATCCACTGAATTTAGCTTAAAAAGCAACACGATTCGATTTCTGACTAACACAGGTGAAGTCTTAGAAAACTGAATGAATTTCATTATATTTTTGGGAAAGTTACTGAATTTCATTCGGACAAATCAATTTTTGGACCAGTTGCAGGTGTAAAAAATCGGTTTGTGGAAATTGACTAGATTGCACTAGGAATTTTTTAAAACTAGTAAACTGTGCATGAAAGGTTAACGGTTATAACTGATTTCCGCATGTTTGACCAGAGTTCGTTAGGTAAATCGTTTGAAAAATCCACTGAATTTAGCTTAAAAAGCAACACGATTCGATTTCTGACTAACACAGGTGAAGTCTTAGAAAACTGAATGAATTTCATTATATTTTTGGGAAAGTTACTGAATTTCATTCGGACAAATCAATTTTTGGACCAGTTGCAGGTGTAAAAAATCGGTTTGTGGAAATTGACTAGATTGCACTAGGAATTTTTTAAAACTAGTAAACTGTGCATGAAAGGTTAACGGTTATAACTGATTTCCGCATGTTTGACCAGAGTTCGTTAGGTAAATCGTTTGAAAAATCCACTGAATTTAGCTTAAAAAGCAACACGATTCGATTTCTGACTAACACAGGTGAAGTCTTAGAAAACTGAATGAATTTCATTACATTTTTTGGAAAGTTACTGAATTTCATTCGGACAAACCAATTTTTGGACCAGTTGCAGGTGTAAAAAATCGGTTTGTGGAAATTGACTAGAATATTTGTTTATTGGACAAAACCCATATGAAGTTATAGACACCTTTTGATTTGATTATAGGAGAAACACTGGAATTGGTGAAAACTCCTTAAAATTGCATCGATATTGGCTTTGTCATGTCGCCTCTCTCCAAGTTCTAGAATCATTTATTAAGAGAGGTTTTTGTATATTAGTTAGTTAGTGTTTCTTTTAAAACTAATCATTTTACAAATTGTATTATGTAGTAATAAATAAATAAATTCATGAACTAGGGCCACTGCAAACCGCCACATTTATATTTTTGGAACTTATGGAGGATACGCGGCTTTTTGGCCATTTCATTACAGAGAAAAAACTGTGGTATATTTAAGCCACGTGAAGAGAAATTAACGGGAAAATTAAAGGAAAAAGGGTTATAGGACCAAAGAAATACCTTCCATTTAACGACATGTGAATTAGGTGCAACATCCCTGAAGATACAATAATTACCAGGTCAGAAGAATTACGCACTATGTGCTGATTACGTGAAAAATGGAAAATAAGAATGTGACCGATGAATCCAAAATGGATTTAATGAAAATGAGGATTATTCGGGATCCTTTTCAGGATAATGAAGAATATTTTCATACGAGCATTGGAGAAACGTGGACCATTGCCTGAAATCCATAAATGAGTGCTGAAACTGACTTACAATAGACATAAGGCGTAAGAAAATTGGGTTTTCGTTGTCGTAGTAAGGGCACATTTTTAATCACAATTTAAAAACTAAGGCATTAATTTTTTTGAAGAACCCTTATCGCCTTCCTTTTTGTTCAGGGCGTGGTAGCTTTAATAGAGTTGACAAGCTTTAACAACACATGTACATCGCGTGCCTCCGTATTCCCCTCCGGGGCGCACTAATTCAAAAGTTCTGGATCATTTATGAGCGCGAATTCAGCAATTGCGCAATATTAATGTGTCTCGTTCGGCGCAATTCATTGCCACGAAGGGTACGAGCCGTTCTACATGGAACAGAACGTACGGTATATATATGCTGATTACTCATCAGAGACGCCCCCTTGATTAATGTGCCCAATCCGGCCGGTTAATTAAAATCCTTATAATTATATCGAGAGGCAGAGCGTGACGGGGAAAAGAGAGAAAAAAACACGTCACTCTGATTTATTGCTCACTTTATTTTGTTTTGGTGGAGGCCCGGCCTGGAAAAATAATGTTAATTGTTTGGATAAAAAAAGGGGGTATTACACTAAGCGAAATTTTGATTTAGTGGGGGTGGGGAGAGGAAGAAAAATCCGCGGAGAGACGGAGAATACCAACCAGTTACCGACCTTTCTACCGAATAACACAGCGGGACCTTCCATTATCCAGATGAAAATTATATGCTGCATTCCCAAAAATTTCCTTCCGCCAAATAAATAGTGCCTCGATATTTTCAGCTAAAGCATAATGTTTTACATTTATAACCCAGAATTTACTCAGTAGGGGTTCCGGTATATTGCCATTGGATCGAAAATGGTAATGGGCATGCAGACTTGATTATATATAGAAGTAGGAGTCAGTCTTGACTGACTAACATTATCAAGACATCTGTAAGTTTATTACCACGTACATGTAAACTGTAGCAAATTACGATAAAGAAGCTTATTAAAACAAAAAAAAACCGATTTTAACATTTCAGGTAGGGCCTGTTAAGAAGGCACGTGTGTGATTTAGAGATTAATTCAAACGGGAATAACCTCTGAACACATTTAATATGAATATGACAGGATATCATAGGATAATAATGTGTTATCAGGCCTGGAAAGTTTAGTAAGTGTTCATATCGAATTGATGAATAGTAATTATTGGTATACATAGGTGTACATCTTCAGCTACTAATACACATATGTAAGGTCTTTCCAGTAAGAGTTGGTCCAGTTTAAAAACAAAAAAATTATCCGACTTTATACCGGGCGCATTTAAAAAATAGGTTTTTACCCTATACAAAAGCAGAGTATTCATGTAATTTCACTTCCCCCCGTATATTTGGCGCGGAAAAATGTTAGTCGCTATATAATGAAATGCCTACTAGTATCGAGGATTAGACAGGTCCATTACAGTCATGAAATTTGAGCGCCGAGCACGTGTTCATTTTTAGTCGTCATTAGAGTTCAGTGGTGTGTGCATGTAAGTCGCAATTATTATTTTAAAATAGCTTTTTGGAGACCTTTCGACGTGGATGATATTAATAATGGCAATTATATAGACATTATACACAATACAAATAATGCACAGCGTATAATTTTATATATTTCTGTTTGTTTAAAAGGGCAACTGGACCAAATCTGACTGGACGGATTATATATCAGGTGTTCGCCTAGGTTTCATGATATATCAGAATGTAATAGATTTGTAAATTTACTTCAATACTACTGTTATACACATGCTTCCCCAAATCTACTCAAAAATAATATTTTCAAATGAATCCCAAAATTATCATTTAGAAGTCCTACGATGCAAGTGATATCATAATGCCGCACACTATGTACACAGTATAATCCACTTGATTAAATCACTCTATTTCCTATAGGTCTATAAATATTGACATATTTTCGAAACCTCTCGGTATTCATTCCTTTACCTCAAGCACGCAGAGCGTACACAGGCCTCATATAAAATTCACGTGTCTTTAGTCCGACTGCATCTAAAAATCTCTCTCTCCGCAAAGAATGTGAGTAAGCTTTCATAACTTTTCCAAATATTTACTTGTTAGCAACTCAGATGCGCCGAATGGTAAACCTTCGAACGGAACCGAGGAGGAGAGGAAGCGTCGTGATTGTGGGGATTTTCAAGTAGGTATTATTGTGTATTTTCTTCGGTAAAAAGGAAAGGCTTATCGCAAGGTTTGCACATTTCTCGTTAACTTAGCAAGGCGCAGCCGAGGTGAATGACTTAGAGTTAGATATAGAAATAAATATAGATAGTGGAATAAAGTAGTGGATTTTGGATTGAGTGCAAAGATGTTTGGGACACATGGTAGTTAAATATCTAATAAATATTTAAAAATAGTAACGTAGACGTCTAGATCAAGGGTGTCCACTAACCGTGTTTCCCGAGCTCCCTGGAGCAAACGCTTTATCAGTGGTACCGGTAATTTATGGCACCCATAAAGCTATTACTGCTCGTCTCTTGGGGCATTTTCAATCACGAGATCCAGGGTTGAATTAATATGATTTTAGTTAGACGTGTTTGAGATTTTAGAATTTTATTATTTCATATATGAAGCATATACAAGCAAACCAAAAATGTTTTTACCTGTTTCTAAATAGTTAGTAGACAAAATCATGTACAAGCAGTTAAGTAATTGTTCCCAGTAACTAGTAAGTGTAAGGATGATTGAGAATTAACGTGTTATCCTTTCTCCTTTCAAGAAAAATATACGCGATGCGTCGTTATGATCAGGTAAAAGTAGGGCAAGTGACTGAGTGATTACCACAAAAACTTGACGTCACTTTAGAAAAATCTATAAATTGCCACCTTAAGGTTAATAATATGTAGTCTGTGAGTGACTGTACTAGTGTGCTTTGTATGGGTAAAAGATTTTACAGAGTATTTGTTTTATTCCAGTTCTGTTTGTCAATTTTGACTTGAAACGATTTTCATTTTCTCGGTTTTTTAATAACCTGTGTGTAATGGAATCAGAAGGGGGGCAAGATTACGATACTAAATGGGTGGATTTATTTGGAGTTTCCAAAATATAAAACACCATTTTATGCGTCACATGTGGGCAAAGTTTTGTAATATTCAAAAAATATAACATTCAGCGGCATTATCAAAAACAGCATCAGGATTATTATAGAGATTTTCCATTAGTTAGTGCGTCACGATCCAGAGAAGCCTGGATTCCAGAAAACCTGGAAAAATGTGAAGGGAAAATGGCATAAATGGACCCAACCCAGTGCTTCTTTTTTAATTTAACGAAATAAATTTGTTTTGAAACATAACATTACGTATACTTCTTATTAATCATTCATATATAAAAGACGTTAGAATTACTAGTTAATATAGTAATCATTTTAGTATTTACAAAATCTGTAAATCAGTACCTACTTACAATTATAAAAGTATTAGGTAATTGCTGCTCATAGCTCCTCCTCGGCAAGAGTTCAATTCGCTTTCTGAGTCCGACCCTTTGCGTGTTGTACGGAAACGGCATGCCTATTAATATTCCGCCTATCATCTCATTAGGGCCCGTTTATGATGGGTCGCATCTGTCACTTCTCTATCTCTCTTAATCCTAGTGGACACTTCTGGTCTAGACTGGCTAAAAACGTTATATCGCTAGTATTAATTATGTTGCGATCAGCGATAATTAAGCAAACCAAATAAAAATCCATTGAGGCAATTTTATACTTTCAATTAAACCTTATTATGTCCCCAATATAACAGCCCCCACGTTTCCAGAAAATCATTTCCTCTACGAACTCTCAGCTGGATATCCTCCAATAACCGTGTTAGGTACATTTTCAATGAAATACAAATCAATTTCCGACTTAATTCCACTTCATATTTTCCGCTGTCAACCTTTAGGGCAAGTATAGAAAGGAACTTGTATTTGTTGCCGCAAATTGTATGACTGTAACGCAAAGTCACTTAAGTGTAAACGGTTCCATTTGTGGGGTCACCGGGTATTAACTGTTAGAATTGATCCATAAAAACGGTTTAAACCCGTTTCTCTTGAACTTGATAGGCTAACTCATCACAAATAATTACTTTATATAACAACTAAACTTAAAGCGACATTCTCACGTAATCTCTAATTGTAGAAATACTGCATTGAAGTTGGTATATTTGATGGTTATAACTTTATTAATTATTTTTTTAATTATATGTTAATATAAACGAGTTAAATTGACATGTCTCATGCTAGAAATTAATGTGGACTCAAATCCTTTCTGAAGTTAAGTCTATTTTATTTGTTGTTTAAATTACCTCTTAGCTCTTAACTAAGGTCCAAAGAAAGTTTGGAAAATAGATCATAATCCGTTCTATCATAGAAATTTTCCGAGAATTTCAAGTCTGGCAAGGGTTTTTCCGACTTGCTAATTGCTTCCATTGCTAAACTGCTCTTAATTAAAGTCCAAAGGATGTCTTGATATACTCCAGTTCCACTGATCTGATTCTAGTCAAATCTGTATAGCAGTTAGATACTAAATCATTAAACAATTCTGCAAAGTTTGAACTAGGAGCGATTAAGGATTGAAGCGTGATCACGACGAGGGATTTCGGCAAGACATGGTCACATTCTAATGCCTTAATTGTGCTCAACACGACGAGAAATAGAGCGAAAACTGCACGCCCGGCAGGAGAGATGAACTCGTGATAGGCAAGAGGGGGTGAGGAAAGGCGAACGTCGTCGATTCAAGTGCAGTCGCGAGAAATGAAAAAGGGGATTCGGGCGGTGTGCCTCAACAGGGACATTCGACTTAAGACAAATAGTTAGAGGGGAAGTTAGATAAAGATTTGAAAGGGAAGAAAAATGGCAATTTTAGAGGGCAGTATTAGGGTGCTGGAAAAAATAATTTTAAGTTGAGGAGACCAGTAGTTTTTGAAACAAAAAACAAATAAACAAAATGTGAGAAGTTTTGCGAAACTTGCCATTTTTCAAAGTGAAATTTTTAAATGATTTCGTATATTATTCTCCGCCATGGGGTTCGTCCATCCTCCATTGCTGAATCTACGACTTCGCCTTGTGCCCTTACAATCTTTTATTTTTAGAAGTAGTCAACAAATCAACGTCGCCATCAACACGTTCACCGATAAAACAAGCAAAACGGCAGAGTTACTTCTCGCCTTGCCTAGTTCAGTTACCCTATATGGATTCGGGCCGTCCAAGTCCTTATGATTTTCCTCCCCGCACAGATGCTTGTAAGTACTGCCGCAGGACTTCCCAGGCGGGCACTGGCTACAAGGATCCCCCTTGACGAACATGCGCTTCCCTATGAAGTTCCCTGCCGGAGCGTAATTACAAGTCAAGTACACGAACTCCATCGACGAACCCTTAGTCTTGTTCTTAAGCGTCCAGGCGCAGCCGATGTGTGTGGTCTCAGCCCAGATGACCGCGGTGAAGTGGCCGGTGCCCGGGACGCTCTGCCAGTTGTCAATGGAGGACGAGAGATCCGCCAGTTTGACTTCCTCGTACCAATCGTCGATCAACGTCCTCGCCTGGTCCTCGTTTAAAGTAACCCGGCCCTTCCCGGCCATGGCGATGTTTTGGCCAGCGGTGTCGAAGATTTCCGTTATCCTGCACTTGTCGTGCTCGAACTTGCACCGGTGGACGTTGCACATGGCGGTGTATTCCAGTGCCAGGCAGTACGACAGAGCCGCCATGTCGGCCACCGGGACCATCCCGCCTCTCTTCTCTTCGCCGGAGGCCACCAGGTCGCGCTTCTCGTTGTGACCCTTCAGCATCCATAGCCTGAAGTCGGCGCTGATCGGGATTTCAGTGCAGGTATCCTTCGGGTCGCAGTCTGGTTCGGTGCACACGACGTTTTCCTTCTTTTGGAATTTACAGGTCGGCCATTTGGATTTACAGTCGGGCCATCTGCTCGGTGTCATAAGAGGGATTTGTGACACTATTAGTAAAATCGTAAAAACCTTCTTAAACATTATAACTGATTTTGACACTGACGTGGATGCTACAGATTTGTCAGATTTAAAATAATAGAACATAAATTTATGTTGTTTCTACCAAAAGCACAATAATTATGTGCATAGTTTTCTAACAGCCTTATTATATCGATATAAAAGTTGGGTAAACATTTTCCTTCATTCACTTCGATCTCAAAAATTACAATTTTTTTTAGTACAAGAGGACAGTATTAGGGTGAAATAAATGGAAAATTCGATGAAAATGGACATGTCCACATAAATTTGTTAATTTGTATGTGTTATTGTGAAATATCGTGTGAAAATTAGTGCGACACGTGTAGAATACATTCCATGGATGAAGAGAGAAAAAAAGAGAGAGAGAGAAAAATTGGGATTCCCTCATATTTGCCATATCGGTTAGAAGTCGAGGAAATAGCGGTTGGTGGAAAAGTGAGGTTAGATGAAAAATAATTTTTTTTCTCAAAGAGTAAAAGGAAAGGAGAAAATTGAATGCGCACATCTTTTTCCACGGTTTTTTATGGACCATTGGTGATTTTTTCGTGAGTTTTCAATTTTCATGCAGTTAACCTCTTATGGAAAATCGCGTTTTCAAAAGGCTATAACTTTTGAACGGATCATTTCCTCAAACTATATTTGATGTTTTGATATCCCAACCCATAACATTTTAACGTTGATTTCATTATGATGTTGCCGCCTCTGTATATATCTCTTCTCGAGCAGGCGAGAACAATAAACGGCGAATTCACCATAAATTGAAATAGATGGGTGTCGCGTGACGAATTCGCCAATAATTAGAAGTGTTCAAATATATTTTTCTTTAACTATGCATTTTCCTCACCTGGCACGACCAAAAACTTTATCTATGACCTTTACAGAGTGTCTCCTAAAAAAATCCCAGCGTTGTCGAACTTCCTTACGCGACCCCATTATTTTATAAAAAAATTATAAAGAGATCTATAGATTGTATAGATTCTATACAAATTGCATAGAAAGAAATAGTCTCCAGTTCTGACTTTATCTCTTTCTCCCTCGTTTTACTAGGCGCTCACCGTATGTACTACATGTACTGTATATTACATAAACATTTCATGTTAACTATAAGACTGGTGTTTGAACTAATGCAAGCAGAAAGGGAAAAATAGCACCAAAACCTCCTACAAGAAGTACGGCTTCAAATAACTGGAGAAAGCTAGGGTGAATAGAGTAACATAGAATAAAAATGTCAGTGGTGGTATTTGTGTCTTTTTTGAGGGTAACATATTTGATATTAACATTTTCTTTGGTTTTCAGGGTGCAATTTGCAGTTTGCAATTTGAAGAGTCATTATTTTGCACCAATGCTAGGAAAAGAGGTAACGTAACGTATCACATGTTTTGATGGTCAGAAAACTTCCTTGCAAAGTTTGCAGTACAACTTGATGTCCCCCATTGTGGTGGAACATCTAGAAAAATTGATCAAAGGGTGTTGTTTGTGATTTTTAGATACACTATATTTGATAAAGTCTTAAAGGGATGGTTAACTGGAGTGAAGAGTTACCACAAATTAAAACCGCGAATCTGCTGAGATTGGGATTGACGATTAACAGCATTAATGCAGGTAATTGCATCGTAATTATACAATGCCGATTCGCTTACGAAAAGTGCATTTAAACGGCAATGTACAATAAAACATTTTATTACCCAAATAGTCCTGCAATTTTGTCCATTCGTTCGTCCACGAGCAGAATTTACCAATTTACGATACTTTTTCCCGCAATTATGCTCTCAAAATTATTTCGTTTCATACATTATTCAAGCAATTAGGCGCATTCCGCCGACGAACAAAACGGACGAGCTCCAAAAAACGATCATGTAGAACAATTTTGGCTAGAATATCGCACAATAGAACTTTACATCGAGCTAATGAGACTATTATTGTTTTCGGGGTAGAGCAATGATGCAGCATTCCATAACGAACTATTCAAATATTCAAGTGGAATTTAACTGATGACGAAAGGTGCGATTTATTGAAAAATCGAAAACTAATTTTCAATCGTTCTTTTTGGACTCTATCTTGCGACAATATGACTTTTTAAAAAAATATATATAGGAACTCTCTATATACAACTAGGCATGTCCAATTGCCACTACCTAGACTTAATAGGGAGATATGTAGGAGAAGTTATATGTTTATCGCTATAAAACTATTCAGCTCACTGTCACCATATCTAAAATTACTGGAAAATCAAACTAAAATTATTAAAAACAAACTAAGATCTTGGTCAATCCTAACTTACAATACCCAGACGAAAATAAATCGTAGATTAAAGCCTGAAAGATAACTTAAAATAAAAATTCACAATGTGTATAAGCTAATATACATATTTTCTGAAATAATAATAATAGTAATAATAGTAATCTGAATTAAAATGTAATTACCTCCAAATAAGGGTACAAATAGTATTATAATAATAATTATTAATTAGTAATTAAGATAGTAGTTTAAGAGCCATCCTACGCACGTTTTTTGCAGAACCCCTGTATGATACATAGTATATATAATATATTTTTTGTTTGAAATTTATCCATATACGAATTTTGTAAATGAGTCTGTATTACTTTTGTATAAATTATTGTAAATACAAAAGTCTAACTATATACTATACGGTGTAAAAAGGCATAATAAATAATAATAATTATTAGGTGTTATAAATTATTTAGGCAAATAATTAATAAAATTACACTATGTAACCACTTGAAACATCCTACTGTCACCGTCGTGTTCTTGGAATAAATTGAGGACGGCTAATATACAGGGTTGGTCATTATGGCTAAAATAACTGATTTAAAAAAGTTTTGCTCTTAGCACCGATACGGGCCAATAAGCGCTAAATTTCAAAAATGTTTTCGTGTTGTACAGGGCGTGTCAAGTGCCCTGAAAGTATCAAAGTTAAGTTTGTTTGAACGGAATATCCTGTATCTTATTTCATTTTCGATAGGTTTCATCGAGCTTTAATTCACCTAAACCTTTTGATATTATTGGGATATTGGCGATTTTTCCTCTCTCTTTCTGTACAAATCCCTCGATTATTTCCGATGCAATGCCGACATACGATTTTTAATAAACATATCTAATCGATTGTGTCCATCATTCAAAATTAATCTATCGCTATCGTATTTTTTAAAGTCTCCGCTTTTTCCATCGATTCGATGGATGTGCAAATGCATGGGAGCCGCGAGAGTGTAAAATGGAAACATCCCCCGTGACAGGTGTGAACAGTCGCATCCGCCCCTCGATATATAGGTGAGTCCTTCCATTGGAACTCTCATAAATAATGTAATTCCAGACGGAGTGCTAATACCGCTTACGTTCTAAACTTGCGTATTTTATTTTTTAGTAATGCTTTATTTGACTAATACACGTGAAAGGTTTCTGCGTCTCAGACATATCCCGTCTAATGTACGACAAATAATATTTAAGATATGCACGTATACTTCGTCCATGAAACCATAGAATATCTTCGACAGACGGTAGACATAGAGTAAAAATATCTCCATCCAAAGTAGGCAGTTAGGTCAAAACTTTAACTAACTATACAGGATGAAAGAACCATAACCTCAACCTTCATTGAGCACTAATTTTTATTTACATGATTTACCTACATATTTATTTTATAAGAAACCCTAGGGTCTCAAAGTACGTGTGTTATTTACTTCATATAATGGCAATTAAGACATATTTTTCTGACTGGCAAAAACAAAGTATTTGAAAATTAAAGTCAAGATGGCGAAGAGGACGGCCTTGTTGATTTGTAGCATCCAATCAGAGGGGCTTAGAGTGAGAAGTTAAGTCATGGGATTAGTTAAGTAATTCAGTTAACGATTTTGTGATCGAGTCCGGTGTATTGCTGCTATGAAGACATGCGGAAGTACAGTTACTTCTTATTGGTTTAATTGGAAAGAATCTGTTCTATATTAAACTTAAAACCAAGTTGAGCAGCCTTAAAAGCAAGTTGAGGTCTTAAAATCAAGTTGAGTAGCCTTAAAAACGAGTTGAGTAGCTTTAAAAGTAAGTTGAGCCGCCTTAAATACAAGTTGAGTAGCCTTAAAAGTGAGATGAGAAGCCTTAAGTGAAATTTTGTAAATTTGAGGGCACACGTAGGTTTTCCTGTTCGTATTAACGTAGAAATTTCAAGATGCCTATTCAAACTCTTTCTTTCAAACTCTAACTTAAAAGTCCTCAGATGTAGCAAGTGATTTTTTCACCTTTCTTCTGAGTTAAAGAGAAATACAAGTGCTGAAAATGTATTGAAGCCCCAGAAAAGTCCCAAGTATAAGGATTTTTTAATTTTTGAAATGAGGGGTGGAAACATAGGAAATTATTTTTTTAAATAACTATCCGTTCAAGCTTCTTTAATTAAATTATGAAAACTTTTTCTGCATTAATCGTAGAGCTATCTTAACTCAACATTTCTGAATTTTAGTCAAGTTTCTGACTGAGAAACTTCTGAAGCTGAAGAATTAAATCAAATTCGATGAAAAATTGATGTAATGATTAGAAAAAAATTGGGATTTTGGCCTGTAACGTGATTAATGTTAATTACAACTACTAGTTAGTTAGTGTTGCTTTTCAAGCTTAAAGAAATATACCAGATTAGCAGGAAAAAATGTATTGAGAAATAGTGGTTACGTTAAACTTAAAGCTTAAAGAAATATACCAGATTAGCAGGAAGAAATGTATTGAGAAATAGTGGTTAGGTTAAAGTTAGAAATATTTTGCAATTGGGTTAATATTCTGTTTTCTAATGATCGTATGGGTAGAATTTTCGATTTCACGTCGGAATCCACTTAACGTATTATCAGGTCCTGATTATTTGACGTTTCTCGACCGAGAAGTAACAAATGCGTCCAATATTCGCCAAAATCCCCCTAACTGTACACCTTTAATCAGCCATATTTGCCGGTTGCCTCGCATAAAGATCTACGACGCCGCGCGTCGAGCGAGCAACCCTTTATCCGCTTTTAACAAAATAATGTAATTAAATAAAACCACACACGAGATATATTCGGAAAATAAACTTATTTTAATGAAGCGTAGGCCGTAAATCTCCCGGGTCAGACGCGATAATTTATAACGGCCATAATTGGTGTTTGTGAACGCACGAGGCAATATCTAACACTCGGCGTTGAGAAGTAGTAACAAACCAAGTTAATGCGATGACATTCTTGGATGGGGAGGTGAAACCGCACCACCATATACATCGATAAATTTAACGATACAACGGCTGCTGGCGCAAAGATGCATTGGCTGTGGTTCGGCCTGTCACGATAAGGTTTTTGGGTAAAGGGGCGCTACGTAAGATACTAAGGGTATTATGGACATGAGACACCCACATACCTATATAATTCCCAGCGAAACCGCCTACTCCTCTCATGCCACCCCCTTATTCAACAGAGATTTCTTCATGCATACGTTTTGGTCTAGCTACTCGTATCGAGGCAAGAAAGTCGACACTCCCATTCTCAGCCAGTGATAATCTTATTAACCGCGTACGAAATATGCACGGTGATGTTTAAACAGTTTATAAACAATGCTTCAATTAAAGTATTACTGTTACTTAGTTGGATGTTTACTAGGAAAAATTATTATCACTGCTTACGAGATTTTTAAGGAATGCAAAACAAGTAGTCTGATTAGAATGGTTTTCCTTTGTTACCTGATAAAACACGAGTCGGTTTCATAAACAACAGTTTAGATGATACAGTAAAATTGCGCCAAATTAACTTAACAACGTTTAAATGTACAATCACTTCTCCACACTTAACGATGGTCAAAAATCCAATTGAGGCTCAATATCACCTGTCCATACAAATCGGTGCGCACGTTTTATGTTGGCAGCAATAAGCGATGTTGTCGGTTCTACTCTAGGTTTATACTATACTGCGATTTAACTTGCACCTTAATGGTTTTATTTTAGAGTTCGTCACATTAACCTAACAACGTTTAAATGTACAGTCACTTCTCCACACTTAACGATGGTGAAATATTCAACTTGAGGCTCGATACCATCTGCGATCCTGAAAATTCTATTTTCTCATCATTTTTGGATTTTTTATTTCAAATACAGATTTACATTTTATATACATTGAAATGTGGTAAATCTAGTAATTATTTTCATCACTTTTCTCCTGAGTTAAAGCAAAAATTATCACACTGCATCAATAATTGGCCAATTTAAACATAGAACATTATTTTTCTATGTGACGTACATAAATTACAGTGTTAGGGTTAAGGAAACCTCCAAAGTATTTCCTCCCCCATTAAAAATTTGTAGAAAACGCATTACAGCGAGTTTCCAGGAACCGAACTTAACTGATACAAATCCGTGCGCACGTTTTATGTTGGCAGTAATAAGCGACGTTGTCGGTTCTACTCTAGGTTTATACCGTAGTGCGATTTCACTTACACCTTAATGTGGTTTCATTTTAGAGTTCGTCATATTAACCCAACAACGTTCAAATGTACAATCCACACTTAATGATGGTCAAATAATATTCAAATTGAGGCTCGATACCATCTGTGATTACTGACATTTCTATTTCCCACTCCACTCCATTCCACTTTAACCTCAAGTAATAGTGCAATTCACTATTATTATAAAACACTTACTTTAATACACCGTACAAAAAAATACACATGAAAAAACATACTAATAAATAGGTTGCAAACTGTCAAAGTAAACAAGACAATTAATGACAAAGTAATAAATATAATTGGAGTGCCCCAAGGATCTCTACTGGGGCCTCTTCTATTTATTGTCTGTAAAAACGATTTACCATCAATCTATGACAGAATTGTATCTTTTGCTGATGATATAGATTTATGACATAAAGGTAATACTTGAGAACATGTAGTAGATGACACAAATAAATTATTGGAGTCCATATATTACTGGCTCTATAGTAACAAGTCAGTGCTTAATATAGTTAAACTAGAATTTCTTCATTTAGCAAATCACACTAGTAGAATTCCAGTAAATCTTCCTATCACCATAAAGTAGATAATGCAATTGTTTTTACGTCAACAAAGAATAAGTTTGGAGTGGTGTAACTTCTCCGGACATTCACATTCTTTTAATAACATTTCTTGTGAGAATAGAGGCGATTTTTCCTTAATTCCGTGGTCAGTGAGTATTTGAAACGTACCCATATTCAAATATGTGTATTTTTACTTAGTAAACTTTTTAATGGGTAGAAACTCAGACCCGCGATCCTCCCAATGAATCTGCCAATTGCGAACAACTCGCGGAATTAGTTTAGCTATCTGGTTTCTGGATAGAGGCGACCCCACCCACGGCACGGCCACATTATACTTCCCTTCACTCATAAATAACAGCGCAGTTTAGCACAACTTTTGCCATTCCGCTGTCTTAACTTCACCCCTCTGTGCATTTCTACTATAAATCTTTATAGTACATCCTCGCAGTTTATTATATTTACTTGTTTGTGTAACGCACACTTCTGGTGATCCGGATATAAACATCGGAAGTTGAAAGACGAACGTAAATTTCTTCGAGGGTAGGGAATTCATTAAGAATAATCCCGGGCACGGTTTTATGTGTTGCAACTTTATACAAGTTGGGGCACATAATGAGGCCGTCGACTTCTTTACTTATTGGATATTGCGCAGCAAAAATTGACGAGGCCTCGGCTTTAGTCTGGTGTAAGACCAGTTGCACGGTAAATACAAAAATTGTTTGCTCTCCAACGTACATCTGTAATGGTCGAAAAAGGGATCAGAAAACTAATTGGATGAAAGAGTAACGACCAATTTTGACGTTAATTTTTGTTATAATTTACATATTTGTATGTTTCTATTTGACAGTTTTGTATTGTTACCGTTTCTATGGGACTGCCTTTTGTGCATTTCACTACTCAATTGGCCAATGAATTTGAAGGCAAATTTAAAGATCTTTAGTAGCTAAAACAAGTCACTAAACCGCGTAGCTAAAATTTGGCACATTTGTGTTTTCTAAAAAATTCTCAAAATTTTCTATTCCCTAAAACTTCTTTACCCCCCCTCTTTTTATCTCTTTTGCGCTGTTGTAGGTGGTAATTAGTGTACCCAAGTGTCCAAATCGTGAAACAATTTTGACACTTGATTTTTCTTTAGTTTTTCTTGAATTCTAATTTATTTTTTATTGATTTTGAATTATATTTTTTATTACTTATTATTCCAATATTATTTTTCCATCATTTTACTGCTTCTGTCCTGATGTAATTGCAAGGATATACACCGAGCGACACCGTATATATCAAAACAATAAATTAGATTAGAAAGAGCAAATCTTAAGGTAAATATGTCTAGTTAAATATTATTTGTAAAAGGATTTCTTCGTTCTTATATAAACTCCCACCTTTTCTGTTATCGGCAATTCACAAGTTTTGCGGATTCCTTGGTGCCAACATGGCGATTGTCAGGGCGGGTTTGACTGTATTTGCATTATTTATAATGATATTGCAAGTCAAATCTGCACCCATGCTGGATACTGGTGGTAAGTTTTACCATAACTAATTACTATTAATTTAATTGCCTTTATCTTTAATAACCTACCCTTTCACATATTTAATTTTCACTGAAACAAGTCTGTATTACCGGTAGTTAAATTTCAACATATCATTTTATATTTAAATAAAATTAAGAGCACCCAATTGAAAATTATAAATTATATTTCTGTAACATATTTATTAAATGTATTGATAAATTCAACCAATTAAATAAGAAGCAAAATATAAACTATATTCAATATTTTACGACCTTAAACACCTAGAGCAGCACTGGCAAAATGAAATATTACGTCAATTACTCAAGCAATTTAATTAAATAATTGATTAATCTAGATTAATGGAACACATTTATTAACCCACCCAGGAACTGAACTTAACTGATACAAATCCGTGTGCACGTTTTATGTTGGCAGTAATAAGCGATGTTGTCGGTTCTACTCTAGGTTTATATCGTACTGCGATTTAACTTACACCTTAATGTGGTTTCATTTTAGAATTCGTCATATTAACCCAACATCGTTTTACACTTAATGATGGTCAAATAATATTCAAACTGATGCTCGACAATCTGCGATTACTAAAAATTCTATTTCCTCATCATTTGTTAAAGTTTTAGTTTTTTTTTCTGAATTTGTGCCATTATCAAAAACTTGAAACAGACCATTTGAGTCAATATATCTTATTCCTCAAAATTTCATTAATTAACATTAGCCAAAAACTTTTATCTTACATGTAGTAACACAATGATCGTTTGTATTTATTAACAAACAAAGGGGTTAAGTGATATTACCGGGCTATTGTTTTTTCAGGTAAACATTGCGCGATTTCACTTGAATGTCGCAAGGATTTGAATCACAAAAGTCGTGTTAATAGAATTTTAAGCAGACTTTAAACAGACGGCATTACAAATCGTCACAAAGGAAAATATACGAGTTTTGTTATTTTCTTATAAGTATATTCGACTAATACTCACTTTGAAACTTCTCTATGTTGTAAACTAAAGCAACGATTTAAAGACACAAGAAATTAGTCACGTCACATTTCGTTACTTTTATCATCATCATCGATTTGAGAAGGAAACTCTTTAACTTTAATTTATTTCAGGAAACGCAAGTTCAGCCGCCGATCGAGAATGGTCCATCGATGTCCATGAAATATATTCAGCCGTTAATACAATCGTCCATAACGTTATGGACCACGAGGCCATTTCAAGGATGTGGGCAAGGGAACTTTAATTTCGACACCAAAACCAGAAGAAATGTATCGACAGAAATCACTTTGTCTTATGCAATTTCCTGACAATCTTAGTCTAGCTTTGACACCAAAAAATTTTACACCACTTTAGTAACTAAGATTATTCAACTGCAATGAAGAAAAATTGTAATGTGTTGTGCTTTTTTTATTACGTAGATTATTTGATTTACAAGTACATACAATACGCAGTTCTTACCTAAAATGTATTTGCCATTAGTGTGCCCTTTCTCTTCATACAAAGAACCAAAAAATTTTACAACAAAATGTTATTAAATACCTTCCACTCCAACTTGAATAATTATTAATAAAAATTAGTAATTTCATCATGAAAAGTCATACAAAAGAAAGAAAGTAAAATGACTTAAACAAGGTCGGTGGCTGTCATTATTTCCAATCAATGCAATATGTTTTCAGCCATTTGTTAATTACTTACATCTACTCTGGACCGAATAAAATGGTGCCTGCTAAGTATATAAAACAAAATGGCTGCTAAAAATATAAAAAGTCACTTGGAATAAAGAACAAAACAAAATACTACTTTTCAAATCGTAAACCTTAAAAGGCCCTACACAAAACATCAAAAGCGAAAAACATAACCTCGAACCTTTTTTTGCACTAATAAGAAATCATACACGTACTGTACATCTGCATTGCTGTGCGCTATATGATAGGACGATGTGATTAATTTCAACATTACGTTTAAGTTTCATAGATAAGCAATTACAGGGAAAATGTCTTACATATCGTTTTAGCTATTATATGCAAGTCTATACACTCGACATAACATTTTTAAATTACTCTCGTTATTTTGAGAGTTAAGTTGATTTTGATCTGATTCTGCCATGTTTGCCTTGGGGATTGAACGTAAGAGTTTCGCATTGATTGTATTAAATAAATTGGAACATTGAAATAAATTATTTATGCTGAATTCAGTATTTTTGATTAACAGTGTAATTTCCTATTACATAAGAGTTTTAAGAGAATTCGTTTAATATTATTCATTAATTTACATAAACACACTATTCGATAAGCTGACCTTCGAAAATACCAAATCAGGCGCGTATTTAGATTTTTTTAAAATAAATGAAGTATGATATTATAAAAACAAACGAATTTTATAGATGTTGAGGGCTCCGTTTACATATTTTCTCTGTATAGATGGTTTTGTAGACTAGTTAATAGTTTTTTTTTGGTAGATCAAATTTAACAGCAGGCGGACCAAAAAACTTTGTAGAAAATTGATCGAAGATGATAAAAACCCAAAATCTAGCCAAATTTGAGCTTCTGCGTTTTTTTTTAGCAACAAAAATTTGGAGTTCTCTTTCAAAAACCGTTTGAAAAACTAAAATCGGCCCATCTCAATTAATACGCCGAATTTTGCAAGATTTCGGTGTATATTGTTAATAACGTAATAGTGCAAAAACTATTCATTGGACAGCATCGAACTTTTGCACGCATAAAGTAGATATGATAATCTAACATTTAAAACAAAATTAGCGTTTTAGCTTTAAACTGGGCAAAGCTGTGAATTTTTGAAAAAGGGGTCCATTTTAACGGGCTTTCCAAGTTTTCCTAGTAAAAAATGCTCCGATTACCTTTTGGAAACGCTTATTTTGAAGATCCTTTAATTCTCTACAAATAGCCTGTACAACGTATTGCATTTCCATTAATAATTCTCACGATATGTTGAAAAAACGGAAAAATGACCTGTTTTCTTAAATTTTTTTTGTTTTAAGCTCGATTTTTCTAGATTTTGAGTTTTTATCACCTTGATCCATTTTAAACAAAGTGTTTTGGCCCGTCTGCTGTTAAATTTTATCTACCAAAACAGCTTTTTCTTTCTTCTATTAACTGGACTATAAGTGATAGCCTATGGCTTAAAGCAACGAATTATCATTTCCAAAACAGAATATTAGTGAATAACTTTATCTTCATTCCGTTAATAAATTAATTGATTCCACAATGATAGATTAATTGATTCTACATGTCCATCGATGCCTTATTCAGGCCCTGCCTAAAGCACAAACAATTATATCATATTTCCAGTACTGATGAGATTTATTTTCGAAAGTAATTAAACGGTGGGCAGACATGCAAATCTGCGGCCGATTCTAAACAACCGTATTGGCTGATCGGCGAATCCGCCGTGGACAATCAAAATTATACCTGCAGTTAAAGAGTAGTGAACATGTACGGTGTAATTACAAAGTTAATTTTCGTAATAGTTTTATTGCAATGTTCGGTACGCGAATGCGAACCACGTGAGTACGTTTTGATTTCAATTGTATAATTAGAGTCAACCTAAATTTAAATTAGCGAATGGTAAATTGTAATGACGATTAAATATTGAGAGTAATTATTTTTTGATCGATTCGCACCATATTCAAATCGCCCAGGTTGGAGAAAAATTGATTGCTGATAATTAATCTATTGGACCCAACAAACACTACGGAATTTTATCATATTTAATGTGATTACATATAAACAAAAGTATATATTTCATATTTCTAATCTGCAAAATAAATTGCAACTCCTTTAAGTCCTTCAATAGGACTTAAATCAGTTTGCAATTTCTACCAATGGAAGAAATTACTCAATATATCTTGATTTTAATACAACTTTGTTAAACTGTTATACCATTTTTTTTACACAATGTAAATACAACATAAATTTAATTCGGCCAATGGAAAATCATGGAAAATTTTGATTTTCCAACATTTTCTAATTTTAATATCAATGCCTCAATATGCGAGGTTTAGACTATTTGGCTCTTCCACTTTTTCTGCATAAAGAACAACCACCCTTAATGGTAGACGGGAGAAATTTTTTCAAAAAAATTTGTCCTTAAACCCCGGTATAATATAAAGACACACAAATTACTTAATCAGATTGCAAGCACTGGAGATGAAGAGCATAATTTTACAGACGACAAAAATACATCCTTTTGAATTCAAAAGACTTTAAATAAAATAAAATCGTAGTCGTAACAGCCATTAAGTACCAGTACCTGAAAAAATGTGCTAATCACAAAGGCCGAATATAATTTTCCACGTGGAAATTAGAAAGTTTATTCAAGCTTAAGTAGGGCATTAGGGAAATCTGCTCACTAGGCTTTTATCATTAATAATAACTATTTTAATGGTATTCAGCTTGTGTTCATCACTACTACAGCATTACTTGAAATGCTATATTGGCTCAAACTATTGGAAAAATCCATAAATTCCATAAAACATTACAAATTACCAACACCTGCAACACCGCAAAATGTTACTCTGATTGCTTTTAAGGTAAAATCGTCACTTCTTATACATAAAATTGTAACATGTGTTGCATACTATTGATTCACTAATTCCACTGATTCTACACAGTTTTCTTCGATTTTAGACAAAAATGAAGAGGAAAATTACTCAACACCTTCACTCACACTTAGAGGCTCTTATCCACAACAGTCTCCATTAAGGCCAATCAATACAACTTTTGGTGATTTGTTTAAGAAAATCCCATTAGACGCAGCTAAAAAATTGGACGCTACTCATTCAAAGAATGCATCGTTACCAATACCTTACAATATTATATTTGCTCGTAAGCAATGCGAGACAGGTCAAATACTGGACGACAACAATGAGTGTCGCGAAGAGGAGTAAAGAGAATAGAAGACTTCGAACTGCAGTAGAAATATTTGTAAAGGTAACTTTATTGTGTGTAACTAGTTCTTGAAATTAAAATATAATACTTTGTAATTTTTAACACTTTTTAAATGCTATAAACACCGTCGTAGGTCAAATACTGACGGTGAAATATTTCTTGTAACCGATATATCGATATGGCGTCCTTTTGTCTCTATATTCAGTCTTCTTATACGTAGGCATTATGTCTATCATTTGCATATGCAATCTATAGTCAAGCAGAAGTGAGGACATATCGACCTAATTCTATTACAAGTCTAAAAAGCGGCAAAAAAGTTTCCTACGTTAACCACAGCCAAATAAGCATATCCAGCTTAATATTTTTGGGATCTAATCCTCAACAGATTATTCGAATCGGCATTCGCTTTACAGATTAGTCAATGACGTGCCTGACTCCCCTTTAGTAATCCGCAGTTAGACTATTAGGCGCAAGATTTTAGAGGGTGCACTTCTTTAAACCCTCGGGTAGTTTAGACTCGGGAGAATACCAGGACAGTCCGTGAAAAATGAATTACAAAATGTATTGATGATGTAGAAATATATTGCAATAAGACTTAATCACTTAAGTGGTAGTCGACTAAATGAAGTTAAAGAAGTTTATCTTACTCATTTACAGGTAAGTGAGCTTTTTAGCTATGTAATGGCGGTTGAATTATTGGACTATTAATGCAGCACAATGCATATACACAGCGTAAATAAGGGAGAGTGGGTGCAAGCATGAAATAAAATGTTCACTAAATGTATCTAAGTTGGGTTAGTATGAAGTTATTAGTATGACCAAAAAATCCATGGATGGAATTCGCGTGAATTAATTGAATATATCCATATGGACAGGGAACTTTGTACTCCATTAAAATATAGGTTTTATCTTTTTCTAATAAAATATTCAATTAATTGCAGTATTTAATTTGATTTACTATCAAATTTTTTCGTTTAATTTTTCAGTGTGAGTGTAAAATTTTTTTTGCACACATTTTCTACATTTTCCTATTTCGGTAGAGATGATATAAACCAGCCAAATCCATAATTCAATCATCTCGACGTAACAGCCACCCGTCCCCTTCAACCCCCCCCCCCACCGCGGAATCCACCCCATCCATACATGTTCATCCAGAATCAACTCAAACAAATGGATCTTGCACAAGCCGATTATAGGAGGCCATGGCTAGATAAATGGTCGATAGTAGCGAGTCGATCCGTTAAATTACACCGCTCGCCTGTTAAATTAAAAGAGAGTTAGTCGACGACACGACCGCGATTGCTTTTCTTATTGTTCCTTATTTTCCGTTCTTCGGTTCTATCGTGTGACTTTGACTTATGGTTCTTTATACTCGCGTCCCCTTTCGCCCTTAATTTCCAATAGCTGGGAGGTGCGGTGCTCCTTTTCCCCGGCAAAAAGAGATTAATGAGTAGTCGACGGTGGAGTAATTGGGATTTGCAATTCGAACACACTTTTATTTTTAGTAATTTATTTAGCAGTTAAAAAGAACGCATGTACTTTGAAATTGAAAAATCTTCCATCAACCCCCCTGAACGTGGGGCTACCTACTTTTCATTTCAGACATCAAATAAAAGGTACCGAAATGAAAATGTCATTAAATATCCCCCATTTTCCCCTTGGCATATACATTGCCTGCAATTTTTTTAATCGAACTTCACCCTTCATCACCTCTTCTAAACTTCTCCTACCATTTTCATACATCTTCATATATCACAGAACTTTAAACAAATGAGTCAGAAATATATAGTCAGAAACTCGAGAGGTTGACACTGCTTAAAATCCCATTGTAATAAAATATCACCAAAAATTATAATTTTATCGTTCTTCCCCCCATAAAATTCAAAGGTACACCCTATAAACATCAAGGTATAGCTCAGTTAAAACAAATCTGATAATACGTGACCCAATGACGTCTCATATATCAACTGTAGCTGGGCGTAGGCAAAAAAATGTTACATACAGATTCGCATATCTTCTGTTGGCAACGATGAGCAATGTTGCCACTACACATCCTAACCTATAATCGAATTTCGACTGTACGTGATTTTTGACATCTAAATAACGTCTACTTTTACAATTCGTTGATTTTTTCACATTATTTCATAAGAGAGAAACACATTTGAAGAACCTGAGGAGTGTACTGTTCTTCTAAGCTTATATTGATGATATAATGGCTGAGTGTGCAGTTAATACGCAAAAAAGTCTAACAGAAAGAGCAAAGAAGGCCTAAGCAAATCACTCTAATATCCACCTTCAAATCACATGTATCACATGCGTTTTATCGCATCGATTATGCGATATCGCATGCGATAACAACGCATAATCGCATATCTAGTGTCAGCAATGTTATGTTATTTATGTATGTAGTTATGTATTTGTTTTTCAGGCATATACCATCACAGAAACATGTAGTGGACCATATGGAGCAACCATAATGGATATAAAGTTTTGCGTGTTCCTCCATACCATTGTCTGTTCACTCTAACTGAATCAATGCAAGTCATTTCAAAATCCTACTAGAACAGACATATAGGGCGGGATAACAGAACAAATTATTTCTTTACTTAAGCCTGACTAATCGATCACTGCGATATAAAACCCTTTTCATCTTCTCTCTACGTCGTTTTCACCTTCTACACCTTCATATTGGCCGTTACTATGAAACTGTCGTGCTAATACACCTCCCACTAATTTCCATTTTTGATTCTCATAGAGAGGCGCAACTTTACGCGTTCCCCTTGTAATAAACGAAGTCATTTCAATATAAGAGGAGGATCCTCTCACACGTCGCGAGGGTGAAAATATGATATGAACTAGAAGCCTTCAAACGACGAGAAGAAAATTTCGAAGGGTGGTTAAACGCTCCCTAAACGCCGCTAAAGAAATCGTGACAGGATAGGCTTAAGGCTTTCACAGGATGGCGAATATTTCATTTAAAAAATAAATGGGGCCAGGTATTAGGACCGGAAGTCATGCTGTAGGGTGGAGTAGTTTGGGGGTATGCATGAATATACTTAGAAAAATTAAATATGTACCTGTAAGTTTAGCTAGTGTAAGGTAGCGTGTAAAGTGTTCTTCTTGGTTTTTTCTTAATCCGTACTGAAGAAATGAAATATTTAATTCAATCCTACGTCGAGACCTGCCCCCCTCTACCGTAATCGTCTCAAAAATTTGAAAAGGGGAAAAGCCCTCAGCATTTAAAATACGATAGCTGCCCTTTGGTCCATTAAATCCTTTACGGAATTCTTGATTGGATGTCACCTTTGAATCAGAAATTTCATAAGGAATCGGCCTCGAAGGCGGTTTGCCGGAGGCAAATAAGGGCGCCAGCGTAGCAGTTCGATAAATGATCTTTGGAAGGATCCTTCCGCTCGAACGGCCCCCGCGCTCTTTAAAATTGTATTTGTTTAATCTAAATTTCAGATATCGCTCCGAAATAGGGTTGAATATTTCAATAATTCCCCGCGAAGGCTCCGTCGTCTTCCGGCTTTTATTCTTTTTATATTGCCTGAATGGTAGTGTTTTATTACTTCGGTGGAAATCGCGAAAAGTGTCGGATGCGAGAGGAAATATTCAGAGAATATCGCGGCCTATTTGGATTTCAAAACTTTATTTCGGATATGTGATGCAGAAAAATTTAAAATTTTACATGTTGCAGGGTATATCATACAGATACGAAGAAATTCACGAGTATTTCCGAATTTATTTGCAGTTCTCTACCGTATTCTCCGATATATTACGTATGCTGGTAGAAATCGTCGAGATATATTTGGTTCGCCTTTGCAAGTAGCAACGTGGAGAGGGGGGTGAGTGATTCCTTAACCCATTGCAATCTTGTTAGAGCCTCAAAACAGAACCACGAAATTAACGAGGAAATGAACAAATTTTCTCTATCATAAGATGGTCTAAGAAGCCCTAAAGTCCTTCTGGGGATCTACAGATTGATCCTGGAATAGCTTTCGAAGAAATGAAAGCGGGCAAATAATCCTTCGTTAAAACTGGAAAATCTTCTCAGAGAACCTCAAAGGTTCTTCTATTTTACCATCGATCCCACAGGATTATTATCAAAGCTTGGGAAGGGTGCCTGGATGATGTAAAGAGAGGAGGTGATGGTGGTGCAGTGCCAGGATCTGATACAGATGAAGGATTATCTGGAAGAGTTCTATAAGGGTTATCAGAAGAAATGAGGGCATTGAGAGAATATATGAAAGTTGCTGAGTGAATTAATATTAAATATGGCAACTGTATATCTTAAAATTGCAAGGATAGAAGTGTCGTTTGGTTAGATTTCCTCCCGGAATTGACCCCCCATGGAATACCCAAAAAACCCTGAAATTCTCCTGGAGGTGAACAGATGCATCCTGGAATAGCTTTCGAAGAACTGGAAGCGGGCAAATTAGCCTTAGTTAAAACAGGAAAATCATCCCAGAGAACTTCAAAGGTTCCTCTATCTTACCATCGATTCCACAGGATTAATATCAAAGTTTGGGAAGGGTGCCTGGATGATGTAAAGAAAGGAGATAATGAGAAGAGAGAATGAGCGCTAATCACCGCTAACTGCCGCTAGTCACCGCTAACTAACTGGCGCTACTACGTTCAGTGAATCATGATTTCAGTTCAGTGAAGATTACATTGAATATATATTAGAGAAAAATGGATCTCTTTCTAGAGCCTCCTTACAACATTTTATAACACACATTATTCACCTCATCTTAGTTAGTGCGTGCATAAAATTGTTGCATGGATTCAAACTAATCCAAACGGAAATTACATAAAAATTCATAGTTAATTCCACCAATCTACTTTTTCTCAGTGACGCTCCAAAACAAGTTAATCTGCTACACTTCCCCAATTACACTCCACTTTTTCCCTTCCTTTTAACCTGTTCTCTCAAATTACACACTCCATCTTCCGAAGTGTCCCAATGAAACGTGTTAGCGCATCATTAGATTAGTGCTTAATTTGATGAAATTATCGGGAAATTCTTGTACAAATTTATCAGAACTAATAACTGGCCGAAAGGAATTTTCCGATTCCGGCTTGTCACGAAATAATCACCCGTCTTTTTAGAGAGAACACAGGTTCTACAGAAAAATCATAACTTTCCTTATTTTGTGAATATTACTTCCCAGATTGGCTCCAACTCCTAGAAACAGTCTGTTTGTTTATACCTAAGTTCCAATTCGTCGGCCATAATCAAAGCGATTGCAGCACTAACGACGTGCAGTGATGTAAACGCGATTAATGAGACGACTGTCTGTGATCAGCACTGATCATCACTATTTACACATTGAAAGCCGCGCCATTGATTGCTTCAAAGCGTCGCGACATGCTCCTTATGCTCATCAGGTGTATTAACTTTCTGGACCGAAATACGTCCTATTAGCGTTTTGTAAATGCACGACAATCCTCGTCCCTGGCTAGCAGAGATGACACGAGAGTGGCACGTGTAATCCAAAAAGGATCTCTCCAGCAAAGGGGGATTTTAAATGATCTACGAGGTTAATGCGTAAGGCATGAGGCAGAAATATTTATTAGTTGAATGGCTTTTCCCCATGAAATTGTTTCCCTGAAAAATCTATGGATGGATGGATACAAAAGTCTACCTGTCTATGGATGAAAAAGCCCATATTGCCCATTTTCATTTGCATCTACTTCAAGGCATTAGCTTAACAACTTCTCAACGAGATTCTGGTGAATCACCAGGGTGCGAACGTATAGGCGGTCTTTTTATTATAGGCACACTTTTTTATTAGTGTATTTTTAGTACTAGGTCTTCTCCAACATACAGGTTATTGTCATGAACAAACATTTTCCCATGCTACTTTACCATGAAATTTCTCTCAGATACCTGTGCAACCAGTGTTTTGTGTTTACTGCTGACCTTATGGCTTATCTACTGCTGGTGATGCTGCTGCTCTAGCTTTGATTTTCCAAAATACAAGCTATATTTCTTAGGTTTTTGTTGGTGCATGTACAGAGCACGTGGGATGTCCTAAAATGAGCGTAACGACTCTACTTTAGCTCCATGATAAGCTGCGTATTTGTGCTAATTTCATATTCGACGTAAGGGAAGTAAAAGGGATCATAAATAATTCGTACATAATTTGCAAAGTACTGCTCTTGCAGAAGATACGTTACGTGTCGCCTGGGTTCCGAAAATGAATCTTGGCAAGGATGATTTAAGACTAATCAAGCCTTTATGTTAGGAGGCTTGTTATCAAATTCGTATTTCGAAAGGTCCATCTGACTAAGACCATAACTAATTTTGAAAACCAGATTCTACCCTGAATTCGTCTGCTCGCATTTAGAGCCAGTCTGTTTCTGTCAATCTGTCCCCTTGCCATTTGCTTAATACAAATAGAAATTAAAACCCAGTAGTCTTAACTTGTGTTTCTGACCAATAAAATGTTCTGCAACAAACACGTTATTGCCATGAACAAACATTTTCCCTCACTACTTTATCATGAAATTTCTCTCAGCTACCTGTGCAACCCTTTTGTGTTTACTGCTGACCTTATGGCATATCTACTGCTGGTGATGCTGCTGCTCTAGCTTTGATTTTCCAAAATACAAGCTATATTTATTAGGTTTTTGTTGGTGCATGAACAGAGCACGTGGGATGTCCTAAAATGAGCGTAACCACTCTACTTTAGCTCCATAATAAGCTGCGTATTTGTGTTAATTTCATATTCCACGCACATTTTCATAAGTTCAGAATGATAAACTACTTTACAACCTGTATATTATCGTTTCACAACCTCTCTACCTTCGCATTGAAGGTTTTTATGATTTCTCTCAACCCTTTGGTAGTCCCTGTACAACGTAATATTGATTAAGTAACTAATGCATTCACTAAATATTACCCAAACGTGTTTGATGAACGAGAGGTACACCCATTACGAATTCAAATGATGTACGTGACGTCATCTACGGATTCTCCAATAATACGCTTTCTGAGATAACGCAGTTGTCATACCTCCAACACGTTTAAATATTACAAGCAGCTGTGATTGTACGTACATGTGTATAGTCACGGCGTACAGCAAACCGAGTTACAAATGGTGAAATGGCAAAAGGGAGACGACGCTTCGCGTTAAATGAAGCATGGAAATTGCACGTCACTTTTTAACGTCTTGATGTAAAATCGTGTGCTATCACGCCAATTTCGCCATTAGCGCTCTAAAAATATTGATCTTCCATAATTTTGAAAGGCCAGAACAGCATTACCATTGAGTCAAGCGTTGAAAAGCTCAAAGTGCAGCGAGCAAAGATCCCAGAAGATTTATGTACACTTCATCCACAAAATTGTCTCAAAATCAAATCTAGGAATAAATTTAATTTTAAACGTTACAAAAATCTAGAATATAAATTTCTGGAACTGCAATAAGATAAACCGCCAAAGGTACCCTAACATTAAATCAAGAAGGTTTAGGGAAATTTCAATTTTTTTATTCCGAAGATCACAGGAAACCTCTAGATTTTTCTAAAATGTCCCAAGTAGAACGTACAAGAGTTTTTATTTTGATTGCAACACTAGGAAATTTTAATTTGACCAAATACCGAAAAAGACCACGTGTTCCTTAAGAATTCTGGTAGGATATAGTGATACCAGAGAACCTCAAAGTTTCCTCTATCTTACCATCGATCTCACAGGATTTTTATCAAAGCTTGGGAAGGGTGCCTGGATGATGTAAAGAGAGGAGGTGATGGTGGTGCGTTGGCAGGAACTGATCCAGATGAAGGACTATCTGGAAGAGTCCTATATGAGCTATCAGAAGAAATGAAGGCATTGAAAGAATATATGGACGTTGCTGCGTGAATTAATATTAAATATGGCAATTGTATATCTTAAAATAGCAAGGATAGGAGTGTCGTTTGGTTAGATTTTTTTCCAGGAATTAATTCCCCATGGAATTCCCAGCAAACTCCGAAATCCTCCTAGAGGCGTACAGATGGATCCTGGAATAGCTTTCGAAAAAGTGGAAGCGGGTAAATTATCCTTCGTTAAAACAGTAAAATCATCCCAGAGAACCTAAAAGTTTCCTCTATCTTACCATCGATTCCACAGGATCAATATCAAAGTTTGGGAATGGTGTCTGGATGATATAAAGAGAGGAAGTGATGGTGGTGCGTTGGCAGGATCTGATCCAGATGAAGGACTATCTGGATGAGTTCTATATGAGCTATCAGAAGAAATGAAGGCATTGAAAGAATATATGGGATTTGCTGAAGTGAAGTAATCAAAAATGTGGTAATTGTATACTTTAAAATTGCAAGGATAGGAGTGTCGTTTAGTTAGATTTTTCCTCAGAACTAATTACAGAAAATTTGGATGGGATAAAGACACTGTAAATAAATATTGCCAATTAATCTATTTCTTTGCTCGAAACTCGTAGCAATAAAATATAAAATTTTCCCTGTTCATAGGTAATAAAAATTAATATTTCGGCTAAAATGTTAATCGACAAGAAAGATACATATGTAAGCAATTCGAGAGAAATACTTATAGGACTTATAGGTTCCTTTTCTAATTGAATCCCGCAGCTATTGCGTTTTCCCCTTATAAGATTTATGTAGGAGGGAACACAAAACATCCGTTTGTCTTTAACTTGTGGCAACCTGTGTCAGCAGAACCGCAATAAAATTCAGGTAAGTGGATAAACAGAGTTCGTTAGAAGGAGCCTCATTTATCCGGCAAGCGGTAAGGCCGCCATCTATCTTCGTCTGGCGTTGATGGCGTCTCCTCTGCCGTCTTGATAATTCGTCCGTGCGATTCTCAAAATAGATGATTGCTATCTAAGGTAAAACCGGCTTCCGAGCGCCATTGTTCGATTTTGGACGATTTTCACATTTCATTTCTCGGGCCTTTTGTGCTCGCGTCTCCTCAAAATAGCTTTATATTGCCTCTTCTGACAGTATTCTTATATTTTATACATCAACGGACAGATTAGCTGTTTCAGGTAAATCGAAAACTTATGAACTTTCCACATGTGTCGCTGCTGACGAAGTTTCATTTCCGGGCGTGATAAGTTGCCGGGAGATTGGAAGTTTTACTCTTTGATTTAGACTATACTGCACAACAATTTTCTCCTCCATTCTAGCTTCTAACCTATTGACTAATATCAATTTTTAAACATGAAATGCTTTACGTATTAGATAGAATATATTTGTGCTAGGCGATACTACACTCGGTAAATTTAAGTTTAGAATATATCGAATCTGCTATTCTGATACCTTTAAAAAAATATTCTAGTTCTAATTTTTGAGAACCATTGCAAGTGAAATTGCACAACATTGCAACACAGCACACACAATTTGAATTTTAAGCACACCACACACTTGAGACGTAGTGACTATCCCCACCACCTCTGCGCCTTTTACCAGTGCGCATCACAAGGTCATCCGACAACTTTATTTCGTCGTATAATACGTACTTGTAGCAGCTTTGCTGAATCCACTGAATACAACAATAAAAATTTGTTTTCCAAAAATAAATTTCCCTTAACTAAATCCCACAAAACGTTATACCAACACTGATTCCAAAAGTTTTTTGAAAATAAATTTCCCTTAACTAAATCTCACAAAGTTCTTAACAAAGACTTATAACATCACTGTAAATCTAGTTGTAAATCATTACTTCAAAGGTCAAACTAACCTATATAACTTAATGGCAACTGCTTCGACTTGTCGACAAGTAAATAAAGACCTTACATCGTCCCTATCACTTAGTTTGCAAGCTTGAAGATCATGATCGGGGTTGCCCTTCCAAGGGCTTAGGCAAGAAGCTCAGGGGTCGTTACTCCGGATATTATTAATTAGAAATTAGCCGCATTACTAATAAGGTTTCCCTTCGAATTCTAGGGATACTTAAAGATTAAGCTTAAGGAGAGTAAAAGTTCCTTTACTACTCCTTATGATTTTAATTGATTGGCACATTAAAGCACATACAATATGTTCTTTGGAGGTCCTCAAACAGAATTTTGAATATGTGCTTGTTATTAGAGATGTGATCTTAATTGATTACCCTACGAGTCGATCATTTCAATTACATGTTAGTCAAAAAATCAATGTTCTGAATAGTACCAAACGCTTGGGAAAAATATTAATAATTTCTCAATATTAACAGCATAAGTTTTATATTATTTGAACCAGTTTCATCAACTAAAAATCACAGTTGAATATTGAAGAGAAAGTTCCTAAGTCAGCAAAATAATTTCATATAAAGAGTAGAGCAGCAGTGAGTCAGTCACCAGTCATCAATTAGTCAACGATAATCGGTATCATCGGTTGTGATCAATTGATTTTTCGTAATTTATTTAATTTTCGGTTTATTATTATTTATTGTATTAGAAATAAAATTAGTTTCTACCATAGTTTCGAAATTAATGTTGTTCCAAAAACCTACTTGGACCAACTTTAATGACTATTTTTCCATTAAAACCTACAAATAAAAGTAAATATCCTTGCTAAACATTCAAAAAATCTGTTTGATATAGACTTACTTATACTTACTATAAAAACATATAAACTTACCCCCAGAGCACCAAAAGCACCACGATGGATAAACACTTTTCCGCTTTTCAGAATTTTTCAATAGTGCCAAATTGACCGCGAAATTGCTAATTGTAACTGGCGCTTTCCTCGATAAAAAAAGAAAATTCCTACCTGAAAATAGAGAAAGAAGTTTATAATACCTGAAAATATTTATTTATTATACCTTAATCTCCTTAATCCCCGGCGCTCTCCGATGATTATATTCTGGAAAAAGGAATTTCCGTTTTAAAAAACTCTTTTTTCAGGGGTGTAACGAGGTTGTAAACTACTTTTATTGTAAAAAATATCGAAAATTTTTATGGAAAAAGTGGATCAAAATTGGAACTTACATTCAGTGTGCAATTACTATGAAATATTAGGTTATTTTATTTTTATAAATTTTTCTATAGGTTGATACTCCATTTGAAAACAATTTCACTTAAAATTTTGTCAATTTCAGCACTAAAAAATTACTTCTTTTGCTTCTTTCAAATACGCTTGAACAAAAAAACATTAAATGGTTGTACTTTAGTAAAGTAAAACGTTTTATGGAAATTTGTTTCTTTCTTAAAATTAATGCTAACAAAGTTTTCCAAATGATTCCAACGTAAATAAAGGGTAAAAGGGTCTCATTTTAGCGATTATGGAATAATAACTGAAGATAATAAGGTCCTATGTCGCTCTCAATTCTTTATGTACGTACATTTAACTTTAAATCTTTGAACACTTTGAACATTCTTGAATCTGAACAATGAAAATTTGTCTTGAAATAAAATCCTTTACTCAAAATACAAGAACTGGAAAAATTATTGATTCCATGGGAAAGACTCAATTATATTCAATGAAGCAGTGGATTGTTATTACTTGTTAGCTAGAAATCACAAAATATCTCTATTACTCAGTTATTACCGGTACAATGAAGAAAGTTTCCTTTAGATAGACATTAAATATCCAAACTTGACATCCATTTTTGAACAAAATGTAAATATTGCTGCAGTTGAGTACTCATCGCTTACCCTTGGATTCCCAGGCCCGAGTCCCTCTGCTATCGCTCCTATCCTCGATGCACTTGCGTCTTCTGCTTCTTCTTCGTCCAAAAGACGTCACCGCTCAAGAACTCCTTCAAGTGATTTCAACCCAGGAACAACCCAACAACCTGTGCTCATGTTAAGAGGAAAAACCTGCAACAACAAAAAATCGTTCACAAAACACTACGGCACTCACTGGATTTTCGAAAATTTGCAACGATGGAACGCGCCCGTTGATCAACTACAACAGAATGCGCTGAGAAAAATATACTTAATCACCTCGTTATCGGGACGGTGATTTACTAACGAGCTTAAGTCCTTTTTTTTTCGTGATTGTTCTCGACATTTCCTAAACCGTTGAATGTGAGTAATAAAAAATTCTTAACGTTTTTTCTAGAACTAATCGAAGCAACATTAAATCGCCTTCGAATAGCCAGTCAGGTTTTTCGAAAAAACTAATTAAAACGATTAATAAAATAAGATTGTTTAAATTCCATTAATACTTAGGGTAGATATCTAAGCATATTTTACTAACACAAGTAGGTTTAAATTTCTTCACTTTTCCAGTGAATATCAGAACGGGGGGGGGGGGGTGTTTTGGTATCTAGAGACCACAATACTAAAATCTAAAATCTGCATACAATCATTTAATACATACGTGCTCAGTATAATCCAATCAAAACCCATTCTCAAAATGACAGTTGATAAACTGAACAGTCTTTAAGATTGTATTCAATGCAAAGTATAAACTTAAAATCCACTAACTGTAATATAAACAAACATTAGCTGTAAGTCAAATCGCCGTCCGGTCGAACGTGCAAAGAAACCGACAATATCGCTCACTCTTGCCAACAGAAGATAGGCGCGCGAACTTGAATCTGTATATTAGGATATATGTTATCTGTATGTTAGGATATAAAAAGGCGAGCGAGAGATAAGCGGGCAGTCAGTCATGACCAAATGTTCATGTGAAGAGCAAAAGCCGCTGTAAAAACACGCCCGAATATAAATTTACGCTTAAATGAATTAGAGTAAGTTCGTATAGTGTTAGTGTTAGTTAAATAAATTACGAATAATTAGTCATAGTTACTCTTGCTAATTACTAAGGACCCATGAACGTAACATTATTTCTATAAGATGATATTTTTAACGTATGAGTATGTGAAAGGTATATTAACGTTTCGAGGCAAGAAGCTTTTTTTAAGTAAAAAGGTCTCAACGATATATAATGCACAAATATAATAAGTAGTAGTATAAGCAACAACAAGAATATAAAAATGAAACCAAGCAACCTACCTACCTAGATGTTGGTTATAAACAGTAAACAGTAACTTTTATATTGTGAGGACGTGTTGTGTTGTGGGAACAGTACTTTTGTAGGGTAATTTACCTCGGTTTTCATACAACAAGCTTGTAAAATTTTTTCCTCTTTCCCCAAAGATTTCCTACAGTGGCGTTCGGTATATCTGTCGGATTTCGGAAATTGTCACGTCGTGTAAGGTCACGGCTGAGCCAGGGTGGCCGTTATGTGTCGAGAACAATGGCCCTAATGCGCGAAGGGCGGCGTTCCCTTCCACACAATGGCGAATAATTGCGAGTGAGCTGATTGCACGTCCAGGCCCACCTAGCCCAGATGAATAAGCCAAATCGTTTTTCTTTTAATTTCACGTTAAATTACACATTTATGGGGATAAATGGGTAATTTGTTCATTTGAGCTGCGAATCGGATTGCAATAAAGGTTATTACGCCGAAAAGTGAGGCATGCATTAAGGAGGATTTACGTCGACTCGAGCCGTCGGGAAAACGCGTACGTTTGCGCAAATTGCGTTGTAAATTCAAAAGGAAAGCATTTTATTTTTCCCAAAAAAAAAAGAACACAAAGCGTTTTCCTTCACATTGTCGCCTTCTGCACATAATTTTTCTCCTGTAATAACGATTTGTTATTCGTCGAACACATGCCTTCCATTTTACAACAGAGCATTTGTTAGTAGATTAAAATTCATTAATTGTGAAAAAACTACGATTTACATTTAAATTTACAAGTTCGCATCTATCTACATTTTTGTGTATTGTTGGTTGCCTGCGTTAAGGAGCTTTATTATTACTGACGGCCATTTCTGAAGAAAACTACGTAACCACGCTTGGCTCCTTTACTTTCTAGACATATCCTGATGCAATAATAAATTAAATTAGATTAAAGGTTAGATTAAAGTAAATTAGTTTAAATTACAGTTTCGAAGGTATTAGAAAGAAATAGAAAGTCGTTACAATTACACTGAAATCACAGAAAAGTCTGAAGAGAATAAAAATTCAAAACTTTGAATTTTAACTTCAGTGTCAGTTAATGACATGAGTTTGTACTACCTGTTGAAGGTACTGATGTATGACAAAATGTTTCAGTAATGAATATTGTTAAAAACTCCATTTGTGCAGTTATTAACTGCAGAATCTACAGACGCTTTCCTTATATTTTACAGATTTATCCAAATTCAATTAGAATTCATTTATTTGAACCCAATTGAGATACACATAACCCAAGGCATCATATTTATTTAACATATGTAGTAGTAAGATAGAAGTAAACTCGACCAATTATTCGAGTGAAAAGTACTATCTTACTGTCCTGTAGGTAGAATCAATAACAGCTATAATTCTAATACTTTGTGGTAAATCAGTGGCTTATTGCATTTCACATGTTTACGAGAGAATAATGTTCATAGTTGAGTTCGCAAATTCAGTTTTTAAGGCATCACTGGCGGTGAAATAAGGACTGGCTTATATCAAAGTTCAGCTCCAAGACATCCATTAATGAATTCTCTCCCTGAACACCATATCTGGTGTTTGTCTGCTGCGCTTGCAAGTAGCAGATCTCATCAGGGAAAATAGCAGTCTCGAGTGGAGGACAAATATGCCGTTATAATAAAGCGAATTAGAGACAGACTGAGATGGTTTTGGGAGCTAAAATGGAAAGTGGCGGAAAACGAAAGCTGCATGCTCTCGACAATTCGATTTAGAACGGAGATTTTGCTAGTTTTAAACAGAAGTTTTCAGGGAAATAAAATTTGGGATCTCGTCGCAAGTTGTAAGATACACATTTAGTGTACTTAGGCCCAATGCGTCTCTCGTACAATAAAAGCAATAAACCATAACCATTGCTTCTTATATTTGACTCAAATGGCTAAGCTGAAATAAAATATGATACCAAAAATGATAATTTTCTACTCTAACGCCTATCAAAACAGGGAAATTTACTGCAAATGGCCAAAAGAAGGCCCATAAAAGTAATTTTATTTTTTTGTGTCAGTAATTTATTGGATAGTTGTCAATTAGCATATCCATTACTTCAGAATTTGCCCATGTAGCATAAGTTAAGGATTTTTGTGATGAGAACCATTGGCGGCTCGTTACATTTTATCATGGAGAGATTAATAGTATCTTTACTATCCATTTTGCCTAATTTTGAATTTTTTGAAGATTTTGAAAGAGTGTGGAAACTGAAAGAGAAGATATCTACTTACTTTACGAAATAAAACAGAGAATAGAATTTACTGGACAAATTACAGATGAATTAGTTGCTCAACATGCAACATTACTGTCCAATTTGGTTAATTTTGAATTTTTTGAAGATTTTGAAAGAGATTAGAGTGTGGAAACTGAGAAGAAGATATCTACTTACTTAATGAAATGAAATAGATCATAAAAATTATTTGATAAATTATAGATGAAAATCTTGTTGCTCAGTATGAACTACGAGAAGGTGTAGAAGGTTTGTAGGTTCCATTATTAACCTCTTATTTAACAATTCATCAGATTTCATGCCACAGAGAACAGGGCACGCACATATAGTCATTAGGTAAGTTGGTTGCTGCTTTAGGCATACGATTTTCCCAAAATTTAATCTAAAATAGTGGAATATTTAGGAAATTCGAAAAAAAAATGAAGAAAATCTAGAAATATTTCCAAAAAATATAGTAATTTATATAAAATATATGCCGAATGTCATATTCTTAACTGATCTAGAATAGTAAATTCACATGTAACATACACAGACACACATTCTAAGCTTAATACATTAGACTGACATCTGTCACTAACTAAACTATTAATATTTGAACAATATTCTATTTGAAACGGGGTTTTCTTACAAAAATTTTGGTTTGCTTTTTATTAAAAATAAATGGTTCAAATATTTCTGTCCATTTAAAAAATTGGCGAAAACTTCATTGTTTTTTGACAAATTCTTGACAAATCATTGATACTCTAAAAGAAATAGTAGAAAATTCTGAAGATATGTCTCGTTTCGATTATTGCAATACAGAATTGACAGTAATCTCTACACACACTCTGTATATAGTATATGGTAATATTCTATTTGAAACAGTTTTTTTTACAAAAATTTATGGTTTGCTTTTTGTTCAAAATAAGTGGTTTAAATTTATCTTTCGTTTTAAGAAACCTGGTGAAAACTTCATTGTTATTTTGACAAATTCTTGACAAATCATTGATACTCTAAAAGAAATAGTAGAAAATTCTGAAAATATGTCTCGTTTCGATTATTGCAATACAGAATTGACAGTAATCTCTACACACACTCTGTATATAGTATATGGTAATATTCTATTTGAAACAGTTTTTTTTTACAAAAATTTATGGTTTGCTTTTTGTTCAAAATAAGTGGTTTAAATTTATCTTTCGTTTTAAGAAATCTGGCGAAAACTTCATTGTTATTTTGACAAATTCTTGACAAATCATTGATACTCTTAAAGAAATAGTAGAAAATTCTGAAAATTTGTCTCGTTTCGATTATTGCAATACAGAATTGACAGTAATCTCTACACACACTCTGTATATAGTATATGGTAATATTCTATTTGAAACAGTTTTTTTTTACAAAAATTTATGGTTTGCTTTTTGTTCAAAATAAGTGGTTTAAATTTATCTTTCGTTTTAAGAAATCTGGCGAAAACTTCATTGTTATTTTGACAAATTCTTGACAAATCATTGATACTCTTAAAGAAATAGTAGAAAATTCTGAAAATTTGTCTCGTTTCGATTATTGCAATACAGAATTGACAGTAATCTCTACACACACTCTGTATATAGTATATGGTAATATTCTATTTGAAACAGTTTTTTTTACAAAAATTTATGGTTTGCTTTTTGTTCAAAATAAGTGGTTTAAATTTATCTTTCGTTTTAAGAAAACCTGGCGAAAACTTCATTGTTTTTTGACAAATTCTTGACAAATCATTGATACTCTAAAAGAAATAGTAGAAAATTCTGAAAATATGTCTCGTTTCGATTATTGCAATACAGAATTGACAGTAATCTCTACACACACTCTGTATATAGTATATGGTAATATTCTATTTGAAACAGTTTTTTTTTACAAAAATTTATGGTTTGCTTTTTGTTCAAAATAAGTGGTTTAAATTTATCTTTCGTTTTAAGAAACCTGGTGAAAACTTCATTGTTATTTTGACAAATTCTTGACAAATCATTGATACTCTTAAAGAAATAGTAGAAAATTCTGAAAATTTGTCTCGTTTCGATTATTGCAATACAGAATTGACAGTAATCTATACACACACTCTGTATATAGTATATGGTAATATTCTATTTGAAACAGTTTTTTTTACAAAAATTTATGGTTTGCTTTTTGTTCAAAATAAGTGGTTTAAATTTATCTTTCGTTTTAAGAAAACCTGGCGAAAACTTCATTGTAATTTTGACAAATTCTTGGCAAATGATTGATATTTTAAAAGAAATAATAGAAAATTCTGACAATATATCGATTATTGCAATACAAAATTGATAGTAATCTCTACACATGGCGTGTATATAGTATATGGTGATTTGGAGCTTTGGTTTTAATTTGAAAACCATTTTTGAAACTGGTTGAAATTCTTGAATAAAACCAATGGTGCACATAAACACAATCCTCATGACATATGGGTGTTGTATTAAAAAGCACTGTAGTTTTCAACTTCAATTGAAACCCTTCATCTACCATGAACCAATTTAGACAGTAATTTGAATTCGAATAAAGTTTGTTGGGCAACCTAAGCAAAAAATTACTTGAGCCTTTAAAGCAACAACATATCCACGTCGTCCAACCAACAAAGCCTCATTTAGGAAAACATCCGACTGCGGCAGATCGACAACCACCCAAGAGTTGTAATTAATCCCAATCCCGTAATAAAAAAACTCCCCGGCACGAGGGCAGAAATGTGTGTGTAGGGTAAAAGTCAGGTACACCTAACAATTTCAGCGGCTCGTTTTTGAATACCCTCTTCAAAATTCAGCCCGTTCATGAAAGTTTTCATTTGCGTGCGTTGATTTACGAGAAAGTGAAGTGCTTTTCCGCTCTTTCGCGAATTACTTTATTCCTCCAAATAATGAAATCATCGCAGCGTGCAGCCATTCAAAAGAGAAATTAATTTTTATTTTTTTTTAGATTCCTACCAACTTGTAAACTACAACGCCAGCTTTGTAATGAGATTTTAAACAAAGGGGTTTGAGGAAGAAATAAATCCGCTCATAAAAATGGAGGTTTTTGAGAAGACCGGGGAAGGGTTCCCTGCTCAGGTAACCCCAACGAATTAGCAAGAAATATGTTTAAGGGGCAGGAATAATTAAAATAAATGGGAAGTAAAGAAATTGGATGTGAAGACCGGGAACAAGAATAATTCGATTGGCTTGAAGGAAAGGCGAATGGGGAAAATTTATCATGGAGTTACGATTTTGCAGTTTTATCCTTCACCTTAAAAAAACAAGCTTTTATGTTTTCAGCAAAAAGTTAGGCAAGTATTTTACATTGGTAAGGCGGTCCTTAATATCTATTTAAAGATATACCCTAAATGTTAAATATTAGCACTTAGACAAGGCATATAAGATTTTATGCTCCAAACTCCAAGAGCTGATGCCATGGAATACATATTTACATAAGCATTTAAATACATAAGCATTTAAAACATGAAGGGTTTCAAATTATTTCAGATTTGAAAGATCACTTTTAACCACCCTTCATAATTCAGTGATCCAAATGAATAAATCATCAATTAATAAAAGTAGCCTTGCATTTTGCTGTGTGGTATAGCCAAATAGGTCCAAAGAAAAGAAACAGATTTTTAAGGTAATGTATAAAAATGGAGAACTAGTATATATAATGTATAATATAATATAAAATAAATAAATAATATAATAAATAAAAGCTGACAAACTTTAAGTAACCAAAATTTATGACATTTCTATCTGTTACCTCCTCGAATAGAGAAATTTTAAGTCACATTTCTTTCCTGAACCTCCTTGGGGGTGTTCAGTTTCAAATAAGATAAACTACGAGGCTGGATATTTACAGCACTTATAGCCAAATATAATAAAATCTATAAAATCTATAAATAATATAATAAATAAGGGAATGTTCTGATTATCAAAAGCTGACAAACTTTAAGTAACCAAAACGAATGACGTTTCTATCTGTTACCTCCTTGAAAATAGAAATTTTAAGTCACATTATTTTCCTGAACCTCCTTTGGGGTGTTCAGCTTCAAATAAGATAAGGTACGAGGCTGGATATTTACAGCACTTATAGCCAAATATAATAAAATCTATAAAATCTATAAATAATATAATAAATAAGGGAATGTTCTGATTATCAAAAGCTGACAAACTTTAAGTAATCAAAATGAATGACATTTCTATCTCTTACCTCCTTGAAAATAGAAATTTTAAGTCACATTACTTTCCTGAACCTTTTTGGGGGTGTTCAGCTTCAAATAAGATAAACTACGAGGCTGGATATTTACAGCACTTATAGCCAAATATAATAAAATCTATAAAATCTATAAATAATATAATAAATAAGGGAATGTTCTGATTATCAAAAGCTGACAAACTTTAAGTAATCAAAATGAATGACATTTCTATCTCTTACCTCCTTGAAAATAGAAATTTTAAGTCACATTACTTTCCTGAACCTTTTTGGGGGTGTTCAGCTTCAAATAAGATAAACTACGAGGCTGGATATTTACAGCACTTATAGCCAAATATAATAAAATCTATAAAATCTATAAATAATATAATAAATAAGGGAATGTTCTGATTATCAAAAGCTGACAAACTTTAAGTAATCAAAATGAATGACATTTCTATCTCTTACCTCCTTGAAAATAGAAATTTTAAGTCACATTATTTTCCTGAACCTCCTTAGGGGTGTTCAGCTTCAAATAAGGTAAACTACGAGGCTGGATATTTACAGCACTTATAGCCAAATATAATAAAATCTATAAATAGATCTAGAAAATCTATAAATAATATAATAAATAAGGGCATGTTCTGATTATCAAAAGATGACAAACTTTAAGTAATCAAAATGAATGACATTTCTATCTCTTACCTCTTTGAAAAGAGAAATTTTAAGTCACATTACTTTCCTGAACCTCCTTACGGGTGTTCAGCTTCAAATAAGATAAAGTACGAGGCTGGATATTTACAGCACTTATAGCCAAATATAATGAAATCTATAAATAGATCTATAAAATCTATAAATCTTCTATAATATAAAAATGAGTCGCTGAATGTGTTGCTAAGCGCAAAACTCGAGAACGGTTGGACCGATTTCGCTAATTCTTTTTTTAAAATATTCCTAGAAGTACGAGGATGGTTCTTACGGAGAGAAAAATTCAAAAAAAAAATTTTAAATTTCCTGAAAAAGTCTAAAAACAACACTTTTCTATACTCCCATAAAAAAGATTTGTGATAATACTTAAAAGTCAATTTGAACTTTAATACCATACGATAAAGTTTGTGTTAGTGGAGAGGTTCCGGGAAGGCAAAACAATTGAGTGACGTTAGTATCGTATAAATATTACTGTCAATATTTGTCAATATTTATTTTTTTGTTGCCTATGGTAAAATGTAAATTGTCTGTGGTAAAATGTCAATTGAAATGTAAATATCTCTGCTGTGCATCTATAATATTACTAAACCTAAAAGTGTTGTGTGTTTGTGACTTACTAAATATGCCTCCTATAAGGCGGCGGACAAATTTAGGCAGGAGAACCCGAAATGCAATAAATCAAATGTATTATCAATCTAATCGTAATGCCCAGGAACGTGAAGATCGCAATGAACGTGAAAGAATTCGCTTACGACAGACCCGTGAAGCGCGACATTCGAATAATTAACATTCATCAGGTTGAATCAGACCAAACTTGGATCAGAAGACTATATTCACCTTCGAGATGCAATTAATTCTGATGGAAATGCTGAAAATGTTGGCCGGATGACTATTCTTCCAGCAACCTACATCGGAAGTCCTCGGCATATGCATGAATATGCTCAAGATGCCATGTCCTATGTTCGGCATTATGGTTGCCTACTAGCTGCCAAAAACACCGATGTAAATGAATTAAATTTCAAAATTCAAGATGACATTCCTGGCGAAATGAGGACATATAAATCAATTGATACGGCAACTAACGAAGATGATGTCGTGAACTATCCACCGGAATTTTTAAAATCACTAGATTTGCCAGGATTGCCGCCTCACAATCTTCAATTAAAAGTTGGATCTGTAGTTATAATGTTGCGAAATATTAACTAACCGCGACTTTGTAACGGCACACGATTAGTGATAAAAAAATTAATGAATAACGTAATAGAAGCAATCATATTGAAAGGAAAGTATAAAGGAGAAGACGTTCTGATACGCCACATCCCAATGATTCCGACTGACGTACCATTCGAGTTTAAACGACTGCAGTTTCCAGTACGGCTTGCTTTCGCTATGACTATAAACAAATCCCAGGGGCAGTCATTAAGTGTTTGTGGTATTAATTTAGAAAACCCATGTTTATCGCATGGTCAATTGTATGTTGCCTGTTCCCGTATTGGAAAACCATCTGCTCTGTTTGTTTACGCGCCAGGCAATCAAACAAAAAATATCGTGTACCATAAAGTACTACAATAAAAATGAAACTTGATTTAGAATAAGTAAAAATAAAATCAAATATAATAAGTAGGTATCATAATAAGAAATCTGAAATTGTGATTTTCATTGTGATTTTTTAGTGACTATTAAAAGAATTTTGTGAGTTTTATAATTTTTAATTTTTGACATAATGTAATTGTCGACTTATTAACTTAAAAAAATAAAAAATTAAAGAATCGACTGTTAGGCGATACGAAGTTCGCCGGGTCAGCTAGTAATATAATAAATAAGGAAATGTTCTGATTATCAAAAGCTGACAAACTTTAAGTAACCAAAACGAACGACGTTTCTATGTGTTACCACCTTGAAAGTAGTAATTTTAAGTCACATTACTTTCCTGAACCTCCTTGGGGGTGTTCAGCTTCAAATAAGGTAAACTACGAGGCTGGATATTTACAGCACCTATAGCCAAATAAGCAACTTCTCATTACGGTTTTCCTTGTGTATTTCAGGAACGCAACTGCCTATTTCCATTATTCATGACTCGAATGACCGACCTCCCCCGTTCGCACGTCCGTATCTATTTTTATTTCCAACAAAAACAGGAACGTCACCATTAAAGCCTTCGATTCGTTCGTCTAATAACATATTTCCGTGGGGTTTACGTCCCCTTCCCCGGCAGCTACAGGTGTAAATGATTTCCACTTATCGCAATAGTCACGTTCGACACAAATGTTCGGCAATTGCACGAAAATATGTTTTACATTTACGATAAGTGTTTCTCTATTAAAAGAGGGTAAGATTGGATTTCGGCAGGGGACCAGGGTTCGTTATTACGTTCGGCGTCGATCCAATTAATGGCGTTTTAACAGCGCCGATGGAAATATTTTACGGGTGTTGTTAAAACCACGCAGCAATCGTATCCACAAATGGTGATTATTTCAATTTAAAGAGCAGAATCTCGGATTAGGATCATCCCCGGTAATTAATATCGTGAGATATCGTTACTTCCGTCGAAAGAAAAATAACACCTAAACTACCCCTCGGTTTATATTGTTTTCGAGCTTGGAATAACCGAAGTAGCTATTCGGTTTTATAACAGCGAACGGTAGTTGCCATTATGTTTACGCCACACAGCGCGCAGTTAGCTGATAACATTATAATAATACGGTTACGTTAATTTTGGCAGCCCACCAAAATATCACAGTGAGACTATGAAAGTTATCGTAATTGCTCGTCAACCAATTTATTGTTAATTTATTACAACGGCGCGACATTATTCACGGTAATAACCTCAATTGCCATAATAATCGTTACAAATTGAAGTGAGATACGCTTATGGGATTAAACGCGTTCGGTTTCAGTGATTCTGGGTCACGGGATCAAACGATGAAATATGAGGCAAACTGGGGCGTTTTTGGTGTTTTCTGTGGTATGCACTAATAAAAATAGATGCAAAATTTGAACGGATACTCAATTTTACTCTGGGTAAATTGATCAATTTTATCATAGAGACTCCTTATTTAAGTACTGTGCCAGACTAACTGGAGACTATTACTAAAAAACTCTTATCAATTATATTATTAAGCTCCAGCACTATTAAAAATGTGCCTTAACCTTAATGTTGGAATAACTTCAGGATAAATCAGATTTCTCTAGATATACATGAACTGGTACTTTTCTGATTCCATGACTTGGACGAAATTGAGACAAAACAGATTGGTTCAGAGTGCATTGTGGAAAATTTTACTATGTCTGTGCGTGTACGTCATGAATTCCCAGTTTCCATAATACACTAAGGTCGAATATTTTTAATACCCTCAAAAATCTTAAAAATATTACCACGACCACGAAACTTCGACAACTATCAACAAAAACAATAAATCGGATCACGGCTCAGGCCAAGGTGAAGCGATATAAACTTTTATAAACATGCTGACAATCGAGGTGAGAAATGTTGAAAAAAATTAATGTTTAATATCATCAGGCAACTATAGATACTACAACAACAGGCAAGATAGATACTACAGGCAAGATACTACGTTTCTAAAACGAAGAGACAGCAGCATTTCTTATTAAATTTCTCGAAAATCCTTGCAACAAGAGTATCTTCTGAGTAAAGAAAACCTTTTGTGTAAAGAAAACTTCTTGTGCAAAGAAAACATTTTGTGTAAAGAAAATCAACTATCAACAAAAACAATAAATCGGATCACGTCTCAGGCCAAGGTGAAGCGATATAAACTTTTATAAATATGCAGACAATCATGGTGAAAAATGTTAAAAAAATTAATGTTTAATATCATCAGGCAACTATTAAGAAACTACGTTTCTAAAACGAAGAGACAGCAGCATTTCTTATTAAATTTTTTGAAAATTCTTGCAACAAGAGTATCTTTTGTGTAAAGAAAATCTTTTGTGCAAAGAAAACATTTTGTGTAAAGAAAATCTTTCGTGTAAAGAAAACATTTTGGGTAAAATTTTGCTATTTAAAAAACTTTAGTTAGATTAACTTCCCCAGAAATTTCACTAACAGTCTATAAATAGACACAGGACAAAATAAATGTAATTCAAAATACAGTTACAACGGTTGTAGTTCCATCGAGGCCTTAAGAAATTATTTTCCATTCCTGGTATGTGCTTGTAAAGTAGTCAACATTGTTCTTGACATTGTATTTGATCTTGGAATAATTGTGTTATGTATCCTGCAGCGACGGGCTAATCTAATATTTATAATGGAACAGGTACAGTAAATAACGCCCTTCCAATCGTTTCGCTATTTTTGAGGATCAATAAATGCCCACCACAAATCATGATTAAATCAAAAAAAGGGGAAAAATACCAATGTTTGCGTGTCGGAAGACAACTCCAAGGCGCGTCCACCTGGGTCCCGCGTCATCTGTCAACCGCAGGCACAAATCCTTGTGACCCAGAAAATGCCCTCATCAATAACTTACCGCCTGGATAGGTGTATAATTAATCAACTTATGGAGGAACGATGGCGCGCCTACAATATATAATGATTTCAATAATTAAATGGTTATTTGGAGAATCGGGAGAATGTGCCTTCAGAATTTATCGGCAGCCAAGGGCGCTTCCGTGATGTTTCCCAACTAACAGCGATAAGGATATGAGCGTGTATTAGTGACAAGTACCAATAATTATTAATGTTCGAGAAGTTTGCCTGGCCTCCAATCAAATCGAATATTACCTGCCATGCGCACTTGGGGGAATGACACATAGGCATATACGCCACTGGTTCCACAATTTTCAGGTTTCTCACCGCTGGGCTGTAGTACGTGAGCCTATGAACGAAACACCCTGTATATGGAAAAGCGATGGAAGTATGGGAAAACTTATTCCCGGTCCCCACATGATTACCTCCCCGGATCGGTAAATCATTAAAGGAATTTCGTTCCATCGGAATCATTTTGTGCCCTAAATACTTAATGAGCGCAATTCAAACGGACGTCGAGGACAATAAGAAGCACCGGCGTGGCCGTAACACAAGTGCGGTAGAGGCGACGGCGGTCACGTGACTTGTAATCAGGGAATGGCCCACTAATTAGAACGCGTCCCGCCGTCGGCCCCGATTCCTCCTGCCGTTCCAGGACTCCTTTGTGAGGAGCGGAGGAGCCGAGAGGATGCGAAGCATTTTTGCTACTAATCGAACTTTTTAATAATGCCGGGTCGGCGGGCGAAGGACACAAATCTGATAATCTGGATTAATGAAGCGATTTTCGGGTTTTCGATTCCCTCTTTTTTGCGCTTTCGTCCCGGGCGACGCGGGGGGAAATTGAAATCGAACGTCGGAATTGAATTTTGTTCTACAATAGGGAGAATAAAGTTAGGAATTTACAATTAAAAATTTAAAACGCATGCGCTCAAAATAATGTATTTTTTGCTTTCGCCTTGTAATAAATCTCCTGATTAAAATTACGACTACATGTTTCATCATAACTTAATTAGTGGTTAAATTAATTATTTAACGAGTACGTTACTAAAAGGGATATTTATTGCACGAGCGCATGTTTTGGCCACAATAAATGTAAAATTTAATTAAAAACGAACCCTTAGCAGGGCAAACATGATTCAAATCTGCAGTACTCTAACAGTAGTGCATTTAATCAATTCTGTTAGTTAAAGCTACACTGGTAGGTAAGTAAAGGTATATTTCTCCTGCTTTTATCCATTATCCATTGCTCTTCGTCATCTTACAGATCATCTATACAGCTTACCATCTACAAAATTAACCCATTCGTTAGCATTTTCGTGCCTTCCCACGTCTTTTGAAACAAAAATGGTATGCTACGTTTCCAGAAGTTACAAATAATTTAAATTAAACCGAGTTTTACAGCCCTTAAGCATTTAATTAAGCAACAAATGCGCCAACTAACTTTTGCGATCGCTCATTTCAAAGTGAGATGATTGTTTTAGTTGGTTTTTTTTGATCGGGTGAAACAATTTTACTTACATACAAAAATTTGCTAAAGTCATACATTTAGACCCTTAAATTGTTTATTATGACTATATTATATTGTCTATAAAGAGTAAAAAAAGTCGCGAGAAAGTTTTATTTCCCTGTGCTACTAATAAATAATACTTAATTATATTAGTAATATTAATAATAGGCTTAATTGTAACGAATTCTTGTCAAAAATTTCCTTCTTCAACAAGTAACAGTACTACAAAAACTTTTTTCAGGCTACTTAATAGAAATATACAATTTACGAGCATTTTATTTATATTTACCCATTTTTACATTTTTAGAGTCGCCAACTGTATAACCAATCAATAACGCTGTTATTAAAATATATAAAATCAAAATTGGTACTCCTCAACAAAGCTAATATCGTATGCTTTAGGCTTAGACAATGAAATTGATCGAATAAGTATTGAAAATTGTGTTAGGGAAAAGCAAGACTAAGTAGTATTAATAATATACTAATTTATAGGTTTTTTTTTGGTAGACAAAATTTATCGGCAGACTAAAGAAAAACCTTGTTCAAAACGGATCAAAGACAACAAAAATCTAAAATCTAGACAAATTTGAGCTTTTGCGATTTTTTAAACAATAAAAATTAAAAAAAATTGCATCAACTTACACAAAAATTATGGCATTTTTCAGATTAGAGCAATGACCAATCTGTCACTCCTCATATAACCTCCATAGAAAAATATCCACAAACAGCAGACATACCAGCTGTCATATTTGGGAGAAAACAAAAAATACCTATTTAGGCCGCCATATTTGGAGTAAAATATCCCCCTCCCTCTCTCTCTAACATACTGGAACAAAACCTTGCGGTATTGTATGTATGTAGTGATTGTAAGTTGCACTGATGTCGTTTTTCTATGAAATTCTTGTATATGAAAACGAAATAATCGATTATGCCTAATAATGCTCTGAAATAGTTACTTGATTTAATAGTACCATCTTGTAAGGGGTTTTACCCTGGAAAATTATTGAATGGACTGTGTATATGCGATCTGTCGTCTGTTTAACTGACAAGCTCTAGTATAGAAACCCAGGGGTTTTGAACCTACAAGGTTTACGTTCTATGTAAATAAGTTATTCACAATTTTAGTACGTAATATGAAGGGTAGTAGAAGGCATATTTATTCCATCCTGAGCCTTTTTGGGTTTGAGCCAGTTTTAAACAAAATTTTTGTCATCATACCCCTAAATTTGCAACTACACGTCCACCTCAAACTGGACAAATCAACGGACGACTAGCTTCCCTCGGGAATACGCCCGGGTAGAGTGCGGCGAGAGGAGATTTTAAAACGTGAAATCCTGGAAATATCGAACTAACGGGATCGCTCAATAAGGAGGAAGCCACGAATAAATTCAGATTGAATTGATGATTCAATCAAAGGGCTTCACCTCAAATAGGAGAATTGTTTATGGGGACGTCGCTTAGATGTCGCACCGGTTCAGGGAGTGGACTCGGATGTGTTCCCCGTTCCGTGGTTTATGCCCGGACAGATTTATGTAGCGTCCCGGCTTGATATACGGGCGGGCCAATCGAAAACGGCGCGCGACCAGTGGCGTGCGAAATTTCATATTTTAACTGTCAATGCAAATATTGATAGCAACACGCGCGTGTGTTCGCGAGGGTCCAGATTAAAAGGCGGACGTCACGGAGCACGCGACCGTTATTGATGGTTACATAGGCTTTATTTATATTCCTAGTAAAAACCGAAAAATTAATGATTATTGCAGCTTTTCGGGTGTTTTAATTTTTATGGATTCGAGTTTAAAGCCTTCCAAAGACTCGGATTTATGGCGACATAGACACTCTGGACAATTACATATATTTTCTGACTTTTGCCCCTTCACATTGTAACGAAAAATGACGATCGGTACTCACACAAATATCGACACATTTCAGTCTGAATATAACATTCTTCCCATATATGACCAAACGCAAAATACCAAAATTTAACATTTCCGGGCATCAAAACTAGAATATCCCCGTTATAAACCTAGAACCAATGATGAAACGTCGTCTAAAGAACTAAAAGATTGGTGTGGAAAATTGAACCCAAAAAAGGGCTTGTATGTTTTTTTTTCACTATTATGGAAAAACTATACACCAAAAATAAATTTTTCAAAATTACTTCATTCAGAAAATGTCAAAATTTCAACCAGGGGTCGCTTAAGTAACAGTCTATAAAATAGCTGATGTACCCGGTTAGCTCAGATGTCAAGCTAATCTCATCCCTTTATTCTATCCCCTCAGAAGGTGAAATAAAGGATTTTTGGATTTCCTGAACCATCTGGGACCTAATCTAAAACCTTACCAAATTTCCAGTTTCTAACTATTGCATAAAATTCACTCCTTTTCCACTGGGAAGCCTAACTAGAATAATCCAATGAAACTCTTTTAGTCATGGCACTTCTATCTCTTACTTGTTACACTCATTTGTTTTTCATGGCAGTGATGTGGTGATTTCCATTAAATCTTAAGCTTTTAATGATTCTCAATCATTCACACACCATTCACCTTTGCATAATTCTATGTTCATATACATCTTCATTCAATCTTATATTTGTTCAGTCTAAAACTAATTGTTACATCTGAGGATTTTTTGGTGCTTGACTTTTCCCTTAATTTCTTTTTGGACTGAATATACTAAGCGATTTTGGTCCAAGACGAGTGTTTCATTATTTTCCTAATTAGAAACAATAATATTTCCATGAAAAGTATAACGGATTTCACAGAACCTCCAAAGAATATCACGATACAACCATGACCGGAAGCATGTAACGCCCTGTACAATGTATAATATCGCAAAGGACATGAAATCCTTATAACCCTAAAAACTCCACTAACAGATTCAGAACAAATTTAACATTATTTATCCTTAATGGTGTCAAAAGTTGTGCAATGGAACTAGCCTGAAGTCTACAATTGTGTATTCCGTGAATGTCCGTGCTTGACGCAAGGTGGCAGTGGGATGTGATAGAAGTGGAAGAGTCGGTATCGCTCGCTAGGTGGCGTTACCAACCAATACCAAAATGAAACTAAATAAGGTTTAAACGTAACGAAGTTATTGAAATACTTTAGGGCGTAGACGAAACAGTAATATGTTCACTGAGGAGTGACATCACGTGCTCTGATTTGATGCTAATAAACATGTATTTTTGCAAAAAAAAAAATCTATTTTCGATTCCTTCACAATTCAATCTATCATGGAAAACAAAAAATTCATAGGCTTGTTGTTACCTTATTGCTTCTACAGTGTTTGTCGAATGTATAATACGTTACTGCACTTTAGAATTGAGATGTTACAAACGCGAGTGCTACAGACTGCTAAAAATTAATAGGGTGTCATGTCTACAACATTTGCTGTAATTAACGAGAGAAACTTCTTGTTTCTTATAATATTTTCGCTAAAGATCGAATACACTTCACTCTAAATCTCCCTGTAAACATGCCTCGTTGGTTGATTATTCGAACAGGAGTAACATTTTAATTTCAGAGCGCATGGGGTTCACTGAAGGACCCAGGATATTTATGGCGAAAGCTTATATTCGTGACGGCCGCCAAATTAATGGAAAGTGGGTGTAGGAAGCTTAAGTCTGTCTTCGAGAATTTCACGGAAAACTTTCTGATGTCGCTGTAATTGAACAAAAAGTTGTAAAAACTTAATTACGTTATGAAATTGCCGTGAAAATAAAATGATAGGAGAGAGTCGCAAATCTAAGCAGCACGTTGTACTGAAAGTGTGAAAAAAAACCAAATGCAGTGGTATCCAAAACAAGCAATAATTTCGAAATAAGGAAAGTTATAAATTTCAATGGAGATTAGGTCTAGATCCCTTTAATATGGCTGTAGCGTACTGTTTTTGGTTTTGTTTTTTAGCGAACGGCAAAAAAATTGGGACGATTTACAAGTGCTTCATATGAGATATGCTTCATATTAGATAAACGTGTTTTTCTGGTGAACGGTTGCACTTAGCGACATAAACAAAGTACAGCTTTTTTTGAGAGCAACACTTCGATAAACAATTAATACCATACTAAAATAATGTACAGTGACCGACAAGAAAAGCAGGAGGGTTTAAATAAGCACCTTGCGTAGTATGTGGCGCCCTCTGCATATATACAAAATCTGATGCCATATTTACATTTGTCACCCTGAAAACCCCCCACATATCAATTTAGGTGGATTTGTGATGTTTCCCTCATTAAATATGCAAGAAAATTGAAAAAAGTTTGACGCCCTGTATCTCGGTATCTAACATCTTCTGTACTAAGGTAAATTGCAGCGAATTGATCTATTTTTACATGAACCATTTGTGATATAGTTTTGTACCGACATTTCTGGGACACCCTGTATATATACACATATTTAGCTCTAGTACACGAGCTCTAGTTACGAAATAATACTAGAATTATGCATAAATAAATTAGTTTCTCGATATAACAGTAGTATTGAATGCAATGTTTTTAAACGTTGAAAATTGAAAATAATTTTGACGCCCTGTACCTCCGTATCTATCAACTTTTGTACTAATAAGCTAGGTTGGAGCGAAGTGATCTAGTTTTACATGAAGCATTTATGGTGTAACTTTGTACCGACATTTCTGGGACACCCTTTACATATATATACATATTTAGCTCTAGTACACGAGCTATAGTTATAAAATAATACTAGAATTGTGCATAAATAAATTAGTTTCTCGATATAACAGTGGTATTAAATGCAATGTCTTTAATCGTTGAAAATTGAAAATAATTTTGACGCCCTGTACCTCCGTATCTATCAACTTTTGTACTAATAAGCTAGGTTGGAGCGAAGTGATCTAGTTTTACATGAAGCATTTATGGTGTAACTTTGTACCGACATTTCTGGGACACCCTTTACATATATATACATATTTAGCTCTAGTACACGAGCTATAGTTATAAAATAAAACTAGAATTGTGCATAAATAAATTAGTTTTTCGATATAGCAATAGTATTGAATGCAATGTTTTTAAACGTTGAAAATTGAAAATAATTTTGACGCCCTGTACCTCCGTATCTATCAACTTTTGTACTAATAAGCTAGGTTGGAGCGAAGTGATCTAGTTTTACATGAAGCATTTATAGTGTAACCATGTACCGACATTTCTGGGACACCCTTTACATATATATACATATTTAGCTCTAGTACACGAGCTCTAGTTATGAAATAATACTAGAAATGTGTATAAATAAATTAGTTTCTCGATATAACAGTAGTATTAAATGCAATATTTTTAAACGTTGCCCGAGGTTCGACCGATATTCTCGGTAATCAATGTACTTCGTAAATATTTGAATGGTCCCGCCAAAAGTTAGCGCAGCACAAAGGTTTCATAAGATTCGGAATTATGTACTATGATGACGTATATCTCACCTGGTGTAATGTTCTATTGTAGAAGTCCAGTTCCGAATGAGTTCTAGCCAATAGGAGGACGACACCGCGACTCGTGTAGTTCAAACGCTGCAAACGAAGCATCTCATCGGCTGGGATCGTACTAGGGTTCAAACGAGTTCAACTCGACGTTCGTGGAAGGACACTCGGAAGCGAAAGAATCCGTGTGAAATCTCCGACGTCCGCTTCACGTCCCCTTCCCCGAATTCGACATCGACGCGCCATCGATCCCCTCCTCGCGACGTTATCACGAGACGCCCGCGAGGGTGCGTGCGCCTCGCCCGCTCGCCTCGTGTCGCCCTCTCCGCCGCCGTCCGTCGTCCGGGTGACGCTCGTCCGCCGTTCTCGGTACTGACCGGGCCGTTTTTTCGCGCAAAAGTCCAGTGAAAGTGTCCGAATTCGGTGTCGGTAGATCCGCGAAGAGACATGCGGGCCCCACGGGTGCCGAGGAGCCGGCCGGAGTCCCGCGGGAGCCGTCGGAAACGGGGTAAGTACCAGTAGCAAACGGTGGCGGCGGGGGACGCTCGATCGAGGACGTTTCCGAGTTTTCTCCTTTCAAAGCACTGCCGGTCCCGACGAGCGTCTCTCTCGCGCACTTCGAAAACGTTTCTCGATGTCGATGTTTACTATTTATGGCGAACGTACGACGATGGCGTCCGCGCGTACCTTCGTCATTTTACATGATGGCGGCCGACCTGTAGCCTCCTACCGAGGGTGCCCGCAAATACGGCGGTGGAGTTGCGCGGAGGTGGCACCCCGCGTGGAGGCTACTGGATTTATATGCCTAACCTAAGTTGTTAAACGCCGCGGAAGATTTGTTTTTAAAACACCCACGATTATTATGCGAATAACGGACAGTTGCGGCGGACGCACACAGGTGGCGGACGTAACTGCGCATGTCCGCCATTCAGCAGGGTTTCGTCATGTTCTCCTGCGGGGGGGGATTGCCGGTTGTATACAGGGTGTTTAAAAGTTGAGGGATTTTCTCCCAAATCTATATCGATATTTACGTGTTATAGTCCAGGCGAGGTGTGTAACCGGGTGTAAATTTTCTGTAAAGTCTCAAAAATGTCACTTGACATGATAAGTTCAGGGTAACAACCCTTTGGACTCTCTGAGGGTAACAGGTAACGTACTTACAGTAAACCTACAGAAACAAAACCTTACGGTCCTATTCATAAACGCATTGTACGGAAAACGGAAAATCACTTGTATTGTTTCTAAATCAGAAATTTTATTCTAATGAGCTGGTGGCAGGGACAATAGTCTGGAAGCTATTTTCGAAATATCCAGAAAAACAGGCGAACGTTTCCCATAATAATATGTCGGTTTAACGTCCAGCGATTAAACGTAAACGTTTCTATTAGAGGCCCGAGGGGTTAAAAACTGTCTCTTTGAGACCACGACTAGAATTGAACGATCAATCGAACGTGAATTTATCGACAGTGTCACTTTCGCCGAAGGCCATTGTTCGTTACATTGAGCTTCATTAATGTGTACGCAGGGCGCTTTCTGACAGAGACACCTGTTTAGGGCGTCCGGGGCGCTAACGACGAGCCATTCGGGGGGCCACTAATGGGCTTTCTAAAAGGAAGCGATGGCGTTATCTGTCAGCGGCAGACGCCTCTTTAGAAAAGACCCAATAGCTACTTTTCCCTCTCGAGGGGTTTTCTTGCGACACCCCATTTACATGCAGCGCCACCCTACGTACACGTACGTACATGGTGTGCGTTCAATGCGCCGATGGACTTTTTGTGATGCTCTCTTCACGAGGACGCCTCAGATTAAACTCGAGGCTAAGAGATATAATGCGTCAAGGCATTTAGTCCAGTCATTGAAGCGTTTTACCCCCCTCGTTTGCTCGAAACTGGACCGATTGACTAGGAAATGTGTTGTTTTTTTTGGCCAAAATGGCCCCGGGAGTCGATAGAGGACCTAATGCTAAGCAAAATATGTTCTATAAAGTTTTTTCGAAAACTCTATACTTTTTGGGTTATTCGTGATCGACAACTTGTCATTTTCATTGAAAAATAACACTTTGTCGGAAGGTTTTTGCGAATAACTTAAAAACTATGCGTCGAACGGAAAAAAGTGTAGGAAATATAATTGTAGCTTATGAAAAAACAAAAAGATTCGTTTTTTTAGAAGTATTCCAAGTACAATACAAAGCGAGGTATGGTAGGTGAAAAGAGACTTTTTTTCGTGAATGCTCGAGTCGGTGCATTCAACTTGAAATAACAGAAAAATGATCGATTTTACGGGTACAGTGCTGAGAACATCTTTTGTAGTGCTTGAAAAGACCTTTAAAATGAGCAGTACTAAAAGTTGTTTGCGTTCGAACTGAGCGAGATACGGTGCAAAAAAGTTGATTACTCAAATTTTTTAAGAAAAGATGAGCAGTGAAATGAACACCACGACCACCAAAATTGAAATGCATCGTTTTCCTTCTACAGTATATTTCAGTTTAGTGTTATTTATATACGCAAGAAGTTTGACAGGTTTAAAATGCATACTTTTTGAAATGCTAGTGTTTAACTTATGGCAAACATTAGTGATGAATATCTAATTGACAATAACAGAATCCTGGTGCTCCTCTTGACCTTTCACTTTTTCTTTACAGTTATTTTCTAGATCCCTCCCATTCCATTTTTATGCACATTTCCTGATTCTTTTTTGGCAATCTGTTCGCATCCGTAGCAAAGGATCGTTGGTCTATTATTGTCTGTATTCAGGCTTTTCACCACATTTTGTAGAATTGCAAGAGTAAGAAAAAGTCATTTCATTCAAATTTGAACGATTATTAACTTAAAGTAACTTTAGGAATAAAATTTATAGTACGAACCGTCTACCCCTCGAAGCTTTGGACCCAGCTTGACGACCATATAATTTAGGTGTCCAACCATATACTATTGTTAAATGTGATAAGGGCAGATGGAAATGTAGAACTGACCACTTCGCTTTATGATAAGTTTCAAATATCTCCTCCACTTATAATAATTCTTGTATCAATGCGAAAAAACAGTGAGTACGTGGGGAAAAAGAATTTTCGAAACGGCAGATTTTGTGAAAAAACAGTCTGATCGTTAGCGGGATTAACAAAAAACTGAACCTATAATAATTGATTGCGATAAAATGTAGCGTTTCGACATTAATACATGAAGTCTAGATCACAAATCACACGTCAATTGCACTTGCTCACGGTGAGATCCGGAAATTATAAATATAATTGATTAAACTGCATAATTAATAGCAGCGGTGTAGAGCGCCAATTTAAAATTCAAAGTACGACAGACTAATTGATATTTAGTAATTAATTAAACAATGTCATTTGTACCGTAAAGCCTTTACAAAGGCTTTTCTAGTCGCTGCCGCAGCGCCTGCTGTTTCGATTCGCTGACTCTGATATTTTATTATCAAATTTGCGACTTTTATTACACTTGCGCTCGTTGTTCAACGGTTTACGTGTAATTGCCGTTATTGTTTTAACAATACAATTGCGCCGAATTCGTCTCTCGCTGCTGGACGGAATTCTTTATGGACGCCATCTAACGAATTCGCGGTAATCACTGAAATTACTTTAAGCTGCGAAATTACCGGGATTAAATTGAATTTTATCTACGCAGTTTACAATTCGTGTATATGTAGATGTTACGTCCGATGAGGAATTGAGTTTGCAGATCAATAAAACATATTAAAATATTGATCGATACAAATAAAAGTCGATCATTTTATCTAATATTTAAAAAAATAACTAGGAAATTAATTAAAGTATAGAAAAAAATTCTATTGATATTCGATAATATAAATTATATAGATAAGTGCAAAAGCCATAGGCACACAAGTATTTTTATTTTTAAATGAATGAGGAGTTCAAAATGAGTCAGATGTACAGGGTGAGACGTTGTAGTGAGAAACTTGTGAGACGACTGAACTGACGGCACGTCGCAAACAAAGAAAAGAAAATGTCTAAGTAAAAACTTCAATCCAGCTATCCAATTTCGTACATTTTATTCATCTGTCATTATTTTCGTATGGCTTTTGCCATAGGTACTAAGGAAATAGCGCCCGATATGACCATCAGATCCAAAACATCCTAATACTGGGTGTACAGGGGTAGCAGGAAAAAATAACGTAAAGTACCCCCTGCTATTAGTAAACAAGAATCTCATAATAACCTCGGGTCGAGTGTGCAGCGGTATTAAGGGAATAACGTGCAAAGTACCGACCCGAAGTCCTAGTGAACGTAATATGCTGGGACCGAGCGTGCAATGGTGCTAAGGGAATAGCGTGCTAGGTGAAATACCCTACCCTACAGCGTCTAACTCATGTTTTAATGTAGCAGATAGAGAAAACTATTGATACATCCAAAAATACTCATGAAAATGTGTCTAATATGCAGGTGTATGCAATCGTATGACGATTGAAACCTACTAGGGACGTTTTTTTTGCAATAAGAATGTCAGAAAGTTTCTCCATAAGAATATTTAAACGATTTAACCCGTTTTTCGAAAATTTCTCGAAATTGTATGCAACTTAATATGCATATTAAGTCCGTAAATAAGTACAGTTTAGGGCGTAAGTAATATTTTTGTCGTGATTAGCGACCTCGAAAATCATAACGTCTAAATTTTGGGGTTTTTACGAATTTTTGGATGTTTCCTCGTGTGTTTCTAAGAAGTTATGTTTAATTATGCATTTTCTTTCATCACCCTTTCATTTCCTGGAGGATTTTTAATAATGCTTTTCCAAACACACTGCAACAACTTATAAGTCGATTCGTGCTCGTATCATGAATATTTATCATCAATTCTGGACTCTAACCTAGAGACAAACTGTATTAGATTACAAATCACATGACATTCGTCCACAAAACGGGACTTTTTATCAGTTTAACATTTTTACTGTTTGTTTTACCAGCCTTTGGGTGTTTCATAACCGCTGGACCACGAATGTTTAACCATCGTAATATGAGTTCCGTCATCGAAAGCGCGCAATCGATAAATTGATTTCCGTCGGCTCGCGTCGCGCCGAATTCTCAGGTGAGACCATCAGAATTCAGTCGACGACACCTGTCATAATGACGGCTAAACAGAATGTCAGGCACATAATTGAATCGTCGAACGGCCATCGGCCGCCAGAGATCGGACGGGATTCGATTTGCCGATCGACATTCAAATTGAACGCCACCAGCAACGGTAACGGCACGGGCCCTCCCGGGACACGGAATCAAACCCGTAGGCCGTAATATATTACCGTGACCCACGACTCTCTTTCTCTCCGTCTCTCCCTCTTTATCGTCCGTCCGTTCTGTTTCGTTTCGCCGTTCCCTCGTCGTCGATTAGGGACGCGTCGCGGCTTTCGCATTTGCCGAAGGTGAACTTTCTAGGAAATGCCTAATTTTTGGACTAGGGATGGCAGATCCTTTTTGTTTGGCGATAGGTTAATGCCCTGTCACCATCATAAATATAACGGGTAAGTTATGGGGAAACCTGTACCTTTTTCCAGGTGGAATTTTGATAAAAGTTATATATCACTAGAAAGTACATGATATTACTAGTTGGAATACATCAGTTGAAATTTTAGGAAATGATTGGTTCAAAGGTTGGAACCCTTCGAAAATGCGATTTCCCATAAGAGGTTAACTGTTTGAAAATTAAAAACTCACCAAAAATTACCACTGACCAATAAAAAACCGTAGAAAACGATGTGCGCATTCAATTTTCGCTTTTCCTTTCACTCTTTGAGAAAAAAATTAATTTACCTAACCTCACTTTTCCGCGAACCGCTATTTAGTCAACTTCTAACCGATTAAATATGAGGGAAGCCTAATTTCTCAAAAATATGACATTTCCTTAGGAAATAGATTTCAAATACGTTTTTTGATATCTTTGGGGGTGACAGATGAGCACCACTAGTCTCTAGATATGGATTCGTTGAGGCAATGTTGCCAAAAAAAAACCAGAAAAATGGTAGTCTCCCTTTGAAAATCTTGAGTTATTACTGGAAAATCAACGATGTTACCAATTATTCTTGAGCAAAAGCTGGAATTTTGGAACTAAGATCGACCTATCCTATAGACGTTTAATAATGCGGCAGTAAATCATATTGCATACTGTAAGCGCATACCATATTAATCATGACGTTTATACTACGTCGGCAACGCGAACTAAACATCTATCATTTATCAAGAATTTTAGTTCCTTTGGCTTCCGTCGTACGTTTGAATTCATTATATTTGCCTTTCTGCTTGTTCAACTTACGGCAACTAATGTAAAATAATGTACAAATACTTTAAAATTGCATGAAGTTGTATGTGAAGATTTATTAGCTTATACCAAGAGTAACTGCAACAGAAAGCATACGACACAGCTAAATGATGGATGTGGACGTATAAATATCTACTTGAGATTTCTCAGTGCCTTTCTATTTTATTACAGCTCTAAAGGTTTACTGATTTTCCTAGGACGTCCCTATAAAAGAAAATGGAAAATGTCATTGTAAATTATTAAAATACTTTGGTGCGTTTGAGGTAGAAAGAAAAAAATGTAGGAATTGACAGAATACTAGTAAATTAGTGAGCAATGCAGCTTACTTGGTAAGTTAAACTAGTACTTACTAGCTTAGTAAGCAATTGTTAGCAATGGCTATGCATGTAAAAGATAACTGTTAACATCAGTTGTACATCCTAATACACATGCAGAAGGAAATTATAATAGGGCTCATAGAAGCACCAGAAATATCTTCGAAAGATGTTTGGGAATCTGGAAAGAACGATTTAGGTGCTTAAAAAGGAGGTTTGATGATAAAATACTCCATAGACTGGTTCCTTATGCACGTTTTGCGCTGTTGTCAGAACTTTTACCTTAAGTGCTCCTTATTCAACAGCTTATCTGAAGTTCTACCAAGGTTCCCTCCACCAAGGCCTCCTTGAGTATTCCTTAAGTGATGGACTATAAATTTGCCCCTAAGACACACATTTTTAGCTCCTTAATCGCGAATAAATGCTGAAAAACCATTTGTCTTCGTCTCTCCCCTCGACGTTGTAGCTTTCACACTCCCATGACGATTGTATCAATTCCGGGACAATTTTCACTAAATCTTGAGAGTGTGATTGGAACTACATTGCTTCAAATGAAACTAATGAACTATACGTGCTCGAACGAGCTTTCTATTTTCGACTTCTCCACCTCATAATGATGGCAAAGATGACGACTTTTTGAGATCGTAAGAGTCGGGATAATTGATTCTTTTTTTGGAAAAATAATTGTACATTTCTTCCTCTCTTAGTCAAATCGATACTGGGCAGAGCTTTTACGACAATTAGTGAGACTTTCGGGGTGGCGAAGCTACCAGTGGGTGGTTAAATCGATGTTAAGTATATGAGAAGGGAATAGGACTTATTAGGAATAATTAATACTGATATGAAAAGCTTCGTGCGTGAATTAGCTTGGATACAATTGAGATTTGAGTAATATCTAAAAGTAGATGTACGTAGTGTAGGGAATTATTTAGCGTTGGGTGTAAATCGTGTAATTTTTACCTTAGGAGATAAGAACAGAAAATCACCAATTTACCGACGTAATCACGAAACGTCGTCCGGCGCCCCCCTTTAATGCAGCAATAGGTATAACAGTTGTAGCACCCAATAAAACACAAGAGACTCCTATACGGACCCTTCAAAACTTTTAATCAAAGTTAGTCCGACGTAATGAGTTCGCACTGCCTCGGGGACAATTATCGTCTTTATTTGGCGGTAGTTATTGGAAAAAAGCAAAGTTTCGGCTGTTAAGAGGAAGCTAAGAGCGAACGTGCCGGAGATTCGGTGATAAAGACAAATGGTCCGTTACTCAGAGCCCTGGGATGAGGGGGTACGCTCCGGCGATAACTTCATGTATAGGGCGAGTTAGTATTCTCTTAATAAATGCACATACTGCTCGGTAAAAGTCGCAAGACGGAGGATTTTATCGATGATTTTTAATACTGGATACGTGGAAAAAATGTAATGTACTTCCATGATAGTGACAAGAAGAGAAGTAGATTTGGGGATGCTTAAACAAAGCAGTATTAAATAGAAATTAAATTAAATACAAAATTAACGGTTTTTGCAAATGTGTTTTTCCCTTAGCATTTTCAAAAAATTTATTTTGGAGTCAAAATTGTGTGATCTTGAATATGGTGATGTATTGCGTTTAACTCAGACAAAAAAAATCATTTTTCATGCGTTCTCGGATTGTATAGAATATTGTTAAGTTATTCCCCATCCAAAAATATTTTATGATGTGAGTAACATAAATAGAAATTCCAAAAATTTCAAACACTCATTTATAGCGAAAGGCTCACATGTCATGAGTTTTCTATGTTTAATTTAACTCCTGAAGTAAAACTTTATACATTATTATTCTTAAACCATGAGATAGAAGAAGTGAAGGGCTACGAAAGGCAACAGTAAGAAGGTTATTAAGGTTCGCAGGTAACTGGTGGGGAAGTAAAACTGTCTATACTTTTATTCATATGTCAAAATACAGATACGTAATGCTCTACAAAACATGTACAGTAAGAAATCCAAAAAATGCCATTACTTATTACAGGAGTGTTGATTCAGATTCACTTGTTCACAGTTCGTTCTTGTCTTTTAGCACTCCATTGTTCTATCAGTTGTTATGACTGGTGAGTAAGCCTGTTTATTCATTTAATCCAGACGCTTTTTGTATGAAAATGTCTGGAAGAAACTGGATAAACTGTTTCTTCTGTCTAAAACGTTTCGTGTCTGTTGTTTTCAGTTTAAAAAATACTTCTCGATAAATCATTTGATATTTATTTTAATGCAACATAACTGTCGTAATGACATCACACGATATTACTCACCTTCAGTGTCATAAAGAGAAATACTTATTTATTTTGCCCAATAGTTCTCCGATAAAAAACGAAAAGCGTTGTTCTATAAAAAGCAGACTTTAGCTTCCTATGAAAACGTTTCTAATAACTATAAATTCAAGCCGAGCCCTACCCTTAGAGAATAAAATGTTTCGTGTTATTTTTTGTAGGTTATAATTCAGAACATATTTTTACTGATATTGTATTCGTAGGACCTTTCCTTAGGCGCCACGTCAACAAACACACTTTTTTCTATTAAATATGGTTTTCGGAACAAACCCATAACAATGAAGAAAAACTGCAATTCTGTTATTGTATTAAAGTTGCCGAAAGCAATAAAAATCAGAGGGGTTGCGCTTAATTCTGTTCTTAGGGACGTTTTTGATTTTACATGGACGTACCATTTAATTATGCATCAAAATGGTAGAAACTTATTGTCATTACAAAAATAAGAATGAGAGTACGATTCTTGCTCTTCTAGTTTGCATGCTCAAGTTTTCAGAATCCATCAGCATTTTTCTATAAGTCTCATTGGAAATTCGTAGATAAATTATAAAAATCAGAGGGGTGGCGCTTAATGGGGTTCTTAAGGACGTTTCTGATTTTACATGGACGTACCATTTAAATTGTGCAATAAAATAGCAGAAAGTTAATGTCATTACAAAAATAAGAATGAGAGTAGGATTCCTGTTCTTCTCGTTTGCATACTCAAGTTTTCAGAATTCATCAGCATTTTTCTACAAGTCCCATTGGAAATTCGTAGATAAATCATAAAAATCAGAGGGGTGGCGCTTAATGGGGTTCTTAAGGACGTTTCTGATTTTACATGGACATGGAAATTGTGCAATAAAATTGCAAAAAGTTAATGTCATTACAAAAATAAGAATGAGGGTAGGATTCCTGCTCTTTTCGTTGGCATACTGAAGTATTCAAAATTCATCAGCATTTTCCTACAAGTCCCATTGGAAATTCGTAGATAAATCATAAAAATCAGAGGGGTTGCGCTTAATGGGGTTCTTAAGGACGTTTCTGATTTTACATGGACGTACAATTTAACTTATGCAGTAAAATGGTTGAAACTTATCGTCATTACAAAAATATGAAAAAGAGTACGATTCCTACTCTTCTCGTTTACATGTCTAAGTTTTCAAAATTCGTCAGCATTTTTCTCTATAAGTCCTATTGGAAATTCGTGGATATCGTTGCTGTTGTGAGGTCCTTAATCAATGTTTTCCAGGCTTAGAAATTTCATTCCGTGTAAATTGAAATGAGGAAAGTGCACCTCGATTTCGAGTGAAAATTTCCCCCTCGAATTAAAATTCTAGTCGATGTGAGAATGCAATCGCAATTTCAATCGGGATCGCATCCTCACAGAAAACACCTCGTTTTTTCGCTCCATGTCCAAAGTTGTATAACCAGACTCCGGTGGTTCGAAAACTTCCAAACTACTTTTTCAATTAAGTTTTCAGCGCATAATTAAAATAGTTGGTGAGTAAAGAGGACATGTTGTCGGAGTTGGGAGTGAAGAGATCCTTTATCTTTTCTTTGCTACTTAACGAATTTTCACAGACAATAGTCCCGTTGTAAAAGTTGCCAAAATAGCACAAGCCTTTATACAATGCTGCCGTTCTCCCAACTTGGGTATTTAATTGAAGAGGAGAGGGCACATACGGACTTCTTATTGTTTACATTCCCTTTATTTCTGGCTTTCTGAACTTTGAAAGGGAGGCCGACATTTAAAGGATTTCGTCTTTTAGGATTTGTCGGTCTGGAATGTGAGCACCGAATGGACCGTCTAACAATGAAACTTTTACTTCCACGCTTGATAAGGGAACTTGCTCAACACACATTCAACATCGAAGTTGTGCCTTCCTATTAACTATTATTTACGCATCCGTATCCAATTGGAGAATTTAAAAATTTTCTAAAAAAAAAGGCTTTTAAATAGATTTTAAACATGCAAATATATCGATATGTTTATATCTAAGCACGTGAAAATAAATATTTTTACTAGAAAATAAGGATTATCAGAAGGAAATAGGGATTATTAGACGTTAGGTATATTGTTGTGATTTTAAAATTTTGTTTGTTATTTCTTCCACACAGAAAAATTCAAACCTGTTAAAAATTTTCCCAATCAGAAAAATCAGGAAATCATTTATACTTATACAATTTTCACCCAATTAGAAGATAAAAACTGAAAGTGATAAATTAAGGCATGCTCAAGTTTATAAAATTGGCAGGCATTTAGGCAACTCAAAATCATAAAATAGGCATTTATTAAGAAAAGTACATATAAAAATACGCTGTGCAATTGGAATTACAATTTATTACCTTATGTTTTTTTATGTTGTCAAATGTGAAATGGTTTGTCCTGCTTGAAAACACATGTTTCAGTCTAAAAAAACATCTGTCTGTAGTAGCTTAGAGCAATTGACTTAGAGCAGTAGAGCCTATTTAAATCATGCTCATTTTTCGGTTCTAAATAATTAAAAACACCTACTTTTTGCCATTTAAAACTTTTAGAATTTTTTAAATTGTTTCTAAACCTTTGTTTCTACTAAATACTCACATTTTTCTTTAATAAGGCGACCTTTATTTCCAGAAACACAGTTTATAACGGTTTTTTTGAAGTATTAGCACCGAACACTAAATGCTAGTCTTAGATTCTAGATTTTCTTTCAAAGATCCTACAATGACATTGGCCACGTGTCTTATAAAAAAATACATGCAACCGTGTAACTAAATAGGAGTTATTACCTACTAGTATCGTCCTTGGTTTTATCTATGCACACCCATATTTTCTTGTTCTTCATTCTTTGTTGAATTTCGTGCATTTTATCCTTACACGCCTTGTCTAAATAATTTTTTCTTACTGTCGATTCACAGGGAACTTTTCCTCGGTATGTTTTTCCAAGCAGGTCCTTAACGATTGATTTTATGTACAAAGTATTTCTTCCATCATCAATACCATCACTGCTCGATACTGCTCAGTATTTTTTGAGCATGTCTTTTGCTGTTGCGCGAATTTTTGGCATTTCAAAAGCTATGCTATCGGATAAGAGTGATCTACTCTTCAAATTCTAAAATAAAACTGGGACAAGACCTTACTTTTAGGGGCTCAAGGCCCACTTAAAAGTCTGGAGTTTTCCACATTGTTTTCAATAGTAAATTCTAGCAAAGAGGGGGGGATGTATTAAAAATGTGCAGTAGAGTAAATGCCATAAGGACAAAAATAATTCAAATTCACGAGATAAAATTGTGTGGGTGACTTTAAAAATATTAAATACAAAGCGTTTTGGATACAAAGTAGGATAATGCGTTATTTTGGATGTTGTTTATAATTTTTTTGTACGTTTCAATTAAATTTAATTAAACGCTATATAATTTGGCAAATTAAACGTTTCGGATCGTTTGAGTAAAAACGTTAAATTTTTATTGGAAACGAATGGAAAATCTTAAGTCTTTCGATACGCAAGTGAACCCTCATCGAACGGCGGGGGTAGTAATAAATTCGAATTCCATTCATCTGCACATTTAACGATCGGCGCCGGGGAAAAAAGAGCGATTGTTCAAAGTTGCTCGTTAACGGTATCTCATTATTTCATTTTCTGATCGCAGTCGGCCGCGAAACTCTTTGAGAGATAAACTTTTGTCTTTTTTCCCTTTCTTTTGTTTAACTTCGCAGGCTTTTATTAATTCCTGGCAAAGGGACGGCTTACGGAATCGGCCCGAAGATTAGTTGTTTTCTGATTTTCTTAATTCAAAGTTAAGAATTCAGAAGAGTCTGAAGAATGTATGGTCAGTCGAGTAGTCCAGAAAGCAGGAAAATTCGTTTCCCGCTGCATTTACACTTCGATTCGATCCTCCCCAATTGTTATCTTAGCAATTCCTCTCGACAAATGCCCTGGCAACGTCTCCGTCGTCCAAGTTATTCTAAAAATATTTCGAGGCCTCGTTTCCCATCCTTTCACAAAACTTTCGTCTGACAAAAGTAATTCCGAGCAATTATTATCATTATTCAATTGTTGGAGCTTTGGAAAGAATGAAATTCGACTGCGACTTTCCTGCCACAGGCGTATTATTTTAAATGGAAGAATTAACGCTGAACGTACACTTTCTGGTTAATTTGGAAACTTCCAAGCGGGAGCTGATTGAGATTTTCGATGCGACTTCTTCGAAATTGCGGCCCAAAGGTTCCCGAAATTATAACCGGGAACTACGTAGAATGTGATACAAACGATAAATAATTTTACGATATTTACTAACAATACAAATCGATTCGTCGGTTTCCTACATGGGAAATTAGTCTGCTCCGTACATTTCATTTTTATTTTAATTTCGAAAGAATTCGTAATAAAAGGCGGAGGAAAGTTCATGAACCTATCATTGCATCGTTGCTGGACGCCCTCTCCGATATTAGGTCGAAGAAATGGACATTTTCTATACAAAAAATCCATCCCGACTGGTAGATATTAAATTTTTTACAAAGCTTAGAGGAATAAAATAATTTAGGTGTTAATAATCTCTCATTGATTTTTTGTGGGTTTAATTATCAAATAGAAACTAGTTACCCTATAACTAGAAACCATTAATATATTATAACACAGGCAATAAGAAATATCTACTTAACTTAAGCGTGAAAAGGTATCACGAGTAGCTAGAGCGATAGCAGTGGTTGTTTTCTTGTTGTCTAAAACAGAAATTTAAGGTTTTTTGGGTTCATCTCAGCCAAATTATTGTTACGACCAATTCTTTAAAAGGTTAAGTCAAGCACAGCTATAATAGCTACTCTCAATGGGTCAAATAAGGGAAAATAATAATCCAATTTCCAGTTCACGTGAACTTTAATACTGTAGTCCAGAATACAAATAAATAAATCCTAACTCCATCCAAACTAATGCATATATCTCCTAAGTTCTATTAAATAGACAAGTTTTTGGTAATAGGTGCGATGCAGGTTACGGTTTGGGGCTCTACAGAAAGGCTATACGGGGCCAATTGGCTTCGCCAGGTCAAATATAATGAAAATCGCCACGCGCCTCCGCCAAAAACGATGGTTGGCGAATTCGCCACAACGGGGAAATTTTGGAGGGATTTTCCAAGGGAGCGCAGAAAGTTGAATCCACCGTAGTTTTCAAGAGCAAGCGTAGATCGACCCCACAGACCTTTCCCCTGATCGATCCAACGCCCTGCTGTAAAATTATAGGCGAAAATTCGAAAATTCCTTTTGCACCCTCGTATCCAAGTTCCTATAGGAATGAAGGTGCCGATGGAGCCCCAAGGGGTGCTTCTTAGGGTTATTTTTCTTGATGAGTCCCAGGAGATAAGCAGCGCACCTCAAAAGTGGGGTTATGTACAGAATTTGATCTGTCAACCATTGTAGAATGTCTACTTAGGTTATAACAAGGAAATGCTTTAACTTTCTACTTACATGAGAATTACCTTAGTATGAAATATACAAAATAAATTTTATCCCTATTTTTTACCGCCTCTGGAAAGGAAATTCAAAATTGGAAAATTTTTCTGAGCCATCCGTACCAATTAGAACTTTCCACAGTAGTTACTTATATAATTTGTTTTAACTACAAAACCTTTGATTCATGTGCAGTTAATTATAACAAATCGATGGTAAACAGGGAGGTTCTTTTCAATGTCGACATTAGATGTTACTAGGAATAAAGTTTTTTGTGTTTTAAAGGGATTTTTAAATGAATCATGATTATTGTGCTTATGGTGTGATTGTGCTACTGTTAGTTATAATCTAGGACTTTTGTTAAGTTTTAATAATGTCATATTTCGGAAAATTCCAGTTACTCTTGTCAGACATTTGATATTGACCTTATAATCAACAATAATAATAGTTATTGATCTTTTCCATTAACATTTTAGTCCTCACGTGTAATCAGCAAGGCCGAAACTTATCGTCTAAATTGTTACAAATATTAAAGCATCCACGATAATTTGCACGAGCAACGCAGTTCTTTTAAATCTTTCCTAGCGAACGACCGCCGTTTAATTAAAAGGGCCCGACTGTTTAGCGGGATCTCGGAGCATAGCAATTAGCCCTTAAGTTTTGTATTAATGAGCACAAATTCAAATGTACAAATTGTTTTCAGAGACAATGCACAAGCTCCTATCACAAATTCGAAAAAAACAAGATATACTGAGATCTCGGTAATGATTGCACGAGGAAAAAAATTCAAGAAATAGAAAGAGAGTTAAATGAACAAACGGGCGAACCCCAGGAAAATGAAGTTGCAGTTGGGTCGATGAAAGAATTAACAAAGAATGAGTTTTCTTGGGTTATTTTTGTGCTCGAACAACTGAACTTATAAATTAGATGAAATGGTATTTTGACTGCATCTCTACAAGTTATTAACGTAATAAAAATTAGTTATATAAACGTACATAGGGCGAATATTAACGTAATTACTCAGCAATGCCGTAGATTTATTTGAGGAAGGTAAAATTAACGGTGTGTATTTTTTAAAAGATATAGCAAAATTAGTCTCGTGCAATAAAATAATATAATAAAATAATAAAATAGATGTCACGTGGGAGTAAAATTGAGTTAACTTAATATTTTAAGTATTTCTATATTTCTATATAGTGTATTTCTATATAGTCCGATCTAGTTTAGTTAGAATTCTGGAAATTATCGATTACTTTGTAAGTTTAGACCAGAAAATATTTAAAAATTGAGTTTTGTCTCTTGAATTTCTATTTCATTATTTCGCTGGAGTTGTGATTGTGGAATCATAATTAATTGTGACTATTTTATTAAAATAATTATGATTAATGATAAGGGCAATACACGCAAATTTTTCTTAATTCACTAATTATTTCACTGTAGCTTTGATTGCGGATTCATAATTAATTGTGATTATTTTATTAAATTCATTGGGATCAATTATTAGGGCAATACACGCAAATTTTTCTTAATTCACTAATTATTTCACAGTAGCTGTGATTGTGGAATCATAATTAATTGTAATTATTTGATTCAAATAATTGGAATTAATGATAAGGGCAATACACGCAAATTTTTCTTAATTCACTAATTATTTCACTGTAGCTTTGATTGCGGAATCATAATTAATTGTGATTATTTTATTAAATTCATTGGGATCAATTATTAGGGCAATACACGTAAATTTTTCTTAATTCACTAATTATTTCACAGTAGCTGTGATTGTGGAATCATAATTAATTGTAATTATTTGATTAAAATAATTGGAATTAATGATAAGGGCAATACAGGCAAATTTTTCTTAATTCACTAATTATTTCACTGTAGCTTTGATTGCGGAATCATAATTAATTGTGATTATTTTATTAAATTCATTGGGATCAATTATTAGGGCAATACACGTAAATTTTTCTTAATTCACTAATTATTTCACAGTAGCTGTGATTGTGGAATCATAATTAATTGTAATTATTTGATTAAAATAATTGGAATTAATGATAAGGGCAATACAGGCAAATTTTTCTTAATTCACTAATTATTTCACTGTAGCTTTGATTGCGGAATCATAATTAATTGTGATTATTTTATTAAATTCATTGGGGTTAATTATTAGGGCAATATACGCAAATTTTTCTTAATTCACTACTATTTCACTGTAGCTTTGATTGCGGAATCATAATTAATTTTGATTATTCTATTGAAATAATTGGAATTAATGATTAGGGTAATACACACTAATTATTTCTTAATTCACTGTTGCTGTGATTGTGGAATCATAATTAATTGTAATTATTTTATTAAAATAATTGGGATTAATGATTAGGGTAATACACGCAAATTTTTCTTAATTCACTAATTAATTCACAGTAGCTGTGATTGTGGAATCATAATTAATTGTAATTATTTGATTAAAATAATTGGGATTAATGATTAGGGTAATACACGCAATTATTTCTTAATTCACTGATTATTTCACTGTAGCTGTGATTGTGGAATCGTAATTAATTGTGATTATTTTATTAAAATAATTGGAATTAATGATTAGAGTAATACACGCTAATTATTTCTTAATATATGATTATTTTACTGTAGCTGTGATTCTGGAATTATAATTAATTGTGATTATTTTATTAAAATAATTGGAATTAATGCGCATGTCCGTGCCTGACGCAGATCTGTCTAAATACTGTGAATATCAAAGTAAATATTTACTGATAATGTAAACGGAGGTGTAAGTCGATAAACACAGAGACTTGGAATTGAGATGCCGCATCACGATATTTATCGACCGCCTAACCCTTGCCTATTATCGCGTTAAATCGCGAAAATTTCGAATCGCAGAACCTCCGTTATTTGATTAATACGGCCGAGAAAAGCGTTCCGTGTATTATCGTAGGGAAAAGCCGCCCGGTATTCAAGAACAAATAATTACGTTTCTAAATGTTTTCCCGCCGAGGGTTCAAAATTAAATTAAACTTTGCGTTCGACTGTTCGTTACAGCTCGCAACTAACGGCGAATTCGCTAACAAATCCGAGGAGTGGAATGAAAATGTACGCTCTAGGTCAACAAATATACACCCCCCCCCACACACACACGCAAATCCGACGAGCATTCGTATATCGTTGCAATTAAACGTTTGAAATATCCGTTGTTCTCTTAGTATTTGTACAACGCACTCCACCTTTAATGCTCTTCTCGTGTTATCCTCTACCCCTGTATCAATAAACGTTCTGGATGGGAGCTGTAACGGCTTACGGTGGGGAAGAGGTAAGAAGTCTTATTAGAATTATATGGGATAATCGTAAAATACTGTTGGTAGGACGGAAAATCGATGAAGTAAGGTATAACACTAGTTGGGTCTCTATTGTGTACATAATTTTAAGTGTAAACACTTTTATGAACGTTTCTGATTTGACCAATAATTTAGGATACATATAGGATTACAGTAAATCGACATCCTTTTGATATACTGTGTGGACAAATTGAGGTCAGTTAGGTAAGATGAGGTCCTTTATCGAATCTGTACTGTTTTGGTGTGTATATCAACTCCACATGGTAGATTTATTAGGTGTTTCAGGTTGATCACGTTATTTACTTATAATTAATGTTATGTACATTCTCAGTTGGACAATTTTAACTGGAGGAGGCGTTGGTGTTGGTTCTACAAAGATCATGTGTGTATAAGTCGATATACTTTCAAAGTAGTTTTCTGTGAAGGATATAGGTACTTAAAGTTTTGATCCCTATCAAACTCTGTTAATATATTTAAGTGCCTGAGACCAGAAAAACCTTTGTCAAATAATTTAATCGATAAGAGTGGATAAATATTCCAACAATAATTCTGCTCAATTGTCGCTGTTAGTGTAAAATCATTAAACTTCTCATCATCGTTTTTTCGTCTTGAATCTGACTGGAAATGCGGATAAATTTTCTGAAAGTAAGGATGTGTTCTAATGTCAGATGTAATTTTGGAGTATTGCCGAATTAGGATTTGACGTTTTCCCTCGATTTACCCATACGAGACGTTTGTGAAAATCCAACATGTTTAGTGTCGTAATTATAATAAACAAGAATTTTTTGGAGCGCAAAAAAGGGAGCAGAGCACCCATCGCGAATGACATTTGTCCGGAATATTGGATGTAACAAGGCGTACGAAAGGATAATCCTCTTTTAGAACCTAATTATAAGGGTTTGTTATAGGAGATTTTGCATTTTTGATTTGTGGGATAATCCCGCATGCGAGGCCTCTACCTATAGATATATACTTACGTGGATTCCGAATTCACAATGGAAGCCAAATGAATGTAGAGCTTACGCTGAAAGAAGGCGGATATTCGGAAATACATATGAAAGAGGCGTATGGAGATCCCCTCCGGTTGTGCCGGTATGGCATTACGGAAAAAATAATTTACTGTTAAATTACAGATCTAGATTTTCGCCGATTTCTGGATGCCGGGAGCGGATAATCACTTGAATTGAAATTGGGAATAGATTGGGCAATTATTGGCTTGATTAAAAGAAAACGTAGCTTAGAAGTCTCGTTGGTAGAAGTTGTGGAATCATGGGTCTTGTAGCGCAAGTAGCATGTAGTTCTATTAGTGTACGTTCCTGTAGTCGAAGAAACGTAAATCTGCTGGGCGCAAATCTGTTGAGTAGATCAGAAATCTAGTAGAATTAAGGGAGTTAACATTAGGAGTGTGAAAGATACCACCACCTTCACTTAGGGACATACAGGGATTAATTGGTGATTTTTTTACGTTTTTATGCATCAGTTTCTTCTCGTATCATCTTTGACATCACATACTTACTTACGTCCATAACTGTCCTGTTTTTAGTACCTATTTTTGCTTTACTCGCTTCAGCCTTTACCTGCGAATAAAACAGATCGAAAACAAAAGAGAAGAAAAGGTTTTATTTCTCGCCTGGAGCGGAGAATCTGTAGGTCAGGGGTATTAAACGACAAAAGACAAAAAGGGAAAAAGGGATTCTCGGGCACAGCGAATCCTAAGAGCGAGGGAGGTGACTTACATAATACACGGCTGTTGTCCGAACCTTCGCATTTTCATAGTACACGGCGGGTCGGAGAGCATCTTCGGGGCGGTAGGTTCTCATTCGGACCCTTCCTAGACAGGCCCCTTTTTAGACCGGGAATTCTCTCTGCTCTCTTCCCCAAACGGCCGTCCAATCGGCTCCCTCTGGACAACACTGTTCTGGACCCCAGTGTCTTCTTCTGGTCTTGTCTCTTTCTATTTATATTCTCATTTTCTTGTGTGTTTTTTGCGCTTGTTGGTATAAGGCGTGTCCCTTATTGAAACGTTTCTCACCTTGTTTTGTCAGCATGTTCATAAAAGTTTATATCGCTTCACCTTGGCCTGAGCCGTGATCAGATTTATTATATTTCTTAATAGTTGTGGAAATCTCGTGCTCGTGACAATATCAACTTATATTCACCTTGACAAGCACATCACATACTTTTCATAGATAGTCTTTTACTACCTGTTGATCGATTCCAAAGTTTACATCAGTTTCCTTTAATTAACTGATTTCACGTGTACTCAACGAATTACAAAGCAAGAAATGTATTACTTACATCAGTGAATGTTATTATGCGGTCATATAACTAATTCAAAAAGAATTAAAGATGTGTCAAGTGATAATATAAATTGGATAATTGAATAACAAAAGTATTCTTAGTTAGTATAATTTATCAAAAACGTAGCTTGGGCACTTATTTACTGTAACATACAGTTTTTCAAAATGTCTTAACGAGGAAAATTTAAGCTTGTTAATTATTTACTAAATAATTAGCAACAAATATTCTTAAGGGAAAAATCCAACTCATCTGAAAACGAGAACCCTCCATATACATATCGAATTAAAGTACAGTGGTGAAACTTTTTTATATTAACTGGGACTTTAAAATACGGCAGCGCAAAACCATATCCCATAAAATCTGATTGTCACAGCGCAAAACAAGGAGCATAACTTGAATTACGTAGCGACTCCTTGGACATTTTTTTGTCTCCACATCGGAGCGCATTGGGGATTGCCCCTGCAGGAAAGTATAATGCAATACAGATGTATTGGACAACGGCCAGACTGTTTACAGTTCGCTATGTAGGAAATATATAAAGATATATTTGTAATCTACGTACGTTATTATATATCGGTCGTCACATAAATCAGGGCGCGAGGGAATTGAGATTTTCTCTATTCGCTTTATCGCGAAAGATATATTTGTCGTTTAGGAATTCGTGCCAGTATGAGTCTCCCGGTAAGCACGTAAATGCCGGAAAATTGTATTAAGAACATGCCATTTACGTTACTGCGTTACTTCGAGGAATTGTACTTCAATCTCACGATCACTGAAAATGAAACAAGTATTTTTGTGATATTATACTCATAACGTGTATATGAGTCTAATGTTGTAAGTTTTCTTATATATTATTAGAGCAGAACTTAATTTAAGATACTTATCTTGCTTTACCGTATGGACAATAATTTAGGTACGCAAGAGGTGTATATAGGAAGTATTAAAAAGTTTGGCAGAAATCCTTTGAGCATTGCGCGTTAGACACTTTGCATACTTAAATGTAATGTGGAAACAAAGATTCGAAACTCCTCTGTACCGCTGATTTAAAATAGATTTTATGAGTAAACAACTGCATAATATGTATTATAAGCCATTAAAGGCACTTCAGTCCTCGTATTCCGGTGAATTTATTGGTGCCGTAAGCCCGTGATGGGAGTTATAATCAGGCATGATCCCATTATGATACGGCCGCATCACAAACCGCACTGCGCTCACCGATACTAGTTCTACGCTCGGTTGCCTTCGTTACTTTAATAAAGGGCGAAATTTGTTGCAAAACTATACGCCAATGTTATTAAATTTTGGTACGTTTAAGTGCGATTATTAAACGATACCGACACGAACTAATAACCGATGAAGTTCGACGTTAGGGCGGTCGAAAATGTTGTTAATCAGTAGCAAATTCGGTGGTTTTTTGGGCACTATTTGAAATGGTAAAGCAAGTTAATAAATCCACGTGTATTAAAATGCTTTTTCCACATAATGTCAGGTTAGCGTGAGTAATGCTTATAATTTTACCTTGCCACATTTTCAATTTAGATTTTAAAACATTTTTTAGATACTTTAGACATTTTCCAACATTCGTTTTAGATGAAACCCCACCCAACCTAACAGAAGTAAATCTTTTTGTCTTAGTAAGTACAAAAATATCAATACTGGATTTGTGTTTTCATGGAATTTAAAATTGTAAGTTTTATTAGTATCTTAGTATTAGTATTTTTATTTACTTTATGTACTTATTTGCTTACCTTAAGTACTTCATGTACTTAATTATATTAGTATCTTAATAATTGCGACAACGTAGCATTAATTAATGCAAGTGTTACAAAGCGTCGCATTTTAAGCAACGTCTCTACTACGTCACTCACGCTTTGCAAGAATAAAGTCTTTGTGCTTCACTCCGTATATGTTCAGTATATAGGGCAAGATGGTTTCAGAAAATGACAGTTAGATGGAGTCTTAAGATCATAGAAAGGAGACCAAAAATATAATTTGAATGGATATACCAGGGCGTTTGACAGATTAAATCACTTCAAGTTGAGGGAGATTGGAGACAGATTGAGCGGACACACCGCTATTTTGATTATTGTTAATGACAATGATACTTGTAACACAAGTAATTATAAAAATGTTAGTAAAAGTCACCATGTAAGACATGGATGTTGCCTATCTACTCTTTTCAATTTATACCTTGGCGAATTAACTATAGGGTGGAAAATGAAGCCACCAAAGAGCATTTGACGGCACTGGAACAAAAGTGTCAACACGTGGTTGTTTGCAGATGATAGATTATCAAACCAGTGTTACTCCTTTGAAAATATTCTGCAAAAAGTCATATTTCTGACAAGTAATACGTCAAAAGATAACTGTGAAATTTCCACAAACAAACGAAAACGAAAGTTATGGTCATGGCATGCTTTTTCACATATTTATTCGGCGAGGCGAGGCGAGGCGACATTATAGGCTCATGGCATGTTTTTTCACATATTTATTCGATCCAAGGTAGTTCTTGGAGCGTCTCATTTCGTTTTTTACTGTTACGATCAAGATATATACTTGTAAAAGTTGGTTAGGATTTTTTAGAGCGATCTTTTTCACGTTAGGTAGCGATAAGGGTTCGTATTAGGAACCTTCTATCATATATTATGTATATTTGTTTAGTAGATTTTAAAGTACTGTCTTCATTTTAAGAGTCTTGTTTATAGTTTGCCTTTGTTTCCATTATGTATAAGTCTTATTTCAATATCTCGATTTTTTCTTTGAAATGAAGGACATGCTGTTTCCAGTGATCATCAGAAATACAGATTGTATCAAATTGTGTATTTGAGTGATTATATACATGTAAATATTGTATTTAACGTGTGTTATACATTATTTAAAGACAAATATTGCTAAAAGGCCACTTGGAAACTATAAAGTTTCTGTGGTATTATTCCCAATTTGGTTATTTAACAGTTATTCGATCGTTTTCGTGTAATGAACGGCGCCACGAGCGAATGATAAAGGAATATTTATTGGAATCCGCGCGTTCTATCTCGCAACTATTAACTACAGTGTATATCGAACGAGGAAACCACATTAAACGAACAAGAGATAAAAAAGTTATTACGGGGGCTTGTAAAAATGCATCCCGCTCATTGTCAACTGATATTTAAAATTGCTCCAGTGGTTTGGGAGCAGCTTATCTCTTCTGCGAAGCTTGCCAGATGGCAAGCAATTCAGACGGTTCGAATTTCAATTTTTATTTATTTCTTCAAATTAAATATGAGTTAGGATAGTCGGGAAGTGCCAAGTTTTTTGCGGTTAACGACTTCGGATGATGGAGGAAAGTTTCTACCATTCCGGAGATAATTTTTGATTCATTCGCGGTTTACGTATTTCGATTCGAACGTTTACGTTTACGGGGGAAAATCGCTTGAAAACGTCGTGGTTCCGCCTCTGGATTCCTCCCCGATAGTCTTCCGTCTACCCCACGAGATCCCCAATTACCTTTGCTATTTGATTTCCTTCCGCTCCCCTCCCCTACCCCACTTAGGCTTTGACTGGTCAGCCAGAGCGTTTCATGCCTTCTCTCTAAGCTACCTTGATCAATGTTCCTCTTTTTTTTAAGCTTTTTATTTCGAATCCGGCTGTAATCTGCTAGAAAACTAATTCCAAATAACCGTTTAGAAAAGAGAGAGCGGTAACATTTACTCTTCGTGCGCTATTATCGGTGATTGGGGGAGAGATACAATGTAAATTTCAATCAGTCGAAGTGGAAGATGGAGTTTTGCGGTGGATTTTGAAGTAGAAAGAGCCTAGCTATCAACCTGGTATACCGGGACGTAAATTTTTTATCATTACATAAAAGACTAATCATTTCTAAGTGGACTGTTTAGTTGTGGAAAAGCGGGGGGTATAAATAAATGAGACCGTATCGAACAACGATCTGTCTGCTACGGTTAAAAATTTTAAAACGTGGAAATTGACTGATCGAAGATAGTTTCATAAAGGCTTAAGTAAAATTTTGGTTACAGATGTTGAAAATAGTACAGATTATTGATCAGAGATTTTTTTGCCATGAAAGCTGGATTGGTATACCTTACTGCTAATTCTTATTTCCTCATCGGAGAATTAATCTAATGGAGGCTGATTTAAATTGAATTAAATTGCTTTATTTTTCGACTTTTCTTTTCAGATGCGTAGGTGTGATATTTTTGTGTTATTAGGGCTACAGGACAAGGAGAAAATAAAGATAGAAAATCATAGGAAACCTATATTGACAGAATTGATACTAATCTTGTCAAAAAAGGTATTTTACTATATAGACATAATAAGAACATAGAAAGCAGTGCCAGTTCTTTAGCCAGCAAAGTTCTATGGAGTAAATATTCACACACCAATTTTGAAATAGTTTCTTTCTAAAAAAAATTTTTTATGTAAAACTCGTTTCAAAGGCATTAATGAGCAGTTGCTCGTTTAAAAACCCTTCGTGTTTGAAGTTTTGCCAAGGACTAATTTTTAAAGTAAATTCAATAAGATTCTTTGCAGTAAGACATTGAGTCCTGAGCTGCAAAACTGTGTTTACCGTGTTTCTTACCTTTTATAAACAGCGCCGAAAAAATTTAAAAAAAAAATGGCTAAATTCATCCCAAAGAATCGTAGGGCAATTTTTTTAATTCGTGCAAAAATGAAAGCTTTTTGAATAAAAGAAATATTATTGTTTATGTTGATACAGTAATGGTACTATCTTTATTCATTAGCTAAAAAATGCTGCTGTTTTGCAATGTAGTTGGACGATTGTTGAAATGACATTTTGGGCCATTTAACGCTCCTTCTTTAATTTGAACCCTTCAGAATTATATATATCCAGCGTTATAGCGTCTTATATTTTTCTGTTCCCAGTTTCCAGCTTCTTCTTTCATTCCAATCTCCTGGATTAAAGTTGTTCTCAGATACTCCCTTATGGATGCATCCTATCCAAGATGGTTTTGGTCTTCGTCTCTTTTCGGCAGTCTTCTTTTGACCATTCGTTCGATATGTTCTTACCAGCTTAATTATCTGCGTTCGATTTCTTCTAAAATTGTTGTCTGTGCTCCCGTAGTTTGTCTAACCTGGTGATTGGGTATTTTCTGCAGTCTGAAATGAATTAATTATCTCATTTCCATCCACGTTCAGGTTGCTGCTTCATTTCCTTTGCATCAATACTGAATTGTTTCATTGATAATCCCCATTTTTCGTATTCTTTGAATAGTCTTCGGGCCATAAGTTTGGGGTCTTCTTTGTCTTGGGTTTTCACTATTAGATCTTAAAGCCTCGTTGATATATATTTCAAATAGTGGATAGGAGAGACCCTTTTGTTGCAAAAATTTCTTCTGAGAGATATTTTTCCAATTTTACATTTGATTCTGTCTTCTTGCATAGTTGTTTTACCGCAGCTGTTGGTATATTGTTAATGGGGGATCTATCCAGAACTTGCCACAGTCTTTTTATTGGGTCTGTATCATATGGGAAACCTGGATTTCCCGGCTCCTAGCGACTTTTTTCTAATCGAGTTGCGTAACAGTAAAAATGTGGTCAACGAATAATCTTCCGGCAAGGATTCCAGCTTGTACTTCTTATTCATGGGGTTCATAATCTCGAATCTCTTTTAAGATTTTACTCTTACCTAGGAAATGCCTCTGTAGTTTCCACACTGATCACTTGGGCCCTTTTTGTATAGGTGTTATCCAGGCTTCTTTTCAACTTGGTGGGATTTTTCTGACACCGCTCATACCGGGTGGCCCCTACAAAATTATTAAAAAACAGGTGAAAATGCAGGGACTGCTTACGATAACTTCGAAAGTTTTTCCCCCGGTAATTGAAGAATACCGTGTTTTGACGGATACCTCGTTAATGTTACTTTGCGTTGAAGCGAAATATGGTATAGTTATTACGTGGGCTACTGATGATGGGTCAATAAGTGGCGTGGGCTCCCCCACTATCAGCTTATACATTGATTTTACTTGTCTTACCTTATTTCGAAGCGATAACTTTCCCGATTTTCCTTCTGTGAGGAAATTTCAAGCGGTCCGCCGATGCATCATCATAGAGATCCGCAGTTGCGGATACCGTCCGCGTAGGTACGTCCGCGCACGGCCTGATCCCGTTAACTGATAAACGACTGCAATCACAATCTCATCAGGAACGGAGGCATCGAGCAAACGGGCGAGGGACAGGGAGAGGGCGTCCTGCCGTCCTGCTGCAGTCTGCAGTCCGACCACCCACTCCATTATGGCGATTATACGGGAGGGTCGGTCGGGATCGCCCGGGGCCGCTGCTTATACGGAAACTCCGATTGCTGGATTATTTAGTACGGTGGATATTCGCGAAGGAGCGCTGGATTATAATTGCAGTCCGTGCGATGCGATTTCGAGTAAGGCGAGCTACAAAATTATACTCGTACTTCCTGGCACAATACACGTAAACAGCACGAAATAGACAGAGTGACTGGACTATTACTCCATGGGTTAAACAAGTTAGTCGCTACCCCTCCCCTGAAGATCGCCCCCGTGTAAAATAAAAATTAGGGAATATTAAGGAAACGGTAACAATAAATCCAAAAGGGGGTGAAATTGCTAAAGGTTATCATGGGACAATCAATGAAGGAAACAATACCTCGAATAAACCCAAAATCGAAACAATCGACGAGGAACAAGAAGTAAGTGTAAATACTTACAACACAGCAACAGAAATGAAGAGAAAATTTTTTTAAGAGAAAGGGGAGAAACCCCAAGTCCTTCTCCAGAATTTTTTTTGTTTTGCTTTAATTTGTGACGTTATTTTAAATTGGTCTAAGTAGAAGCTTAAAAAGTTTTATTTTCATTTATTGGTATCAGTAGAAATATAAGTAAAAAAAAACAGTATAATGGCAGTACCTTTAAGTGCCCTATCACGGCACTGATAAACGAATGATGATTGATAAAGAACAAAAACTATAAACATTGTATGTATTAACTAATAATAAATAGTAATTAATAAGACTCTCCATTAGATAGTGTTGCAAGTAAACTGGAAACGCAATAAAATAGGAGGGGACTATGCTTCCATCCCCTAGCAGGGGGATGGAAGCATGGTAGGGGTTACTTGCAGGTGCGTGGAATTAAAATTTGGGTTTTTTAAAATTACCTCCAAAAATCTCGGTTCGAAAAAAGAGCAAAATTGTAGCTGGGAGCGAAGCTACAAAAAAGTTTCCATCATGTCATGCGAAAAATCAATAACTGGTCCGTAGTGCCTTTTTGGATATTTAACTCCTCGTAGGGATGTACAAAAGTAAAATTCGGGGTTTTTAAGGATAATTATTCTTACGATTCGTAGATCTAAACTCTAACCGAAAAATTACCCATATTTTCTAACATTTTGTTAAAGGTGAAGTAATTTCTTTGAAGGAAATTTTGCTATACAAAATCTACGCCCGTTCTTGAGCTCTACAACTTTCGATTTGACATTGAAAGTGTACGATTTTTTTCTGAAAAGTTATTTCGAAAAAAAAAACTGATTTTACCCAAATTCATCCCCTAAATGAACACGAGATGTTTGTGGTCTAAAGTGTCAAACGCTTTAGAGAAGTAAGAGTGCTATTATTGTTATATACTAATTGAATTAAATTCAGTGAGCTAGCAGTATTAAAAAGCGCAGTGTTTTATTTAATGTTTTATGAGTGTAGGTTTTCGGGGGAGGTCATGCGCCGCTCGATTTGGAAAATAAAATTAAACGCAGGCATATCGTACGTGTATATATATTATCCCGTATTTACGTATGCAGTAGTTACCATAACTCAAAGCGTCGCGAAAATAATATTCCCCGAAAACTGCTTACCCGAAAAGAATTACGGCGGCCATAATTTTCCTCCCGGCAGATAATAAGGGCTCGTGTGCCTCAGTAAACAGTGAGAACTGTACGATAAAAGAAACTGATAAAAGTGAAATAAAAGAACGTCGGGAACGGTTTGTATCAGAAAAGAAAAGAAGGCTGCGAGAGTGCGAATCCGCCCTTGTTTAAAACTACACGAACAATCTTTCGCAATCTGAGTTAGGAAAAGTTTGATGGAACGGGAGAGAAGAACGGTCGGGTTTACATTTTCGGACCGGGGGACTCGAGGGTCATTGCATTGTCACGTTTTAGAACTTTTAACAAGTTTTATTGCCGGAATATATATTTTTTAATTTGTTTATTTTGCTAACAATGCCCGGCTCCCTTCGCCGCGTCTCGACGAACAAATTTAAATAATTCTTCTTTTATTCATTTCGAATTCAAATTACCGAGAAAAACTCGTTTATTTTCTCCTGTGAAGTGAAAAAGTTGTTTTCACTTAATGATATCGATTGTTTGATAAGATCCAGATTGAAAGCGTCTTCGGGACTCGAAGGCTCGAGATTCGATTCGCCTTCGTTCTCGAACTCGTTACTCCGACGACTATGTTTACACTTTGACTTCCAGAAGATGACGATCTTCCTTTTTCTCATATACTTACTCGTATTGTACGATACGTTTCCATTACACATACTCGACACCCGTGTCTACTGAAAATAAATCATAAGTAAGCGCCTTTCTCAGTGGCTCTTGTTACTCTTTTCTGAGCTTTAAGCTCTCCTCTATGGCTCTTCTTAATAATAGTCCCTTGTATTATAGCGTATAGTTTGTTAACTTGAGCGCAGTTACTGTCCCAAAACATGAGTCATGAGAACTTTCGTTGAGGCTTAGAAATTAGTCGCTTTAGCAGACTTTGTCTAACAAAGCGAAGTCAATAGAATATTCTATTGCCCTATTAGAGCCAGCATTTTCTAAGCACATATTGATTCCGGCGTATTCTTGCTACCAGCTAGCGTCTAGATCGTTGTACTAGGATACTCTAGAGTGACAAAATTTTAACTAAGCTAGTATCTAGCACATAGCATATCCCGTAAATATTTCAGGTTAGATACTGGAATATAGCACAGTTTACATTGTAAAACACGCACAGTTTTAACAGGTTTTGCATAAGCTCTTCTAGAATACCGTATTGCCCGGTCAGACGCAGAATTTTCCAAGTACATATGGATTCCAGCATATTTTTGTGACGTATCTTGTTACCTAGCATCTAGATCGTTCTGTTAGGATACTCTAGAATGGAACAATTCTAACCTTAACATAAGCTATATACAGCTTATACAAAGATAATATACAAAGTATGTAGTATATATAGTACAAAGCTCTATAGTAGCTTACACAAGCTACTATACAAAGTTATGTAGCACATTAAACATACTAAGTATGAAAGCTTTCCTGCAGAAATATCTTTTTTACAGTAAAATAGATCACTAGATATTAGAAGCAGTTTACTTTCTCTAACTATGTTTTTAGGCTTTGGAGGACGTTTGAAAAATTCTGATCTGAAATCTGAAAAATTTAAATCTGAAAAAACCTGAATTGGAATCTGGGCTATAAAAAGCATTCTCTTGTTTAAGACAAACGTCATGTACTAAGAGGACTTAACTATAAAATAATTTGGTGTACGTATCCGAATTACTCGACCAATCGTGAAGAATGGAAGAAGGCGTCTGATATCAACTTTATTAGATTATGATTACTTTAAATCTAGTGCCAATTTATATCAACCAAGGACACAGAAAAATTATATCGTTTTTGACGTTATAAATTTTTGGTTAATTTAAATTTATTTAATATCCAGACAAATTGGATTTGAAAGTCGATGGATTATTTTCAAAATTAGACCAACATGATTATTTTTTTTATAAATTATAGTTAATTCTGGTAAATATTTCTGAATCAGAAATCAAATGGGTTTTTTGATATCCAGAAAAAAGCATTAAAATTTCTAATCTTGCTATCACTGGTTAACAGGAGGTTAGTCTTATGGACCTTAAAAGAAAACCGACATATGTGCTTGAAAACTAATATAATATTAAAAGTACTAATAAAAAACTAGTAAGTTTTACTAACTTCCAGATATTTTCGTATGTAATATAAATATTACATGGTCTTTCATGCGTGGTAGTATTTGAAATGTATGTATTTGAACATTTAACTTTCCCTTTGAACAGAACTAGTAGTTCGCAGGGCGCCCGCTTAAGACAAACATCATTCAGTACAAGTAAGCTAATGTTTTGATTCGAAGTTAGTCAGAAAGTACACAGTTCAATCGGCTTTTCATCAAATGGCACAAATTTGCAAATATTGGTATAGGAGTGACCCTTTCGACCCTTTTCACACACCGTAGCAGTTTATTTGTTGACTCGATGTGGATTTTTTTTATAAGTTTGGAGGATGGGGTAATATTTGGAGTGTTTTTCTTCGAGTTGGGATTTTATTGGTTTGTCAAATACAATTTTACGCCTTTTTTTATGGAAACTGGTTGTAATGGTGTCGTTTTATTACGTTTCCTTGCCAGATTGCTTCGAAAATTACGCAAGGCTTGGCTTATACAAAATTATTTGACTTGCACAAGGTATTTTGCCATAAAGAAGCATTAATTTGCCTTATTCTCCATGGGTGAAGTTTTAGGCCTGAAGTAAAAGTTGATTTTATGCTGAAAAATGCTAGCTACTTATGCATGCTGTTACATACATAAACAGTTATGCCTGAGACTAATTAGCTTTGGCGAAATGCTGATGTAGTTTCAATTTATGAAGTTAGAAACATTTAGAAATGCCATTTTATTTTTGAAAATAAAGTATATTAAGATTATTGAACTAGACCTGATTAGTGTCATAAGTTCTTAGAAAAATTAGTGATCTAACAACTGTGTTAAGCTAAAAATATTAAGTATGTTGCATTTTTCTTCCAGATTTTCAAACATCCTTTTGAATATTGGGAGAAAGTGTTGCTACAAATTACTTCTTCAAGTTTTGCTGAAAAATGTTTAGGTTAAGTGGGGTACGAACCTAAAATATTATTTCAATAAAGTGCAACAATTATCCTTTTAATTTACTTTAAAAAGGTATAGCCCAGTTTATAAAGCGAAAAATGGCTGTTTTGGTAGATAAAATTTAATATACCTACAACTTGGCTATCTTCGATTTTCATATAAGTTTGGAGAAAAGTGTGAAAAATGACCTCGAAAATTGGCTTTCAAGCAGCATAAAACAGAATACTTGCACTCACTATTCGGCTCGAAATGCGAAATTGCGCGTTTCGCACAATGTTAGAGGCCATTTTTCGCATTTTTCTCTAAACGTATATGAAAATCCAAGATAGCCAAGTTGTATGTTTCGATGTCCTCTTTTAAAAACTGTTTGAAAAATTAAAATCGGCCCATCTCAGTTAACACGTCGAATTTTGCAAAATTTCGATGTATATTGTCAATAACCTAATTGTGCAAAAACTATTCATCCGACAGCATACAACTTTTGCATGCTTAAAGTAGATATGACAGCTTAAAATTTCACCCAAAATTAGCGCCTCAGCTTTAAACTGGACAAACCTGTGAATTTTCGAAAAATGGTCCATTTTAATGGTTTTTCCAAGTTCACTCTGTGGAAAATGCTCGAATCAGCTTTTATAAACGCTCATTTTGAAGATCTTTTAATTCTTTACAAACCATCTGTACAGCGTATTGCATCTTCATCAATAATTTCACGCTATGGTGAAAAAGCGAAAAAACGACCCATTTCTTTTAAATTTTTATTGTTTAAAAAGACGCAAAAGCTCCGATATGTCTCGATTTTGTGTTTTTATCATCTTTGACCCATTTGAAACAAGGTTTTTTGGCCGTCTGCTGTTAAATTTTATCTACCAAAAAAACTCTATAAATTGGGCTAGAGGTATATATAAATTTTGGGAAGGGCGAATCAAAAATGTGAAAAGCGATATTAGAAATTCCAACGATAATCGAGAGGGAAGGAAAAAGTAGAAGTTACTTAAAAGTAGGCATAACTTCTTCACAGAGGATCGCGCCCGTTTGACCCCCGTCGTTTTTATTTGATTTCTCGTCCCTGCTAACCGCCGGTCACTCGGACTTGATGAGTTTAGGCCGAGCAACTCCTCGAGGGAAGCCGGAAATCGCATTAGGCCGTTTTGTTAATGAACAGAGCCGCATCCCGAATTCAACTCGTAAACTTGTTAGTCCGCTTGAAATTTTTCGCGCTCGTGACGATCCAAGGACGCGCAGGAGCTCATCAGCCAGTCAGATCCGTCCCCCGAAGGACCACGGCGTCCTTATGTAAACGGGGACGTCGCCGCTGCAATCAGAAGTGCAAATAATATTGTGATTGTTAATGCAATTTCTATGATGGGGCCGAGTGAGTGGCCATCGCTCGATAAACAAAACGTTTCGTTCGCTCGGAATAATTTCAAAAGGCTACATCGATTTGAGGACGTTCGATGTGACGTTCACGAGCCAAACTTTCAATACTAAATTGATCTGCTGTTAACTGATTCACGGTATTTTTGCACTAGAAAATAATTTTTTTCATGGCGCTCATATACTTAATTAACTTCATAAGGACTATAGAATTATAGAGTGTTTTACCAAAAATCCATGCTAAAAAGTGTAGTCTCGTTAAGGCCTTAACGAGAAACAATTTTTCAAATACGACACGTGTGGATCAATGTGACTTAAGGGGCTATGCTAGTTTATCGGTCAAAAAAATTGGTGTTTTCACGATTTTTTTTTTAGCAATCTATGTTAGATATTGTTTTAAATCTTTTTGCGTTTAATGAATACACTATTGAAGTATACAAAAAAAAATTTTTTTCATTGATTTTACTATATATATGTGTATAATGCAGCCATCTATACAGACATACAAAAAAAAACGGGTGCGCAGTGTCCCAATGTTTTTATAGGAACGGAATATCTAAAACACAAAAACAAAATTGATTTTTATTCAGTAGGCTGCTGGCTATCGTCCGAACTAGAATTTTAATTTTTTGAGCAAAAATAACAACATGGCGACTGTTTGAACAAACGGAATCGAAAAATACCCTTTTTTCTAGATTTTTCCTTGTAAAAACAGAAAAAATTTAAATTTTGACATGATTCTAGTTCCAACCATACCTATATATGTATCAAATATGTGCCCAAAATTTCAGACGGATCGACCTAATAGTTTTCGAGAAATCCCTTGGACAGTATCAAAAAACATGATTTTGAGAAAAACGCGTTTAAAGTTATTTTATAAATTATAATATAAATTTCACATTCAAAATCATAGACTAATATATCTGTATTTATATGTTATAACATCTGCTGCGTGTATATACTAAGTCTAAACAGAGGCATTTGAGCGTATTATACGCGTTATACGCACGTGTACACGCACACTCGGAGACGCGCACTTATAAGGAGGAAAAAGTATACTTAAAAGGCTCGGATCATTCTACAATTTTAACACGATATGTTCAAAAGTATTTACTTTCAAAAAATGAAAAGAAAAAAAATCGATTTTTTGAAGTGCATAAACTAGCATAGCCCCTTAATAAGGAATAATTTTGAAGTACAAAGTAAATCGGACTAGTACGCGTAGTACGTTATATCAGTATTGTATAGTCAGTTAACGTATGGCCCTAAACAAGCTACTTCTTGGGATATTTTAAAATATTCATCACAGTGTCCCAAATTTTGATTATTTCAGAGTTTGTTTTCAAAGGTTAAGCATTCCTCAATTTTAAAGGTAACCAATTACTTCAAATAGTTTTCATTAATATTTTGTCTCTCGTGTTTTAAATATTTTAAAAGAGCCTACACAAATTTCTGACAATTTTTTTAAAAGATAGAAATTATTTATATTATTTTATGTGCACCCATCATCAAACGTCATGTAATTCGAAGGTAATTAATGTCTAATATGTTGAGATTATTTATTTCCTTTACTTAAGTTCTTATTACTACATCAAAATACCCACTAGATCGAAATTATTTCAATTTCTTTAATTAATAATCTACCACCTACGTGCAATTTGCGAATTGTGTCCCTCAGGACGCGCCAAAGTCGAAATTTAAATAAAATTTTTCACGTGTCGAGCGTGAGTAATTTATAGGAAGTCCGCACTGAAGAAGTAATTACATGCCATGATTTATTTCTTTTTAATTAAGTGGATTTTACAGCATCTAAAGAACCCCTTTTTAATTTGTCACTTTAACGAACGCGCCAGCTGGCCAGCGGCAAATGAACATTTTTTTAAAGCCATGCAAAATGGGTGCGAGTAAATGTGTTTGTGTGTGAGAGAGAGTGAGAGAGACAGAGAATGTAAACGCGGCACTAGATATTACAACAAAAGAGAATTGTTGTTGATAAAGCGATGTGTACACATGTTCCCGTGGAATAGGAGAGGTGGCGTCCCACAATGAAACTACAGACATCTGTCATGCCGCAATAATATCACCGCAGAGTTTAAACAAATACCCCGAAACTGAGTGTGTACGTATATGTACAATTGTAGGCCATCAAAGGATACCTCAAATTAGTACAAATCTTGGCTGATACAAAGCGCGAGGGGTTCGGGGCCTGATGCCTTTGTTAATGGTAATTATTTGTTTTAGATCAGGAGATTTGTTTGCGTGACGTCAAGGGTGTGGAGACGTCGGTTTGTCCCGTGGAAAAAAATTGAAAAATAAGCTTTTCAACACGATTTTATTAGCTCGCCCCAGTATATATGCATGTCAATGTACGCTCTCAAGGGGTATGTAATGGAATTTTTCAATGTAATTTTCACCGACTGATTAATGTAAGAATTCACATATGTTTTAAGGCCCAGTGGCCATAACTTCATAACTTTGTCTTAAGGTCCTGACCAATAGCAACAGGATAAAATAAAGTCACTAGTATGCGCCTTCGCCATTTATTGTGCTTGCTGTAGTTTTCTGAAAACGTCTCACGATCACATTAAAACGCTGTTGGTCTTATAAAATCGTTTTTGGGAAAGGATAATGCACACTTTTAGCCTCATTTCTATATGTACGCAGTACATATTTCTATAGAATAGAATCCTATAGTATTTGTTTATATATGTAATATAACGAAATTTGTTAGCACGATAGAGGGCGCAATTTTTTGCATATCGTATTCAAACTTGGAGCAAAAGTCGATAGGGTAAATATCTTGGATAAGTTCGTTAACGAGCCAAATCCGCTGAATAGAAACAAAATGGCGGCCTGTCAAACCTAAAAAAAAATTCGTATCTTTTTTTTGAGTTTTTGGAAACGAAAATGTTACTTAAATTTTTTGTAGGTCTTCAAAGGCTGTACAATTTTGTACGCTTTCATTTTTTTTTCCTAAAACGTAAAGGAAAAAGTTATTTATGAAAAATCAGAAATTTCCTATATATGATTTAGCGAGATAGTAGAGGAGCTCAAAGGGCCAGGAGAGGTGGCGAGCCCTTAGGGCTCACCACATTTATAAACTATCTTCATATCTCGACTGTGATATTGAATAATACATGGGAAATAAAATAAGGCCGTCGGGAATTTTTAGTGTTAATTTAGGGATCCCTATATTAAAATAAGTTATAATTAACTATAAATAAATATTCCTATCCTAAATCCTATAAATAAGGATTAGAAAATCCTTAGAGTGACAAAAACTCACTTGTAATATTAGAATGACATTCAGAAATATCCTGCCAGATTTATTTCCCTGAATTATTAGTGCAATTAACGACACGGGTGATTATGTACATAATTATAGAAAGTTGCCCTACGATATTGCGTTCTTACTTCCCTTACGTATGCGTGCGCGTATTGAGTTTCTTACTGGGATTTTCCAAGCGAAGCGGAAAGTTGTATTAAGAGATTTTAAACCAAGAGTGTGATTTTCTCCCCTCTCTGTCTGCCTCTGGATTTCTTTCTGCCGCTCTGTCTCCGGGAAACGAATTTCCCCGTTGCTGTTAAATTGATGTCTCTATCGGTTTAGGATTATAATTATAAAAACAAAAATACAGGCGAATACGCAGTCTGCAGCAAGACCTTATATATCCTCCAGAGACAGTGACAGAACGAATGGAAAATTGAAAGAAATAATGCGAGCTTTTCTAATAGAAGACAATAAGGAAAATATAAAATAAGGGAACGCTCTTGTACCTACGTAGCGAGAGGGAAGAGGGAGACATTTCGTGCCGTTCTGTCGCGATTAGATGACTTGTCAACCTTGCAGGAAAATTTCATTTTAGGAACTTTGATAAAAGGAATGGGTGGAATTGAAGTGGATAGGGGAGGTGAAGCGGGACGAAAATTGGGGATTACACAGAATAATGTTAGTCTGACAAAGTTGAATCTTGTTTATTCTTCAATTGGGTTTGAACATGAAGGGCTCGGACGGAGGACGGTTGAAAGTTTATCGCGACAAAGCTAAGGAAACTGCTTCTTTGAGGGCAATTTTTACTCTCATCGACGTGAAATTACTTTCTTTTGATGCAATCGCGTTTGAAACGTTTGTATACGTATACAAACCTAACTCTACAAAAATTAGTTTCTCTACAACGGAGTACCTTGCATTTATACAAGGAGGACTATTTAAGGAGTAAAATAAAACCACGTTACTGGGCTATTTTTCAGGGCCGTCACTTTTCTTATGAATTGAAAATTAAAATTGCTTCAAAACTGCGTTGAATTCAATTTATGCAGGTCTGAGCAGTAAAAATAAAATTTTATCTCATTAGAATAGGTAGGGATTCGGATTTTCTGTGATAATTTTTGTTTTGCAATGTGGAGTTACTGTGTAAATTCACTCAATAAATCTTCTTATTAAACAAAATCAAGACTCTATTAAAAATTTGCCTCCTGATACAGTTATTTTGTTGTTTTTTCGTGATTACAGTTGAATTTCCTTTATCTCATTAGGATAGGCAGGGATTCGGATTTTCTGTGATAAAATTTTTTGTAATGTGGAGTCACTGTGTAAATTCACTGCAATAAATCTTCTTATTAAAAAAAATCAAGACTTTATTAAAAATTTGCCCCTTGATACAGTTATTTTGTTGTTTTTTTCGTGATTACAGTTGGATTTCCTTTATCTCATTTGGATAGGCAGGGATTTGGATTTTCTGTGATAAATTTTTTTGTAATGTGGAGTCACTGTGTAAATTCACTGCAATAAATTTTCTTATTAAAAAAAATCAAGACTCTATTAAAAATTTGCCCCTTGATACAGTTATTTTGTTGTTTTTTCGTGATTACAGTTGAATTTCCTTTAACTTATTAGGATAGACAGGGAGTCGGATTTTCTGTGATAATTTTTTTTGTAATGTGGAGTTACTGTGTAAATTCACTCAATAAATCTTCTTATTAAACAAAATCAAGACTCTATTAAAAATTTGCCTCCTGATACAGTTATTTTGTTGTTTTTTCGTGATTACAGTTGAATTTCCTTTATCTCATTTGGATAGGCAGGGATTTGGATTTTCTGTGATAAATTTATTTGTAATGTGGAGTCACTGTGTAAATTCACTGCAATAAATTTTCTTATTAAAAAAAATCAAGACTCTATTAAAAATTTGCCCCTTGATACAGTTATTTTGTTGTTTTTTCGTGATTACAGTTGAATTTCCTTTAACTTATTAGGATAGACAGGGAGTCGGATTTTCTGTGATAATTTTTTTTGTAATGTGGAGTTACTGTGTAAATTCACTCAATAAATCTTCTTATTAAACAAAATCAAGACTCTATTAAAAATTTGCCTCCTGATACAGTTATTTTGTTGTTTTTTCGTGATTACAGTTGAATTTCCTTTATCTCATTAGGATAGGCAGGGATTCGGATTTTCTGTGATAAAATTTTTTGTAATGTGGAGTCACTGTGTAAATTCACTGCAATAAATCTTCTTATTAAAAAAAATCAAGACTTTATTAAAAATTTGCCCCTTGATACAGTTATTTTGTTGTTTTTTTCGTGATTACAGTTGGATTTCCTTTATCTCATTTGGATAGGCAGGGATTTGGATTTTCTGTGATAAATTTTTTTGTAATGTGGAGTCACTGTGTAAATTCACTGCAATAAATTTTCTTATTAAAAAAAATCAAGACTCTATTAAAAATTTGCCCCTTGATACAGTTATTTTGTTGTTTTTTCGTGATTACAGTTGAATTTCCTTTAACTTATTAGGATAGACAGGGAGTCGGATTTTCTGTGATAATTTTTTTTGTAATGTGGAGTTACTGTGTAAATTCACTCAATAAATCTTCTTATTAAACAAAATCAAGACTCTATTAAAAATTTGCCTCCTGATACAGTTATTTTGTTGTTTTTTCGTGATTACAGTTGAATTTCCTTTATCTCATTTGGATAGGCAGGGATTTGGATTTTCTGTGATAAATTTTTTTGTAATGTGGAGTCACTGTGTAAATTCACTGCAATAAATTTTCTTATTAAAAAAAATCAAGACTCTATTAAAAATTTGCCCCTTGATACAGTTATTTTGTTGTTTTTTCGTGATTACAGTTGAATTTCCTTTAACTTATTAGGATAGACAGGGAGTCGGATTTTCTGTGATAATTTTTTTTGTAATGTGGAGTTACTGTGTAAATTCACTCAATAAATCTTCTTATTAAACAAAATCAAGACTCTATTAAAAATTTGCCTCCTGATACAGTTATTTTGTTGTTTTTTCGTGATTACAGTTGAATTTCCTTTATCTCATTAGGATAGGCAGGGATTCGGATTTTCTGTGATAAAATTTTTTGTAATGTGGAGTCACTGTGTAAATTCACTGCAATAAATCTTCTTATTAAAAAAAATCAAGACTTTATTAAAAATTTGCCCCTTGATACAGTTATTTTGTTGTTTTTTTCGTGATTACAGTTGGATTTCCTTTATCTCATTTGGATAGGCAGGGATTTGGATTTTCTGTGATAATTTTTTTTGTAATGTGGAGTTACTGTGTAAATTCACTCAATAAATCTTCTTATTAAACAAAATCAAGACTCTATTAAAAATTTGCCTCCTGATACAGTTATTTTGTTGTTTTTTCGTGATTACAGTTGAATTTCCTTTATCTCATTAGGATAGGTAGGGATTCGGATTTTCTGTGATAAAATTTTTTGTAATGTGGAGTCATCATGTAAATTCTCTGTAAGAAATCTTCTTTTTTAGAAAAAATCAAGACTATTAAAAATTTGACCCCTGGAGTATATATAGAGTATATAGTGTAAGCTGTAATAATAATTTATATTGTGGTAATTTTTATCAATTTGATTCATATTGCAGTTCGACTGACAACAGCACGAATAAAGGGTAGAAATCTTTTGGGTTTTTTAGTGAAAAATCATCGTTTACCTCAATATGAAATTATACCCTGACATAGGTAATAAGCAGAAACGCGTAAATTCATTTTATATAGTTTATTTTTCATATTTACAAAGTAATACTTAATGCTTAATAACATATGAATGATATGCTGCGACATTCTTGAAAAAAAAATGCTTATTAACCTAATTGGAATCAGGAGCTATTTGGCTGTATCAGGCTGACAAAATCAGACAGAAAATTCAGGAAATATGAACGGAAAATTCGATGGGCATTTTCAATGGTCAATCCGACGAGGGGCAAGCGACTTAACCAGTTTGCTACCGAAATATAGCCAAACAATGCGCAAGACCAATTTAAGTGTTACATTTCCATCCTTCTAGGAAATTGTATTGATTCTAATTAATATTTATTAGGCCACTTTTTGGGAAAACTTTCTCTACTTTATCCTTTCAAATAGCTTTTACTTGTTTGATTTTGGATCCTAGCTCGATTTTTATGAAAACAGTTTAACGAAACTGCCCGGAACGAATAAATACGCCCGGAGCGGCTTTCTCGCGCGCCGATCCGGCAAACTGCTCTCGTGTGTCACTTTCCGTTCGAGCGGCGCACGGGCGCTTTCCACATTTTCGCGACTAATATTCACCGTGACAGGTTATAAGATTGCGCGGCGTGTCTCCGGAGATCTTAATCATGGCCACGTCATCTGCAGTTCAATCACATTTTATATAATTTATGTAGGTAACTCGGGAAGAGTTACCGCCAGGGAGGCGTTCAAGTCCCTCCTCGGGATCCGTCCAAGTTTAATTCCCTAGGAAGTCCCGTTAACTTTCGGACGCCGCTAATGAAATCGACGTACTCGAATTTACGTTCTAGTTTGAGACTTTACTGCTCTTTATAACGGTTTTATCGTCGTGAGTTAACCTGAGTTTAAGGCTGAACTGCGGTTAACCACGAAAGATGCGTTTTGTCGCTGCTTATTCTAAGGTTAACTTAGGGTAAAGCGATGTCGCTGGGTGAAACAAAACGCTTAAAAGTTTAGAATCCTATTAAAAATTTTGTATCATGATGCGTTTAGTTGCTTTCGTTTTCTTCATAAATGCTGGTTAAGTTGGGTTATTGGGTTAAGTGGGTTATTTCGTTTGAGTTCGTGATATTCTGCTGCTTTTCAGGTATATTTCCTTATTTGTGATAACGTTGGTAGGTTTGCTCTTTAGCCTTACATTTAAATGGGGGTAGCAACACATGATTTCGTTGGCTGAAAGCTAGAATCAACGAGCTTCCTCCCACTCTTAAGAGCCGAAGAGGATGTTACCTTTAGGATTTAATATTACACTAATTCCGAGAAAAAAGAGCATATTTTAACAGCTTTAATCATTACTTAATGTTAGTAGCCTTCAGTAGTATCAGCCATTAGTATTAACAGCCTTTTAACGACAACCCTTATTGCTATTTTTACAAGGCAGCCGACTTAATGCTAAGCTGAAGGTTACAGTATAATACAGAGGTCTCTACTAACTGTGTTTCCCGAGCTCCCGGGAGCAAACGCTTTATCGGTGGTACCGGTAATTCATGGCACCCATAAAGCCATTACCGCCTGTCTTTTGGGGCATTTTCAGTCAGGAAATCCAGGGTTGAATTAATATGATTTTATTTGAACGTGTTTGAGATTTTAGAATTTTATTATTTCATATATGAAACATATACGAGCATATCAAAAATGTTTTTACCTGTTTCTAAATAGTTAGTAGACAAAATCATGTACAAGCAGTTAAGTAATTGTTCCCAGTAACTAGTAAGTGTAAGGATGATTCAGAGTTAACGTGTTGTCCTTCATCCTTTCAAAAAAAATGTACCCGATGCGTCGTTATGATCAGGTAAAAATAGGGCGAGTAACTGAGTGATTACCACAAAATCTTACGTCACTTTAGAAAAATCTATAAATTGCTACCTTAAGGTTAATAATATGTAGTCTGTGAGTGACTGTACTAGTGTGCTTCGTATGGGTAAAAGATTTTACAGAGTATTTGTTTTACTCCAGTTCTGTTTGTCAATTTTGACTTGAAACGATTTTCATTTCCTCATTTTTGTTAATAACCTGTGCGTAATGGAATCAGAAGGGGGGCAAGATTACGATACTAAATGGGGGGATTTATTTGGGGCTTTCAAAATTTATCACACCATTTTATGCGTCGTATGTGGGCAAAGTTTTGTAAAATTCAAAAAAATATAACGTTCAGTGGCATTATCAAAAACGGCATCAGGATTTTTATAGAGATTTTCCATTAGATAGTGCGTCACGATCCAGATAATCCTGGATACCAGAATGCCTGGAAAAGTGTGAAGGAAAAATGGCATAAATGGACCTAACCCAGTGCTTTTTTTTTAATTTAACGAAATAAATTTATTTTGAAACAACGTTACCTATAATTTTCATTAATCATTCATATATAAAAGACGTCAGGATTACTAGTTAATATAGTCATGATTTTAGTATTTACAAAATCTGTAAATTAGTACCTATTTACAATTATACAAGTATTAGGTAATTGCTTTTCATAGCTTCTCCTCGACAAGAGTCCAACTCGCTTTCTGAGTCCGACCCTTTGCGTGTTGTACGGAAAAGGCATGCATATTAATATTCCGACTATCAGCTCATTAGGGCCTGTTTATGGTGGGTTGCATCTGTCACTTCTCTATCTCTGTTAATCCTAGTGGACACCTCTATCTATTATGCCATAATACACACCCAATTACAATCAAAATTTTTATTCCGAAAATCGTTGAAGATATGCATCTTGCATATTTCCCGAGCTCTACAAATTTTATTTCTGCATCTTGCTGATGAATAAACTTCCCCCAAAAACTGAACCTTCCCATCTAATGTAAAGCACTTAAATGGGAGAATTTAAAAAAGAGCCACCCTCAGATAGAACTAATATTTTACTAGTCCGACGTAATATTGAATAACGTGTCGAATTCGCATCGTAATGACAGATCTGCCACTCATCGAGCTATTGTTGGCGTGTCCCGGGTATTCATCAACGTATTTGTGCTAGACGATTTGTTATGAGCCCTCGTATTAAGCAGAGCGGACACAAAAGTGTAATGTCAAATGAAACAGAAATAATTAGATAGTATGATCTCGGTCGTGATTAATGTTCGACGTTAGGTCCGAATCAGAGGGGGAAATATTACTTACCTAGACGCGTCGGGCGGATACATTTTGCGGGGCCCATGTAAAACACTATTTCATCTGCTCAAACAAAGTTTTAGTCCCTATGCTCGATTGAGTATATTCGTAACACTTTGACTCGCGAAATATCGAATGTACTATATATATAATCTGGGTTTATGCCGCAAGTTAGTTGTGAAGAGGGAAGATTCAATATGCCTTCTAATTAATTTGCATGGAAAATGCAGCATAATATGAAATTGAAACTGCTTAGGGAGCATCTTCCTAGAATTTAGAGGGAGTTATTCGAGCGTTAAACACTGATTTAGAGTTATTACCCGTTTCGGAATAACTTTAATTAAAAATATCTGACGATGAATTATTCATCGTTTCGAAAATCCTACAAATCCGTATTAAGTCGGGAACTCGGCGATGGAAATTTTTGGGTAAAGTTAAACGACTCGGTCGTAAGGAGGAGAGCCGTTCGCTTTTATCAATTCTAATCCGCTGCGGTAATTTTGGATCTCGGGATAAATCGCACAGGTTTCGTTTTTCCCTTAGCGTATTTCGGAATTTTACAATGTACAGAACGGTTAGAAATCAAAGCCTTAAATGTCTATCAGCAAGGAACGTAATAGCTTTCATTCAGATCGATTTAAAACTTGCATATCAGACGAGCTATTTTATCTATTTATTTTATTCCGTAGATAATGAGAAAAGAAGTAATATTGTGAATGGAAACCGACCCGTATCACCCGTATCATCTTTATCGTTGTTATTATTGCTGTAACAATAATAGAAATTTCCCGGGATACCATTGAATTAATTCAGGGAGACTTCCCTCGTCCGACGACCATAACCATAACCCTAAAATCTTTACAAGGGAAACAATTATTAAATATTCGTTACAAACGTACAAAGTACATCAAAGCAGATAAAGGCGGACATAAAAAACTTGGGACGTTTTTAAGGCTTCCATTTCCACTTCGGTCTTCGGTAGGGCGTTAAAATCGGAAAAGCATAAATTTTTATAGCGCATTTGCTAAGAAAATTGTATCGATTCCGTGTGGATAAAAGGTAATTTTCGTCACTAGAGAGCGTCCGAGGGTAGTCGGAAAGAGGGTCGGATCGGCTAGAAACGCCTCGGTCACAATGGTCACAATCTATTTTCGAGTTACTTAGCTTAACTATGCAAATGGCAGGGGTAGGGTCAAGCCTTTTGAGACGGTCCTCTGCGTGAATTGGGGCGTACTTTTGCATTTGCGGTTACAATTTGCGAGACCGCGCGGGACGGAACTTTACCGTAAAAATACGGGAAATATTCACGTGAAACTTTCTCATTTAAAATACATTCTCCTTTCTTAACTTTTAACTTCGTTTCGAGGAACACAATTCTTTTACTAACCTTTCTTTTCCTGAATATCGGAGGGGGTCACTTCGAATGTGAAAGTGACGTTAGTGCCCTGTTAGTGCCTTGTTAGTCCTGGATTTTTGGATTTCAATAGGCAAGATTTTGAATAGCAGTTTTGGTCCAGAATTTTCTGGACAAAAAGTCAAACATAAACATCCCAGAATTGTCAAAAAATGAAAATGTAAATTGTCGAAATTTGTCCTATAATCCCGTGTAGTCCAGGATTCACGGAAAACGGTATAGGGATTACTAATGAGAAACAAAATCCACAGCAGAATAGCGTACCTACAAATAAAAATGTAGGTTAGGGCGGGAACCTGTAAAGGAAAAACATGTATGTATCCTACAACATGATAACGATATGTTCCTTCTTAATAGAAATTTTTTCCTTGAATCTTTCTATCCGCAGTTTCAATGACTCGCACGCTTCAATTTTGAAATATGCAACTATTTCTTTTTTAAGTATAATTATGTCTCTTAAGCCAGGCCATCTGATTGATAAGTCCTCATTCTTTATAGCACTATATTTTATTGCTAATTTATTGCGCTAAAAACGTATTTTATTGCTAATTCATTGCTGACTATATAGGCAAATTGCGATTTCCCAAAATCACCCCTTCAACCCCCAGTAGATTTCTCAACCCCCGAGGTATCTCGTAAGACGTTTTGTTTGCAAATCAAACGACGATGATTTTGCATTTTCATTCATTTATTTGACGTTTCCCAAAAAAAAATTTAGTATGAATAATATTTCGTTTGAAAGTTACGAATATTTTAATAATATACTAATCCTCTAGAAAATTCTACGTGAAAAATAAAATTATCAGCATCATGTCGATTCAAACGTTCCACTTTTTTGCTACGTAATCCTTCGAGAACGTTCTAACTGCTGTTTACAAAAAGTACGTGAAGTATATGATGACTGACAATTTTTTGCGGTACGGTAATTTTTTGCGTTCCGGTATTTCGCCTTGAAGCGTTTTAAAATAGTTGCGATAACGAGACTTTCGACAAAAAATATGTTTTGCTTCACGCGACTCATCTAGAAGATCTAGAAAATAAAATATTTATTGAAACGTTAAATAAATTTCGTATGACGGAATTTTGCGGTGGTTTCTGCTAATTTTAGTTCTAATGACCGTCTATTAAGCCAGATCATCTATTTCTTCCCTTCTTTCCCTTATTTCGGTCTGTATTGCATTAAATATCTTTTCATAATTATATAAAGTAAGATTACATTGATGTTATACCACTGACAAACTGCGCCACGTTAATTTTCAGTAATTGAAATAAATTTCAACCTAAAATAATTGATTTTCAATAATTTCAAAAATTGAAAAACTAAACCAAGTTCGGTTAGTTTGCAAAATTCTTACCATTCTTACCCTTGGAATTTCTGGTTAAGTAATACAATATTTAGAAGCCAGTAAAACTGATCGTAGGTGATATAAATCTAATGCTAACAATTTAATACAGAGGGTTGGAAAAAATGTCTTTGTCAGCTCCCAAAACCGTAATTACTCCAGTGGCCGCGTGGAATTTGGGACCAATCCGCAGATTGGCGAATTCGTTTCCATTATTGAAACGTTATAACGACTAGCAATTGAAATTAAATCATTTATGCCGCATTATGACAAATTCGAATCAATTTATCTGCTGGAAACGTGAATTTCAAGAGGTATTTTATCACGAATGGTGTACATTTATTTGGAGTTTTCGCTAGTTAAGCGCCGGCAAATGAAACGTTTATTAGGTAGGCGTGAATTAAATCGTAATTTTATTTAGCGGATAAACGTAGTACTCATGGAAAATTCTGGAAATGCGGTTTATTTCATTATCCTGAATCGGCTACTGACGGTGATTTTTTTATTTTATATTCGTATACCTCCGTCAAGGGGATTTCTACTTATGGAAATAGTTTCGAAAAATTACATTAGTCTTTACCAACAATATAAGGTATGCAAATAAGTTTCCGCGGTTTTCAAGAGATGGCTCCACTGACAAGATTACTATGAAATCATCAGATGTAAGATGCCATATAGAAAGTTTAAACACCTGGCGACAACATAACCTTAAAATACTGTTATCTTTGTACTGGTAGTATAGATTTTTTTGGTCGAAAATGTCGAGTTTCGTGCCAAATAAGCGTCATTTCCGGGAAATTTCCACTCTCTGGAAAAGCAACACTTTACTTCTTACTAAGAAGCCAAAAATTGGGTCGATTCATGGGTAGTCTCAAAAGATGAAGGGTTTTTTTCGACATGGCATCCGAATGCTGCCAGAAAGATGGCAAAAAGTAGTAGCTAATCGACAATATTTTGAATAAAATTTAACGTACATCTTTTTTATAATCAATTGATAACTTTTTTTTATAAAAAACGGCGAAATCTTATTTGTATCACCAATAATTCCATTGCCACATATAATTTAAATTCGATTTAAACGATTAGAATACTATTTTAAATCTGCAATAAAATGAGTGGACCATCGGGATGAAAAAGAGGTGGAAACTTCGAACATCCGTTTGACTTGCATGACGGAGAGTTTCATCAAAAGTTCCGGAAACAAAATGGAAAAACGTCCAATACTAGTAATGAATTTACTTTGCAGAATACATGAAAGTAAATTTTATGGCAACGTAAACATGTCAGTTATTTACTTTTATTAGCATAAAATATGAAGTTCGGGCCACATAAGCGACAGCTTGCCAATTCCTCGTGAGTATTAACCATTGATTTAATGGAAAAACTTTAACGTTATTAAAAGTTACCGATGCTGTATCTATCGAGGTTTGCTACTCTATAAAACAGACAACTTATTCGCCGTAAGATGCCGGCTTATTGCTACAGAAGGCATATTCCGCATCGAAGTTTTCGCTATAATCTAATAAGTTGCCGACTTTTAGACCCTCGAGTTTATCTTCGATCTTCTGATTACATTAAAACTGAACTTTTCGTCATTCTTGAATTATTATTCGGCTTTATCTTGTTCAAGCTTATTTACATTACCTACGATGTCATTTACTGTTTTCCGTCTTGATCTCTCTAGCGGAACCGTTTATATGCCAAAACTTGGCAATTACGTTAAGTAAAAACCTTGGAAGTCGTAGCGTCAGACGTTTACATTTAGTAATTTTCCATAACTAACCAAATAATAAACTCTTTTAATAATTGTAGAGTTAAACTGGCGGAGGATTTTATAAATTTCCCGGCAAAAGCAAAATTTTCCTAATCTCATAGAATTACCACGAAATTATTAGTGTTTTGCAAAATGCTTGGAAGTTATACGGAACGATCTGAACCGGGAAATTTCTTTTACATGTGATATTCTTAGACCTAATTTTAGATAAGAATAAGATAAGACCTTCGAGAACGTTATTATGATATTAACAGATCAAGGTTTTCTGTCATAGTACATTGAAAATATACGCGATGTACGTAAAAAGTAGAATCAAATATAATTAACCGTGAAACTATTAGTTCTCAATATAATTCTGATCCATTACACAATTGCTATTATCGAAAATTAAATTACAAGTTTTTTTAAGGAATTTTGAGTAACGGTTGAATTTTAAACAAAATTTTAGTTTGATCAATTATTGTAGTGCTAGTTTAACACATGCAAATAACTAAATCGCGTTTTCAAAACTAGTTCATTAGTATATTAAGGCGAAACTTAATTTAGGAGGGATTCTGAGAAATTTCCAATGGCAGTATCCGTCAAGTAAGTAATAAATTTCTGTTTTAACGTCACCAGACGTCATAACGTACATATTTCAAATTATTTCCGAGACATTAAAACGAAAGTAAAACCCCGAATAAATTTTCATTACTCCATAGTTCGCCTGTATCTACGGCTATCCTTCAGCGCTTATCATGGGTATTTAGTATGCGTCACGACCGAATCAACAAGAGATATTTTAAAAGAGACGTTCGATGTGAATACTCAATTTATAAGATGCAAACTCTCCTATTCATGATAAACACTACAATACGTATCTCAGATAACTATCGAACAGGAAAAGAATAATGATTCCGTGGAAAAATAATCACGTGCCCAGATTATATCGATGAATGAATGCTAATGCCTTTATGTGAGGTGGTGGATACGTTTGTCCATAAAAGGTGGGTGTTTTACAGCGACTATCGACGATACTGTCATGGTATTCATCGTATCTAACGAATTACTACCTTAGTGTTCATTATTTGTAAACGACACACAAATACAATTAGAGCAATGAAGAATAATCTGCTTGTTTTGCACTTTGGCTTAAAAAATAAGTGACACCAAATGAACTTCAGTGGTGGTGGAAAATTGGCCATGTTGGATTTTGGGATAACAGTATTAACGATAATGAAAAAACAAAAGGAAGTGCTGTCAAATGTGAAGAAAAGAACATTGCAATACTTGGGCCACGTTATGAGGGATATTACTTGCTTCAACTCATCGTAGATGAGGGAAGATTTTGGGAAAGAGGGCAGTAGGAACAAAACGAAATTCGTGGTTAAAATACTTAGGATATTGGTACAACAGCTCTAATGACCAATTATTTAGATCGACGGTTTCCAAAATTAAGATTGCTTTGATGATTACCAATCTTTGGAATAAAGATGGCACTTGAAGAAAAAGGCATTACAGTTGTCGATAAAAATGTGGTTATGTGTTGTGTGCTATTAACACTGACATCACAATTTGTCATTTGTCATTGTAGTGAAACGTACCCAAAGTTGTCAAATCATGTAAGAATGTCATATTCGTGCCAATTTTATTTGAAGTCCAAATTTTTCATTTCGTTCAAAACCTCAGTCAGATCGTTCAAGATGTCCTCCAGCAAAAAACAGTGCTCCTGTAAAATGCCAGGGGAAACGGATCCTGAGACGCTCAAGGAGTTGGCCAATAGGATCAGGATTCACAGCGTGGAATCCACAGCTGCGGCGAATTCCGGCCATCCCACGACCTCCTCTTCCGTGGCCGAAATCCTCTCGGTGCTGTTTTTTAGCGCTATGCGTTACAAAGTCGACGATCCGAAGGACCCTTCCAGCGATCGTTTCGTGCTGTCCAAAGGACACGCGGCGCCTGCGTTTTACGGTGCATGGGTGGAAAACGGCTTCCTTCCCGCCTCAGATCTTAAGAACCTACGAAAGTTCAATAGCGATTTGGAGGGTCATCCTACCCCAAGACTCCCCTTCGTCGACGTCGCCACGGGGTCCTTAGGCCAAGGTTTGAGCCTCGCCAACGGTATGGCCTACGTAGGGAAATACGTCGAGAAGGTAGATTACAGGGTTTACTGTGTGACGGGCGACGGCGAGATCGCTGAAGGTGCTATATGGGAGTCCATCACCTTTGCCTCTTTCTACAAATTGGACAACCTGGTGTTGATCATCGACGCGAATCGGCTTGGCCAAAGCGGACCGACCATGATCGGTCACGATTTAGATATCTATAAAAATCGTCTCGATGCCTTCGGTTTTCACAGTGTAATCGTCGATGGTCACGACGTGGAAGCCCTCCTTAAAGCTTTCGAAGAGGCAAATACGGTGAAGGGAGAACCTACTGCTGTGATCGCCAAAACTTTAAAGGGTAAAAATTTCCCGGGTATCGAAGACCAGGAGAACTGGCACGGGAAGCCACTCGGACCACGAACCGAGGAAGTACTGAGTTACCTCAAATCCCTCTCGAAAAATACAGGTAAATTGAGTTTTAGAATACCAGCGCCGACCAGTCGAGTACCCAACGTGGATATAACCAAAATCTCCTTGTCTTCCCCTCCGAATTACGAGGTAGGAGACAAGCTCGGGTCCAGGGCTGCGTACGGTACAGCGCTGGTGAAATTGATCCAGTGTAACCCACGAGTCCTCGCGCTGGACGGCGACATGAACAACTCCACCTTCTCCCAAGAAGTAAGACAGAAGCACCCGAACAATTACATCGAGTGTTACATAAGCGAACAGAACATGATCGGAGTCGCGATCGGCGCTTGTTGCAGGGACCGCACGGTGGCGTTCGCGTCGACGTTCGCCGCCTTTCTCGCCAGGGCCTTCGACCAAATCCGCATGGGCGCCATATCGTTCTCCAACGTCAACATCTGCGGTTCCCATTGCGGCGTCTCGATAGGACACGACGGAAGCAGCCAGATGGGGCTCGAAGACATCGCCATGTTCAGGTGTATACCGGGCAGCACGATCTTCTACCCGGCCGACGTGGTGGCGACGGAAAGGGCCGTCGAATTGGCAGCTAACACCAAGGGCATCAGCTACATTCGTACTACCAGAGCGGCCACTCCGGTCCTCTATCCGAACTCGCAGGAGTTCCACGTGGGGAAGTCCATAGTGGTGACTCGCTCCGATAATGATCAAGCGCTGATCATAGCAGGGGGAGTCACCTTGGCCGAGGCCATGACGGCGTCCGCTTCGTTGGTTAAGATCGGGATCGGCGTTAGAGTTCTGGACCTCTTTACCATCAAGCCCATAGATAAGGAGGGGATCATTAAGAACGCCAACGAAGCCGGAGGAAGAATTGTGGTGGTCGAGGATCATTACCCCGAAGGTGGTATAGGGGAAGCTGTGCTATCTGTTATTGCAGAGGAAAAGAACATCTATCTCAAGCACGCTGCGATACCGAGGGTGCCCAGGAGTGGTTCCCCTGAGGAGTTGTTCGACCATTACGGAATCGACGCTAAGCATATTGTCGAATATGTCAAGGAGATCGTTAATAAATGAAAGGTGTAACGAAGGTTAAGGCTTTAGAATTGGTATATTTAAATGGGATCAAAGCGTTTACTGGCAGTAAATTTGATGGAGTAAAAGCTTCTTAGCACGCCCTTACGACATGGTTCCTTGTTAGATACAGCAGCTCGAAACATTTCTATGTAACACCTTCCAGCGTCTTTCAACCTAACAGATTTGACCCCTCTCGGCATATTTTGTTCCATGAATTCTTCCGTCCGTGAGTCTCAGTGGTTTCTACATTTTCTCCCTTTCTCATTTTCTCATTTTCTCCCATGATATGGCCTATGTATGCATCTATTTAATGATGGTTATCAAGTCTTTGGACTTGTGCAGCCTTCTAAGGACTGCCTCATATATAGTTGGTTCCATAGTGCTATAAATACGTTTCAAGGCTTCAAGTGTCTTTTGAATTTACATACGAAACGCTTTTGCTAAAACATACGTTGGGGTTTTTGGGGCTTTTACGCCATTCCTTTCAAAATGCGCAGTGTTGTAGTAACAGCTTATAATTGAACATGATTGGATTAAAATGTTATGATATCTTAGGATATTAATTACAATTATGTCTTATTGAGTAATGCTTATTTGATACCATTTTCTAATGTAGCTGAACATAACATTTGACTTAGAGTAATTAACCTGGAAAGAACAGCAGAGATTGTCAGTGCCACGTTTGTACCTATCCGAGGCTCTCTAATTTCAGAATATAATAGTTCATGTGATAAACCCATTAATGCTACTACTAAAATAGTAAACCAAATGCATTTAAATACATTTGCATTAAACCTAAAAGATTTAAATGTTATTTCTGCCTTTATAACAATAATTTTTCTCAAGGTAATTTTAGCGTAGCTCCTCCATTCAGTACAAATTCCCCACATGTAGGTTATCCGTCACAGTTGTGAATAACCTACGATTTCTCCATAGACGTAGGCGTTACAAGTTGTACACGGATTTTAAATAAAATTACTGATAAAAGTTGTCATAACAAATAAGCCGTAACACCGGCCGAGACAGCCGATGGGGTCACATAAATATTTTTAATGATGTGCTGTCAACGACATTAAAGCCGTTCGACTTTATAAGGGTTCGACAAGAGGAGACTGATTGTAAAATATACTACGTAGTACGACGTCGTTGTAAATGTTAATGTTCAACGGCGAAATGAGATAAGGATGAATTGTTTATTCGACGACAATCCAGAGGTGAAACTGATAAGAATCTTTCAATTAACTGTAACAAGTTGTTCTAAAAGTTGTTGGTATTTGTTTGAGTAATTTGAAAAATGGGAGGAAGATGCTTGCATTTTTAATGCAGTTACAAAAAATGTCGAGATTGTATAAAGAGTGCCCATTTCACCTACAAAATATACGTTGTAAACGGACCCTATTTTTGCCAGGTTTTGCACGTAACGTGTTTTTTGCATGTATTTTATAGCAACTCGAAGTGACAAGTTAAAATTTGCTGTCAGGCTTTCGTATAATAATTTTTATTTATTTTGTATCAAGATTTTCTTAACCATGAATTGATATGTTTGTAAGCACTTACGTGAAAAAAGCGGAACCTTCCATCAGAAATGACATATTCACTTGCACTAAACCACTCTCACTGACGTTTTTAGTTAATGTTTGAGATAATGTTGATACCATAGCAATTGCTAATGAATAGTAATTTAATACTCTCTGTGAGGTTTTTTATGGTATTTCAGCGCTGTATACTATGAATCCAGTAGTATACAAAACTCCTTGAAAAAAATGGAAAAATTAAAAATTAAGCAGCTCGAATTTATTAAGACATCATCAGCTATGTTTAGATACGAAAATTTGTAATACCAGTAGTATATGTTAAGTGTGCCTTGTATATGTTTAATGCTATTATAGCGCCTATAGAATTTATGTTTTGTGTACTTTTTAGTCCTCATTCATTTACATTTTTCTAAAACTGCGTTCTTTTGTCTTTTCCATACATCAACTTCGTTTTTTACATCAGTTCAAATATGTCTTTAAATTTCACCATGTTTTGCCTACTTCTCCTTCAGTTAAGTTTCTTTTTATAAAGAGATTAGGGAGAGAACCAATTTTGGGATTCTGTGAGAACAATTTGTTATTTTATCGCTTTGGCTGGGGACTCTAATTACCAGATTAAACCACCCTCCTTCGAAACATTATTCCCAGATCGAACTAATGCTTTTTTTTAAACAACCGAATCATACTGGTGATTTTTGCCGAGGGCCACCGAATATAATAATATTCCAACAGGAATAGGGGGACGAATTTATTTATTGGGGAAGGGTGTTCAATGACGCATGAACAACGGGCATCATCATCAATTTATGATTTTGGATTTCCGTAATTTCACCTTATTTCTATCGTAATAGCTTCATTATTTCTGTTAAATCAGTGAGGTTTCCTCCTGGGTCGCCTGCCTAGTAATTTTTCCAAACGAAGGATCAGTAAATGGTATTTGCTGGATATTTCGTCGATTCTAACGTCCATTTATAAATGCGAATTACTATTATTACCTTAATTAGAGGTACCCAGCTGAAGTAATATTTAGCTGAGTGGCATGATTACCTCGATAATTAGAAATCATGCTTTGTTCATATAGCTTACGTGATTCGTTGTCTCGTAGATAAATATTGGAGCTGGAAATGCCATATCAAAGTTTAATGAAACCCATTTTAATAAGGAACACATAAAGAATTCGCAAACTATATGGGATATCTACAATTTTAGTTATTTTTCTTCCCTTGAATGTTAATAATTTCCCTATTGGAATTGTGAATTCTTTTGTGTAACAGCAAATGGCCATAGCACAATAGGGAAGAATATATCAAGCCGTACCCCAAGCAGATTAACGAGATCTTTCTCTTGTGCTGTCAAAGTTATAAACCTCTTCCAGCAGTGCATTTCATTTCTATCATTTCCAAGTGTGTGAATATTCATTACGATCGAAATTCCATATTTTTAATACGTGCCTTCTACTTGAAGTTTTTCTTGATCGTTTTGTAAATAAAATTACATGTCCATTTCGGTATCCTCATAATCCTGGAAATACAATCGTCTGTTGGTTTCATGGATATCAAAACCGCAAACCGTAAACTTATGATTACCGTAAGAAACCGATAAAAGAATGGCATTATTGTTCCTTGACGATATGGGGTAATGAAAACTCCAATAAATCCTTTACCACAGTTGCATTAAAACTTTATTACCGGAGCAACGTGAAAATAATAATCGATATCGACAGTGAGTTATAAAAATATTACTTTAAACTGAAATGAAACTAGCAGTTATTTTATTTGACCTCTTAAATAAAATTTACGAACCGTGTTTTAAAGGATAGTGCGGGAAATGGGAAAAATATGTTTTATGCTATAAAGGGTGTAATAGACTGTAAGATTTGCTATTAATCATGCTATAAAAATTTATTTCCTGTGTGTTTAAACTTTAAAGCATCGCTATACCCATCAGTTAACACCTCAAACGATGGACAATTTAAATAATGTTAGTTATTGTTATAATATATTGAAGTCACTTTTACTACACCTGCCATACTTGTTTCCGCTGGAATAAACTCATTATTTAATTTCTCGAAAATTTTCAGACACTTCAGGCCTTAGCTGGAATTTCAAATAGAAAATTGGAGCTACCATTTCCCTTTGATACTCAAAATAAATTAACAGAACTGCCATCGCAATTATTAAATTGAATTTCGATGCTACATATTCGAAAACAAAATGGACCAGCCCTGGCGTTTTTTTGACAACGCAATCTGGAAGTTATTGCAGTTGAACTTATGTTAATTTAAGTGTCAAGGTTAATTATCATGAATGCTTTTGATAGCCTCCCTTAATCGTTAAATTTTACAAAATTCACAAATTATGAATTCGACCCAGTTGAAGTGATGCCTAGTTTAAGATTTAATTTACCTGCTTAAAACTTTATTTATCGTTGCCAATTCCTCATTCAGATGCTAATTAATTATTATCGTCAAAAAAGTTTGCCCACCTATTTTAGAGGATGGTGCAAATAGGGGTGAAATTTATTAATTTATTTACTAACTGTCTAGTCTTTTGTTATAATTTATCATACTAAGTTTTATTAAAAGAAAACTAAACAAATCACAGGTATATGACACTAAAGTGATTCATTAAGCGGTCTACTAAAATAACGTGCAAGAAAAATAAAAGGTTATAGAGCAGAGTTACATTTAGGCGGAGAATGGGGTTGTAGTAAGCAACGCAGACTACCAAACTACTTACGATCCTCAAGCAACATAAATCAGGGTTTTTTTTCGAGCGGAGGTACGGAGAACTTTTACTACGATACGCTCGGAAAAATTACAGTGGGCAATAGTGACGATCCAGGAGGATTAACGGGATTAACTTATCAGCAAGACAGAAGAGAAAGAGTAGCATTCATGATTTTATGCTCGAAGGGCTTAAATTAGTGGAGCGGTTTTAAATTTTCTATTTTGTTATCTTAGAGATACTAATTATATAAATTATTTTACTGACCTTTAATTTATTGTAAAAACCAGTATTTTCGCCAGAAATATGCCCGATAAGAGTCCCTGGAGAAGTTTGCAAAATATTCCTTTAGAGTTCCTATTGTGTTGCTTGATATTTCCAGCCTAAGTCAAATGTGTGGAGCATAGTTCGCTTTGTTGTAATTCTCGAAATTAAAAATTGGATTGTAAAATAGACTGAAGGTAAATGAGGGAAGTGAGAATTTGAAGTGCAGCTCCGGGTTGTACTCGTTACTAATTTGGCGAGGCGGCAAGCATGAAATGCAAAAATTGCATCTATTAATTACTGGAATTTTTTCTAAAGGGGCCTCTCAATTAAATCGAGAAAGTGCGTGCACGGGGTCGAACAACGTGTAATTTCCGAATGATTCAGAGAAATTCGTTGCAACGACCTCATTAGCGGACGCGATTTTTCCCTCGCAGCCCTTGATTTCGCCCAATTTGTCAGAGCATCACCCCATGCGACATGGCGGGGCGGCACATCGCAGGCGACGGGCGGGGGGACGTACTTTACTGCATTGTGCAACCCCAATTTCACACCCTGGCGCGTCCGCTCGACCGCCGTGCAACTCATATCGATGGCTAAAATTCATTATGGTGCCGTCCCTTTGCGCGCTGGACCATTCGCCCGCCCAAAAAATATACGTTTTCCGACCAACACTCGCTATTAAAGTGTGCCATTTCGGGCCGCATCTTTTTCCGATTGGCCGCGTTACGTTTTCATTTCCAAATTTTTTCTTTCGTTTTGCGACGGCCGACGGCTCCCGCGAGCGGACTAATTGATTGTTACGACGTCACGGAATTGATTAGGGGCACACGAGTGAGAAAAATAGCGCGCCGTTTATTCCAGATTCTGGCTGCACAATTTTCTTAATTGCAACGCATCGAAAACGATACTTTTACACATTTGTGCCATTAACTCGAGGGTATATCGCGTTTTCGATGTTGTGGGTTTTAAATAAATTTTAGTAGGAAAAAGCTGAAAAAACACGCTTTAAAAGTAAAGCGATCTGAATACTGAAAGTATGTTGCACTTGCTGAAGTGCAGGCAGAAATGAAAACATCGAGATATTCTTAATCTACGTCCTCTCAAATATTTGTTTCGATATTAGAATTTGGTGTTATTTGCATTCATTTTGAGTAAGATTTTGAAAATATTTTGAACGAGAGTAAGGGCCACAGGAATTATTCTCCTTGATTTTTTCCAAAGCCTTCGACACTATAGACCTCAAAGTTCTTCTTTCTAAACTTAAATTCTATGGATTTGACAATACATCTTTGGAATTCTTTCATCACTATCTTTCCAATCGCTTTCAAAAGTAATTCTGCAAGAGAACTCATCTCACTTCGCCCATGTAACTTCGAGGGTGCCTCAAGGCTCCCTTCTCGGCCCACTTTTACTCTCAATATATGTTCTAAATCATTCTAACATGTTAAAATGCATTCGTTTGCGGACGATACTCAACTTTTTCACTCATTCAGTTCAAAGGGCTGCAGAAAAGGTAAACTAAGAACTGGAAAGCGTGTGCCAGTACTCAAAGAGTCATAATCTAAAACTATATAATAGCAAAAGTAAGTATATTCTGTTCTGCTTCAGACATGCGGAGCAGAAAGTTCGTAACGATTTTAATAGATTCATCGATAACGAAAATTTAAAAACCGTTCACGCTTGCAGAAACTTGAGCAAAATTTTCGACTGCAAACTTAGATTTATAGAACGCGTCGCTTATTTAAAAAAAAATCATATCTGTCTTTACGTCACTTATACAGAAATAAACAGGTTATAAATTATATTGTTTTCACTACTTCCATTTATAATTTGGTAGTAGTTTGTCCATGTTTAGATAAATTTAAGAATGGATTGCAAAGGGCGCAAAATAGTTGATGCAGATTCGTGCATGGTTCTAAGAAAATATGACACAGTGTCAAGCAAAGTAGAAGAACTTGGTAAACGACTTGTCTACGTTTATTTTAGATTATTCAATGTTACTATTACAGAATAGTCTGCATGCATAAAACTCCCATGAAAATCTGCGTTAGGAAATGTAAGAAATCTAAATTTTCTACAAACAGCGCTTGGTCTATAAGACTTCTGCATATTTTGGATAATATCACTCATCAAAATTACTGACAGTTGTTTTGTAACACCCTGTGTACTTTATAATAATATGTAATATAGACGGTATTAATTCAACCAATTTTAGTTATAACCTACGTTTTTTTCTAATATTAATTAATTATTTACCTATGGTCACAACTGCCTAAATTTTTTTAAGACCGAAAATAATACGATTTATTTTCGTCTGAATTCACTGGCTATTTTAACCGGCGCCTCTGCTAGCAAATTTCGTAATTTTTTGCCTGTTTATCGGTCGTGAGTTACTAGGTAACAAACAATTTTTTGTAGCCTACCGTCCGACCAGCTTTGAGCGCTGTCCGAATATTTTCCTTGTTAGGAATTTTATTCGTGCATGAACACGCGTTGAAGACGATTCAGTTTTAATTATCGGAGGTGTTTTATTGGTATTTTCTTTAAATTTTTCGTAAAAGGAGGACCGAGAGGATCTTCTTCAGCAATTCTTTTAGAATCGCGTTTAATAGTAGTTAAAATGTTTGTTGATTCGGTGATCTTTTCGCTTTTAAAACGTGATTTTGTCGGCAAAAGGATAGATATAAACCGATTGTGTAGGTGACTGTACATATGTTTGAATGACAGTTTTAGAATTATCAAGGTTATGTATTAATTATGTTTTTATTACTTTTTCAGGTAGTGATAGTGATACATCCTGGTGGCAGTAGGCGCACTGGACGCCGAGTCTTATGTCATTGTCCAAATGGTATGTACCTTTTAAATTATTTTGAAAAAAACCGTTTTATTATTCTCATATGAGGTGATTCTTAGACTTGGAGATATTGGCTCTTTTGGACGTTTTAAGGTCCACTGAATACTAAAAATTGGTTTTTGGAAAAATCTGTATGTATATATGTGATCGACTCTTTTCAGGAGCAGTAAATGGTGAAAACTTTGCATTTGGGCTTGTTCCCCTGAAAACTTTGTTAAAATCGATTAAGGGCAAAGGGCGCTTTGTCGTTTTCGTATTATTCCCAGAAAAATATATTTAATCTACTGTTTAATCCATACTTACTACCAAAATCGTTTTTTATCTGATCTTCCCTGAAAGCCCATGTGAATTTTCACTTTGTGTCAATTTTGTTTCCTAAACGACTTTATATATTCTTACTTAACTTTATATTTGGCCTACTATATTAATGGGCTATAATTTTTGTTTAAAAGATTTTTTAAACGCACCCTAAAGGAAACTTTACTTTCGATAGTTTTCATTACTTCTTACATTTAAAAAAAGGCCTTTCGTTGTGTAATGCAGGCTTCATAATTTGACTTACTATTTTAACATCTCCAACTTATATTTGAAACGTTTCTTTCTAAAGGGCATTTTACTCTTGAACATTTTCAGTTTTTCTCAATTTTTAACTAAACGGCTTTACATGTTCCCTTTGAATTTTTTCTTTGAAGTAACACCGTAAACATCTACAATTGTTATTTGAAACATTTTTCTCTAAATATGCCCCAAAGGGCAATTTACTCTTGAATATTTCGTTTTTCACAATTTTATTAAAAATAGCTTTGGTGATACTTCATTTGACTTATCTGTTTACCTAATTTAAAACCAAATGGCGGCCTATCGAAATAAAGGAAAATTAGTATTTCTTTTTTGTTTTCGATCTAATGCGGTATAAAAATTTTTTGACAGAAAGACATGAGTCAAAACATAATTTCGTTGATAGAAAAGTCGCCAATATTCCCTGTAGCTAGTCTCTATATTAAATGGTAAAGCCAATCACTAAAAACTGACCCAAATTAAGCTTCGTGTAGCATTATGTACCTCAATTTTCATTTAGTATATGAGGCTTAAGTACGTAATAAATATGAAAAATGCAATTCCCTTATTACCACGTTTTCCCCGCTTTCCCCGCTATAATAAATTCATTTTTATCATGCCAGATTCACGTTATTCATTCCATCTTTGTTTGCCCAAGTGTTGTGTAGCAATTATTAAATTAAGGTCAGTAGGCGTATATACGTACTTATAAATTTACGCGAGTCAGTGTTGAACTTTACTATTTCTGCAAATGACGTTGGTATGGTTTTGTATATTCTAAGATTATCATTTGTAGTTATTATTACTCTTAAGGATATTTTCCTAAATACGAAAATCCAATCACGCGTATGTGACCAGTTTTATGTTTAATAAATAAAATCGGCGGATCGCCCCCTTGTGCCACTTCATTAGATCCAATCATCGGCACGTAATTTTTCAGTGAGAGACCACGTGAAATATTGAAATAAATTGTCGCATGTTCATCGGTAATAATTTAAGAAGGTCGCGGTGTTTTTCTTATCCGGGGAATGGCGTACATTCATCAGGGAAAATCGTCAAGTTCACCTTTTCAAAAGGAAATCAATGAATTTCGCTGGGTTCGCGTGGGAAAACGTCGAATCACCGTCGTTATCGTTTTTTGTTGAATTTACCCGTACAAGTACGGTGTTTTAGTTGCGAACAGTTGTTTAATACTAATACAGCTGCAAGTACACTTGCGATGCTCAGGTGTTAACGCGGAATAAAATCCAAGTGAAATAAAAGAAGTAGAACAATCTGCAGCGACAATAAAGCCTACATTGCCGGTTTCCCACAATTTTTCCTAACGAAGTGAGTAACGTACAGTCGACCATTCTAATTGGGAAAGTTTTTCCGTTTGGAGAAAAGTGTAATTCAAAAGTTGTAATTAGCTCGAATGAACCGCTCTAGAAAAAACTAAACCCGAATAAATGCAGGACGTACGAGAGGAAAAGTCTTAAGTGTTTTGGGTATCTAATGAGGATGATAGAGACTAAATGACCAAAAACATTCAGATGGGACCCGTGGATTGAATGAAGAAGGCACTTCAGCAGGCCGTAATTGGCTATTAGGCGTGGAATGCTGCAGCATGTGGGATAGGGGCGAATGTACCCTATTTTGAATATGAAGCTTCAAATTTGTTACAACTTTATTATCGTGGATTGAAAAAAATTAATTCGAGCCATATTATTAGTACGGCTGAGATTATCAGCCATATATGATTGGAATCCATATTTTCGACTATATTGCAGTTGCCATTTTAGTGTTTGTTAAATGTTTTATGTTGATAAATCGATTAGAAGCTGAAAGCTGATATATTATTATAAAGTTGTATATTTATTTATTTATTTATTAACCTAAATAATCTAACTACTCACTATATAGGCAGAAAAACTGCTTAACCCCTTTTGGGTTCATTGAATTAATCAAATTCTATGTAGTAGATATATTAGATGTTTCAGCCTAATAACTGAAATTCCTATTTAACCCAGTTTATAGAACAAGAGAAGGCTGCTTGTCTATTTCGAATTTTCATATACGTTTATGCTGCTTGAAGATCAAAGTTCGAGGCCATTTTTCGCGCTTTTCTACAAACCTACATGAAAATTGAAGATAGCCAAGTTGTAGATTTTCATGTCCTCTCTCAAAAACCCTTTGAAAAATTAAAATCGGCCCACCTCAGTTAATACGTCAAATTTTGCAAAATTTTGGTGTATATTGTTAATGACGTAATTGTACAAAAACTATTCATCCGACAGCATCCAACTTTTGCATGCTTAAAGTAGACATAATGACCTACTACTCCACGCAAAATTAGCGCTTCAGTTTTAAACTGGGCAAAGCTGAGAATTTTTGAAAATAGGTTCATTTTAACGGTTTTTCCGTTAAAGTTTTCTCGGTGAAAAATGCTCCGACTAGCTTTTAGAAAAGTTCATTTTGAAGGTCTTTTAATTTTCTACAAATCGTCTGTACAATGTAATACATTTCCATCAATAATCTTCACGCTGTGGTGAAAAAACGGAAAAACGACCTATTTTGTTTAATTTTTATTGTCAAAGAAAAAAAGCAAAAGTAGATTTGTTTAGATTTTGGGTTTTTACCATCTTTGATCCAGTTTAAACAAAGTTTTTTGGCCCGTCTGCTACCAACTTTTATCTACCAAAAAACACTCTATAAACTGTTCTAATTTGACTTATAACATTTCTGATGCAATAATCCTTCAGTATTATCCTGTCTGAAGTGCTGCACTTTACACTGAAATAATGAGATTCGTAACGATATTCCCGGATTCCGCCTTAATGAAAACGCCGGCCTAAAAAATTACTCGAGTTAGAAATATTTCCAAAAGCAATATCCTAAATAATAAATTGAAATAAAAGGCCTCTAATGAAACAATCCACGAGTGCAATAAATCCTCTAAGACTATCGCTAAATGCCCGGTTCGGTACCCCTGCAAGTGTCTCACGAACATCCCCCTTCAGCACGCCAGGAATTCCCCGCGGTAGAAATATGTAAAGTACGCTCCGCGTGACAGCTCACTTTTGTGATAAAACGTTAAAATACGTACCCCTGAATTTCATTAGAGTCGTTATAAATAACAATTAGTAACCGGTTTGAAGCGAATCGGTGTCGTTACCGAAGAAATGTCGGAGCGAGAGCGAGGATGTAAAACCGCCGGTTAAGGGGTGACGGGAGTGGATGACAATGTACACGTATATGAGTTATTAATGCGTTACGCCGGAGGTAATGGGGATGTTGAGTGTAGGTTTCGTCCTGGAGGAGGATATTTGTGCAGTTCGTGAAAGCGAACTCCGATTACTGATATTTAACGGACCGTTTTTCATGAGTAGTTCACGTCAGATTTAAAGGACTTGAAATGGCTACTGGGCGATTTATCGGAAAACATTCCTAGAAAACTTCAAATCGGTTCAGACTCGGAAATCTAACCTTAACCCGTAATGGTCGTACCGCATAATAATGACGTATCGGTCATATGGGGTCATATGTCTTAATTGCTTAGGTGTGTACCTTCGTCCTGCGCACGATTCAGAATAATCACGAATAACATAACAAATAACCCCCCCTACCTTCATTCCCCGCTATTTCCCTCCATTTATCCTAAATCCATTTAAAGCACTGTATTAGTCTCCAATGCATCCAAATGTATCACCATGATGAATACGGCTTTCGTCGATTTTTTCCACGTTGGAGCTGAAAATCCCCGATGTTTTAGTATACGTCCGTCGTGCCTCTTTGGTTTCATATTTCAATTTCACCAATGGCTTTATCAGCAATAACTTTCACTTTTGTTCCGTTCCGTAATCAATATACAGCCGAGAATGGTCAGGTTTCGTTTCTACATCCTCTTTTGGAATTGTCGATGGCCGTTATGTACAAAGCTCGAACGTAACAAGCAAAATGATAGACGCTACATGAGGAAGGGGAAGTCTGACGAGGTATCGCAATTTTGGTCAGCTAGAGTTCAATTCGTGTAGTTTATTCGTAGTAGTAATTAGAGTTATTTCTTCGTTAAATGTAAAATTAAATATTACAATTGTAGTTTCAGAGATTTTGTGAAAAAATACTTGTTACAATGTTATATCTGTATTATACCAGAAGTGTTCTGGGGCTGTAAAATATTTAATAGCAGATAAATAGCAGGACCGACCAGGTATATAAAATTTGCTTTTATAGCTCAGAAATAAATGTAATTGGGTTTATTTTGCGGTTTCCACAAAGACAGTATGCTTTTATAGAAAAGTCCTTCCTGGGAGGAGAGTAAATTGCCCTTTGTCTCCAATTTGAGCATGTTTTTATCAAAATTAGGAAATTACCATATTAACAACAACTTATCATAACACAGTTTTCCAGTTGCCCACGGAATTTACTTTGGATAAGCTGCAATATCGAACTTTACATTTCCATTTTGACCATTAAGCTTCCAAGCCCCACGAGCATCATAAGAGGTTGTTCATTTGTATAATGTGGATTTAATTCACATTACTAATTAAATTCTGACTTAAAAAGCGTTGACACTACCAATCAGCCTTGTAAAACCCTCTAATTGTATGTATTACAAGTATAGTATATTTGATCAATGGAAAATATTTCCTTTATTTGGTGAACTTCCTCAACAAGATAGACTATTATTTACATAAACATGTAACGCGATAAAAAAAATTAGGAAATTAGTTGTAACGTCCTAATCAAAAAATACCTATTTCGGTCATGTTCAAGTATATGATTATTTAATTGTGCAAAAATTTCTGTTCTGCCAGTAGAGGGCGCAGTAATGAAGTGAAATTATTCAAAATTGAAATGAAATTATTATTAAAAAGGCATAAAACTAGGCCAATTTGAGCAGTCATCACCGCTATAATAATTTGTAATTTATTACTATTTTATTACATGTTACTACTGCTACCGTATTGCTACTGTCAGATTATTATATGACGTGTCTTTGGAAGGTATATTATGAAAATGAAGCTGGTGGCAGAATTGATGCGTGTCCCTTACAATAAAACCTTGGGATAAATAAATTGGGACTACTAGAAATAGTTTGCTGCTTTGTTCAAAGCTAATTTAAACAGTAATAGGAAATAAACTGAATTAACGAAATTTTTCCAAAAATTATTTGGGGTCATGAAGAGCAAAGCAACAGATTAACGATATTTTAGTATTTTCCCAATTTGTAGTCATTTAGGATCCATATTATTTTTTTTGAAGGGCTTTTTCCCGCAATCTTTGATCGTACCATGCCAAACAAGTTGATTTCTCGTATTTATTTTATAATTGTAGATATTTCTTCAAAACATGAATTGATTTAGATATACTGTATATTATCCTGTCATTATAATTCCCTGGTAAAAATGTACCAAATGTATGCAAAATTAATAACCCTATTTTACCCCGCTTTTAACTAATATTAGGTCTATATTTTACTTCTCTATACGCATATTCGTTTTAAAAATTGATGTGAACACTTCATTTCACGTATCCTCCTGCTTCTGCAGTTTACGCGCCATTTACCCTAAACCATCTTTTTTCTCTGCACATGTTACCTGGTCGTTTACACACTGAAGGGCGTAAGGACAGGTCCCACCATCGATTTCTAAACTCATTGTGCTGCATTTCCGTTTCCCCTGCACGAGTGACAAGAAGTTGACGTGAAGTAAATTGGAAAAAAGTAAATTTATCAGTAGAGCTGTGCCATGAAAGCAATAGATGCAAAGGAAGTAGTCAGTGATTTAAAATAAATATCGGTATATTGACAAGGCATGAAATTATTTTACAGAAAATAGCTATTTGATAAGTAAAACAGTATATAGCGCTCATACCATGGAAATTTTTAACGTGTATTTCCTCAACTAGACACTGTGTTTTAAACTTTCAGTACCCAGTTACAAGTCATGATAAGTGCTACAAAGAGGGGACTATGGAATTGTCTTTAAGAAACTTTTGTCCTTCAGAAGTGTTACAAAGAGGGGACTATGGAATTGTCTTTAAGAAACTTTTGTCCTTCAGAAGTGTTACAAAGAGGGGACTATGGAATTGTCTTTAAGAAACTTTTGTCCTTCAGAAGTGTTATAAAGAGGGGACTATGGAATTGTCTTTAAGAAACTTTTGTCCTTCAGAAGTGTTACAAGGAGGGGACTATGAAATTGTTAAGAAACTTTTGTCCTATAGAAGTGTTACAAAGAGGGCACTATGGAATTGTCTTTAAGAAACTTTTGTCCTTCAGAAGTGTTAAACAGAAGGGACTATGGAATTGTCTTTAAGAAACTTTTGTCCTTCAGAAGTGTTATAAAGAGAGGACTATGAAATTGTTAAGAAACTTTTGTCCTTCAGAAGTGTTAAAAAGAGGGGACTATGGAATTGTCTTTAAGAAACTTTTGTCCTTCAGAAGTGTTATAAAGAGAGGACTATGGAATTGTCTTTAAGAAACTTTTGTCCTTCAGAAGTGTTACAAAGAGGGCACTATGGAATTGTCTTTAAGAAACTTTTGTCCTTCAGAAGTGTTAAAAAGAGGGGACTATGGAATTGTCTTTAAGAAACTTTTGTCCTTCAGAAGTGTTACAAGGAGGGAACTATGAAATTGTTAAGAAACTTTTGTCCTATAGAAGTGTTACAAAGAGGGGACTATGAAGTTGTTAAGAACCTTTTGTCCTATAGAAGTGTTACAAAGAGGACACTTTGGAATTGTCTTTAAGAAACTTTGGTCCTTCAGAAGTGTTACAAAGAAGTAGTGAGAAGCGGAGTGAGTGTTACCTCGTCAGACGTAACCCACGTGATCCATGGCCCCGGTTTGTCAAGTGTCGGTATTAGAGCGACGGTGGCGAATTCCGTCCAGTCTATCCTGATTGTGGCAGTTTCACTCCGACAATGTTTGCTCGCCCCTTATGAGCTCGCCAAAGTTGACTTAGTCGATGAGTCGAGTGCGTGCTTCGACAAAAGGCAACATAATGCACTCCTTGCCGTCCTCCCCTACGAAAGCCAAATGGAATTGTGTACTCGCGAATAGAATGCGGACCATCTCGAAATGCTATATGACTCCCTGTTTACTTTATCGCCGGCTCTACCGGATTACTCACCGTGCGCGACGATAAATTTCGGCTCAAATTAAGCGAGAGACAGTCGACTTCTTCGGCACGTGCAACCGTGTTTTCCGTCGAAACAAACATAAAAACTTTATGCATATGTCTATGTGATATACTAAACCTCATACTAACTAAATTATTTACTGACAGAAGTGAAAAACGCTACATGTACTATTTACAGCTAAGAGGTAAACATCCAACAATTTACTAGTTAGTAAAGCAGTAGTATGATCAAACTTCTTATGTTTCCTACCCAGTGCAACCAGGTAAGGAAAGGTCCTTTTAGACATCGCAGCCCTACCCCATTTCTACCCAGCTAATCAAGAGTTCATCTCTTTCAGGTCCATAACCGTTTGCTAAGGAAGGTAGGACCTTCCTCCATAGGTACCTCCAAGATCATACCTCCAAGGTAGTTACTGTTAAATTGGTAGGTGTGTCTAAGGTTAGTTGTAAGAGTAATCTAAGAAGAAATGCGTGAAAAGCGATGCCCCTTAAAAATGGAATTGGTAGCCCATATGACGTAGAAGGGAAAGAAGACCTCAGCTGCTGATATAGCTTATCGGATCTTTCTGTTTGTTTAAAATACTTCTTTTGACTGTCATGTACTTCACGCATTGGACACTAACCTACTAGCAGAAGGCATATTATGATATCTATTGATCTTTATCAAAAATAAGTGCAAAGCATTCCCATTTAACCGAGCGTCGGTCCCAACCATAGATTTTCAAAAAAAGGATATTTGACCCTTTAGGCCCTCAGGCCGGTACCTTCAAGGTATTTTCCGGTGAGATGTACACGACAAACCATTATTATACGGGATTTGGTAGAATGAAAAACGTCTTTCCTTCTCCTTATTGCCTCCTTGCGCAGTGCCTAACACGCAAGGTGATGTTTTAGTATTGTGTTACAGAAATAGGCCGGGAGCCAATGATAAGTTTTGGTCAGGCACTTTGATGTCATGTAAAAAGTAACAGTTGAATCTATTTCTCTCGGGGGTCGACCAAATCTCATTCTTTTGTCGTACTCCTTTATTGGTCAATGGATGTAAAAGAAGGAGGAGGGCAACCGTCACTGTCTGTTATTGGTGAAATGATTTTTAACCGATTTATTAGAACAAAACCATTAAGTAGAGAGTATTATATTTGGTTAGGAAACTAGTAATGTTATGATTAAATTAATTAGTAAATTAATCCAATTATTATCGTCGTAGCACCCATCGGTGCAATAATAGAATGGTTGATTCTTATATCTTAATGTCATTTTACTTTTCTTGAGTAAATGAATGTTAGACGGGCAAACACAAATGACTGAATAATTGAACATCTAATTATGAAAGTCATAGTGTAAATAAATTAATAGTTCTCATCAAGTTCGAAACTGGTAACGGTCTTAAGTACAACATAAAACAAAAGACTTATGGTCTTATTCATAAACGCAATTTACCGTTAAAATGGACTTTAGATTAAAATGCGTTTAGAATGTGTTTCACAGTTTTATTCCATGTATTCTTAACATGGATATAACTATAGTTGCCTTATTGAAACACATTCTAAACGCATTTTAAGCTAAAATTCATTTTAACCTAAAAATGCGTTTACGAATAAGAGGGTTATCCTCCATGTTTCAAATATGTGGCATAGTGAATTTCAAATAATGTGTTGTGTAATATTTCTAATACAAACCCTGTTTTACTATGTCGGTTATTAATTGAAAAAATATGTTTTTGATTTTATGGTCTGGGTGTTCATATTTATGTTGATAAGGGGATTTTAATGGCCCTTATGATTGTTTTTGTTTAGTTGCTCACAAAATTACTTGCCAAATCTAATTTTTTACTCCATTAACAGCAAGCTAATGGAAATATTTTCCAGGGAATAAAATTAAATTTTTCACATAAATTTATGGCAATTTGTACAATAGTGACGTGAGAATACTAAATCCCCTGGTGGAGCAGACTATAAACTGTCTTCAAGAATTTTTAAAGTTAACACAAGATTTACACGCGAAATGCACCCTTTAAATTATGCTGCAATCCTGTAGTAGGGTCGACCTGTACAATAAGAAGGGCTCACTACGTTTTTATTTTATTAGAAGTAGAAATCGAATTAAGAGAATTCCATATCTCTTCGGAGGATTCCGGGGAAAAAATAAACTCATAAACTTATCCGAGATATCAATTGATCCCCACGAATTCCGTAGCGCGACCCTTCTTTACTATTTTATCAGAATTTAGGGATCACCCTCTAGTCGACTGGCAGCCCCAGCGTGATCCCCGTGCTACGAAAGTATTTTTCCAAGTATACAACATCGTATAAAAATAAAATAGCGGCTTAGAGCGGACGGCGGTCATCGAATTACCAAAATGTACGTTCTTTCGGAAAATAAAATTGTCAATGACGTGGAATTATTTCAATCTACGGGAGTGCGTGCAATAAGGCCGCCGCGCCATTGACAAATCCGATTTCATATTGGCTATTATTTTAACAGATCACCTAAGGGAACGAGCTTTTACCTCCGTTAGGAGAGGTTAATTCAACAAGTGAACCGGACACGAGGGATCAAAAGTTCCATTCTTTATAAATTTTGACAATGCTCCTCCGTAGAATTTTTTTTTCAAGTACTTATAAAAAATACAACGTTTGTCCTAATGATCGATAGCGCGCGGCGTGGGCACCCTCTAATTTTTCATCACGACAGTTGTTTGTTAGGGGTCGTCCCACAAAAAAAGAAACCTAAAAAGGGTTACGCGATCGTTGTGTTCGAACAAATTTAATTTGCAAGTTTACCGCTTAATGTTCTCGCTTAACAATAAGTTCGGGATGAGGGTACACTCGGTGACGATATAATTTGCTTCTCGTGTAAAAGTTTGACTTTTCGGACTTTTGAGATGAAATATTTAAATTTGTGCGTACGCATGCCTGACTTGTATGCTTGTATTTTATGAACTTTACTCTTTACTTAACTTACTTTACTTAAGTTTACTTAACTTTACTTAACGTTACTTTACTTAACTTTACTGAACTTTTTATGAACTTTACTGTACTTTTATGAACTTTACTATGAACTTTAATAGAGGAAGGAGGAGCACTTGAAACAAAGTCGTCTGCCTATAATGTATTCAAGAGTTATAGAATTACATGAATTGTTGTATCACGTGAATTTCAAATTGTCTCAAAATTCTCTGCCACATGAAGTGTTAGGTAGTCTGTATATGTTAAGGGTACAATTCTAATAGTTGGTTCATTTGAATTCAGTTGATATCAACGTGGTTACAGAGCACATAGGCACTTCAGTTATCATTGCTGTTACATATCAATCAATCCAATTGCTTAGTGAATTTGATTTTCCATCTTATATTGATCCAGGACTGTCCAAAAAAGGTGATCTTATGGTGACAAAATGATTATAGAATTTCATTTTCTTTTCCTTTTTCCCTTTCTTCGTTTTTCCTTTTTCCTTTCTTTTCCTTTCTCCTTTTCAAATAAAATTTCCTTTTTCAAAAATATCTACATGGTACAGCTTTAGACATATCAATCGTTATGCAGTATCAATCAATCAAGGGTAATGAGACTATTATATATTGGTATTACTGTTATTATTATAATAGGTACATGGACAAAATAAGTAGCTACGCACCACAAAACCACTGACTATATGCAGCGAAAAAGAAATATTGTGTCAGAAGCGTGGAATATAATAAGTTGGTATATAGACCAGGAAAAAATTGGATGTAGACAGTTTGCAAATAGAGGAAGTAAGAAGACAAAATAATATAAGAATAAGTAATAAATTATAAATAAAAGGGCAAACAGTAATACATCTTATGTAGGAAGCGGCAGAGGACAGTATAGAAAAGAAGAAAAGAATGCTAAATAATAGATGTCAAATACTGAAGATGAGGCAAAGGAGAAGGAAGGAATTTCCAAGGACGAGAATAAAAATGTATACGACACATAGAAACTAGAGGCAAGAAGAACCGTAAAAACTAAGAAAGATCAACTTCTTGAGACGCAGTGTAACCATGGTACCTTGCTTCCTTAAACATTTTTTATATGTAAGGAAAATCTGGAATAGGAAGAACTCATGAATGCTGTTGAGTAGGAAAAATTTTTAAAAGATATTTAAGAATTATTTTAAGCCAAGATTTATTTATCCTAAGGACCGTTTCTAAACACGAAATCTGACTTAAGTACTGACTTATTAATTTTTTCTTTAAATTTGGTGTTTTCGCTTAGGACGGTAGTACCTACTACTGTCAAACTAGCCCTCACGTGACATTTTAACCTTAAAAATTATTTCTGCATATGTATAAAAGCGCTATCTATTTTAAGCGGAAGTAATTGTACCTCTGGATTCCAAAATGAACTGACAAAAATATCGATACACTCAATTAAATAGCCGTTTCCGTTTCCTTTGGCGATATTGTATATTTTCATTCAAATTTATTTTCTTTGTTTCTACATCGGAACCGAAAATATTTCGATGTTAGGTTAATACTCGTACTAATTGCTAAATGAAATCAATCTCTCCCTCTTTCAATTAGTATTACTCATTAACCTTTGTACCGTTGTAATTTGCAAAACAAAAATCATTCCTGTAATTATCCTCGAAGTAATGTACAATTAATTAATACGGGGCTTTTGTATAAAAATGTTAGAAAAACGAACATGACATTAGGTCCGTATTTTTTTTAATGAGCGCAAGTAATAATTGGAGCAGTACATATGAATTGATTATTTACAGACATGATTCTGAATATAAAATATTGATGTTAGAATTAACAGAAAGAGGCAGACATAATTTGATCTCCACGGTCTGTTTTAGTAACGCAAAAGAAAGGAACTTTCTCGTCCCTTTCAAATTACCCAGAGGGGCTAATTGTTCACGACTGAAAAAAAAATAAAACGGAGGACACGTCGAACCAGTTCCGGGATCAACTACAATGTATTCAAATGTAGACGGCCAATAGTAATTTTCCCTCACTAACCCTTTTGATTAAAGTTAAATTGTCACTAGGACTGTACCCCGACCTAATTCAGTTTAGTCGAACCCCTGCCCCGAGGGCCGCCACATGTCATGTATCTTTTTTAATGACCCGTGAGCTATTGTAAAATTCGATTGTTATTTCGATGTAATAGCTGTTTATGGTTTGCTGGGAGTATGACGGAGCGAAACCGAAGGGTTGAAATATGAAAATGCCAGGGGGTGGGAAGGGCGGACGGATGCTGTGCAATTACTAGAGGCTTTTCGTGACTTACGAGGTACATATTAATTTGACGATTTTCGTTTTTAGCACTATAGACTTTGCTAATGAAAATTGTGTATTAATTAGGAAATTTTGGATTCATAATTAGGGCAGCTTAAAGCCTAAAGTAAATAAAAATGCCAGTAAAGATCGCTGCACAATGCCAGGGGCTAAAACGCGGGAACTTCTAGGAATCATTTTCAGGGGTTTTTTCAAAAAATCGTATTTCAAAATTTCAGGAATTAGTATGGTAGCATAATTTAAGGTTTTGTGGTAGAAGTTCATAACACAAAGCTGGAAGGGCAGTCAGTTGAAGGGAAGTTCCACCGAAGGGTGATTATGGCTACCAAATAGGGAGAGTTACAACAAGAGGTTTAACATATAAAAATTAAGGACAAAATATACAGTGTTGTTCATGATATGTATAAGAATAACATGTCGCGCCCCGGCGAGGAAAGTGTGGTAACTAAGGTTCGGATTTTTATGCACAAAAATTTTTGAAAATATTGAATAATTGATAAATATATGGAATTGTGCATTTCATTCGATAAATGTGCGAAAAATGCATTGAAAGTTTTGCTTACAATGGTTTAACTTGATTTGCTTTGCTTGTAAAGCAGCATAAAGTCCTCAAGCAGCATAAAACAGTAAACTTGCTCCCACCATTCTTCTTGAAATGCGAAATAGAGCGTTTTGCGCAATGTTCGAGGTCATTTTCGCACTTTTTTCCAAATTTACATAAAAATCGAAGATAGCCAAGTTATAGGTTTTGATATCTTCTTTCAAAAACCGTTTGAAAAATGAAAATCGGCCCATCTCATTTAACATGCAGAATTTTGCAAGATTTCTGTGTATATTGTTAATAACGTAAATGTACAAAAACGATTTCTCCGACAGCATCCATTTTTTTAAAGGTTAAAGTCAAAATAATAACCTAACATTTCGCTCAAAATTAGCTCTTCGGATTTAAACTGGATAATCTGTGAATTTTTGGAAAAGGGTCCATTTTAACGGGTTTTTTCAAGTTTTCTCAGTGAAAAATGCCCCCATTGCCATTTGAGAACGCTCATTTTGAAGGTTTTTTAATTCTCTACAAATGTATATACAACGTATTGAATTTCCGTCAATAATTTTCACGCTGTGGTGAAAAAACGAAAAAACGACCTATTTTTTTTAATTCTTGTTAAAAAGAAGCAAAAGCTAAGATTTGTCTAGATTTTGGGTTTTATCTTCTTTGATTCATTTTAAGCAAGGTTTTTTTGGCCATCTGCTGTCAAATTTGATCTACTAAAAAAAAAAAAACTAAAAATGGGGCAATTGGTCAAATGACATACCCAAGTAATCGCCATATTAAGCCACAGCTTTTATATTTTATGACAAAACCACTTTATATTTATAATTATAAATTTTAAAGGTTTTTTAACCTAACCTAACCTAATCTACGCTACTAACTACTAAGGAAATACTATTGTGTAATAATTTTTTTCTTAAGAATTTATAAAACATTGTTACTTATTTAATGTTTCGTTCTGAGATTACTTTTTACTTACTTTACTTTTATTTGATCTATAGAACAACATAAGTATGAAACATATGTCATATTATATTAATATGAACGTCTAGTTTTGAATGTATTTATCTAGAGATTCTAGAGATTAACGACTTAAGAGTCTACTTAACAATTATCGTGTTAATACAAAGTGCCCTTTTATCTTACACAAAGAACGAGCGTCGAAGACGACAAACTCTACTCTTTGATTTCATATTTCCTTTGACTCCCCTTACGAGTTACAGCGAAAATAATATATTCCGCATACAGCAATCGCTAAGATTTAAGTCGATTCGCCGACGAGTTCGATGGAAATCCAATTGTACTACACGCGTAAAATGAATGGAAAATGAAATGCCATCAAGTTCGGAAAATGAGGAATTACCTGCCGGATAGAAGTCGCGTTTCGTCTCGAAGCGAAATTTTTAAATTCGATTTTTCCGGAAAGGGAAAATCGAAATCAAACCCCGATACGTTATCTTCCCTACACGTGGCATTAGGAATAAGAGTTTTTCGATGCAGTAAAGATAGTGTTCAAAAAAGGCAATTTCTCTTACGATTTAATCTAACGACTTCGGAAAAAGCCGTGAAAGGGAGGAACCGCTATGAGGATTTAATGATTGCGGGTCCATTGTAGGATCGTGAACCTTTCTCGCCTCGAAAGGAATTAAAAGAGGAGAGGGAAGCCGGTTATGTGAACGACTGTTGCGCGTCGAATTTGATTCGTACTAGATATATCGAAGGGGTATGAACCTTTATTTTACTGGAAAAGTATGTTTTGAGTTATCAAAAGTCGTAATGTACAACATAATCCAGAAATTAAAAGATCCTCGGGAACTTCGACAAAGTAGCTCTTCCAAAAGTAATTTTACTTTCATTCCCCGGTAAAGTCTTGATATTTCACTTCGTTTCTTTCGGAAGCCTCGGAATTTATCGCACTTGGTATAAATGGAACCTTATTTCACGAATGAAATTTGTTACGCGTTGATGAAAATATGAATTTATTCAAAAGGCGTCTTTCGTCTCGCCAAGTAAATTATTTCCATACGTCAACTGCCGCTTGATAGGGCAAGAGATAATTATTTATATTTTAATTCAGGATTGTGTTGATTTAACGAGCGGAGCTGCTCGTTAATTCGTTTGTTGATTTTCGGAAAAAAACTTAATTCCCGGGAGGTAATTTATTGTGTTAACAATGTGAACGAAATTTGGGCGATTAAAAAAAGGAAATGTTAAAGATCGAGTAAAATTTCTTGGAATGAAAATGCTTTTTTCAAAATTTAGTACCCAGTTTTAACGGGGCGCTCAAATTGTAAGTGCGTTCCTAATATTAACTCTATTACGAGCAGTATCAACGTTGTGCTATATCAAAATGACTTGTACAGCTCTAAGTATAGAGAGATTTAGAAACCCATAGAAGGGTTTCTAAATATTGGGACAAACCTTCCATTTGAGACGCAGTCTCACTTCTTGACTTATGCCTTAGAAAATAGTCGATAGTGACTAATACCCTCATGGCTAACACCCCACAAGGCATTGAATTACACGGTATGACTTATATTAAGGTTCTTGCCCCTGTGGTGGGTGTCCATTAACCGTGTTTCCCGAGCTCCCGGGAGCAAACGCTGTATCAGTGGTACCGGTAATTTATGGCACCCATAAAGCTATTACCGCTCGTCTTTGGGGCTGTTTTTGTTGTGAAACGGTAAAATTCTTAGGGCGTCTAATTACCCCTAAAAGGATAGTATTGTACCAAGTTCGGATCGATGTAATTTAGAAATTCCCAAAGCCTTGAATACTTACAGGAACTTCGTTGTTCTCTTGGTTTTGTGAACAATGATAGGAATACTTTTCGAGAAGTGTGTTTCCTTAGTTAAAACTTTTTAAAGAGGAAATTGTGTGCAAATGGAGGGTTAGCGATATTAAGCAGGGTTTCCTCAAGGTGGAGATGTTGAATTAAACATCCCCTGATCGTCAGTGTGCATTTGGTATACGACGTTGCATATTTCATTCATGATATTCGTATGTATGGCTGATTCGATTCAAAAAGCCCATTTATTTCTTCTAAGCCTGGCCTGGTGGTTATTTTTCTTCCACAGAATTACCTACTTAGTTAGTATTTCGTCTCGACATTGTTAAATTGAGGCATGATACTGTTGCCACAGATCCTCATCCTTTCTAGCTACAGGAAACATAAAACGCGCCAAACTGTCGCCTAGCTGAGTCGGATTTTGCTTGAGCGAAATTTCGACCAAGAATCTTGCATCAGGTCCGAAGAAAGAATCTTGGATTGATCCATCAGGACCTCTTCTAGCTCCCATAACGTTATGAGCTCTTGGTCTTGCATCCATCTCACCTTACTACCATTTGCTGTTCATATTTCCGTGAGGTTTCATAATTCCCGACAGGATCTGTGGTATTTTTGTCTCTTGCTCAGGAAGCACAAACCTGCATCGATGGAATCCTGGCCACAAATAAGGCTGAGCTTTTCTGCTCTCTAGGCGACATCAATAGGTCGTGGGTCTTGGACCAATTCTTCTTTTCCTATTTAAGAAGTTTCAGTTATTATTTTCTGACGAGTAAAGCCTAACAGGCTTTGACTCTTTGCTTTGACTAATACAGTAGCTGACATTAGGGTCAGCTACTATTCCTGTCGGTTTGGCTGTCACTGGGGTTTTGTATATTCCTGGTAAGGGGCGTTAGTGTACCATCTTTGATGGTGTTGCTTACGATGTAGACGTTTCTCGCTGTTCTGGCATTCGGTTTGGAAGTGGTGATGGGAGTTGTTGCAGCAGAACTCCTCTCCTTTACGTATCTTTAGTTTCCCTTGCGTAGTTTTCCTATGGAATTTTGGGCTCTAAATAATGTTTCGTTTGCCACATCCGGCAGTTAATAGTTTTATCTGTTCTTAAGATATGCGAAGTGAAATTAAAACGTGGTATGCATATTCAAATTGCTTAGTAGGTAGACGCTTTTTGAATCCATCTCGCAATAACTATTATTCCAATCTGTTGTTTCGCACGGTATAATAACATTTGAAATATTACATGGAAGCAACAAATAACAACAGTTAACTATTGTATATAACTACTACCCGTTAGAATATCACAATTTTGGTAATTATATCCCAATTATCGACAAGTTGTTTTAGCACGACCTCAAAACTTTTGTCATTGTGTTTATCCATATGATATACCTAAAAACACAAGCTAATAAAGAGACAAACATAAGCACAAGGTTACCGAAATACACCGAGAAAACAAATCGTAATGACATACGCCAGGTATGGTGAATTTTCGTGATATTAAGTTCAAGAGCGATCCACGTGCGCGACTTGGCTCGTATCCCAGCTAGAATTTTCCATTAGATAATTTGTTGTTAACAACAATGACCAAAAAATTGATATTTTTTGAAAAGTATTCAGTGAATCGCGTTGCTGTCCATAGGATATTTGTAGGGAATTAAAATAGCTTCACAATGATGTGCTATAGATCTTAACCAGATCATTTTTAAGGGAAAAAAGCCGGAAAATGTTAAAAGACATTTTAAAAAAATCATAGCTTTGTCAATTTTTTAATCTTAAGACAATAGTTATACAAGGAATGTATCACGTTAATGGTTTTGCATTGTTGCAATATAAGAAATGTATTTTGCAATATATATTGCAATATATTTCTCGTAGTTAACCGTTGATTCATCAAGCCGATTATGGAAAAGCTTAAATTCGCCTATCTTCTATTTTTGAAAAAAGTGATTTCAGTGTGCTAAAAATGCTTTCGAACATTGCTTGAAACGCTTGAATTGAAGTGCGAAGCCAAACGGAATAGTAATAGTGAGAGAACCAAGCAGGGAAAGAGAAGAGACATGCGCAAGTTCTCATTTTGGTCTCATTTGGGACATTTTTGGCTTGTGAAAATCACAGTTTTTCAAAAATTGAAGTTAGCTGAATCGAAAATTTCAGCTTATATCAACAGGGGAGGTTCTCAGGGCCAAAGCTCAGAGGAACCAAAAAGAGTTGTCAGAGGAACCAAAATTAAATCTAAACTGTAGCCCTCTTCGAGAAATTCATTTAAAATTACTTTTTTCCGATGTTTTGGCTTCTGAGGCTTTATCAAGAAATAAAAAAGAAAGTAGTACGATGCTTGCGAAATCTTCATGCAAATACAATCAGTTATTGAGAATTTTATCAAAAAATTATTTGTAAATAAAATGATCATGTAAGTAACTTAAAGCTTTGATTATTAATTTGGGGAAATATGCCCAAAATTAACTTCATTTGTTAAAATCGAATCAAACTTTCGATCTAAAATAGAAAATGCACCTGAAAATGCAAAACAATATTTTTCTAAAGGAAATTCGATAGCGCAGTAATGCATCTCAATATGTACTAATTGTTTGTGGCATGAGAACTTTATATTTATTTGAAAGTACGATAAGTACTTACACTCTACAATAGGATGATTTTGTGTGGTAAAACTATATAAATAAAGTTACTTATCGAATCGCTTATCAAGTTGTGTGAATCTTGTATAGAATACAAATCTAATATAGGCTGCAACCTAGGAAAATTTTTGTTAGTCCAATGAGTAGCAATTATGTACAGAAATGTTATTGGCTACAAAGTAACAACTAGATCATATAGTATTTTCTATTTATTTTCAGGTTTAGACCAGGCAGATGGATCTTCTTTTCCTTGAAATGGACGCCAGGGATGTGGACCAGAGAGCTTGTCGGCGATAAAGGTAGGATTTTTATTAATTGGGCGCTATCCTTTGTAGAGTTTGCTCTCTACAGAATTTCTCAGCTACTTTAAACTCCGGAGAGATGTCGTAGATCGGTGGGAAATCACTGCAGAGGCTCGGAGGGGAAATTTTAGTGTCGGCGGAAAATTTACACCAAATGTTACAAAAGCAATATTTTTTACGTTACAAGGTACATTCTTTACCTTGTGAAAAAAAGAGTATTTGTTGAATATGACGGGTGTATATGGGTAATGCCCCAACATCCGTATAAATCTCCGGAAAAAATCCAATTCCGACCCCGTTCCCCGATACGAAACAAAGTCGGTGCAATACTGATTAATGTATATCGTTTTGGCGTCGCCCTCTCACATCTCAGCTCATCGAGTTAGGGCTATTCATTAACGTTTCTCTCTCTCTCTCTCCCCTTAACTATATTCCTCTTTCTCTCTCGGTCCGTAGTTTAGTTTGTAGGACCCTCGTTTCGAATCATGCAGAAGGGGTGACTGGCGGTACCCGCCAGACTACAGTCACTCTTACACCCTCGCACATATATAACAATCACGTAAGCCTGTTATAGGCTATACGTGCTAATCTACTATGTAATTAAATTGTGTATCCAAGTATCACGCTAATACCGCCAGCTCTATAAAAGAATTAGCGGTTGAAGTCGAGATAGATCGAGGTAAGTCGTTAGTTTTCGTTCGCTTTGGATTTAGTGCGGATGAAGGAGTTTATTTTGAGAAAATATGTGGTCAGATTACTTACCCTACGCTAGGGCAATAATTTGATATTGGATTTTTGTTTCCCAAATTAAAGCATGTCACCTCCACATATTTCATTAGAAAGATGCCTAAGAGGACATTCGTTATACTTGAATGTAAATTGAAAAAACCCTAAGTTTTGTTTAATAATCTGCTATTTGCACCCGAAATGAGAATTTTCAATAAATATGCATAATTCTTATAATATAGAGTGATAAGTAAAAAGGAAATTAAAAAAAAATTGCGCCCTCTATCGTATTTTCGAATTTCGTCACATTACAACAACCCCTTTCAAAAGGGGGTTGTTTTGGTATCTAATCTCTCTAAATTTTCTGAATCTCGAAAGCGTTAGGACTTTTATAAAGGGGATTTCTTCATAGCAAATAAGGTATCCCTTGATCGACATTCTCCTTAAGTTTCACGTGGTCTTTGCAGAACACCCTGTATAAATACCTTCGTGAGCTTTGAAGTAGGATTTAGAGGTTTTTCCTGTTGGGTAGGTTTCAGCAACCTGTCCAATCAATCAGACCCATCACCAACCTTTGACAACAGGCCTTAGTTACGTTCTTTGAATTATTTATTAGATCACTTGTATTAGAAAGTTTTTGGTTACCGGACTGCCATTGCATCAATTCTAGTGAAGCTCCCCGTTCCCGTAGTTGCTTTCCTAATTCCAGTCAATGATAATTTTTGGCCTTTCGAGGTTTCAAAGTTTCCATTATTGGGGTCAGTTGCCTCTTGAACGTCATCGTGAAACGTCATTGATTTTTTTAAGTTATATCCATATGGCGAGAGATTCCTTTTTGCAATTGTAAACACTAATGAATTTTAATGTGGTGACGCGTCACATTTAAATAGTAAAGTTCCAACCACTGGCGATTTTTTCGAGTTTACCTCTGCGTGCTCACTGTATATTTTCGTGGACGCGTCTTCACGTTTCTACGTTCCACCGAATTATAAGAGTGGAGAATAATTTAGGAGTTAAAAAAAAGGGGCAACGTGGTTTTCAATAGCAATTAGAGATTTATTTCGTGGGAATGCAAATGGATCGAGTCAGCGTTGATATGCTCGTCAACATTCGTAAGGGATAAGCACGTAAAAAAAGACGATTTACAAAGGGAAACGTACCTAATTCAATAAAAAAGTTAGTAAATGGAAAGAAAATTTTCCTCTCGTTTTCGTAATGTGTCAAATTTGGAATTAATGAATAAAAAAAGAAAAGGAAGAAGAAGGGGCGGAGGGGAAGAGGGAGAAATTACAAAGACAAACGATTTCGCAACCGGCAACGACGAGATAATGCAAATGCATAGAAAAGTAATTCAATTTCCCGGAGCCCCGTAACAAACTGGGATAATTTTCCGAATGTTTTTGTTTAAGTTGCTTCTAATTTCATATTTCAGCCGGGCGAGTTGCATGTAAGCGCGCGAGGGTGGAGGTTTTCATTTACATACAAACTCGAAAACTTTCGACTCGCCTTCTAACACCGCCATCTGTGGAAATCAAGACGGTTCGTTTACCTGCCGTGTACTTTTTAATTATTCAAATGAACGGCTGATTCTTTTGAATTAAACATGCCGCAGGACCATCAACCGCGTCGCTCGTGCAGCTTCTGGATGCGATCGCATCGTATCCAGCGACGGTATGCCAGGAGAGGGCCGCCCAGGCGCAGGCACCGAATACGCGCATCGATTCTGTGGACGTCGTCCTCGGCAGGCATTTATTTTCCCACTTCAATCTCTGGCAGTTAGTTTACATCCAGGCCCCGACGAAGCCGGGCGGATAATATCGCTCTGCTCGTCCATCTCTCAATATTCACACATCCTCTCAGATATCGAATTGTTCCCCTCACATGACGACATATCCGAATGATCATACACCCCCAATAGCTTTCCTCAGAAAGCGGTTTGGCGCCGTGCGTCCACCTTATCCGACTCGTGCATCTGTGACAGTGCTCGAACTGCTGATTTTGTGACTGGTTTCTTTCACGTTTTAACGGGCGAGGGGATTCTCCTCATCAATATTCATCACCGTGGCTGGTGAGTTCGATTTCTCTCTAAGTTTTCCTTCGGGGATCGATTCCGTAAATGTTGCATGATTACCGATTTTACGAATCGCGCCTCAAGACCATCGAGGCGAATCGTCGTCGCCGGGCTTAATCAGTCGGATTGTTAACGCTGCATTAGCTAACGATGTAACGGTAGCAGTAGTAGTTTATTTTCATAAGTTTTTCGACGATCTGATGAGGCGAGGTAGTAGAGTTGTCGAAAAATTAGATGACTATGACGTTTGAAAATACGTTACTTAGGTTTATTAACAGAAATTGGTACAAGCTGCTAGTTCCTTTGACTTTTGCTGAAATCACTTGGATTATTACTCTATTACTTTCCATCAAGGGAAGAGCAATTGATTTTACTGAGTAATTTTGTCCAGGACAAAACAAAACGTCACCTGATTGTAGCTAATTAAGTGCAGATTCCACAGATCTTTCTATATCGATTTTGCTGCCAAATTCACGTTTGTGGTGACTACGTTCAATGAGATTTCAAATTTAAAGGGACGGTTTTGACAGAAATAAAGAGTAAAATTGATTTTTCTGTTACATTTTATCAGATCAGGTGTTCAAAATGCTTACCGCGTGACTGAACTGATAAAATTTACTGTGAGAGGTAAATGATGTTCATTATTGTATAGTTTATGGCTTTACTTTTATAAGTTTTTACCAAAATTCGACGATCCAATGAGGGGAGTAGTAGAGTTATCGAAAAATTAGGTGACTATGTCGTTATTGACGTTTGAAAATATGTTATTTAGGTTTTTTGACAGAAATTGGTACAAGCCGTTGGTTCTTTGACTGTTGCTGAAATTACATGCATTATTACTCTATAACTTTCCGTCAAAGGAAGGGTAATGGTTTTACTCACTAATTTTGTCCAGGACGAAACAAAAAATCAGCAGATTGTAGCTGATTAAGTGCAGATTCCACAGATCTTTCTGTATCGATTTTGCTGCCAAATTCACGTTTGTGGTGACTACGTTCAATGAGATTTCAAATTTAAAGGGACGGTTTTGACAGAAATAAAGAGTAAAATTGATTTTTCTGTTACATTTTATCGGATCAGGAGTTCAAAAAGCTTACCGCGTGACTGAACTGATAAAATTTACTGTGAGAGGTAAATGATGTTCATTATTTTATAGTTTATGGCTTTATTTTTATAAATTTCTACCAAAATTCGACGATCCAATGAGGGGGGTAGTAGAGTTATCGAAAAATTAGATGACTATGTCGTTATTGACATTTTAAAATATGTTATTTAGGTTTTTTGTCAGAAATTGGTACAAGCCGTTGGTTCTTTGAATTTTGCTGAAATTACTTGGATTATTACTCTATAACTCTCCGTCAAAGGAAGGGTAATTGATTTTACTGAGTAATTTTGTCCAGGACAAAACAAAACGTCAGTTGATTGTAGCTAATTAAGTGCAGATTCCACAGATCTTTCTGTATCGATTTTGCTGCCAAATTCACGTTTGTAGTGACTACGTTCAATGAGATTTCAAATTTAAAGGGACGGTTTTGACAGAAATAAAGAGTAAAATTGATTTTTCTGTTACATTTTATCGGATCAGGAGTTCAAAATGCTTACCGCGTGACTGAACTGATAAAATTTACTGTGAGAGGTAAATGATGTTCATTATTGTATAGTTTATGGCTTTACTTTTATAAGTTTTTACCAAAATTCGACGATCCAATGAGGGGAGTAGTAGAGTTATCGAAAAATTAGGTGACTATGTCGTTATTGACGTTTGAAAATATGTTATTTAGGTTTTTTGACAGAAATTGGTACAAGCCGTTGGTTCTTTGACTGTTGCTGAAATTACATGCATTATTACTCTATAACTTTCCGTCAAAGGAAGGGTAATGGTTTTACTCACTAATTTTGTCCAGGACGAAACAAAAAATCAGCAGATTGTAGCTGATTAAGTGCAGATTCCACAGATCTTTCTGTATCGATTTTGCTGCCAAATTCACGTTTGTGGTGACTACGTTCAATGAGATTTCAAATTTAAAGGGACGGTTTTGACAGAAATAAAGAGTAAAATTGATTTTTCTGTTACATTTTATCGGATCAGGAGTTCAAAAAGCTTACCGCGTGACTGAACTGATAAAATTTACTGTGAGAGGTAAATGATGTTCATTATTTTATAGTTTATGGCTTTATTTTTATAAATTTCTACCAAAATTCGACGATCCAATGAGGGGGGTAGTAGAGTTATCGAAAAATTAGATGACTATGTCGTTATTGACATTTTAAAATATGTTATTTAGGTTTTTTGTCAGAAATTGGTACAAGCCGTTGGTTCTTTGAATTTTGCTGAAATTACTTGGATTATTACTCTATAACTCTCCGTCAAAGGAAGGGTAATTGATTTTACTGAGTAATTTTGTCCAGGACAAAACAAAACGTCAGTTGATTGTAGCTAATTAAGTGCAGATTCCACAGATCTTTCTGTATCGATTTTGCTGCCAAATTCACGTTTGTAGTGACTACGTTCAATGAGATTTCAAATTTAAAGGGACGGTTTTGACAGAAATAAAGAGTAAAATTGATTTTTCTGTTACATTTTATCGGATCAGGAGTTCAAAATGCTTACCGCGTGACTGAACTGATAAAATTTACTGTGAGAGGTAAATGATGTTCATTATTGTATAGTTTATGGCTTTACTTTTATAAGTTTTTACCAAAATTCGACGATCCAATGAGGGGAGTAGTAGAGTTATCGAAAAATTAGGTGACTATGTCGTTATTGACGTTTGAAAATATGTTATTTAGGTTTTTTGACAGAAATTGATACAAACTGTTGGTTCTTTGACTTTTGCTGAAATTACTTGGATTATTACTCTATAACTTTCTCTCAAAGGAAGAGTAATGGATTAATAGGGATTTTATTAACATTTTAAACATAAATTTAATTTAACATTAATTATAAATAACTAATTAAATAATAAAAAATTAATTTAACATTAATAACATTATAAACGTTAAATTTAATTTATTAACATCCATTATGGCATCACTATTTTCAGCCCCTTTCTAACTTTGACGCACCTTGTGTGAAACTTAAATTAGTATCACTGATGTTTCCACCACTTTCAAAAACTAGCTCTAAAATACTTGTCATAATTATTGCTTTTAGAGACTATTTAAGCAATTTTCAGCATAAACACACCCTTAACGCTTTGCTCGATACCTCATAAGACACTTTTTGGGACAATTTATTTCCCACGCTTCAGATATTAACGATCATCGACGTCTGAATAAAATATGCTGCACATTATCGTTTCCTTGCATGTACGATATGATAATTTTCATTCTGTACACTCAATTAAATTGGTAAAGAAAATGTGAGTTCTCGGAATCGCATTATTTACGGCCTGATTTGTACTATAGGGGAATGGTGATGATCGTAACCGTTATAACAAATGCATGTTGAGCTACGACAATAAATACAATGTGGACATGTTAATAAAATGAAAACCCAAAGACTTTTGTGATTTCCACTTTATTTCCATTTCTCTACCATCTATTAAATTTTTGAATTAACAGTTATGGCCTCTGAGAAATATCCCGTGGGCAAGAAACGCGCAATTGTGAACTCGTAAACACGAAACGTTCCTATTTCTTATACATTGTGATAAAAATAAAACAATTAGTTGCAAATGCTTTAACCTTCGTCTGTATTAAGCGCAAAAGTGATTCAGCTGTAAGATTTATTTGATTTCTGGTTATTAAACGCAAAAGTAAGTAGGTATTTAGTATTTTTAGCTCTTAACCGGTTAAAATAGTACATGTAACCGAATTATCACGCTCGAATTAGAATGTTTTGCAACTCATAATCTGATGTTAACCGCGTCGAATCACGCTAAGAAGGTCTAATTATAGACCTAAGCTGAGATATTATCGGTTTTAGTCTTTTTAAGGCGAATAAAAATACAACTTTATTATCAATTTATCTTTTTAATTCCGTATTTATGAGTCCTCGACTACAGACTTAATAAATAATTCACTAACCATAGAGGTGGTAATGTTTGTGCGCGGTGGGCAATTTTTGGTTTATAACTCCAAAGACGGTTAAATAATTTGGTGTTCCTTCATTCCAGAGAACGAATCATTAAAAATGCATCCCCTAATGACATCCAATCCGAGCGTCACTGAATTTTAATAACGCTCCCAGCCTTCCTTAAGTACAATAATAAACATTCCTAAGGGATCTCGGCGATACCGAAGATTCGTACCGCGCAGAACTTTGGAAAAAGTCCCTTCCGTTCCTCGATAAAACTTCTTTGTCTGCCTCTAACCTCGATGTCACCGAAGACGCCCTTTCCGTTTCCCCCTTATTATTATTTCATTAGAAAATTAATATTGTCGAAAGAAACCGAATAAGCGCGAACGGCGGACGAATTAATTACCCCTTTATGGCATCATATTTCGAGTACTGAAAACTCCCGAACCGCAACTGAAGCAACTTTGAGGAATCAAGCGGGAATGTGAGAGTTTTCCCATTTGATTCGACATGCCGTTTCGGCTGATGTCTTTCATAATACGAGAACATACTTTCCATTGTGTTATTATGGGTAATTATCTTTGTTGTTATCTAATTACCCGTAATAAGAGATGTATCTTGGAAATATTATTTATCCAACAAATCCTTGTGATTACCATTCGGGATTTATTCAAATTACAACTTGCGTAAATAAACAAATTAAATATATTAGCGCGTTTATTTAAGAATCAATGTTTATTTTCATGCAAGCTCGATTTTTCTTAGGTTGTAAATTTTTCATTCGGGTTTTCAATTAAGTTACTATCGACCCTGCTTTTAGACCTACAAAGTGAAATAAATTTCTTTTACTTTCTATTGTAGTGCACTGATTCAGTTATAATATACTAATTATATACTCTACTAATGATATCAAAAGCAAAATTTAAGCTAAGCTATTTATCTTCCAACATTTCCCAAATAGATCTTAAAATATATTTGGCCATTAACTTGGAGCCCATTTTATAGAGTTTTTTTTTGGTAGATGGAATTTAACAAACTGATAAAAACTGAAAATGTAGACAAATCTGAGCTTTTACCTTTATCAAACAATAAAAATTTAAAAATAGAGGTAGGTTTTCCGTTTTTCCACCATAGAGTGAATATTATTATACAGACGATTTGTGGAAAATTAAAAGATCTTAAAATGAGCGTTTCTAAGAGGTAATCGGAGCATTTTTCTCCTAGAAAACTTAGAAAAACCGTTAAAATGGACCCTTTTTCAAAAATTCACAGTTTTGCCCAGTTTAAAGCTGTATTGCTAATTTTGGATAAAATGTTAGGTTATTATGTCTACTTTAAGCATGCAAAAGTTGGATGCTGTCGGTTGAATAGTTTTTGCACAATTACATTATTAACAAAATACATCGAATCTTGCAAAATTCGGGGTATTAACTGAGATGGGCCAATTTTAACTTTTCAAACAATTTTTAAAAGAGGACGTCAAAATCTATAACTTGGCTACCTTCGATTTTCATATACGTTTGGAAAAAAGTGGAAAAAATGGCCTCGAACATGGTCGCAAGTCCCAATGTGGCGAAATCCCTTAATAAATTTAATACTGACCGTTAAATAATTATATTTGTGTGCATAGAGGGGCGTTTTATACATATTTTCTCGGTCGAATTCAATGATGCTATCCTTTTCATTATAAATCTAAATGATAAAGTGTCAAAAGCGAGAAACTGGAGAAAAATTACAAAAAATTTGATACTTCGAGGTTTTTGGTCATTAAAGTACATAATACTCTCTTAGAAAATGTTATTATTCATTGTTACTAATAATATTTACACACGTCTTCTGTGTTTTTGATGAATTTTTCTCTTAGAATCCGATAGTGCTATAGGTTTTACCTTAGACCTAAAACTGTAAAAATGATAGAAACTGTCCGTTGAAGTTAAAATAGGGGCGCACCAATCAGATCGACGTTTTAATTTTTTCGTAAAACTTTTCGGAAAAAAAACGACTTATTCATAATAATACTACCCGAAGCAAACAGTGCTTAAAAGTTTTAGCGGCGATTTAAGGATTTTCAGGAGAGCATAATTACTTTATGACTTGAAAAAATCGTAACTTCATGAAACTTAGTTACATAATGCATGGGATTTTTTAAAGATTTTTCAATAGCGACTCTCTCAGAGAAAGATAATTATAAGATCAACCAAAGCATTTTTGGGGCCTCACATTTCCCTCATATTCCCACATAGCCTCATATTTGGAGTTAACCTTTTTGGCGGTAAATTCAAATTGGAAATGATGGATTTTATAAACTACTTACGCCATGCTTGTTATGGTGAAATGCTTTTAATTACTTCGCACAATCGATCAATTACTCTTATTATTAATTATAAACTCAAAATATTTATACATACTTTACGAATATTTGGTTGATAATGCAGATGTGGTCCAGAAAATAAACCAAACCACTTCTGTTTTCTCTCAGGATCAGCAGATATCTTAAACAATCTGTATCCTTTTTTGGTATTGATTTTGCATCAACTTGCACAACAAATATGAGGTCTTTTTTAGATTTGAGCAATGATCTGCCAGTCACTTCTCAGATAACCTCCTGAGAAAAATATCCACAAATGCTTTAAACAAATGACATACAAACTGTCTTATTTGGAGGAAAATGAAAAATAACTATTTAAGCCGCCATATTTTGAATATAATATGCCCCACTCTCTCTAGCACATTGAAACACCACATTGCGGTAGTGTGTATATCTAGTAACTGAAGTCTAAAAGATTTTTTTTGTAATATCATGTGAAACATATTTTTTTAATTCACACATTTTAATGAAGTCACTAAATAATAGCATCCTACCTTAATTCGCTATTATGTAAAGAAGTAAACAGCAGTATTCTACCTCAGTATTCAGTTATCAGGATATTTCCATTAGGCCTAAGCAAAAATTGCCATGGATTTTTTTCATAGTGGAGAGACAGTTAGATCAATAGCAATTGTCATTATTTCCCCCAAATGTACCTGAATAGACCTGACGAAGTAGAATGTTCCCCGTCGAAACGATAGCAGCTCTTTTTCGTCAAGTACGCCACGGGGGTAGATTCCGCTCCCTCGAAACGTCCTGTATAACACGAGCGAGGAGTACTAAGGAGTATATTTTTCCCCGTGCGCGGGTCCACTTCGACCCTTACAACATCTGCTTTCCTCGCGCCGTTTGCGGTTGCGGCGCTCGCGATAAATCACAGAATCAACAACAACCATCACTCTTCGGTCGTAGGCTCAGCAACCGCGTTTATCACCGCACTCTTGTTCCGGATCAGGCGACTATCTATCTCAGCAGGGAGAGAGAGTGAGAGAGAGGGCGAAGGGCGAGAGAGTGCGCCGGGGGTAGGCCGTTCCTTCTTCCCTCCGAGAGGAAAACCGCTAAGAAACGACCTCTCTCTCTCTCTGTCCCTTTCACTCTCCCTCCTTCTTTATTTTATTACCCTCGAATTAGCGGAAGGGATGGACCAGGGGGATTTTTTTCGAATTAGTCTTGAGAAATTCCGGCTTGATTTTAATTTACATTAGGGGCCCACCGAATCGCTTCTAAGTAATGATTTAGACTTTTGTTTTGAGGATAACAAATTACACATTAAGGGTCGGCGAACGCCGTTGTCGATATGATGTGATAATCATATCACAGCATGATAATCACATGCATGACAGCGTTTAAAAATGACGATCACCATACCATCTGTAATACGAAGAAAAAACCAGATAATTATCAACGACCAGTCCACCATGTAGAGGAAAACAAATGTACAATGATGACCACGTCCTGTGCACACAATGGTGGAAGAAAATGTAAACGATGTGATACATGAGACTTAAAACCGATCACTAGTGTAAAGGTAATTGGTTCCAATGCACCAGAATTGGATCTTGCTTCATTTTTGCACATTTTCGCTAGCACCACGACCATCATAAACAAGAAGCACTTAATGGTTCCAATGCACCTGAATTGGATCCTGCATCATTTTTGCACATTTTCGCTAGCACCACGACCATCATAAACAAGGAGAACTTAACGGTTCCAATGCACCTGAATTGGATCCTGCATCATTTTTGCACATTTTCGCTAGCACCACGACCATCATAAACAAGAAGAACTTAACGGTTCCAATGCACCAGAATCGGATTCTGCATCATTTTTGCACATTTTCGCTAGCACCACGACCATCATAAACAAGAAGCACTTAATGGTTCCAATGCACCTGAATTGGATCCTGCATCATTTTTGCACATTTTCGCTAGCACCACGACCATCATAAACAAGGAGAACTTAACGGTTCCAATGCACCTGAATTGGATCCTGCATCATTTTTGCACATTTTCGCTAGCACCACGACCATCATAAACAAGAAGAACTTAACGGTTCCAATGCACCAGAATCGGATTCTGCATCATTTTTGCACATTTTCGCTAGCACCACGACCATCATAAACAAGAAGAACTTAACGGTTCCAATGCACCAGAATTGGATCCTGCATCATTTTTGCACATTTTCGCTAGCACCACGACCACCATAAACAAGAAGAACTTAACTGTTCCAATGCACCAGAATTGGATCCTGCATCATTTTTGCACATTTTCGCTAGCACCACGACCACCATAAACAAGAAGAACTTAACTGTTCCAATGCACCAGAATTGGATCCTGCTTCATTTTTGCACATTTTCGCTAGCACCACGACCATCATAAACAAGAAGAACTTAACAGGGAGCAACGGAAATTTATCAAAAGACTCATTTCACAGTACGACAACTACTGACATATTCCAGGCAGCAACCATCAGCAACACCAAAGAATCCTCCTGCCATAACCATAAAAGAGGCAAAACAGAATCAGGTGATAACAGTAGTCTCATTGGTGTACTCCACCAAAATCCAATGAGCAGACCACCAAGTCAACAACACATCACCACATCGACGATACTGGTGCTGATACGCCAATACCTGCGAAGTACCTAAAATAGTACCAGGCGCCAATCCTTTTTAAAGGCAAGAATGGATGTAGTGTTGAGGCGAATGAGGTGGAAAATACATGTGAAATTCTCCAAATAATCTCTGTTCATTTTTTTATCTCGTGCAAATTACTAGCAACGCTAACGCCCTTTGCTCTTTTATATTTCTAAAGTGAAATAATTTTGGGAGGAACGGAATCCGTTTCGCCTGTTCTGTCAGATAGCATCAGACACAAAAATCATTTTTGAAGCAACGGCACAGTGTTAAAATTTTTTTTTAAAGGAAGGACCCCTAGACTTGAAAAGTTTATATGAATTTTGTGTCGATGTGTTTTGAAAAATATACTTTTAATAGTTTCATAAATACTCAATTTCGGGTAATAATTGCTAAAGTAATTCCTATTGAATCCTCTAAGTTGCCACATTTTGTCCTAAATGTTCTCCTAAATGGCACTCAATGGACAAAACTCTTTACTGCAAACATTTTTCCACCTTAATAAAGGTTAGATGCTGCAAGGGTAAAAATTATGTATCTCACACTCAAGCCTTGGTTTCATGGCCCTGATTGAGTTAGCTCAATTTTATTTTAAAATATATACTTGCAATGCTTGTTAGAATCTAACTGTAACCAAAACAGATGCTTCATTCATGTTTAGAAGAGACCAGGCGAGGAATAGGAATAGATTTCGAAAAACACACAATTCCCCCCTGCTTATCCATATAGTCGAAGGGAAAACTGTGATACTTCATGAAGGAATATACAAATTTCGATTTTAATTGCAAGTTTCATAAATTTAAATTTATTCCCTGAAACTTCGTAGCAGGTCTAATTGTTCGTAATTAATAAACAGAGTGGAAAGTCTCGCCGGTTTGAATGGCACATTGTTTAATTACATCGAAATAACAACAGCTAAGTTTCATTATCATTACGAAGGGGTCATTGCTACTCTGATAAATCCATTATTCTAAATTGTATTACCCCGACTAAGTTATTAATTACTTTGTAAATTCTTTTATGAATAGCGGAGTTAATGATCGTGGATCGATAGTATTTAAAAGTTGTTCGCTGGGCTCGTAGCCCATATATTTTAGCGCTAAAAAATATATTTTTATCCATATAGCAGAGTAGTGGAGGTACCTGATGTTTTAAGTAATTACCGAGCTTTCCCAGAGCTTTCAGCTAAATACGCTTTTTTAATTGCAAGATATAAATATCACAGATGGGATCTCGGGAGCCGCACTTAACATTTTTCCTTCGTGAAAGTAGAAGATTGTCCCCGTAATGATAAGGGCTGCATAAAGGGAGAAATGAAGGTATTCAGCCGGGCCGGAGTAGTAATTTCAAATTCAAGAAACGTTATTCTGCTGATGCTGCCAGAACATTTTTTACGGCGGGGCGCCTCTCGGCAGATTCGAGGGAAAAATTGGTGAAAAATTTCCCTCTAACCTAAATTCGGAGTGAAAGTAAAAATCTGGCCGGCTTAGAAGTAACAGCGGGGAAATTTATGGATTCGGAAAAATCCACATTGATAAAGAAACTAAGGCGGTAGGTAAGTGATTTATTCGTGGCGCTACCGAAAAAATGACCCCGATACCTTGTTAAAATAGGGAATATAAAAAGCCAAAGCCTTACGACTTCCCCAAGTAGCAGTAATTTATCGAGGATTTATTACTGGAAGTATGTGCCTCCTCATATTTCTTTGGAAACAAACGTCTCGCGCGTTGAATCATTCCAAAATGGCCGACTAGAAATTGTTCCCATTGGATCAAATGAATTTCAATATTTTAGTCATAGTCATTAGTCATAGGATAATATAATGACGAACATTTTGTTGAGGAGAGTTGCTTTGTACTTCCATGATTTATTTCAGTGTTCTCCTCATTTACTTGAACAGATAAAAATTGAAAAGATTTTGGAGTAGCTTCATGGAGCTGGCTGCAGATATTGATTTCAATTCTGTCAATAACTTCAACACTGAAGTCGCCTTATTACCGTGTTACCTTATATGTTCGTAAGAAGGTTTCAGCGGCGTTTTCTCAAAAAAATGCATGCATAACTCCAAAATTGTAGGTTTTTCCAAAAAAATTGATCTTACCAAATGAAAGCTAATGAAAAACATATTGTTTTTTTAAACATTTTAGATTGAATCTAAAGCCACATATAGCTACTTAAAGCATCATTTTTTTAGTAAATACTCAAACGCAAGTATTCGAAGTTGAATAACGGGGAGACCGATACCTTTTTGGAAAATATCCGTAGAAAACTTTTTAAACTACATGCAAAGACCTTTCAAATGATCTTTGGGGTGAGTAGATAGCATTAAAACTAAGCGAGTTATGATGAAAATAAGACACGACTCTCGAATCTTTTAAAAAAAAGTGAGAAATAAAACCTGCGATACTTCCACCAAAATTTAAATTTATAGCATTCCTTGAAGGATTTGCTTTTTTTCAGTATAAGTATTATGCTCAAGAAGTTTAGCTTGCTTTTTTTTTTTAAAAAAAAAGTACGATTTTTCAAAACAGAAATTTTCAAATTTCTAAAAATGTCTCTTATTTTCATAATAACTCTAAAACTACTAAATATACGTAAATAACGATTAAAAACAAAAATTTAGGTTTTTTTTAACCGAAAAAATAACCGAAATATCATCGTTAGAATTTAAAATTTTATTGTGATTATCATCTTCTACGGCCCTTTAACCCTTGAACTTAAAGACGAAGGGTTTTAGAAAGTGGAGATGCAGATGATCGTATAGCCCTTGAAACTAGCTTTAAAATGGTTTTTGGATGGGCTCGATAACATAAAAAATAACGGAGATATAAATAAAATTTAGGCGTTTTTTAAGAAACATTTTAGGGCCATACAATATTGAAATATATACGTACATACAGGAGCATACATTATATAAATGCATTATTGAAATGATTAAGGCCGCTTAAAAATAGTTTTTAATGATTCCAGCGTAAGGGGTGGTTTTTAAGGGTGGAAATTTCGCAGTCAATAAATACATAAATGTTTAATATTCAGTAAAACCGATTTTAATTGAGAAATACACAAGTGAAACAATTAGAGCTGCCAGAAAATAATTTTTTCATTGATCTCACGATAAGAGGTGGTTTTTAGGGACTGAAAATTCGCAGTAAATCAATAAATTATATCATAAGCAGTAAACAAATTTTTAGTAGAAAATTAGTGCGCAATTTAATGTTTCAGGGAGCCAAAAATCATTTTTTTTCATGATTTTTTGACTTCAGGAATGGTCTTTGGGGGTTAAAAAATAATTGGAATCATAAATTATGCTTTAAAATATTACAGAATATATTTTCTACTGAATTAAATAAGATTTCCACCGATTGAATGCTTTAATTTGCAATTCCTTCACTTTTTAAAAAAAGTGGTGGATTCACCCCTAAAATGCAAGAAGCGCAAGTTGAATATATGTCACTTTTAAAGTTAAGTGTAAAGTAAACTTTCGAAAATCGATGGAGGTTCAAGGAATTCGGAGGTTATAGCCCATTTTTTACCATCAGTGACTGTACTATATGATCAGGAAATTTTTGTTCGTTTTTTCAATTGCAGTTATGCCTAATTTAGAAATTTTATTTGTTGTTTTCGTAAGATTCCATAATTTGAATAATATACTCTTTCCTGTAATTGTTAGTGGTTTGGATGATGAATTATTAACAGTCTTATTTATAAGGTATTACATTATTCTTGGTTATTTTGTTGTTATTTTAGATTGTTAAATTTTTGTTGAATTCCTTGTAAAGTAAGAGATTTTTCAACAGTTTGTAATGTGTCACGAATTTTGTGTCTGATTTTAGTTTCGGTTTCTGTCGTATTTATGGCGTTATGTGGATGATTTTGGGGCGTCTTATGTTTGGTCTTTTACTAATGCTCGTCCTCTTCGTTGGTGGATTCTTCTGTTGCTATCGTCGTGAAAGGGCATTTTTGGTAATAATTCTTTAGGAAATAACCACGCGTTCAGTTAGGCAAGGTTCAGGTGCCTTACCTAGTTAGGCAACTTCAGCGTTCACAAAATTTGGAATATTTACAGCCAACCCCTGGAAACTACACGAAAAGCTTTTTAATTTTTCACGTGTTTTAGTAAAGGAGGAAAATACCCAAATAAATCAAGGGAGTCTTGGTAAAAGGTTTTGGAGAAGTTACACAGTGAGCTATAATAACAAAAGCAATGGAGTAAGGTTTACGATTGAAATCCCAGGGTTAAACTTGTTGAATGATTTTTTTTTTTTGGGTCTAGCGTTATACTGTGACAATAAGAAATAATTTTACGATATTTCCTTTTTTTGTGGGTACTGGGCAAACCTTTGTGATTTTCGCTGGCAGTGTAAGCGCGTTTCGGTCACAGAGGGACGCGATAATTTCGAAAAGCAAATTTTCCGCCGCTATAACGTCCGCTTTTTGCAGATTATGCGGCAATAAACCCTTTCGACTGTTCGTTGGCTCGGCTCGGCCGCCGCCTCGGACAAAATCGATCCCGGTCCATATCCAGAGCAGAAGAACGCTTTGGCCTCGGGCCAAAACACACCGACATCTCAAAAATTCACTCTTTCGGCATTTTCCCACACGGCGAATTCCCGATTTTCGACACGGTCCTGTTTCCGGTTTCAATTTGCCGAAACGTACGACGACAAAGGCCGTGGGGGTTAATTTCGTTTGGGGCGTGGCCGAATCTCTGGCCCTACCGAAGGTTTTGCGAAAAAATGCCTAATTGCCCGTTTGATCGCTTAACCGACTTTTTTGTTCCGTGTGTTTTTCTGAAACGAAGGGGGCTTTGATCGACAATCACAATTTTTGTACAATAACTCAATATCTAACTGAAGGTTCGGAATGAAATGCCTCAAATGAGGTGGATGTTACATATTTGCTTCTAGCAAGAATTTTTGCAGAATTCATTTCTGCATTATCGCAACCTGATTTCTTTGATGAAATGCTGTTATTAATAAACAATATCCAATCGAATATCATTCATAAGTTGACGTAGTATAATAATAATTTTTCATCGATGCTCAAAATTGATTACTTTACATACTTTTAAAGAAAATTAAGTAGATTTATATCCTTTTTTTTTCATATATAGCAATTAGCATTACAATATTAAGAGCATGCACCAGTGGCGCGTCAGGACTATCCTTCCGTTTTCATCAAAATGGCACTACGATAATATATGGTAAATAGTACTGCACACTTGTAGTACTTGCACACTTGCATCTCATACTTAGAGATACAGGGGGTTGAAATACAGAGGAAATCAACTACACTTGTTATGGGTCGGTTTTACAAAACCAGTGGAAGAAACGTCATATTTGGCGAGTTTGGCCGCTAGAGAGCGTTACTGATATTAGAAACGACGATGTCTCGTGTGAATAATTCAGAAATTTTGTCAAAAGAACGATCAAATAAAATTGAGGGGTAGCAACCAAATTTGAGTCGTGCTGAAAGAGCCTAAGGGAGTTCCTGTAGATTTGGGAGGCTAGAACGGTTTGAAATTTGAATCTAAGATGTTTGCAGAAGTACCGTACCATTTCAATTTAGTCTAAAACGTTAGAAAGAATGTAAAATAAAGTTTTCCCCACGTGCTTTTAGCGAAAGTGCCTTAAAATTGTGTCTAGGGACAGTTATTTTTCCGGGGGCTACAGAAAATTTTGAATTGTATGCACATTGAAAAATCTGAATATGCTGAGTAAAATCGTTAGAACTTTGGAAGAATAGATATAAAATTTGTGGGAAATTCAAACGTTCCTATTTTAAGTTCTTTAGCGAACTTTATAAATCTGGAAGAAACTTTCTAGGGGATCTTCTGGAACTGTCGATGTTTAAAACTGTCTTCACGAAAATATCAAGAGTTTTTACGGAATTTCCAGTAATTTCCCTTTTCAAACGTCAAAAAAGGGGCCTGAAATGGTAATTCCGCTGTTGTATCGGCCAAAAGTTTCTTAAAATGGAATCTAGGAGTTTCATGCAAGTTTCAAGTAGTTTCGCTCTCCGAAGGCCGCAGAATTGAATGCAGATTTCACCAACTAGTTTCAAATGCACTGTAGACTTTTTCTAATTATAGTTGAAAACTGTATCGTGTTGAACAAAACCTCTACAAGTCGTGCGAAATTGCGACTTTTGTGCAACGTTCAAGGCCATTTTTCTCACTTTTTTCCAGACGTATATGAAAATCCAATATAGCCAAGTTGTAGGTTTTGATGTCCTCTTTCAGAAACTTTTTGAAAAATTAAAATCGGCCTGTCTCAGTTAATACGCCGAATTTTGCAAAATTTCGGTGTATGTTGTTAATAACGTAATTGTGCAAACACTGTTCATCCCACAACATCTAACCTTTGCTTGCTTAAAGTAGACATAATAACCTAATTTTTCACGCAAAATTAGTGCTTTAGCTTTAAACTGGGCAATGTTGGGAATTTTTGAAAAAGGCGCCATTTTAACGGTTTTTCCAAATTTTCTAGGTGACAAATGCTCTGTTCACCTTTTAGAAAAGCTAATTTTGAAGGTCTTTTAATTCCCTATAAATCGTCTATACAACATATTCATTTCCGTGGATAATTTTCACGCTTTAGTGAAAAAAATGAAAAAGGACCGTTTTTTAAAAATTTTTATTGCTTAAAAAACGCAAAAACTCTAATTTGTCCAGATTTTGGGTTTTTGCCATCTCTGATCCATTTTAAACAAATTTTTTGGTACTTCTGTTAAATTTTATCTACCAAAAAAGCTTTTTTTTTCTACTTCCACTAGTGTATAGTGAAATCAAAAGACCTGCAAGAAGTTATGAAGACACGCTTTAACAGCACGTGAATGGAGACATATTTTAGCAGTTCAGTATCGTGAAGTAAGTGAAAACGCTCAAATGAAATAAAGAAACCTCGTAAGTACGAGTTATTATAAGAAAATCGATAAAAGCGTTTTGACCTACTAAAAAAGTGTACCTCAAATGGTCAGTGCTTTTACGACTGTTTAAATATTTCATTGGTATCGCGTCAGTATAATCGTGATGAGACTCCTATCATTACCCTTCCCAACATTTTTAACTCCACGCCATGAAAATACTTCTTCCATTGATCCATCGATGACTTTTCCAACTTCAGCTTTTGTCTTTCGATGCGTTTAACCATGCGTACGATCTCCAGTAATTCCGCGTCCCTTTCCATATTAAATTCCAATAACCATCGGAATTCGATCAATAAATCACTTCGTGTGGTTCTGTATCGGAGGTATTCGATTGCTTCCAAACACAGAGTTGTAAAGATGCAAAGAGAGAGGAGTAATGAATGGGATATTGATGGGTTTAGATGCTTTATTAAGTCGAATTTTTAAATTCCCTAGTTTGAAGTCCCTGTTGGAACTGGAAGAAAATGCCATTCTTTCTTAAACGTATACATACTATTCAAATTTGTTGCATTTACAAGTCATAAAATGGTACGAATAAAGCACTTATTCATCCGTATGGATTAAATTCCGAGGATCGTTAAGTGGATAACTAAAACTCTCCCGGCTTTATTCCCATTAATTTAATTTATAAATTTTAAAATCGTTTCGTTGTCCTTTGTAACTTTTCAAAGGTTTTAATTGACGATAATTTCCATGGAATTTTGATGATGCGAATCGGAGCGGTTGTTCTCCGGATTGATGAAAAATCGATGCTCAATTTCCGGCGAATTTATTTGATGGCAGCTAAAAGATTTTCCGGGTTTTCCGCGAATTTGTCAGCCTCTCATAGTGAAATAGAGAAATCAGAATAATTTTTCAGCTCCCATTCGGGCGTTCGCCGCCTAACAGAAAACCCTTTTAATTTGAAATAGCTGTAGTCGCCGGCGCACAACACGAATACTCTATTTTCCGAACGCAATAATAAAAACGGCAATCTAACGAGAACTTTTCTCATGAGTCACTCCTTATTCAGTAAAGCGAGGAGAGTTTTAACCATTGTCGAAAAGAGAGAAAGATACGACTTTGAAGTATGAAATGATTAATCGCATAGTCCGACGGTATTAATACAGCAAGTTGTTATACGGAGCGTCCATTATCTTGAGTGGGCTGTCATCTCTTTACTTCCAATGTATCCATCCGTTTCGCTAGAATCGTTCCTGCTATACGCTTTTTTCTTTCTCTTGCGCTCTACCACTAATGGCCGGCGCAATTACCGATTTTCAGAAAAATTGTTTTCCGTGCGTTGACACTTTAAAACTTTAATAGCGACCATCCGACTGCTTTCACTTTTAATAGTGATGGATGTGGACTAAAAATGTTTCTAGCTACATCCGTTGTACCCATCTTATCTGTAAATTTGATGATGGAAAAATGATACACCCTGTAGGATTCCAGCAACATGTGAAATATAAATCATATTTGCCTCTTTTTAAAATATAACAGAATTAAATTGTTTTTTCAAGTTTGCCACGTTTCCTACAATTTCTCTCTAAAATGAGTATATGGATTAGGTTGATATCGTGAGGTAAGAGAAGTGATACTACATACTAAGCGATTATGGCACTAGAATGTCCCCTGACATGAAATTAGTAATATGGAATTTAGTCAGGATTAATGTAACTTGTCCATTTAATTTTACTTTATTAACTTGTAAACCCTTTTTTGTCATTTTTATCATATTTTTACCTTCGCCCAAATTAGTACAGTAGTATAGTTCGTACAGTTCGAGTCTGTAACTTGGAATAAATGCAGTATATCAAACAGATTTTTTGTCGGAAATATGCTTGGACAGGTCGATTATTATTTTGAATTGCGCTCTTTTTCATGTAAGAAAATGTTATACTGCATGTACCAAATTTAAGATATGACGTCGTAGACTGTTTTTTTGAATGGTAATACTAATTTTTTTATGAATATTCTTAAATGGTATATCAAGTTACGTATGTGTACCAAATATCGAATTTTTATTCCTTGTCGTTCAAAAGATATTTAACAAACATCAATTCATTCGAAAATGAAGAAATTTGATCCATTGATCTATCTCATATCAACTGAAATAATATGTTTCTTCAATAAACGCTCAAAATATTGTCCATTAAATAACTGACAGTATCCTAAACTGAACTGAAACTCGTTTTGGACACCTCTTATTACTTAAATGGGAATTAACCTAAATTCTTGTTTTCTTCGTTGTTGTAAGTGCTCAGCGTTTCCAGGTTTGGTCTTAAAAACTTTGCTTTTCAAGTACCCTCATAAAAAATATTCCCTTGGTGTTAAATCAGGAGACCTGGGAGGCCATTCTAAAGGTCTTCTTCTACCAATCCATCTGCCTGGAAGTATATCATCCAGATACTCATGGACAGGTCTTGCAAAATGGGGAGGTCTTGTCGAATCCAGATGTTTCTATTCTGGATATCCGCTTCATCCGGATCAGGAAACAGAGAAGCCAAATTCGGAATTAGTTCTTCCTGTAAGAATTCTAAATATCCAGCTCCATTGAGATCTCCTTGGAAGAAAATTGATCCTGTTACTCGATCACCAACGATCCCTGCCCAATCATTGGCTTTCTCTTGGTGTTGAGTGTGCTCTTCCCTCATCCACTTTGGGTTGTTGTCTGCCCAGTAACGAAAATTTTGACGATTTATCTCACTACTTATCGTAAACGTTGATTCGTCAGAAAACAGGACGTTTTCTGTGTTTCCAACATTTCTCTCTAGTAGATCTATAAATTGTTCCCAAAACTGGAGTCTTCTATCCGGATCATCTTCGGAGAGTTCCTGGAGGATTGTCATTTTTTAAGGATGAAATTTCTGGATGTGAGGAGTTCTCGTCACTGAAAACTGGCTAATTTAGAGTTCCCTAGCTATCTGCCTAGTGGGGACATGAGGATTTTCTTAAACAGAGAGGAATACATTCATTTTGACATCTTCATTGAGGGCACTCTGACGATGATTATTGGTTTTCCTTAAAACTCAATTTTCCTGAAACTTTTCAATCTTGCTTATAGTACTCTGCAATATGGGGAGGGGAGGGGTAAATCAGGATACTTCTTTCTGAATACATGAATAACCTCATTTTGTGTTCTTGTCCCATCTCTATAGCCAATTATGATAAAAATTTCAGTCTTCTCTGTTTCATGTCTTCTTAAGAGTGACACTATGTTCGATTTTTCAGCAAACGTCATTTCTTACAAAACGAACTAATAAATATCCTTGCTCAATACGATGCTACTCTCCTTACTTGTTTTCATTCAACTTATTTGTTTGACATTGTCAGCATCAATCCAGTTTGACAAAAATTATAAGCAAATACCTCCTGATATTCCATTTTAAGCGGCCTGCATTATTTCATCGAGTTGAATCAGATTCCCTCATTTTTCGAATTAGTTGACGTTTCTTAAATAAATATCTTTTAAACGACAAGGAATAGAAATTTAATATTTGGTACGCATGTGTAATGGTCGCATATACCCTATAAGAATAGTCATAAAAAATTAGTATTGCCATTTAAAAAAATAGTCGATGACGTCATATCTCAAATTTGGTACATGCAGTATATTTTCTTACATGAAAAAGGGCGCAATTCAAAACATGACCTGTCCGAGCATATTTCCAACAAAAAAACTCTGGTGGATTTACTGCATTAATTCCAAGTTAGAGCACTAGTGAGATCCCAAAACTGTAAAAGAAACTTCATTCCAGTTGTCGATCGGACGGAACACTTACTTTCTATCAGAAAGGCCGGGAAGTAATATGGACGAGAATAATCAACGTCCATTGAGGGTTCAACAATAGACGACGGAGAACGTATTGAATAGTTTTGACGACTCCCAGTCAATAGAAATGATATAAAACGTCGTCGGGGACACCCGCCAAAATAATATCTAATAACATTTTCGGTTCGACGATTACGGCCGTACAAATTCCCATCGAAAAATGAAGAAGAACACACAATAAAAACGAGATTTGGCCATTACATTAACTCCGACGTCCCTCCCGCATTATATTCTAAGGCTAAATCGGAAAAGCAAGGATATATTTCGTCGAACGGGCCGCGTCAGTATCGGTTTCAATGGCTTCGAAATGAATTTTCATCTGATTGATGACAATTTAATGCTGGCGTAATGTCTGAATTGTGCCGAGGCGCGACGGCAACGTACAGACGATGGTTTGGGAGTGACACGACTGCTTTTGATTTATTATAAAAGACATTCAATTTTAGAACACATATCTTTCCTCGTTTAGGCATTATTCTTCTTCGTACTAGTCGTGACTTTTCTAGACCTTTTTTAGATCCTCAAATGGAATTCCACCGTGTTTCCATCTAGAGCAAATCATGACAGGACAAGATTCGTGAGTTAATATTAAACCTTTAGTTAAACCTAACCTTTAGTTAAAGTAGATTGTCGCTGAATTGACTGAAAGAGTGGTTTAAAGATGTTTGAGTTTAGTACGAATTAATGCTGAGAATAACTTCAAAGTACGAGCACTGCTTAACCGAGGTGTGTTAAGAACCCATACGAATTTTCAAGTCGATGCAGTTTCCCTAACTCGAGATATAACGAAAACAAAATTCACAGATTTTTTTCGAAATTAACGTGGTACTTTATGGAAGTCAGCAGTTCAAAGCATTATATTTTTACTATTGGTACTATGAATTAACTGAAAACTGGCACATTGATATTGAAATATTTCCCCTTTCGATTGGTTTAATGGAAATTATTTTTAGATCATTGCATCACGAGATATAATGAATTCAATAACAATAGTTTGCATTTGTGAGGTAAGCCAGATAAACTTTGCAACGTCGCACTTTATAAGCGCCCATTAAAGGTGAATACTGCCTGAATTATTTCGCCCTCTCGCACTAATAAGTCTGGTACTTATAATGACGTACACTTATCGTCATTCGCTACGTTGTCAGATGTAGAAAGAGAATAATACACTAGTCAAATTAGAGTGATACTTTGTAGCTAGCCAATTTAGCAACTTTCCTTAAGCGGTCACGGTGCATATGATAAAACAATTACATTAGAGAAAATATGCATTCTTTGCACTTCTCACCACCGACCATTGAAATTGGCGGGAAATTCGAAATTTGCAGAGATTTAAAATTGGCGGGAACTTCAAAATTGGGCTATTCTTGCATTTCTAGGGCCGTCTACATCAGGATATTTAAGCTTACACAAAATTAAGCAACACTTACAAAAACGTTTTCTTTTGAAAAAATTCATTTAAATGCCGTGTAATTTTATATAATCTTAAATATTACATGAAGTAAACGATCTTAAGTGTTTTGAAATGAGTGGATAAAGGCCATCTCAATTTCACGTAATGTTATTAAATGACAAATAGCGTAGAAAAGTGATAGAGAATATAAACGAAATTATTCTAACATTAGGGACTGTCAATTGAAATGTAACTTTGATAGCAAAAATAGCTACTGGTAACTTTAGTTATAACGCTTTTCAGCAAGATTGGCGTCATTTCTTTTTAGTTTTGAATTGCATGATTCTTAAAACAAATTCGTGAATAGAGTAAAAATCATGAATTTCTACTGAAAAAAAAGACTATCTTTCCTTTTTATGATACAAATATTATGCTTGGCATACTGAGTATTATCATTTTGCAATAGATTTGTATTTTACAAACAGAAAATTCATTTTCCTAGCAAATGTTCTATGGGGACGCTTTACTTAGTGATTATCCTCAATTGGCATATGCCAAAACACCAAAAACCTAATGGGTCAACACATTTCAATAGTGGTGGGTTTAGGTAAAGTGGGCTGATGATCGACATGCTCTAGGACCCTTTGAATGTGTTTTTTTTTTCACACTGAACAACAATTCCTCTCATCCAAGAGTTCGAGAAATTGATATTTCCTTGGTTGAAATGAGAAAATTTGCTCCACTTAAGGGAAGATCGCGGTGGTTACTTGTGCAACAAGTTATTTAACTCTCTCTAGTTTACCACTGACTTTGACAACATTTTTTAATCAGGTTTGTGTCATGCTACAATAATCTTGTCAAATCTCTGTACATAACATGCTCACAAAATTTCCTGAATCGGAGAATTTATTTTTGAAGCTGTGGAACTGTAAAGTAAGGGGGAAGTAACGTAATTTTAAACCATAGAATATGATAGCAATACCAGTTTCAGGCTAAACTTTATATGTAGATCATCTGAAGCAATATTTCCTGAAGCAATATTGAGTGAAAGGCCAAGTACATTTTTGTACTTTTCTTGTGGTAAAACCGTAAATAAATCTCGCAGGTTCGCGTGATCGCCATTTGCAAGTTCAGGAAAGGCCCTTAAGGTGCTCGTGTTGGATATAATGAGAGCATGTATGCTCATAAACATAAAGTTAATGCGTATAAATTGAGGTAATAATAGCAGGTAATTTTTAAAAAGATGTTTAGATTATTGCATTTCTGTTTATCCTCCTTTTTCCCATTCTTTTAGCTGAAACTGTCAGACGAGGGTCGAAATTTGCTATGTTTTCGATTCGCTGTTATTTTTAACCGCTTCGCTTATAAATAAAACCCTTTCGGGCCACGTAAATTATCGTTTGAGGCCGTCGCGACGAAGTAAAGAATTTTCTAATTGAAAGAGGTCGTGTTTCACTTGGAAGTTTCACTTTCATCTCTCGGAATATATACGCAGGTCTGTCGTACCACAGAAGCCATTTGATGTTCGCAAAACAAATATAAACAAATCCGACTTTCGGGGCTAAAATTAATTTGATGGAATTATGACCAAGGTAAACATTACGGTTTCCGATGCGTCGCGTTCTGAATGTTCGGCGCAGAAATGGAAACGGAAATCATACGTTCGATTAATGGGTACTTGTTTTCGGTCCGAAAATGATTTAACTTGTGCCAGTTTTGGCAAGAAAACCTTGTTTAGAGTGGAGCTAAGATGATCAAAGCCCAAAATCTAAACAAGTCTGAGATTTTGCTTTTTTGTTAACAATAAAAATTTAAAAAAAGTGTGTCGTTTTTCCGTTTTTTTCACTATAGTGTGTAAATTATTAACGGAAATGTAATACGCTGTACAGACAATTTGTAGGGAATTAAAAGACCTTCAAAATGAGCGTTTCTAAAAGGTGATCTGAGCATTTTTCACTGAGAAAACATGAAAATTCCGTTAAAATGGACCCTTTTTTCAAAAATTCACATTTTTGCCCATTTTAAAGCTGAAGCACTAATTTTGGGTGAAATATTAGATTATTATGTCTACTTTAAGCATGCAAAAGTAGGATGCTGTAGTGTGAATAGTTTTTCCACAATTACATTATTAACAATATACACCGAAATCTTGAAAAACTCGGCCTATTAATTGAGATGGGCCGATTTTAATTTTTCATACAATTTTTGAAAGAGGACATCAAAAGCTACCACTTGGCTGTCTTGCATTTTCATATATGTTTGGAGAAAAGAGCGAGAAATGGCCTCGAACTGGCTTCAGGAATGGCGCTTCAAGCACCATAAAACAGTATACTTGCGCCCACCACTCAGCTCGAAATGCGAAATCGTTTGATAACCCTTGATATTTTAAAGCGTTATTAAAAATGATATGTTTTTATTAATTTAAAGTGTCTAAACCTAGTTTTACAACGTAGATAGAAAATAGGAAAGCTTTTTTCTAAAAAAAAAAATGTTTTTTTGCTTCTCAAATGATCAAATCTAGAGGGATGAATTTTCTAAAAGAGTCATTTACGTTGAAATTGGTTACCTCGCCGTAAATTATAACAGGTGCTTTGTTAATATTGGATAGCTCCAGAAAAAAGACAATCTTCACTTTAAATCCCGATAGATCCTATACAAATTAAACTTTTTCGCGAAAATCCCTTAAAATTCACATGTAATTAGTGTTCTATATCGCGGGAAAGATAATTTCTACCCTTATATTCTTAAATAAAGGACGTACAGGCCTGAAAAACAGTAAGAATTTCTTCAGATTCATACGTAATCGAGTAATTTACTATGAGGGGTTTCCAGACGTATAACTTTCTACACTATTGTTCCTATACCAGGACATAAGTCTAAATGTATTACATGGCCATAGAAGAGATTTCCAAAAAATATTTAAACAGAGCTATTTAATAGTCACGGGGAAACTCTAGATGTACAACATTCTCGGAGGTTTGTTCATGTTATACTGGAGTACAAGTCGATCATCACAATTTTCCGGTACGTCGATTACGTCACGATATCAGGTTTTCGACAGTATTATAATAGGAAAAATATAAAAGGCAAGAAATGCCAATAGAAGAATCCTGGTGTTATAAAACGAAGGGAACCCATTGGATACCGCAGCCTTTCCTTGTTCCACCACAGTATCGTCCTCATGGAGCAGTCGGGGGTGGTACTTATGGGTTATTCGTTGATTTGCATTATAATTATTGAAATTTCCTAATAATATTTGAATATGAAGTTCCAAAAAGTGAAAAAATCCTATAACAAAGCGATCTAAAAAAATTGCAGACATGATGGTTTCCTTGAAATACCGTAAAATTTACTTTGGAGGTTTTACCAAGATAACCGAGAAAAAAATCGTTTCTAATGATTTTAATAATTATTTTAGGCAAGTTAAGGTCATGAATTTAGAGGGGAGAAAATCGTCCTAAGGCATAGAGGGTTCAAATTTAGCCTTCGTGGTGGCCAGAGAGTACAAGAAAGTATAGGCTAGAAAATCTATTGGTAGGTAAACCTGTCGATTCTTCTGGGTATTACTTAACCGATCCTAATGGCTAACAATTTTTTGTTAAAGACACACCAAGCAATTCGTTAATTTTTCACTTACGCTTACGCAAGTTTTCTCGAGCAGTTTAATCTTTGACTCTTTTTAATCGAATAAAAGTTTTATCTGCCGTAGTAATTCTTTTCATCAAAACTAACTTTATTTAATAAACGGTTAATTAACGTGAGATTAAGATTGATTTACGACGCCGAGATTATCAACGAGTTCCAAAGATTATTACACTTCAACTGCGATATCATTAAAATGGAATTTTTACGATCAGACAGAAACAGACCGCACGCCATGGTACGTACGTACGCCGTCGTGACGTCACTCTTTAATAATTTTAGATGAACGTTTCTTTTGTTTATGAATGGCACGATAATTTATTGTGTCGGTTAATTGGTACTTCCACTCCAGCAATTAATTATATTCTCACATACTTCACTATAATAAATTCTATTTTTAGCGCGGAACGGCCGGGCTCGAATCTTAGTTGGGCTTCTTAAATTAACCGGGCTTGTTTTAGGATAAAGCAATTTGTTCTTATTAAATGATTAATTAGTTTGTGTGGCTCGCTGCCTTCTAACCGGAACAAAGATTTAGTGGAAAGGACGGGTGTTGGAGTTAGAAGAATTGCATTATTATTGGGTATACAAATAAGTTTCCGCGGTTTTCAAGAGATGGCTCCACTGGCAAGATTACTATGAAATCACCAGATGTAAGATGCCATATAGAAAGTTTAAACACCTGGCAACAACATAACCTTAAAATACTATTGTCTTTGTATCGGTAGTATACATTTTTTTGGTCGAAAATGTCGAGTTTCGTGCCAAATAAGCGTCATTTTCGGGAAATTTCTACTCTCTGGAAAAGCAACACTTTACTTCTTAGGAAGAAGCCAAAAATTGGGTCGATTCATGGGTAGTCTCAAAAGATTTTCGAGTTTTTTCGACGTGGCATCAGAATGCTGCCAGAAAGATGGCAAAAAGTAGCAGCTAATGACGGACAAAATTTTGAATAAAATTTAACGTACATTTTCTTTATAATCAATTGATAACTTTTTATAGAAAACGGCGGAAACTTATTTGTATCACCAATAATTAATTTATTAATTAAATTTCCGCTCTAAAGTGACGTAACGTGGAAACTGGAAAAACGCCAGTTGGTTAAAACGTTGCAATAACATCCAGTTAGGAATAAGCTAGGATGTAATAATATTTATTTAAAAAATTCGCTGAATTGTATGTTTGTGCATTCAAGGCTAAAACTCATTAGCGCAGTAAAAGTTTTTTTAATAAAAGCTCGTTTAATAAAATCTGAATATTAAAGTAAAAAACATGCAGGGGTTTTACACATGCAATATTAGCTGCACCACATGATCGTTCTAAATTCATGTTAGTTTTTATTAGGTTTCTGTTAGATTTCGCTTATATTGTGAGCAGGAATTTCACGAAACTAGTTATGGCGTACGTGCCTGCAATTTTGAATATTAATATGAACGAGTGTTTAGTAGAATTGCTTAACTAAAATAATGCAATTACACATGCCCCCTCTCGGTAATTACGTTTAAACGATTATGCTTCACATGTCGAGTACGAGCTCGGCCGGTGTGATTTAATATAATTTTCGATAGAATTGTTTCCGAATTTGAGTTTATAAGATTATCTCTTATACACGAATTAAATCTTGAATCTTAAGGGTAAAATACTTCATAAATAAAATAATTTGAGATTTACTGTGGTTAAAAGTTTTGTATCAATAATAACACAGTGTCGAAAAATAAAATTATTTTGCTTTTCGAAATAATGTGAAGTTGCCTAAATTTTTCCCTACTGAACGTTATTGGTATTGTTTTAACTAGATTCCCATGTTGGCTTTTAGTACTAATTAACTATTATATTAGTTGTATATTTTTTATATTTGTATAATATTATAATTAATTATATTATTAAAAATTTCTAATTATTCTAAGATGACGGTTTATTCGTCGAGACGCGTCCATTGCCAAGAGAGTATACCTGACATAAAACAAATATAATGTTTTCAATCCATCTTATATTTGACGGCTGCCCTCGTAATTATTCAAATTTAATTCTAGAGTAATTAAAAATATTATCATTACGGAACATTTCATTTCACTTTGCCTTAAGGAAGTTGCCATATTTACTATTAATTTAAAATCAATACCAACTGAAATCAATTAAACACCGTTAGGTGTATATCAAATATCTATAAAATAATCATACAAGCTAATGTGTGATAGAAACTATTTTCTAAAATTTTCGGTGTATTGTTCCACTCAATTGATTAGATGTTATTTTCTAAACTTTAAAATCTGATTCCCCTGGTTTATTTATAAGAAAAATATATATTACCTTGTTGCATTCAAATTTATTATTAAAAAATCGATTAGACGATTGCCATACCTGACACCACGCACCTCCCGTGTTTAATTATGACTAAACGATACCTCAGTAATTTATAAAACTATACACAATCTTCCAGTATATGTCCGGTTGATATGGATTATATTCGATAGATTTGAATGATCGAGAACTATCCTACTCACTGCGCCAATTATATTTACGATAACCGAAATTGCAAAATTTACATATATTGATGTCCTGGCGCCCATCATTGCAATCATTTGCATGCTATCTCCCTGGAAAGATATTTCATGGATTATTATTAAACGGTTAATCAAAAAATATGACTCGCAAGAGCCAATAAAGTAATCAGGTTTACGAAAGGGGTAAAATAAAACTTGTAATCCCTTTAATTTCTCGATATCATGGGAACTAAACAACTTCCTGAAAAATAGAGAAAAAGCTATTCATTTCACATGAAAAGCTTATTATATCCTACTCGCGTTTACAAGCCAAACAATGGAATTAATAGGAAAACTAGCAGAACGATTAACGAGGAGAAAATGTAAAGTAGCCCATAAACGGGTCACAAAATTTCGGAGAATACACCGGTGAAAACGTTGTGGAAACTCGTAGAGGCGAAAAGAAATATGGAAAATATGGATGAATAATGTTCGAAGGTGGCAGGAAGACCACGAATGTGGATATCAACAGGGCGAATGGCACGATAGAACCATGTCTGTCATAGGGTGAATATTGGGTGCAGAGGATCTGATGAGCTTCAGTTGAGTGGCATCAGGGAACGGGATTCAAAACATGGAAACAAGTGATAGAATGAGTAGAATTCATTTATTCCTTCGTTTATTTGCCACACGCCCTGTGACGATCCTCGTTTAAACGGTAGCTGGTAATTACCGAGGCGATAAGTGAATATTTCGCATTCAAATGTGTCGGCAATGAATCAGATCGGTAACAAGATCGGTGATCCTTCTAAATTCCGCGAACAAACGACATCGTTATAGACACTCGGTCTTCGGGATCCGCACGGGACCCCAACGATGTGATTCGACCAGTTAAATGCTGAAATATGGCCGCCATAAAGTAAATGCTGATAGCACAGTCAATACCTATTAATTCCTAATTAGGCTATTAGGAATACAAAGAGTTGTTCGCATCACCGATTCTGAACCAATTATTTCCAACCCATTAACTCGCTAGGTTAGCTTTTTATACATTGGAGCTTTCAGTCAAATCGAATTAGAAATTTCCAAAGGACGACGATTCGATGTTGTTATGCAGGGGAGCCGGAGCATTTCATCGGCTGTAGGAGGGATAATGAGGAATTTCAGGGGATGGTTTTTCCAGATATGCCGTAATGGTATTTTTTTGGGGAGGGCTTCGAGTTCATTACGGTAAAATGTAATAGATTGTTATTAAGTGAATTAAACGAACCGGTTTTCGCCCGTTTCGCAGTACACAGGGACTCTGCGGCAATTAAGATAATATTGGTGTTTTCGGGATGGAAAAATTAAAAAACGCTGATAACATGAAACGTGTTTGATATGTACATTAAACTTGAAATTAACGATGCCCTTATTCTATATTAAAATTGGTATTTTTGCGCAAATCCCTTTTTTCAGTTTTCTTTGAAAAGTCATGGAACGTTCAAGCCGTACCCTTTCATATTTAAAGCGTTAGGTTCTTTGCCCTTCAACGCCATTACCTTTACACTTTGTTTTTCAGCTTTATATTACTCAAATACATTCATACTTGCTGTATAAAACCAGCAAATGTGCGGTTTGACCCTTATGTGATGGCCTTTGTTGCACTTTTCCCTTCGCTTGTGCCAAACCCTTCCGAACGGGCTGCACCGTACTGATGTCGACCAGCAGTCTCCATGTTTTCCACATGAGGCCCATGATTTTCAACATTCGTACTGTCTAACACCTTTCTACCACTGTAGTGAACTGTTCTGCCACCAATAGTGAGGGAAGATGGCACTATTGTCGCCCAAATGAATGACGAATTAATAATGCATGCAACATTTGCATGTTAGTGAGTAGCCCATGCACGCTTAATAACTTAACATGTTCTAACCAGCGTTTCCCTATATTATCTGCTGATTCGGCTTACTTATTTATTTTTTAACTTAAGTGGAGTGCCTTTGTTGCCCAACCTATAAATACTGAGCGTGGCTTCGCGCACGAGACTTCATAATAATACCATATTAAATTATTAGATTATTTTTCTCTATAGTTTGTCCATGCTAAGTCCATGCGATGTGAGCTTAAGTTAATGATGTATTAAGGTCAGCTTGGAATGTAACAATGTTTTGCTTGATTTAAATCAGTTTACCAGTAAGAAATATTTGTAGATTTAGCGCTTAGTAAACTTGAAATCACCCTGACTTACAGAGACGGGCCGTGGTTCATCTTTTTTCTTCGTTTGCATCAATTAAAAATGTGAAAAAATTTATAGTGCGTCCCGCGCGCATAGAAAATTGCGATAATCCGAAATTTCACTTTCCGGGGTGCTGTAAAAATAGCGATAAAAGGTCAATTTTTTATTTATTTTTATTTAAGGCCATTTGTATAAGTCATTTTATTTTCGCTAAATGGTGGGTACCAGACTATTACTCCATGCGACAACCACCTTGCGCGTTAGCGAGTGCGCAAGGAGGTAATAGGGCGACTCTGGAGGAGTTAAGATATTACTATCGCCGGGCTGCATAGGGACGTTTTGGATTTATTTTTAGAGATCAATAGATGTCACAATGCTCTGACGCCAGTTCTTAAAGGGTAAACTCTTTTTAAGCTACGGATGGTTTAATCTCAGGGCAGATAAGAGTACTTAATGTTTCCATATTTGAGTAACTAATAGTATTTATGAACAAAGATGTTTACATAACGGTAAGGAAAGGAGCTTAAACGAAATTTTACATGGGTGTTACGGAAGCGAAACTGACTTATTTAACACGCATGTTAATTCCATTTTTGTACTAGTGACTAGTGATAAGAAGTAATTTGTTTGGAATTGATTATAGCAAAAGGCTCTCCCTGCTTGTTATTTACGTTGAAACGTTTATAATTTACTTAACGGCTTGTAAATTACCGGTTACATTGATTTAGAGTCAGTTTCAGGTTTCAGTTTCAATCAATTTTCAATTGAAGTGATGCGTGTGTTTCGTTCCATCTCTCGATTCGTTTTTTGTTTAGTTAGCGTTTTTTTTTTAATAAAATTCCCAACAGTGCAAATGGGTTAAAATCAACACAGGGGCGTGTGTGTGTTGATTTTAACGCCAAGTTTCCTAGTTTAGGAAGGACATTAGGTCAGCACGCGTCAACAGCGTATACGCTTTTAATATTAAATGAAGGTTTAATTCCCCAGCAGAAAAACCGTTTTAACCGTTTAAATGTAAATATGGGTCCGATGCTTTCCCCCGGAGACTGTTCACAATTTCCAGGACGGTTTAGGGAATTTTTCCCTAATTTCGTTTTTATTTACGAAACGATTTCTAGGTGACGAGGGTTCCTTAAACCGTGGCTGTTTCGTGCGTGCAGGTGTATGTTAACTGTACTTTGAGAGTTATCAAAACTGTATGAAACGACCATATGTACACTGACGCAAACTGCTAACGAGGAATGAATTTATGAACGCACATTTTACTCCTCACCCCTGACATACATTTATGTGATACGTACATTCGTAGGTACGAGTGTATAAACACGTAGAGTCCATCCTGTCAGAATTGGTCCAGTTAAAAAACAAAAAAATTAACCGGTTTCTACCGAGCGCAGTCAAAAAATACGTTTTTGCCCCATACAAAACCAGAGTATTCACCTTGCCCCGTATATTTAGCGGGGAGAAATGTTGTTAGTCGCTACAATACATGTTTATTAGTATCGAGAATTAGAGCCATTAAATTTGAGCGCCGGGCACGTGTTCATTTTCAGTCATTAGAGTTCAGTGGTGTGCGCATGTAAGTCGCAATTATTATTTCAAAATGGCCTTTCTGAGACCTTTCGACGTGGACGAAATTAATAGTGGCAATGATATAGACATTTCGTTATGACATAAAATTTCGTTGACAAAGCGAGTTTTGTTAAAGATGGCGCACCTATGGAGGGGCTTCATGATCTTTGTGTGTCGTTAACATATATTGCATTGTTTTCTTTTTCAACTGGACCAATTCATATCGGAAGGACCTTATGTATATGTGATACAGAAAAGAACGCCATCTTTTGTCGTACGTGATGCAGGCGGGCGCAACGTGTCATTTGACGTGTTCGGAAGTTTAAGCAATATTTCAGTTTCGGTCGGGAGTTTTCGATCTTTTTTAGTTCGTACAGCAGAAGAACGAGCTGGGAAAATCCGCTTTGATGTCGCGTTTTTGTAATTGCAGGCGTTCGTTCGCCTCGCCTCATCAGGCCGTAGAAATGCGCTCGGGTAGGGGGACGAATTAAGTGCACAACGTTGTTAGGTTATATTTAATATCGGACGACGACTGCGACACCAAATGAACTGCTAAGTAAAAGATCTGTCCGGGACTTTACGAGCTTTTTACTCACCTGTTGGTGATCCTGATAAATTGGACAGGAATTAGCATGGGATTCGACTGGAGTTTGGAACTAAGCGCCGAAGAGTTGTTTATGCAACTATAAGGAAGTCTTAAAATATATTGGAGTGACTCATCCCCATTGAACCCACAGGACCGTTGGTGGGTAGTAGCGACAGGAACAATCAGGATAAATGAATTTTTTTGCTACTATTGGGTCGCATTATAGCGTTCCTCCCTTATTTTTTAAATTTGTACAATAAATCTCCTGGAGGTTAGGACGTTGAAGTAGTAAGATGTGTGGAGGAACCGGCACACGTTCTGATATTGGTATCATCAGGGCGATATATTGCTAGTTAATTAGTCTGGCAACTGGTTAATGGTACATGCTAAATTTCTCAAATCCACCCCCTTCATCCCCTAATAAATCAGCTCCCAGGGTGAATTTTCCAAAATCCATGAAATAGCTCATATCGAAATAGTATGGGAGGCATGTGTGATAGCTAGTTCAGGTCTGTTTTATCAAAACCACCCCATTACCCCCTGACAATGACCCCATAAATTGTTAAAATGCATAAAATAGCACGTATCGATATAATACAGGCGGTATATGTTATTGCTAATTTACTATCGAATTGTTCATGAGAGATTCCTTGAGATCATCCTCTTGTATCATCCCTTAGCAATTGTGTTTCAAGTTGCATTTTATAAAGTCCACAAAATATCTCCTATCGATTTGGTGCAGGTATATTGTATTGCTAATTTATTACTGGGAAACAAAATTTATTGCTCCACCCCTACCCTAAAAACACATGGTGAGCTAGCTTAACTTTTCGAAGTTAGGCGTCAACGCCCATTTTTTGGGATTTAAAAAATTAGAAAGAAATAATTAATTTCAAAATTTTATCAATGTGGGGGTAGAGAAACGTGCATTCTATTTTTGTGAGAGCGTAAGATATAATTTTTAAATGAAGCTCAATGTGGCATGCATATTAGTATCATGGAAAATTTCATTATTTTTGCAAAGTTTAGCTAATTTTCTTGTATATTGTATATCTGTATATATCCTGTACTAATGTAATGTACTGTATATACTGTATATCCTATACTAAATTGTATAGATTAACCGTTGCCAGATGGCATGTAATTTTAAATCATGGAAAATGACTTCGAGATTTTTACACGATTTTCCGGGAATTTCCCGCCTTTGGGCTAACGAGGGGTGGACGCCCATTTTTCTAGGCACTTTTTTTTACAAAAACTTGAATTTTTTCCAATGGCATGCAATTCAAAAACACGGAAAATCAACAAAAAAAATTCTTTGAAAGAGAGCTCAAAAAAACCCTTTGCTTTGAAATTAAATTTTCATTATGACTTGCACGAAAGGGGGGAGAATCCAAAGTACCCTTCCTTTGCCTTATTAAGCTTATTATTGTGCCCTGGGTTAAATATCCACCTTTAAAAAAGCATGCCTAAATTGGCTGGAAAGTCTGAACCAGAATTATTTTGTGTTTGAAGTTGCATATTAGGAATGACTGGTTTCGACTTAATTCCATTTGCAGAACTTGTAATTCATTATCGAGAAGCTTGAAAAAAATGGAAGGGAAATGAAATGAGATGTTTACTTAACGATTGTTCACTATCCATTCCTTTGGCTTTCCCGATCCCAGAATTCCCAGATCTGAGGTGGCGGTGAAAACAAGTCACTATGACTATAAATCTAGGTTAGCTCCAAATATAAATGACTTAAGTTCCGGCTGCAAGTAATTTCCAATATGGAATGCGGCATTCCAGTGTTTTCCACAAAGGAAAGTCGCCTCCTAAGTGATTTTCAATTGTATTATCAAAAATTCCTGTTGTTACTACTACAAAACTATTGTATGTTTTTGAATGGGTACCGTTACATACTGCACAAAAGCTCCGTTTCACTTGGGATAATTGCAGAAGTTTAGTTCGATTCTCTCGCGAACTTCTCCTTCATAACTTCTCCCTAAACACCCAATGCTGCAGTTTCCTTCAATATGCCAAAGCGTAGGTATATATAAACGGTCTTTTTCCGCCCCTTTACGTACTTATGGAGAAACGTATATATAGGGGTTATCGTCTCGTCGCAGACCGGTAGGTGGGGTAGATGGTAAAGGGATCGCACTGCAGGTAGTTAACGTGAAAGCTGAGCGAGGTTCCGGACTTAATGCGACGTAACAAATGACAGGACGTGTCGGCTTCGGCAAAAACCCGATCACTTCGGTACGGCTGTATTTAACGGTCCGACTGCAATGCACCAAGTGTTAAGTTTTGGCGCAGCAGCGGAGATTCCCTCCATCCGCCTCTCCTGTATGGCACCTCGCGTTATCCCCTTGGAACACACCACTTTCTGTGACATACATTCAATTAAAGAGCTTGCCAGCTCTTAAATAGATGGCGTCATTAAGTTCCCGAGGAGTCGTAGCGTCTAAAATTTCCAGGGAGGGGTGAGGGTGTTATTTTAAAGCGTCCCGTTCCGACAAATGACTTGAAATGAATATACCTTGATGGAATTAGGCGGGTTGTATGAGGCTGGAATGGTTTATTTCGGAATTTAACTGTGGGGATGTACCTCACCTATTTTAATCGCGCCACTTTAGCTAAATTTCGATTAAGGAAAAGTTAATATTTCTGCCATTAGTGTAGCGAGTTAATGCTTGAAGTTTACCAATTAATAACTTTTCATCCACGTGTTAATAACGGATTAGAACTGTTTGAAGTTTACGGTGTACCTTAGGGTAAAACAAAGGGGTGAATAAATTTAAAAAGGCATGAAAACTTTTGTCTGTTTGTCATTGAGATCTCCGCGAGGCGCCTTAGTGAGCTGAACCTTAAGGCGTACTTACTGTGCCATCGGTATTTTATAGTCAACCAAGTGTACCTTAAGGGGGGACATACATGTAAAACGCACAAAATGAGGTCATGATTTAGGGTCGATTTTAAGAATGAAATTTATTTAGGAAGATTTATCAAGTATACAGGCTTTGAACACTGTACATTGAAGTATAAAAAACTGCCATGGAGGTGTTGATCAAAAACAAAATGGCAGAGATATCAGCATTCTAGAGATTTCCCACGTGAATTTGCAACATTTTGGTAGAAGGGAATTCTGTAAACAATACTAAAGCTTGAATATGAACATAAGAAACAATAAAACGGACGAAAATTTATAAAGAATACATGTAAATTTTCAAAAAGTGTCATTTTTTGGTAAAAATTTCGAATTCGACCCACTTTTTCTCGTTTTTGAGTTGAAATTTATCGAACATGTAGATTCATATTCTAGGTATTACAATATTATGGGTGCCCTGAAATTTTCAGATAGGTAGGATGATTATTTTTTGAGTTATCACTCCCGCAGTCTCAAAAAATGATATTTCGAGAAAAACGCGCTTAAAGTTTGGATACCCAAAACTGTTACAGATTAATCGGCAATTTTTTTACTACAAGGCAATACAAACCAAACTAAAATACGAGGGAAAGACGCTCGAAGGGTCGATTCAAATGGTTGAAAATGGAGAAAAGGGATAATAATGCGAGCGCGTCTCAAAGGCGCGCGCAGGTGCAGCGAACGCGCAACGTATATGACGTTATAATCTGAAAACTACTTAAGATATCGTTCTGAAATTTTTCTGGCATATTCTGCATGACATTTGGGATATTTTAAGCAAAAAAAAATCGATTTTTACATGTATGTCCACCCCTTAAGGATGAGATGAGGCCGAGGTCGGTTTGATCTTACCTAGAGTACCCCTCAGAAAATATTATAAGTTAAGTTCGCCTTCGAGACGTGAATTCAAGATGAATGACGATTATTATGAGTACGTCAGTCGAATTATTAATAATATAAATCGATTTCCTAAACGGTATTTGAGAGACGGGCAAAATCCGCAAGATTTATATAGTGAACGTGAGTTTATAAGGAGGTATCGCTTTTTCAAAAATACAGATGTACATGTTGTTTTGCAGCTGATTAATGATGCTCTTCTATCTTCTTAAGTTCTCCTTGGTGGAGACAAGAGGATTTTGTACCTATCAAACAGCTTATCTGAGGTTCCACCAAGGCCTTCTTGAGTATTCCTTAAGTGTTGGACTATAAATTTGTCAACTTATGAAAAGCAGATATTTTCCAACATCATGTTACCATCGTTTGACCTCTCGCTTGTTGTTTGTTTACGCAGCACTTTTATGAATTTTTCGACTGATTCCGAATTAGGGATGTATTTACTCAAGGCAAGTCGCGAGTGAGCGCCTGATAGCATTAATTGGTAACGTAAAGGCACTCGTGCTTCATAAGTTTATCATAATAACGTCTTAGTAAACTTTCGAGTTATTTTCTACACCACCAACACTACTTAGATTATTTTGCATAAACTTACATATCTATCTCGTAGCGATACAATTTCTCCTGGAGTTTCCGTCGAATAAACAAACTGGGAAAACAACAATATTTCCTGGCGGTGGAATTAGCATTATGAGCAGCAATTAATCTTCAGGGGAGTTTAAGCTTTGTTGTTGGCGTTAAGAAGCGGCGGAACACGTTATGAAATTTCGACTGTTCACGTGAAAATTTGTGGCCTAATTAATATGAGAATCAATTAAGCGCTCGTAATTTCTAATCTATTTCTGAATTGCCATTGGTGGGGGAATAAGTAAATTTAGTTTAGCCTCGCGTGAAGATTGTTACCGCGGAAAATTGTTAAGAGGTGCGCGGGGATTAAGGGGAAATCTTTGGGCGGGTTTCTATCGAGTTACCTATTTGTTGAAAAGTCTGAAAAGCCCACTTAACACTATGGAAATTGTACAGAAAAGCACATGGATGTAACGGGTAAACTCGGGAGCTGTTAATTATATACTAGTAATCTTCGATCCTCAGGTAACGTTAGGAGAAGTGGGGAAACCATGACGAAAGAGCATGTGAGAGGATCCACAAATAATAGTACAAGGCATTCACCCCTACCCATCAAAGGCACATCACTACTACGGAAATATGAAATATTTCCAGCAACTTTCAGCTATCCTTGCTTTTCGATCTTACTTCATAACCTGCGGTTATTGTAACTGATGATATTGTACAAAGATGGCATCATTTTTACTCCGATTACCCCATCCCTTTGACTAAATTATTCTTACAGGAGTTATCTCCCAGAAAAAATTTTAAGGATTAAATGACTCATTGTCGTATTCATTATTTGTATTCCCATATATTATTTTGTACATGTTTTAATGCTGGAAATGGTGTGTATAGTTCGTCGTTTAAACGTGCGCAACAGCGTAAGTAGTAAATTCAACTTAACCGGGAATTGAAAGAATGACAAATGAGCCGTTAAAAGAAACGGCGATTAGTTTTCCTCATCCGAAAATAAAACCGCCGCTTAAAAACTACCTATTTATTTTTTGCGGCATTACCGTTAACGAGAAAGTGTTTTATTAACGGTTTTTCTTAAATTAATTTTACCCTATTTATCTTAACATCGTTGGGTTTTTTGTATGTCTTAAAGGAAATTGGACCATCCCTCGGGATGAGCTAAAGATAGCGCGGTTTAGATTTCAGGAAGTGGGATCATTTTTTTTCATACATAGCTGGTGATAGGGATTTGATACCTGCACCATTTTAAGTCATTTTAGAAATTATATTCCCAATCGAATATAATTAATTTTTAATGTAATATTTTAAGTAATGAATCATTCCAGTGTATTACCAGAAGAAAATTCGTTTCCTTATTCAGTTTTTTGTGAAACAAAAATTATATTTCGATGTTTTGCGAGGCCTACAAAAGAAAATCCGGCTCCTCGAGCGGATATTTTCTCGGCGTTTCTCTGCCCCGCCGTTCGAATCGTCGAAACGCGAACCCACTCAGCCGTCGTCGTCGTCTTGCTTTTTTGTGCTAAACTCGAAAATCCACCATCGAGAACAAAATGCATTATTATTTGCATTCCATGTACGTCTAGAGGAGCTCAGATCGAGAACGCCCTTGATGGTAGCGAGGAGGCTGTGGACTTGCAGCGAAGTAAAAGAAAAACTTGGATAGACAAAGAAAACGTACGGCTACACATGCAAACTGTGTAAACGACGGCATCGAGCGAGCGACGGTGCGAAGAGCGAATGCACAATTAAGTTGGAAGGTGGGGTGCTTTGATAAAATTTCAGTTTGAAAAGTTTCAGTGAAGTTATTTTTGTTTGACTGAAAATCTGCAAACTGAATAATGGAATTCTGACAAAGTTTTCAGTGCCTATTTCATCGAAGATCTATTTTACACCGAAAAGGACATTATGCTCTTTGTTGAGGATCGTTGCAATGATTATTTTATAACCGGACCTCGTTAACAATGGTGACCCATAGCAGGAGTAGCGTTGCATCAGGAAGCAACCATTTTGCCACCATTAAAATATCATTTTCATTACATTTACTTTTCATATTGTAACGAACACGAGACCTCGACGACCATAAACAAAAAACAATGAATGTCCAGGGGGCTGCCCGGAAGAGGGCCGTCCCTTAGTACCCGTAGTAGAAGTAGTACCCGGCCTGAAACCGTGGTGGGTCGTCCAAGAGTCCAAAGAAGAGCCGAACGCCCGAAGAAGAACCTACCATCCGCCTTACCAAGATGCCCTCCGCCACCTCACGTGTTATGGAAGTCGGAAGGTCGATCTTGTAAGTCACCTCCCTCGCCTCTCACGCTCCAGCCCTTGGGATTCTCTGTGCCTCATTTTCTTCTTTTTATTTCATTTCTTTCTAGGTCCTCCGTCCCTTGTGACCCCTTACCTCACGCGAGCGTGACACATGGTAAAGACGTCCCGGCTCGTGACAATATTTTAGCATTTTACAATTATGTACAGTGTGTTCTAAAGTTTTTAAAACTACGATAATATTCGATAGAGGTATACTTAAATGTCTCTTCTTAAATTCTTAACAATTCTTAAAGCGTCATATTTTTATTACTCTTCAAGGACTTATTGATGTGGTTACCGCAATTATATGTCAATATACATATCAATAACATATCTACCTTTGGATCCACCAGGTTCATTACCAAAAACTGTTTTATTTCATTGTGATCGTATGCTATGGTATGGTAGCAAAAGGTATTTAATTCGTCATGGGTTTTTAACAAATTGTTGAAAAGTGTTCATGTACCAAAATTCAAGAGCATCATAATAGAAAATAATTCTGTGAATTTTTGGAACTTTAATGCAGATCCTAACGTAAAAAGTAGAAATACATTTGAATGAAATGAAATTGTTAATAAACAAAACACTATTTTTAAGCTAGGAAAATTCCCTATATTACCCAAGAGGGTCGCACACAGTGGCCGGATAAAATTAATGTCCTGGCAGGTATTATCGGCAACTATACTTCAGGCCATTCTTCGTATAAACTAATCTTAATAACGAAAAATACGTGGAAATTTTAATTATGTAAAGACTTTAAAGGATTTCCATGCATGTGAATAGGTAATTTTCGAGCACGATGGGATACCGCTGTATTCTGTTAGAGAAATAACCGATTTGTTATACCAGTGATTTCCTACACGGCGCAACAATCTTTATAAATGGCCAGTCAAGGATTCTTATCCCTTATGGTGACTTTTTCTGTGGAATTGAACAGCTCGAGGAATTTAGATCAAAAGGAGACGCGTCTGTTTAAGCACGACTTGGTAAAGAAATTAATTTCATCAGGGATCGCCTTATTTTGTAAGCGATATACAGTCCATTCAGTTTTTTAAATATTTATTATGAGGAATATGGCTAAAACATCATATTTGGATGTTTGGAAGAACCGGTATGTTTTCAGGTTTAAGTTTTGTTTCATCAGTGTTGTTGCTTTCTCGTTACAGTTCTCCTTAAAAGAGTTACGTTTAAGTCCATTTAAACACATTTGATGAAAGTACGCATGAGTTTTAGTTCCGCTTTGGAAACTATCGTTTTTAAAAACTTAACTTTATTTCTAATACACTAATTAAAGACTTAATATACAATATAAAATACGAAGGACCGGCGTTGACCAACTGATAGAAGACACAGGCAATCTACATAGGACCGACGACGAGACGACCGACGACCAACATCAAGATAGGAGGCAAGGAGCTGGAATGGAAGGAAGACGTTAAATACTTAGGGATCCACATCGACAGAGGACTCACATGGAAGAAACACATCACGGAGACCGAGAAGAAGGCAAAGAACCGACTAAACACACTAGGACCACTCATAGGAAGACGGAGCAAGCTGAGACTGGAGACGAAGAGGATAATCTACCTAGCAGGAATACGACCAATCATGACGTACGGGACAGCAGCGTGGGGACAAGCAGCGAGGACACACCTGGAGAGACTGGAGAGGATACAAAACCAAGCGATGAGGAGGATGACGGACGCACCATGGTACATGAGGAATATACAACTACGACGAGACCTGAGGATAGAAGAACTGAAGAAGACCATCAAGGAGAGAACGAAGAAGACGATCATGAAGGCAATGGAACACAGCAACCCACTCATCAGAAAGGCAATGGACTATGACGAGGACGCACCATCGAGAAAGAAGAGACCCAAGAGGGCGCTGACCGAGGACGACTAACTAGCAAGGAAGGACCAGAGAGGAAGGAAGAAAGAAGAGGACGACCAGGACAACCAGGACAAAGAAGGAAGTAATCTAGGAACCCGGAGGAGCACCAAGGAACACAGAGGGAGGAGTAAGGAGCAAAGCAGCTCAACTCTAGATGCAATCAAGACTACGCACGATTGACCAACTGACGACTCGAGACTGACTTACTGACTGCGTGTGACTGACTGTGACTGCTGTTCCGCTGCGTGTTGTTTTTATAGGATTTATCTGCTGACTCGGTGGTTTACTCTTCTTTATATTAATCCTTTGTTTTTAGTTTATATAACTCATGCACTGGATGTTTCCAACCCCGTTTCGTCCGCTTATGGAAAAAACCTCGAACTTTTCCCATTTAATATCGCACGGGATCTCGCAGGGGAGAGGATCCTTCCGCGTCATCACCCGAACTAAGTCGCCTTTGTGCCTTTAGACAAGACAAACAGTGTCTTCTTAGGGGTTATCAGCGGAGAGCAGCGATTTATAGAAAAAAAGGCGCTAATAGAATGTCTTTGTAAGTAGCCGGGCACTTACTGGGTCGCTCAACTCTCGTAAAGCACACTTCGATGTTCAACTTTTATTAATAACCCCCCGCACAATGAGAGCTGTTAGCGCTGCGATGTGGACAGAATGTCCGTCGGCGACAGATAAAAATGTGTTTGATGAGAATGTTTCTCGCGATGCGAAAATCACAAATAAAAACTCTTGGCGATATTAAGTTAAAGGAGAGGCGCTGCTGTAATATTCCTTCCATAAAGAGGAATTAGAAAAATTAAGAACATAATTCGTCGCATTTTATTGGAGACTCGGATTGTGGTACGCGTTACCCGGACCCCGATTGTAAAAGATTATAAACGAAGAAGATGAAGAGGCTTAGAAATTGTTACAGGGTATTTACATATATTAAATGGACCGTACTTAGAGTACTTAGACGACAACAGGGGCGTCAAGAACTTATAAACTTAGAAAGAACTTATTCTCATTGATGAATCATCATGGTGAACATTTAAATTACACAGTAACAAGGTAAAATTGTCTTAACGGTGGGTAAGACAGGGACTGAAAATATATTTAAATGGTATATTAAAATAAATTCATTTTTCTCTGCTCTTGACAAGTGTTCGTTTCATGATTTTTAAAATGTGGCTGCCTTGATTAAAAATAGAACTTGAAATAAATCAAGAAGCAGGTTCAGATGAAGAAATGGCAGTAGATGAAGATATGGAGCATGGCCAAGGGCCATAATTAAGTGAGGAGGAATTGGAAGAAGTCTAAGACATAGAACCTGCATCGTAATGGCCAAGACAGCGTAGGGAAAAAAGAGAAAAGGAGACGATTTTGATTTTTTTTCATGGTGTGGAAAAGATTAATTTGTCTGTGATCATTTAAAAATTCCGGTACTATCTCGGTAAATACATCTCCTAATCGGCAATAAAGCACTTCACCTTTCCCCATTCAGCAGATAATTTAAGACCTTTTATTGGGGTGTTTTGTACCAAGTTTGCCTTATTTTTGTCTCAAATAAAATGCGACGTACAATACTGATGAAATTGTACTTTGTAGCTTCAAGTGGACGTTAATACAAACCAAAAAATTGCTTCACCTAAACCGTACTCATAATTTATAATTACTTATGCGTGATGATTTTTGCTTGATTTATTTTCATCTCGATGATCCTTCATTACGTCGTCGAATCCGTGAACAGCGAGAACCGGTTAACTGATATCATTTATCACGACTCGCGCTATTAATTATTCTAGCTAAACGGGGAAAGCATTGTTACCGATTTGTAAACGTTTAAAGTTTACTTTGACAACTTTTTAGTGCCGAAGTGTTAAACTGTGGGCTAAGGTCAGTAAAACGAATAGCCTTGTTTGTTTGCCGACTGTTTTGGTTCGTATTAAGCGAGCCTCGGGGCACTAAAGGGGATACCTATGTACATCGATGCTGTAACGCAAAGCGGAAAATGATTTTAAAAATGAGTTTTCCGTTTTAACGGAAAATGATGCAAAAAATATGCATGCAGCTTTAAGGCGAACTTTGATGCTTTCGATTTTCGTGCTTTAAAATTTCCAACGTGGTATATAGGCCACTGGAGGTTCGACCCTCGATTTGTTCCTTAATCTTAATTAATTCCTTAATAAATTTGTAGGTTTCAATCGGCACAACCCATGGCAGGGGGTTGAAATTCGCAAAAAACCGACAATTTCGGTTTTTGCCATTTTCTCAAAACCTAAAAAAGATATCAAAAAAATAACTCGCTCAGCGTGTTCCTCGTGCAAAAAAAATGCTTCGATATCATGATATTGATGATCAAAATCGAACAAATTTTTGTCAACTTATCGATGAGTTTTAATATTTTACAACACCAAGGGTGGGAGGCTTGATATATAGTAACATTCCGTCAGTTTTTGGAAATAGTTTTTAGTAGTTCAGACTAACTCAGTAGTTCAGCGGCCTGATATTAAATATAATACTTAATACATTTGGTTTGACACATCTCGACCCGACCACACAAGAACCAATTACCCATGTATGTACGTACATAAACAACCTTTTAAACAACCGTTAACCTCTTCAGACATCTGCTAGCTATTAATACGTCCATTTCTTCAAACGTCCCAAGAACTAATTAGAAATAACGTATGGGAATCATATTCAGAGATCAGCGAACTACAGAGCATATTAATTTTTTTGACGTAACAGATTCTGTGAAATAAGAATTAACCCGTTAATCATATATCAAAATTCAGATGGGCATCTGCTAGGCTTAATTAAATCTGATTCGATCGGAATGAATTGCTGGAATTAAATTTAAGAAGTTAGAATAATCAACATGTCGCTTCTTTAATTAGGCCTATTGTGGTTTTAACAGGATAATTGGGAATAGACCTGTCATAAGTTTAAAAATATTCCAGTGTTGACGAGAAAATAATGTTAAGGGTGTTGGTAGAAGACTTTCACAAATAGAATTTTTACGCCATTTTGATGCTTTGTTGTGTTTACGAGTGTTGAACTTCTGCTTTCATCTGCTATTTTATTTGAAGGACAGAATTTCTCTTGCGCTTTTCTAATTTGATCAATTATGTGGTTATGTAATGTAATAATATTATTGTATCCAGATTACTGGTTTTGGATAATAGTTCCTATATAGCATTATTAGCTGTCCTCGTTTGGTCTGCTTTTTGGCTATCATTTTAGATCTTTTCATCATAACATCGCTTTTTTTTCCTCGTAACATCACTAAACATTTTTGTCATGTTGAAAGAAAGGAAGTCTTTCCAGCTCCATCTCCTATGTTTTCTCTTGTAAATGAAACTGTGCAATTCATAGAGATCTTTGATAAAAATCCTAACAAACCTTCGCCTATTTCATTCGTTCATTCACCCTCGTCGCCCCATACTGAATGGTGTGATAATGTTACTTTTAATTCCACTGGAGCATTGTCGTAGAAGATATTAATTTCCTCGTCGCAGTGATTAGTGGTGGGTGCCTACACCTGGATTATCTTAAGGCGATACACTTTGCTCAGTTTGAGGACTAGAGACGCCACTCTGTCGGAAAGGTGATATATAGATAAGACGTCGTTTAAAAGGGGAAACCAGCTCAATTTTTCGATCCTCTTGGTCGTAAATAGAAAAACAAAAAGCCTGAGTGCCCTCCAGCCTAGCGCTAGCTGTTCAATGAAGAATTTTAAACACTTCTATATCAATAGTAACAGAAGTTGTTTTCACTGCTATTTTCTATTAATTGCAGAATGTACCTCCATTTTCTATTTGGTATATTTCGCCCCCGCGTGTATTCTGATAGTCATTTTTAATCTGTATCTGAGCTCCCTCTCCGAATTCGTATTGTGTCAAAGCCAGTAGGTACTTTCGGTATTTAAACCGCTTCACGGTTTCCTGAACTTCGTCAGATTTTATTAATTAATCGCCACATCCCTTTCGGTGTTCGTTAAATTACGTTTCGCATTTTGAGGAAGTCTCATTCATTCAATTCATGATATATCGTGCCTAGTGTCACCGTCATTCCTCGAAAACGGGACGACGTAGCATCTAGGGCGAAGTTTGCTAATATTTTTTACTCGGGGTGTATATCAATCTGCTATACGCCTTTATGGATCCCCGATGCCCTTTGTGGGTCTAAAATAATGATGATTTCGTTGGTGTAGGGCGTGAAATAATTACTCGCAACACCGGAAAGCGTCCCCTGCCATTAGTCCATCTAGTCCAAAGGAACTTATTGTAATTTGTGTTACAATTTCATTTTATGCTCTTACTTTCTTCATGTATGTTGAAAGCAGCTGCCGCCAGCAGTCCTTGGGATAAGATGTTTAGCACTAATCAAGGGAGTATCTAAAATCTATTGGTTTTTGGAAAGGGGATAACTGTACTGCTGATTTTGAATCACTACAAAAAGGTTTCTTCGTCTTCTTGCGTTTTGTTCAAATATGTTTTACTAGTCCTACCTTTGAGCCTATGATTACCTATGAAAATCTACGTTATAACCTGTGAGGAATGAATGGCAGAAACTTCAGCATTACTAAAGTATTTTCAGAAAAGTTCTGATTTTTGTATTTTATTTCATTTTACATCACTCACTTTTCGCTTCTCCTTAAAAATCAACAGACGCTCCTCTTCAGTTGAATAAACACTAACTTCGTTTTTATACTTCGTACACCAAAGTGTTTCTCAAATAATTTAATATTTCCCTTTATTTTCCCTTATTTAGATATAAGACGTTAAATTTAAAGAAGAATAATGAGTTTAGAACCGCCCCCCAAAAACAAATCTCATTAAAGGCAGAAGCTCAATAAATTTTAACTTCTCCAATATAACCCCGTCCGATAGACGGTACCCGGGGGTAAAAGTTTTGAAAACCCCCATGTTGCTTAATAAGGCACTTGAACTTGGCGATCTGCCCTCTTGTACTTTTAAGAGCGAGATAAATATCGGATCCTCTGCCTTTGAAACAAACAAAGCAGAAGTGCAACACTCGAAAACACAACAAAGTATCATGCGGATCTACCGTCTCAAGTGCGAAGCCGGTGCTTGTTATATTACGGAATTTGATTAAAATATGAAGCATTATTTCCGTATGCGAGGTTTCTTTGCAGCGTTCGGGCTTTTATGTTATTAAAAAATATATATAAGCGGAACGCGTATTTCACTACGCGCCTGAAAAATTAGTTCCAATTCAGTTTTGACAACAAATTTTTTCTCCTACTTTTTCGCTGGTGGAGACGATGAATAACGATCAATAACGAGTTTGACATAACATATTTGACTTCAAGTAGTAAGAGTATTTACTAGATCCCATGCTACAGGGAGCTCTCCAGGTATAGCGTCAAATATAGGTCAGTAGTCATACAAGCGAGTCACCGTTACAACTTTTAGAGCAGCTAGTTTATCGATTGTCCGTGCGAGATCGTAGTTCAAACAGGCAATTCCTTCTTGTAAATTAAAACCTGTACCGTCTAATGGAGACCGGGAGAGAGAGTGAGGAAGACAAGCTTCAGCGACGACATAATTTCATTAAATTTGACCCAAAAATACGGAGCGCGTCTCAGCGGTTTGCATTAAACGGATACAAAGTGAAAATCCGAGCAGTCCCGGCATCTTAGGGTTAAGCCCGTCTGTCACCGTCAATCCCCTGGCAAGCCCTGCTGCACCTGGAGCAGCTCACCGACGACGAACACGACCGAGTGCCTTTTTCCCGTCTTCCCCTCCCTACGCGTTTTCTCGCTTACTTCTTTTTTCCCTCTTCCATTCCTAATTCTTAAGGCTTGTGAATAACGGCTTCCTTTAGTGTCATATTTTAATATAGTTCGAGTTACACGTTGTATCGATGATTGCTTTTATCTGGCAAAGGGTCATTTTTTCTTCAAGCGCAGATTGAAAAATTCCAGAGAAGACGAATGACTCGTTTCAAATAACTTTCGTCGCCTATACCCACGTGGATACATATGGACCATAGACAAGGTCCACTCATAACTCATGAGGCCTCATAACACTTCAATCGGCTTACGAGAAACATTTAAGTCAAGACACTTGATATTGTTAACCAACCACAACAAACTAAAAATAAAATTTAGGAATGTACTGCTCAACCTAAAATATAATCGAAAATAAGCACTATTGAAGCTCTTTTCATTGATTTGTCCTTTTGTATGCACATCAGAGATTTCTTAAACAAGTTCCAATTTTTAACAAACTTTGAGATATCCCCTAAGCAGCTTAACCATGAACTAGCTTAACCAGCTGAATCCATGAAACTTGATTTATGTAACCTTCAATTTTTTACATAGATACATCTGATTTATTTAATGTAGCATTTATTTTACTATTTCATATTTGGTACTTGTATACCTCCTCAAGTGAAATTCGGAATGAATTCTTAGGCAAAAAGTTACGATGGAGTTGGCAAAAGTTATCGGCAAATCCCCGCAAATTCCGCTTAGTGATCGCGTGTCATTACAAGCTGCGAAGAAAAAGTACCCTTAAGAGGTAAATTGAAGATTTCTCCAGTTGTATTAGAGTCCAATAGAATATTTCCAAGTAAACGATCAAGTAATCATTAAAGCGTGTCCCTCATTTGCAATTTGTCCATTGCTTTGGAAATAGAATATAAATACTATAGAGATTTATTGAATCAACTAATAAAAGCACAAAAATTTAAATACTATAAAGAACAAATAGAACATATCAAAAATATTATAAAGAAAATTTATGCAATCGCTAATAATATCACAAACATAAACAACAAAAATCACAATGCAACGCACTCTATTGTTAAAAATAATTTTATAAAACAAAAAAATAACATTGGATCGAAATTCCCTAAATAAAATGCGGTTACTCCTCCTCCAACCCAGTTACCGCAGTTACCCCCAAATATAATGCAGTTGTTTCATTGAATAATGATTCTGACCATAATTAATTACTAAAACCATGCTATTACTTATATTTAAAGAAATAAACTAATGTCTGAAAAAACTCGAGTCTTTATGTTAATCACGAAGGGGATGAGGCTGAATTAATATTAACAAATTTACATTTTTTAATTTATATTATCAATTTGGTCCTGTATATGTTGACATAGCTACTAGTCATTGTAGATATTTATATTGTGTAGTTATGTTAATGAATTATTTTAATTGATAAAATGCGATGCTAGGTGACTAAAATCATCTGGCATTATTTGAATTAGCAGCAATCTGGAGATTTAAACAAAACCAACTAAAAGAAACGTATACCTACCAAAACAATACATTTACACTTTTACATTTAAATTTGACCGCACTGAATTTTACTCTGCCACCTATGGTATTACATGTTGGGATTAGTACAGTTATGTAATATCTTAAATTTGAACTTACCATGAAAGTATCTCTCGTGTGATTCTTTTGGAATAGTCTACAATTTTCCCAAGAGGCACGTCTTTTCTCGAAGCAATCTTAGCTTACAGCCTTTACCTCTTGTGTCTACGATTTTGTGTCTACCTTGCGTCGTTTCTTCTCCAGAACTTCGTTCCAAGTTAAACTCAACGTTTTTTCCTGCTTTCTAACGTGACTTTCCTTATACCCTTCTTACGCCATATCGTCGCTACTAAAATTTTCCGTTATTATTTTCTTCTCCGGGATGAAATAATCCTGGAGTTTTTTAATAGTTGTTTTCCTGGAGTGGCTCGCTTGATATCTCACGCAAGTAAGTAGATTGGATTTTGTTACCTGCTCGCCGCCCCCCTTTTACTCACATAATTCTTCTTCATCCCCATCGAATACATTCTGAGCATTATTTCCATTGCGGGGAAATTATCTTCTCCGGGGAAACTCTCCATTAGCCACTCGATCCTCACGAGGCGTGCTGTAATTTAATATTTCTTTCCCCGTATGATTTAGTGTTTAGGATTAAAGTTGCGACCAGCAGCTAAACAGTATTCACTAATTACACAAAACTTCTCAGCACATGACCCTTGCCTCGTTTTATATTGGAATTTTGAGCATGGTACAAGATTTATTTTTGTTCTAAAAATTTGTAAGGATGTCTGTAAGGGATAACATTTAAAAAAATATTGGAAATAATAAATCAATTAAAGTTGCGACCAGCAGCTAAACAATATTCACTAACTATACAAGAATTCTCAGCACATGACCCTTGGCTCGTTTTATATTGGATCTGAGCATGGTACAAGTTTTATTTTTGTTCTAAACATTTGTAAGGATGTCTGTAAGGGATAATATTTAAAAACAATATTGGAAATAATAAATCACTTAAAGTTGTGACCTGCAGCTAAACAATATTCACTAACTACACAAAACTTCTCAGCACATGACCCTTGCCTCGTTTTATATTCGAATTTTGAGCATGGTACAAGATTTATTTTTGTTCTAAAAATTTGTAAGGATGTCTGTAAGGGATAATATTTAAAAAACAATATTGGAAATAATAAATCACTTAAAGTTGTGACCAGCAGCTAAACAATACTCACTAATTACACAAAACTTCTCAGCACATGACCCTTGCCTCGATTTATATTGGAATTTTGAGCATGTACAAGATTTATTTTTGTTCTAAAAATTTGTAAGGATGTCTGTAAGGGATAACATTTAAAAAAATTATTAGAAATAATAGATCAATGTGCCTATTTTTCACGTCCCAAGGAAGATGGTTTTCAAATTTCAGATTTGTTATTGGATGAAAGTTGTTTTTAAAAAATGTGGTCTTTTTCGTTTTTGTATAACTTAAGTGAAAATAATTAACTCAAACCTGAGACGCAGCTGCGTAATGTACAGTCATGATTTTACAATATTGTTGTAACATGAGGAAATACTATGGCACGACATGCGAAATCTAAATTGCTCCGTATCCCCCAATAGTGGAAAAGTAGGTAAAAGGCAAATTGTAGCGTCCCTTGTGAAGTTCCGCAAGTATGCCTTCGAGTAATGACATCAGCTTTACAGCCCATAAACTGAAAGGCATGGGTGTGGAAAAGTTTCGAGGAGACAGTAAAAAGGGATTTCGCTATTAAACTTTAAAAAGCAGCGAGTCTCATCGAATGCCGGGATTAGGGAGAAATGAATTCCGCGGACTGCATTGCGGGGAGAATTAAATGTCCTAAGTTGTTGCCCTATCATTGGCAACAAAAGTCCCGCGGGATTTACAATATATCGTACTTAAAATTCTCACAGTGTATGGGCTTCTTAAAATATAAGTCCCGGTATATAAAAATAAGTATAAGTTGGGTAATATAAGTAAATTAAGTATAAGTAAAATAAAAGTATAAGTTGGGTCTGCCCAATGAAATGCACAAGTACAGCAAGTAATATAGGTGACATTTTGTGTTTAGACCTATATTCAACACTGCTCGTCTATTTTCAAACAGTTAATATATATAATCCAGTGATCAGCCATTTTCGCATGGAATTTCTTTGAAAATTGGGATTTAGGTAGTCTTTATAGCCTTCTTCAAAGTAGGACTTTTGCCGAAATGTGGTTTTTCCCTAGGGGTAGAAGCCACCCCCTCTAAGGGGTAAACATTTTTGAATCCAAAATAAACCCAGAAATCGATAGATTGACTATTTCTAAGCAGCTGTTGTTCTATAAAGTTTTTTGTAAAATTGATATTTTTCGAGGTATTCACCATTGAAACTTCACATTTTTCATTGAAAAAACGAAAGTTTTTTAATGGTTTTTCACGGATAACTAGAAACATTTTCATTTTATTGGAAAAAACGTTTAGAACAAAAATGTAGCTAATAAAAAAACAAAGAAATTATTTTTTGAATGACCTCTGTGAACCCAATAAGGGCTGCGTTATTACTTGTAAAAATATGGTTATTTTTTGAGAAAAAAATATGGTTATTTTTTGAGAACCCCGAAATTGAAAATCTTCAACCTTCAATAACATGAAAATGGTGAAATTTTTGGGGAAAACTCAATAGACCTTTTTTAAAATACATAAAAAACCTTTAAAATGAGCACTGATAAAATTCTTTTGCATAATAATTGACTGATTTATAACATAAATAAAATAACACCTTTAATTTTTTTAAAATTTTTAAATTACACCCTCGTCATTACCATCCTGATAAAAATCAAGCATGATCCACTTGCAGTTAAGATTATTTAGGTATTATTGGTATGACTCATCTGGTTTAACGACTTTAGAATGCATATTTTGGAAAAAATAATTATTTAAAATGGAAGCTGCATTTTCGTAATTTTGGGAAAAAATTGCATTTTTCTTAATTAAATCAAAAACTATTATAGATATGAATATTTTTTCAAATGTTAACTGCAGGGTTTGTTCCATTGAAAATTTTGATTTTTTGTTTATCTTTGTGTTATAAAAATTGAAGGAGATATGGCGCTTCAAAATTTGCATTCGCGTACTAATTATAGCTCCATTCCCCAAAGGATCCAAGTCCTTTAATCGCAGCCCTTTTCAAAACTACGGGTTGTCAAAACTTTTAACTTATTTGATCTCAAAGCTCTTGAAATTTCCTACAAAATGCATTTTTTGAAAAGTTTCTAGCGTGGAAAATAAGGGAATTATCGTCGAAAAGAAATTTTTTTTTTATTTTGGAGCACAGGTACAAAGTACAAAACATACAGTGAAAGTATTATAACGGATTTTTCTAATCTGTGTGTATATATGTTTATATGTACATGTATACGTATACATGTATAGATTGTCTCGCATGTATGGAATGACGACTTTCGTTTTGAGACTTGTTCGAGAATGTCAAGAAATCTACAAATAATTCATTTAAACTTTATATTAACCAAATGCATGCTAAAAATCTATGATTTTTTAATATCTTGCAGTATGGAGTAGTTTTCACCCCTAAAAAATAAAAAACACACTTCGGCACATGTCCAACTTTGACTACGAAGGTAAGCAAAGCTGAAGTCCAAATTCTCATGAAAGTCGACGTTGATTCTCAAAATTCCACAGCTTTAAGGCTTTTTTACCGTTGTTGGCTGGACTAATATGGTATCAAATTAATTTTACTTTTATTTTCTTTGAAATTTCCTTTAGCGTTCAATTTTGTGAAAATAACTAGTGAAAACTTCAGTGTGAAAATGATAAGGGAATGTGCTATTAATATGTAACAAAGACTTTTTACAGGGCACTGTGTCGAAAAGTAATTTATAGCAAAAATAAATTTTCTCAAGCACTGGACATTACAGTGATTTATTAGTGGTCAGTGAAGGAGCCCAAAATTTACATAATTACTCAACAAGAATATTTTCGTTCTGAATGTATTAAACGTAGAGGGCATTCCGGTGTTAACCTCTCCTTATAAATTCTAACCCTACTCCGCACCAGGGAGAAAAAAGCAAACATTTTCCGGTTCGATGGCTCGGGAAAATATATTTTTCTTTGCCTCGGAGGTCCATTATCCATAGAGCAGTATATTTTTGAAATGGCCGTGAAAACAAGTAAGTGATAGCAAAGTGGGCCCTCGAGGCCGATGCGTCTAAGTTGGCAATGGCGAGAAAGCGAATGTAAATGGGATTCCAACAGGACCGAGGGAGAAAGAAGAAGACACTTCCTCCCCAAATACTTGGCCGGAGGGCTGCTGAATTTCTTAACTGAATTTTTAGGAGGCAAAGGCCTGGACGGGGCCGAAGGGCCGAACCGTATTTCGTGGGTTATGTGCATATATTTTTAAGGATGAACTTTGGTATGCATTGAAGAACTAACTTGGGAAAACCGCACGCCAAAATAAGGAAATAGGATCGACCACGAGCTCACACAAGTTAGAAATAAAACGCTACGTACTAAATAACAGTGGTATTTACACGCGTTATGCCTGAAATACGTTAAAAATACTAATCAAAGTATGCTTAAAATGTAACGTTTGAGGTTGTTAAGGGGACTGTTGGAGGGTTGTTATACGTCGCATTTTATTTGAGACAAAATTACAGTAAACTTGGTGCAAAAAATAAATTATCTAGTGAATGGGGAAAGGTGAAGTGCTTTATTGCCGATTAGGAGATGTATTTACTGAGATGGTACCGGAATTTTTAAATGATCACAGACAAATTAATCTTTTCCACGCCATAAAAAAAATTTAAGTCGTTTCTTTTTCTCTTTTTTGCATATTGTGCCTAGAGCATTGCGATGCAGGTTCGTCGACTTCATCCATTTCTTCTTCGCCTAATTTCGCCCCTTCGCCATACTCCATATCTTCATCCACTGCTATTTCATCATCTGAACCTTCTTTTTGACTTATATCAAGTTCTCTGTTTAATCAAGACCGCCGCAGTTGAAATATTATGAAACCAACATTTGTCAAGAGCAGAGAAAAATGAATTTATTTTAATACACCATTTAAATATATTTTCAGTCCCTATCTTACCCACCTTTAAGACAATTTTACCTCGTTACTGTGTAATTTAAATTTTCACCATGATGATTCATCATTGAGAATAACTTCTTTCTAAGTTTATAAGTCCTTGAAGTCCCTGTTGTTGTCTAAGTACTCTAAGTACGGTCCATTTAATACATGTAAATACCCTGTCAATTTTTAAGCCTTTTCATCTTCTTCGTTTATAATATTTACGGTCGGGGTCCGGGTAACACGTACCACAATTCGAGTCTCAAATAAAACGCGACGAATTATACATATGCATGTAGATACTATAAGTGTAAATAAGCGTTTCATCGGCTCTCATAAATATGAATCTGAACAAAACGAAGCCAATAGTGATTAATGGCGGAGAGAGGATCGAGCGGAACGGCTTGTACATCTTGTACAAACGTTTCGCTACGTGAATATTCAAAAAGTCCTAATACAGGAAGGAACCAAAGACAAAAGACTGTTTATATTGGGCTCAGCGTGGGGCCCAGGAGGAGGGTTTTAGGGAATTAATTGAAGCCAGCGTTCGGATGGAAGGAGAAGTTCGAAGACGAAAGGGGTGAAAGTTCGGAAGGGGGAGGTCTCGATGAAGAGGGTACGGGCGACGAGTAATGAGTTTTTGATTGCAAACTTTTAGTCACATGAATATTAGAAAGTATTTATCGTGGCGGTGATAAGAGAGCCTTAAAAGCGTTCTCAAAACAAGTCAATTTATTAAAGGGGTCCCTGGCGGAATGGAGTTTTGACAAATTGTTCTCGGCGTGACGAAAGATACGAATAAATCGGCATTGAAATACGCTTGTTCGAATCCCGAGAATTTTAAACATTTTACCCTCAAAAGATAGAGGGACGAGTATCAATACCGGCTATGTTAACACTGCAAATTTTCAACATTTGTTATATTTTATATCCAATGATACAAGCCACAAGGAAATGGCGAAGGCGCCTAGAAGTGAAACTAACCATTTATACGAGTTAAGCTAATAACACCGCGTTAAAAGAGGAATTTTCTCTCATCGTTTCACAAGTTCCCCTAGCAGGGAGAGCTGGGTGGTGTTAGATCCTTCATAGGTCGAAGGATCGGTACAACAGGTTTTCCTGTAGAGTATTAAAAAGGCGAAAGTGATCGGTCCCGAGAATCCAAAATATGAGCATGAGTCCCCGAAAGAAATCCTCTCGGGAGTGAGAGGAAGAGAGAGGGAGAAGGAGCTCCGTCTATTTAGCCTCGGGCCCGAAAGGTGAGCCGTCCCATAACAAAGCCCTTCACATAAGGTTAATAATTCGGAAGTGAACGCAACGTACGGAGTCGTTATGTCTAAGAAGTGGCGTAATTAATTCCCTCGACGCGTTCTGCTCTCCGCACAATGGGCATTGTCCGTCCGAATAGAGGCTGCATAATTAATTTGGAGTTGGCTGTTCCCGAGCCTCCCGACTCTTCCCTCGCGCGCGCACATTGTGTGTTACGACCGAGAATGGGTCTTTAACTTTACACGTTTCTGCTGGATATGGCGATGGCGACGGCGACTCTTCGGGGGAGAGGCGGGAGGGTCCTCGGACGTACCGGGAGGCCGCTCGAAACAAACGGGAGAGGATCGCGATAAGGTTTCTCAGTGGCCGGCCTCGCCCTTGACGCGAGTTATATTAGATATCCTACTGCTGAGGTATCCTACTGACTGCGCCAGTTATATTACGATACGAGCCGGGAAAGTTTTTAAAAAATAACTTTTTATTCACTTTACACAACTTAATTAAACCACAAGATTACAATAATGTTATGATGTTACGCGCCTAACGTCTCTGATGCAAATCCTGCCGTGCTGTCGCATGAACCATATTTATATGTTTCTAGTTCTGCTGACTACGGTTGTTATCTTCTTTAAAATGGTCTCATTGTTTGGGGCTGACGTTACTCGCGATAAATTCATTAGACGTGCGACGATTTTCGGTAGCTCTATCGATATCGCATTGGCAGTATTTACTTTGTAATAAACCAGCCGAATTTGCTCATTAACGCGCTTTAAAAGCTTCACCTGTATGTATCTGAGTTCAACGTAATTTTCATCGACTTCTAATTAATTTGAACATTTGCACACTTTTAAGGCTCGATGACGACACAATAATCTAATAACTTTGTCCTAATGTTTATTAGGATCATCCCAATAAAGACAAATGATTAATAGTAAAAGTAGGCGCCTTCGCCATTTCGTATACCATTGGTGGAATAGGGATGTGACTTGCAGTGGAAAAAATCGATTACTCGATAATCGATTTTCCTCTCTTCAAAATTGGTCGATTTGTAAAAAATCTATTAATCAAAAAATAATCAATTTTTTCGAGAAATTCGAATTTTTTCTAACTATTCCTAAGGGCGCATTTTTTTGTACGTAATAATAAAATTACCAAGTCGATATTAATAAATCATTAGAATAAAGATTAATTAAAGCGATAAATATTAAAAATAACTAAAACAACAATTTGTTGTTTTTAAAACAGGAAAAAAACCAAATTTTTCTTTTCAACTTTTAGCTTAAATAATGAGGAAACTGTATAAAATTATTGCTACTAATTTTTAGTACTATTTAACAGTTTAATGAAATGTGTATAAAGCAAAACGATTAATACAAGAAACCGAAATAACTTCCTATTCGTCTCAAAACTAAAATACAAAAGAAATTTTTATTTAGATTTTAATTTTGAACAATCAAAGTACTAAAAGACGAATTATTAACACAGATGTGTAGTGTCATCATTTGATTAGAACAAAAATAAAATAATTACAAGAAATAATATGACCCCTTCTTCTGGTCTCAAAACTAAAATACAAAAGGCAACTTTCTTTAAGTTTTAAGTTTATACAATAAAAAAAAACTAATACAAATTATTTATTGCAAGATTTGATTAAAATGTGTAATTTAGCTACATTGGTTTAATCCAACAACGCAATATTTTATCTTTTTTAGTTAAAAAAAAATAGAGGGTAACTAATATAATCGATTTAATAAAAATCGATTTGTAATATTTGGAGAATCGATTAGTAAAAATCTATTATAAGAAAAAATAATTGATTAACATAAAAATCGACTATTTTTTCACATCCCTGGTGATAAGGGTAAATTTAAGGTAATTTGGTGATCGATATGTTGTGGATTAGTATTTGCATAGTAGCTCATTATTAATTAGCCCAATAACTTTAGATACAATGTATAAAAGCACTTGAGGATCATCAAGTCTTTGCCTACATTTACATCAAACGAAAATTGTTGTTTGGGTAACAGCTGTTATAAATTTCTAGAAAAATACTTTCATTAATTATTTCTTTAATGTTGCCTTCAAATGTGAGTACATTTATGGCCGAAGATCTGATTTATTTCAATACACTTCATTCCCATACAAAATTCATCAGACATTCAAAGTCCTCATTGTTACTTTTACTGCCATGCACGGAAATTCTCTAATTAATCCTCTAACTTATAAGGTACTAATTTAAAACGATCCATTGAGGCCATTAATTCTGAAAAGGTAGGTGAAATCGTACTGTATAGGTGAATAAGGGTGAATAAGTTCCATGGTAAACGTTTCCCACATAAATTTGCATCGAATATCTCTGCATATTAAAAATGTGTACAGTACTAAATATGTCTGTATTAACTTCAAAAACCCCCAATAAGTTCTTCAGAGGTACTAATAAATAACGATAAGTCCCTTAACTATTTATTATACAGCAGACATCTAATATGTTGTTATGGATCTGATAACTAATTAGAATATGAAACGAATTTTTTAGGTATTTTTTAAGGTCCTTTTACCCTTTCATACCCCCTTTTTAATCTAATTTTTTAAACACTTACTTACCGAATTACTAACTTTTCTTTTTTTTTTGCAGGTAAGTTACCCCAAATGGATGGCTGTAGTGGTTTTTAGTAGATAAGCTGATAGATTTGCCAAGCGATCAAACATTCATGAAGAAAAGTAAACGAACGGTAAGACGATAAAACACATATACAGGGAAAAAATTATTAGGCCACATTTCGCCAACAGTGGGTATACTTAAAATGGTACATTAATGGCTGTCAAAATTGCGGATTAAGTATTTATTTTTGAATGGAAAAGTATCAAAAAGATGAAAATGCACTTAATTTATGTACTCTAAAATAGAAATTAAATCAGAAATAATTTATATGAGCATTACAACTAAATAGCGACTTGCTGGTAAAATATAATGTAAATTTGTTATTTTGTGTTCATGCCCACTTGGGCCTGCTTACGTGAAAATAGCTACCCCTCACAGTACTAATCATTTTCTTTTTGTATTCCCTCGTATTTATTCGTATATCAGAAACTAGCATTACTATTATATGCTACAGGGATTAAACGATGAATATGCTTACAGATGAATCCCCAACATACCATTTTTCCATCTCTTATAAGTCGAGCAAATACAATTTCAAATCCTTGAATTAGGTAGGGTACATCGAAATTTACACAGCGTCTTGATTACAATTACTCTAATTTTTCTGGTAGTGCTAGTGGTTATTTACAAGTTTTTGATAAATAATTATTACTTGAGACTGTAGCTCCATTTTGGCAGCTATAATCCTCATAATGGCATACTTTTTATCGTATTTAATTTAGTTCTGAGTGAAGTCGCCCTTGGAACCCCTCGAGAAATTTACCCAGTGCTCGGGGTAGATTTATCCACTTTGTAAACTAATTAGATTTAAGGGTAGTTATTAATTACTTCAGAATATATAGTAATCAGTTTTGTTCAAAAACGAAAATTTCAACTGAATTGATTCGCAGATCATATGAAATAATTACCAGGATTAAAAGTCGATTTCCAAAAATTTCCAAAAAAAAAACCTTCAGGGTTGTTGTACGTAAAAAAAGTTTGATCCCTTTCTACAGGCCCACAGTGAGTAATAAAGAAAAAATCAAATTTTCAGAGAGGTTTCTATGTATTTAGCCTTCTAAATTGTATTGTCAATAAGTTGTTTACGAGGCAGTTCTTAAGGCCACTGTTGATTATTATGAAACACAAGCAAGTTATACTTAGAAGTGTTGCTAAGTTAGCTGGATGTGTTAATTAAAAAATATTTGCTAGTCAATACGTTTCATGTAAGGGTAACTTAAACGTTTGCCTGCTAGCTTTAATAGATATTGATTTCTTGTTAGTCTCTCATAACCTTGCCGCTGGTGAAAAATTCCTTGCAAGTACATTGAAGCTTGTCTGATGAAACTCTTAGACTGCACTCGTACATCTCAGTGTAATTTACGGTACGTTCCCTTGCATTACATGCCGCTTCTGGAAATTTCGCTGTGATATAAATTTAGAGGCGCGCCATCCATTTTAAAACCGATCGGGTAGCCGGAAATGTAGAGCGGGTGGATGAACATAAATTACATTTCGGCAAAGTTGTAACAGCTAAGAATACAAGTACAAACCAGTGTTAATCAAATCTCTTGTTCGGATACCATAGAACCCTAAATGCTAGGAATCCCTTGTGTATCATAAAACGGAATGTCTTGATATCCTAGTCATTCGGGGTAAATCCCGTTTGTAAACATTGTTTCGTTATGGGGTTGTTTATTTTAGCTGTCAGATTTATAATTAACGGGGACGAAATCGTTCTTTGATGAAAGTGGCCAACTCGCTTATATTTAATCTAATAAATAAATGGTAGATTGCTCTACAAGGGATGGCGACGAATAGGGAAGTTTCAACAATAATATCTGTGTTTATTACTCGTGTGATGCATATCAGTTTGTTTAATCACATTTTAACTAAGATCATTAATGTTATTCTGCCAAATCGACCTGACAATAGGTTCATCATTGTAACATTGTATCTTCAAATCGCGCAGTAAAATACTCGATGCTTTCAGTTTGCCTGTACTTTTGACATGAGAAGGATAACTTTTGAACTGTCCATTCCTGGCTCGAATGAAATCGTCGTACTTTTATTTAGTTATGTAATAGCGTTGCATATTGCAAATTTTATTATAAATAAGCAATCTTGCTCGATACGATGCTACTCTCCTTACTTGTTTTCATATAACTTCTTTGTTTGACATTGTCAACATCAAACCCAGCTTGACAAAAATTTTTAAAAAAATACCTCTTGACATTCCATCTTTAAACTGCCTGCATTATTTCATTAGTGCATTATCAATTGATGTTTGTTAAATATTTTTTAAACGACAAGTAACAAAAATTTTATATTTGGTACGCACGTGTAACTTGATATACCCCTTAAGAATAGTCATAAAAAAATTAGTATTGCCTTATAAAAAAATATTTCATGACGTCACATCTCAAATTTGGTACATGCTGTATAACATTTTCCTACATCAAAAAGAGCGCAATTCAAAATATTAATCGACCTGTTCGAGCATATTTCCAACAAAAAATCTGTCTCTGATTTAAGGAATTTATTCCAAGTTAGGGACTCGCACTGTATATTATGGGATTCCAATGAAATGTATTGTAAACGTCCTTAAAAGGGACTATAAATCCCCGTTTGGGACGCTAATTCCGAGATTATTCTGGACAGGTATGATTACAGCATTTCTCGGAAAATCACAAGGGTGGCTCCTCATTACTGAACCGTGAATTTCCAGGGCCCAGTAGTCTTGATACTTCCCATTGGCCAAGCTTTATTTGATTAGCCCCTGCTGGCCAATGAGAGGTCTCAAAAATTTCACTGTAAATTGGAACCCCTCTTTTCCCCCCATGACAGTTGGGAAGAAGGAAATTCTTCAAGTTCATGATTCAAGTTAGGCATACATTGAATTTGTAAATATTGGTTGTATATTTTATATAAAGCGTTTATTATATTAGGATTTTGAGTATATTCTCAGAAGACACATTGAAGTTAAATTTTCTTCGAGTTTCATACAGTCGTTATGGCTATTTACTCTTCTGTATAACGAAGCCTGGTCGGAAAAATGGTGAGAAAGCGTCTAACTACATGTGACAGTATTTTACTGATGTGAAAAATACCGCATGTGCTATTTATTACGTACTAAATCCATAGTAATTTGTTGTAGTAAAACCTGAATGCCTGCAAAAATTTTTCAGCCCTGAAATAATGCCTTCCGCACATCTGAAAGTATCAAAAGTACCATTAAATTTATTGTGAGACGTTAGGTTTTATTTACTGAAGTCGATCGGCAAAGCTCTGACAAATACAATCGATCACCCTTTGTGAATCACTCCTGTCGTCTCAGCATATTTAATACTGATTAATGAATATTTACCTACGAATATCAATATTTGTCCCTATCGCTTCGCTCCCAAGTCCGTATCGGTTGTATCAGTGCCTAGTAATTTATTAAATCAAGCACATTTTCGTGATCACCTATTAACGTTACCATCATTAATTACATTCACTGTATCTTGCACATCTATTAATTAGTGCGTGTTAATCAATTTTCGTATCGTCACATCGAGAACAATTATATCGTATGATATAAAAATCCATCGCGTCCATCCATACATTGTTGTGGTGTAAATTGAATCTGATATTGATATTAATTTCCAGTTAATTAAACGACGGTCGGTCATAGTTAGTCATTTACCATACAAGTACTACAAATTAATTTGTGATATGATCAGACACTAATAATAATCGGTAAGTGCATTTTCCTGGCGTTTTCTTTATAAGTAATCCCTGGTAAAATATTCGGGTCAGCTACGGTCGTGCCCATAAAATATCCATTAATAAATTTGAGTCTTCCAAAGCATAGTGCATTATTTAACGAGCGGGTAATGATGATCGTTAAAGATGAAATTTACTACATGAGTCGCAGACAAATACGGTTGTTCACCTAAATGAGTAATGGTCATTGCACGTGAGTGGAATGATATAGTTTTTTACGACTATTCTATATCTCCTCGGTTATGGGATATATCGAGATTAGAAGGGTGTGTTGTGGATTCTACCATGAGTAGTTAAAGTTTCCGTTTCTCCCCTTGTTGGTTTCACAATTTTTCGGTAATTTTTCCTTCCTATTTCCCTGTTTTTTTCAGCTATCTTAACGTTTATCAAATTCAGTTATTAGAAATTATTCAGAAATTATTCATCTTTCAACATCACCCAAACATCTGGGCAATAATATATATAACAAATAATTAATTTAATTTTAGGATTTCTAATGCCAATTATAAATCTGTGTATACTGATTGTTAATCTATACATGAGTACACTTGTAAAATTTCATATTTTTAACGTAAAGCGTTTAGAAAATATTTTAAAAAAAATCGATCATAAGGCACCATCTTCGAAGCGTGCTATCTACCATAGGAAGCAGGAGATTTCTTTTGTTGGGCGATTTTCTGAACGCCCCGTATATCCAAAAGCATTAAATGTATATTGCGGTTTAACTTATCTCATCTTAAATCATTAATATGATAATATTGAAAAGAAATACAGTAATGAAATTTATTTTTGGATTTAAATTGGTTTTCATATGTAAAAGTCTTATTCTTATACAAATCCCTCTCAAGGTTTTTAAAAATAAATGTCTCTTAACTAAATCCCACAAGGTTTTTGTAACAAATACTTGTATCATATGTAATCTCCAAAGTTAACATATATAGTCTAACACAACGCTTAAAGTCTTCCATCTTTCGACCAATAAACGATCTCTGAGTTTCCGCTGGCCAATAGGGCGCGTCGTTGCTCACGACCCGTAAGCAGGTGTTTCTTCACCATCGAGAATAAATTCCTTGCGGGGGGGGGGGTGGTTCCGCCCAATTTGCCATTAAACAAATCTATTAGGATCTTAGCCAAACGGTCATACTTTTAATAGGGCCCGCACCCTTTGTTTTTCAGAGTTCAAATTAATTCTTTCAAAAAATGTAGAAGAAAAAACAGGCAAATTTTTATTTATGGTATTATCAAGGGCTCATCTTGATATGGCATTTTTTTTGAGTTCCATTGCTCTCATGAATGAAAAATATATTTCATTCAAGAAATGGTAGAACGTGCTAAGTGCCATTTCGCCATTTCTTTATCTTTGATCAAAAACGAAGTGAGTGTCCATCTCATTTCTCATCTCATCCTGTAATTATTGAATTATAACTACAGTCTTTTAAGCATTTCACTTCACATGTGTGCAATTAATCACCTTAGTGATTAGTGATAGTGTAATGAAAGATCAAGGGGTCGGTCATTAGCAGCATCACTAATTCCCGACGACTAATCGTTATTCCATCGTCAAAAGATTGTTCAGCTAAATGCAAACACGCATCGTCTATGTTAATTATTGTGGTAAACGCAAGCGGATTTATTAACGAGTATGTCCAGCACGTTGGTAATGACTTAAATTATACTTGTTCAACACAGTGATAAATGTAGGGAAATATCAGCGCCGGCTAACGCGATACCGGGCGATTATTTTCCATCTTTTTATGTTACTGAGGAGCGAACGAGCTGTAAGTTAAACCACATGCCAACATTATCGAGGATACAAAATCATGTACAGTTTCATTGTACGAGACTTATTCATGAAGTATTGGTGGTGTGGGCTTCGACGACTCGTCACGCGATTTGACAATGGAACCGCTATTTTTCGCATATCCCAGTCTCGAACACTAATTACGGACGATTAAAGCTTCGACAAGTCGAAGAAAATACGTTGAGCTCCGTTTAAGGCAAGACAGAGGCTCCGCCGTCGTCGGTCTTGACGCTGCCGTTAAACGAGTTACCCGTCCATTATCCTCTCGAATACTTCTAGTATCTTTCTATTCGATCGAGGTGTAACGTCACTCATAGTATTGAATAGTACTTCTCTAGGTATTCAGAAAATGCTGGTAATTGGATGTAAGGTCCGTACAGTTAGAATTGGTCCAGTAAAAAATACGTTTTTACCCTATGCAAAAGCAGAGTACTCATGTAACGTACCGTTTAACCTTCCCCCGTATATTTGGCGCGGAGGAATGTTGTTAGTCGCTATAGCGATCTTATTTTTGACAACCCTTAGTTTAAAGAATCCAGAGAAGCTAGTCCATATGTACTTGAAAGCGAACTTCAAGCGTTCATATCTCAATTAATTTTTATTCCACAAAAACGAAATATAACCCAAAATATTTTGCAAAAAAATATCTACATTTTTGAACTCGTCCATTTTTTTACGTATCCTTTCGCGTCTTTGAGTTAATTAAAAATATATGAAATTTTTCAAAAATAATTTCACAACCATGTAAAGTTTATCTAAAAGTAAACATTTTAGATCGATCAAACTCCTTGAACTTATTTTTAGTAGCTAACCTTTTTTAAACGAGACAACAATGTTAACTTCTACATAATTCGGGTAAAGTTCATGCTACAGACTTTCTAAAACTTATTTTAAAGGCCTTTTCTTTATTTCTAATACCGATTTAATAATTTTCCTTCCAAAAGTTCCTCGTTTTTCCGTTATTTGACGTTAAATTTGTCGAATTCAGCTGTTGGTGAGCTAACATCACTTTCAAGAAGCTATAACTTCGTTAATGTTGCATCTACAGAAATAAGGCCGAAGTCATTAGGTTTCCTGGTATAAAGGTTTCATTTTTGCTATCTACACTTCTTTTACAAAACGAAAATTTACGAATAGATGCTCGAAAACATATGGTACTTTCAATCGTGTCCAACTAGAAAAATATTGGTTTATACTTGACTTGGACTATACGTATTCAAAAATCAAAGGAAAAAGTTTAAAGCTAGTCGCATCCCTATATATGAAATGCTTATTAGTATCGGGTAGTAGAACAGGTCCACTATAGCCATTAAATTTGAGTGTTCATTTTCATTCGTCATTAGAGTTCAGTGGGTGTTCATGTAAGTCGCAATTATCATTTTAAAATGGCTGTTTGGAGACCTTTCGACGTGGACGAAATTAATAATGGCAATCACATAGACGTTATAGACAATACAAATAATGCTACAAGTAAGTCATTTATATTTCTTTAAATATGGCGCGCCTATGGAGCGGCTTCTTGGTCTTTGTGTGTCGTTAACATGGGTATTAGATATTGCTTTTTGTTCCACTGGACCAATTTAGATCGGATGGACCTTATAATACTACATGTAGGTTTTTCTGCTTGCGACACACCCTGTCAGTTAGTCTGTCGTAAAAGAACGGTTTAAAGGGCCGGTAGGGGTCGTTGTAATTGTACATTTTTGAGGAACCGAAGATTATTCGACGGCACGTTTCGTCTTCGTCGGTTTTTCGCTGGCCACTGCCGTCCGGTTAATTTCCATCGATTTAATGTTATGGAAATCGAGGCGGCCGAGCTTCGAAGTTCCCGAAACTCCCTCGCATATTTCACATCGCAAAACTGAACTTTTCTTACGCTCACCGAATGGCGTCTGAATTTATATTTAGAACGTCTACTTTTCCACTTCTGCCGCTTTCCAATTCGATTTCAATTTCGCAACTTGTGGAATACTCAAACTCCAATAAAACATATCTTTCGGCCGTAAAAAAAGTGATTTGTGGTCGAAAGTTTATATTACGGGAAAATTCTCTCGATTCGGAGTTTACGTTATCATTAAGGCGAAGTCATAGGAGCGGATCTTAAATAAGGTACGGAACGTGGGAAGGGCCGATCTGGGGAGCGCTTACCGGGAAAGTTGAAAAACTTTACGAGGTCCTGATAAAACCGGTGCAGGTGGAGCGCCCCGCGTGTAAGGTTTCTCGGGTGTAGCCTTAGGGCTACCGTTAAATTTAAAAGATTTTATCGAAATGTTGGTGAAAAAAGATGGAAAATTCCGCGGTTCAAATTCATCGATTTACCGCAGATCGTTACCAACTGTTTAAAAAATATTTCATTACACGTATATTTAATGCTCTATTGTACCCAGACTCATTTCAGTGGAACATTTATTGTTTTAGTATCAGTCATTCCATTAAGGCACTTCCAGTTAATTTGATTCCAGTCCATTAAAGCAGCTTAAACTGAATTAAACTCGGCCAGTAAGTGCCCTTTTTCAGGTAATCTAGAAGAGAACCAAAAAAACCAAAGCCAAAAAAAGAAAGGTGCACAAATAATGCAGTTATTGTAAATATATTAATATAAACGTTTACGACTGTACGTAAAATGTGTAATGAAATTATAAGTATGATTACCTACTACAGAAAATTTGTATATTAAGAATAAACGAAATTTACATAACTGACTGTCTGACTACGTAGCAACACAAGGGGGGTTTTGGCTGCCTTGACTATTTGCCTCTGTGCCAGTTAATTATTAATGGTATCTCTATGATGTTTAAGGAAGGTACCGTGCTTGCTTAAATATTTGTTAAATGTAAGAAAAATCTTTACGAAGGAGAAATTTTGAGTGCTGTTGATTGGGAAAAGTTTTACTTAAAAAATACTTTGGAAGTAATTTATGTATAGATTTATTTATCCTAAACACTTTTTTCTGGAAACGAGATATGACCTAAACGACTATTTAGAAGAAAAATCTTATGGAACGTTTCTGAATACCACCCTTAAAATCATTCCAAGGGGTTGTTTCAGGTAAATTTGTCCTTAGTCCTTAGTTTCAAAATTAATGTGAGCAATTTAAAAAAAAATTGAATGTGATAAGGCGGTAATAAATAGTAACTAAATAGAAACGTGGTTTTGGTCCTTGCGATCCCAATACGATAGTTGATATAAAAACTCTTTCGTTTTGATAATCGAATTGAAGGACCTTTAATTACAAATATTCCAATTAGTGCATTCCACCTACCCTTATCGTAAATCTAGTTATAAAGCAATAGGTAAATGTTCTACAAAGGGCAAAAATATAAGTTACAAATTGCTAAGCATAGCACTTTTTCAAAAATTCCTCTTGCATTAGGAATAGAGGGTGAAAGTAAACTTATGGTGGATGTCATAAAATGTTACGTGGCACCATGTGTGCGGATAAATATACTGGTAATAGAATTTCCAACTCGGTTAGTTCCATGCGAACCTCTTCCTTTCTCTCAGTATGTAGAGCAATGAATAAATCATATCTCTAAACGAGGCTCGGGAGTAGTTGTTAAACTTCAAAACCTCCGGTATGCTTAAAATTTTAATCAGGATTTGCAAATTTATTTCTTTTCTGCCCCTGCAGCAGTAAATCAGGTATAAGTGAGAGAAAGGCAGGTAATAAATGATTTCAAATTATATTTGCAGATTAGAAAGCTGGAGGAACCTGTTAATGCAATAAACCTTCCCGATCAGCAGTGAAATATGAATCAATTACTTCGTTATATTCGTAATTAGTAAGATTTAATTTCGTCAAAGAACGCCAAAATTGAGAGGAAGATCCACGGAAGTGCAGAATTTTTAATCCATCTTCCGAGCTATTTCTACCCTAATCTGATTAAATCGCTTTCCCTCTTTCTCAATTTGGCGGACCCGCCGAAATCGGGTCTTCACTGTGTGCTGCTAATTTATGTGGCAGCACCTTTTACGATTTCCTCTTATTAAATATTAGTTTCGAAGCTGAAGCTTAAAACTGTGGCAACTTTAAGCGATTAGTTTCAGTCCGATGATAAAATAGCGATCCCCGGAGAAATTTACGTACGGTTGTATCCTCGAGACTTGATTGATGAACGAGTATATACAAACTTTAAGAATTTTAAACAAGTCCCGAAAAAAGCACTAAAGCCTTAAAAATATTGTCTCGAGTTTATAAATTCCAAACGCAGTCGACTTCGGAATTTCCAAAAATAGCCTTCAAATTTCGAATTAAATATCGCAAAACGGTGATTAGTTACTTAACCAAATTTTATCACGTCGTCACGGCCATTTGGTCCTGTTTACTTATGACTGGGTGGTCTATTAAAAACCACTCAAGACGTGTTAGTAATAATTCATATGAGAGCAATCAAAACATCGCTGAGATTTCAAACAGTGTGTTTCGTTTTACTCTACACCGATTTGCCACTAATGATCATGTAAATAAGACCAGCTGCGAAATACACAAGGTGTCCTAAAAATAATTCGCCTCCTCTAAATAGGAGGTCTAAAGGAATCATTACGTTGTTAATAAATTTTAGGTGGGTTGGTGTTGTGTAATGAATGCCTTTGATTTGTCTTGTCAAGTGATTTTTTCAATGAATTTAAGGCACGATATTGAATAGATCCTTTGGTGGGATATATGGTAAAGTGTAAAGAACTTTTTCCTTCATTCCAATTAAGTTATTATGAGTTAAAGGAATTGCAACCAAAATGACTTAAATCGAAGAGTGTTTGTTTAATTTTTTCCAAAAACAATTCAGAAAGTGAATTGGAGATTCAGCCAGCAGAGCAAAGCCCTAAATTAAAAAAGGAGGAAAGTAATACTCTAAATAGGAGGTCTAAAGGAATCATTACGTTGTTAATAAATTTTAGGTGGGTTGTTGTTGTGTAATGAATGCCTTTGATTTGTCTTGTCAAGTGATTTTTTCAATGATTTTAGGACACGATATTGAACAGGTCCTTTGGTAGGATATGTGGTAAAGTGTAAAGAACTTTTCCCTTCATTCCATTTATGTTATTATGAGTTAAAGGAATTGCAACCTAAATGACTTAAATCGAAGAGTGTTTGTTTAATTTTTTCGAAAAACAATTCCGAAACTGATTTGGAGATCCAGCCAGCAGAGCAAAGCCCTAAATTAAAGAAGAAGGAGGAAAGTAATACTCTAAATAGGAGGTCTAAAGGAATCATTACGTTGTTAATAAATTTTAGGTGGGTTGTTGTTGTGTAATGAATGCCTTTGATTTGTCTTGTCAAGTGATTTTTTTCAATGATTTTAAGGCAAGGCACAATATTGAACAGGTCCTTTGGTAGGATATGTGGTAAAGTGTAAAGAACTTTTCCCTTCATTCCATTTAAGTTATTATGAGTTAAAGGAATTGCAACCTAAATGACTTAAATCGAAGAGTGTTTGTTTAATTTTTTCCAAAAACAATTCAGAAAGTGAATTGGAGATTCAGCCAGCAGAGCAAAGCCCTAAATTAAAAAAGGAGGAAAGTAATACTCTAAATAGGAGGTCTAAAGGAATCATTACGTTGTTAATAAATTTTAGGTGGGTTGTTGTTGTGTAATGAATGCCTTTGATTTGTCTTGTCAAGTGATTTTTTCAATGATTTTAGGACACGATATTGAACAGGTCCTTTGGTAGGATATGTGGTAAAGTGTAAAGAACTTTTCCCTTCATTCCATTTATGTTATTATGAGTTAAAGGAATTGCAACCTAAATGACTTAAATCGAAGAGTGTTTGTTTAATTTTTTCGAAAAACAATTCCGAAACTGATTTGGAGATCCAGCCAGCAGAGCAAAGCCCTAAATTAAAGAAGAAGGAGGAAAGTAATACTCTAAATAGGAGGTCTAAAGGAATCATTACGTTGTTAATAAATTTTAGGTGGGTTGTTGTTGTGTAATGAATGCCTTTGATTTGTCTTGTCAAGTGATTTTTTTCAATGATTTTAAGGCAAGGCACAATATTGAACAGGTCCTTTGGTAGGATATGTGGTAAAGTGTAAAGAACTTTTCCCTTCATTCCATTTAAGTTATTATGAGTTAAAGGAATTGCAACCTAAATGACTTAAATCGAAGAGTGTTTGTTTAATTTTTTCCAAAAACAATTCAGAAAGTGAATTGGAGATTCAGCCAGCAGAGCAAAGCCCTAAATTAAAAAAGGAGGAAAGTAATACTCTAAATAGGAGGTCTAAAGGAATCATTACGTTGTTAATAAATTTTAGGTGGGTTGTTGTTGTGTAATGAATGCCTTTGATTTGTCTTGTCAAGTGATTTTTTCAATGAATTTAAGGCAAGGCACGATATTGAACAGGTCCTTTGGTAGGATATGTGGTAAAGTGTAAAGAACTTTTCCCTTCATTCCATTTATGTTATTATGAGTTAAAGGAATTGCAACCAAAATGACTTAAATCGAAGAGTGTTTAATTTTTTCCAAAAACAATTCAGAAACTGAATTGAAAATCCAGACAGCAGAGCAAAGCCCTAAATTAAAGAAGAAGGAGGAAAGTAATAAGCAAGCTATCGCTTCAAAGAGTAGAATTCCATTTCTAAGCTTAGCACCGTTTAGCGTACGTATCAACTTTTTCATTAAACGCATCGAAACAAAATAGCAAACGTTCCCATTTCATTATCCGAGGCTTTATTTCTCTTAGACACTAATATCCCAGCTAGACTGATTTCAACCCTACGAGTTAACGAGTTGAAATTAAAATAGCAAAGACGGAGACGGCGGCGGCAACAACTATGGGGAGACGGTCTATATTGGCATACCAGCGCTAATGAGGCGTGCAATTCGAAAGAAGGAACAAAGGGTGAAGATCGTAAAGCTGCCCCAGTTATTCCTGATATGAGATTTTAATTAACAGACTCGCGTCTCATTGCCGTACAAGGAAAATTAAGTTATTTTTATAATCGTCATATGCAAAACTACTTTGCAATACCATGTTATCTCCTGAAATGCCTTATGCGTGTTCCACTAAAGTGTCAAAAATTTGTACAGCTAGAGCTACTGTACCTGCTAATTCTACCCTCATATTCCTTGCATTTCAGGTGATATAGTCCAGACGAATTAAAATTTTTCAGGACATTTCGTGTAAGAAGCGATTTTTCTAATGAATCTCAATAGCTTTGTCCTTTTACCGCAAAAATTAAGCTGTATTATATGCTAAACAATTAGTCTTCAAATATCAATGGTAGACAAAGGCGTCGCAACAGTCATTTTAGCACCGAAAGACTACGAAGGTAAAATTCCTAAAGCGTTAGACACTTAGTCACGTACAAAATATTGAGACGAGACCCAACGGGAAATATTCTCGAAATACCTAATCATCTGATAAATAAATCACCTCTAAAACTGAAAATTTTGGGAATGCTTGTGAGAACTGAGGTTCTTACTTCAGTTTGAAGACAGACATAGTTGTCCCTTCTAGATCTTCTGTAAAGAATATTTTATTTAAACAACATCTATCCTTTTCAGTATGTGCAAATTTGTTCAGCAGACAATATTTCAGCAATTTGTTACAGTTCTGGTTTGTCACTAAAAAAGCAACTATAACTCTTGGTTAATATTTTGGAAATCCCTTGCAAAAATACGCTAGGATCATCCAATTATTAATAATCGATTGGGCAAAATCAATAATACGTTTGTTCATCTAGTGCTGCTGGGCTTGTCTCATAGGAAATTAAAATTAAAATTTGAAAAAATTATTGTATCTTAGGATGAAGACGCCTAACGATATGAGGTAAAAATATACCAACGTTAATTTGAATTTTGGACAAACATGAATTTATTTAATGTAATATAAGGCGGTCAATACTTTTGTGAAATCCCTACATATCAGCTTACAAATTTGATTCCTTAAATTTTGCCTTATCTCAAAAACCGTCACTGTGGTATAACATGCTCATTTACTTACTCTAAATATATTTTAACATTGTGTTTTCCCTATTCTTAGTATGCTGAAAACAAAATATACATGGAAATTCTCCCTCGATGTCGTATTATCCTTATCTATCAACGACTTCCTCTATATTTTACATGGCATGCCCAAGTTCTTAAGTGCACGAGCCAATGCATTAACCGTAATCACCAAAAACACCATTGCAATATACCCTCGAGTGTATGCAAGGCGGTTCTCGACGTTATCTAAGGGACAGCCTTGAATTAAACATTGTTGAATAATTATATTGGGTCCCCTCTGTTCTTCTGAGCGCAAAATAAACCAATTAAATCTCAAAAGGAAATGCAACCGACCTACTTACGGTCTCCCTTTTATGTTTGAAGAATAATTTTATTTCTGTTATTAGAGTAATAGAAGAGTGTCAGAGTGGCCATATTTGTTTTATGCTAAAGAGGTGCAAATACAAATTTTTATCCATCATTCAGTGTATCCTTGCGATTATTCTAAATTGCCATTGTGGATAAATTTGGAACAGATACTATGCAAACGATTGGCCATTTCGTAATTGTTAAATGCAGCACACCTAATGGAGCCTATAATTTGAGCGATTGCTATAGGTAACGTTATTGTAAGATCAATAGAGGGAGAGAGAGAGGGGCGACAGATAAGAATTTCCAGCTCTCGTGAATCATACGTCATCATGTGTGATAAGACGAAGTTTTGTCAGGTTGCCCATTATGCACACTTATGGAAATCTTATCCCGACTATAAATTTACTATAGTACTTATATTTACTTAAATTTGCTTAAAGTACTGATAGAAACGAAACGAAAAGAGGCACAGCGCCAAATAAGAGGACGTTCTGTATTTGTTTTGACAAGAGAGATATTATGTAGTCTTAGCGTATGTACCCTTCCTCGCCCAGTTGTTTGACCGACCCCATGGCTTAAGTACCAATTACTTTCGTAAATATTTGAATGGTCGAATAGTTGAATGGTGAATAAACAATACTAACAAACTTGCCCAATGTCCAATTGACCTTATAGACACCTTTTGTAATGCTTGCACTCGCTGTATTGCCCATCAAGATCCATATTTTGCTTTGATATGTTTCACGTTCAAAGGTTCTTTCTTTTCCATATGTTTTATAGAGAAAATAATTTTCTGCGGGGTTTCTTGCTATACATCTGTATTTTTGCCCCATGTAGTCCATTGCAAGATAATGCTGGACCATCTGCTATTATTCCTCCTCATTATATGCTCGAACTATCTAAAGAATATCTTCTCAATTTGATACGATGCACCCTTTGGCTTTCGTTTTCTGCTGTTTTTTCATTAGGCACTCTATTTGTTTTAGATATTGCAGCACATGGCTCACAAATATTCATCTATTTTCTCATAGGATGTACTATACAGTCATATAACAAGAAAGTATTGTCATAGGATTGATTTCCAGAGTCCGAAAACATGTTTTTGCCAAAATTTTTGTGTGTACGTATGTGGTCAAATTTTCTTAAGACACTGTAAACTCAAAGGTTATAATTGAGCTTGATCTATCAGTTTTGAGTTATTTTGAAAACCAGTTCAACGGTTTTTTCCACCGTGTATATTTATTCAAGTATTTAATGAATGTTGATTACTACTGTAGTTATCTTAACTAATCTCTGAATGTCCATTTGCTCTTGTAATTTTTGGGTTTTTCTCAATTTTCTTGCTTGAATCTTGATTTAACTGTTTCATCCCTACAGCTTTCATTCGAAACACTTTTTTTAAAGGGCCCTCTTCTTTTGAGAAGTTTTAGATTTTCTTCACTTTCTTCAAAACGGCTATGGTATTATATTTGGAGCGTCGTGCCTTAACTTATCTATTTAATACCTATAAATTGTATTCGAAACATTTTTTGGTGAAATAACGCCCTAAAGTGGACTCGAAAATTATTGTTTGTTCTTAATTTTCTTCAAAACACTTGCAGTGATTTCTTGCTATGTTCGAAAATCAACTGAGACATTTAATATCTATATCTTTCATTTGAAATTTTTTTTCTAAAATCGCCCTAAAGGGTATTTTCCCCATGAGAATGTTTAGTTGTTGTAAATTTTCTCCAAAACGGCTTTAGTGGTTTATTTCACACTTATCGCTTTATTACCTAACTTTTGTTCGAAATAATTTTCCTTAAAATCCCCCTGAAATGCACTTTTCCCTTGAGAGTTTCCCATGAGCTTAAGTCTAAATAGAACACCTACTTATTAGTACTAGTACTAGTGTTACGAGGAGTGTATGTTGAGGAAAAATACTGATGAAAAACACTTTAAGATTATTCAAATCGAGTATTTTAAGGCTTCATTTGAGTATAAAAAATTTTTCAAAATATATTTATGATAAATGAGCTTGTGTAGCAGTGCTAATTCGTGTTGAATTACTTATGCGGTTCGTCCTTATACCCCCCTTTAAATTCACATCTGCGCACAAGCAGAATTCGTGCTAAACAACATTTATTAGGTGCACAGCTACTAAAATCTTTGTGCCCTTTTGGTCGTTCCGTTTGATCGCTTTGAATATGGAGATCCATTTCCTGATTAACAGAGGGCCTAGTAATTGTTTGATATTGTGCAAATTGTACTCAGTGCGAGATTCAATGTAATTATTGCCTCGGTATACTGAAGGGACGTTGTTATTCCGTGAAACGTTCCGAATCGAATTATCATAACTGAATTTCCCAAGATCTATGCACCACTTTGCGCTCGCTACGGAGTATCTTCACTTAGCTGCAGACTGAGTTTTAAACGTTAAGACTGATACGCGAAGACAACATGATTACGCCTGTCATAAATTATTTATCAAGTATTAATTGTATCTCTCGATTATAAGGACGAGTGGCATGCGAAATCCCGCCCTGGGTCTTTATTAAAATGCAAATCGCCTACTCGATACCGACTGCTCTCCCATTCCAATGGAAAGAATGGACCGCTAATTGGTATGGTGCTAATAATAGCGACATGCATTTGTGGCCCTCAGCTTTATTATTTTAAACCTTCGTTTCGGCAGTTTGCTCGTTCTATTCAATTTTACGGAATTAATGCCGCGATGGGATGCGATCGTTGTTTGCGAAGTGAAACGCTTTTTGCGTTTTAAACAGTTCGACGGATGAGGGCGATTCTTTTGGGCGGTGCGAAAGACGTTTGTAGAGTATTTTTTGGTAGGTAGACGGACCAAAAAACTTAGATGAAAACCCAAAATCTAGACAGATCTGAGCTTTAACAACAAAGATATTATAAAAGGTCGTTTTTTCGCTTTTTCACCATAGCATGAAAATTATTGAGGGAAATGCAATACCTCCTACAGGGGATTTGTAGAGAATTTAAAGACCTTCAAATTGAGCGTTTTTAAAATGTGATTGGGGCGCATTTAGGCGTGGAAACTTAGAAAAATCATTAAAATGGACCGTTTTTCAAAAATTCATAGCTTTGCGTAGTTTAAAGTTAAAGCGCAAATTTTGCTTGAAATGTTAGATTATTATATCTACTTTAAGCATACAAAAGTTGCATAGCAATTGCAAAGCAAGCAATATTCACTTTTTGCAACATTCGGTGTATTAACTGAAATGGGCCGATTTTAATTTTTCAAACGGATTTCGAAAGAAGACATCAAAACCTACAACTTGGCTATCTTCGATGTTCATATACATTTGGAGAAAAGTGCGAAAAATGGCCTGGAACATTGCGCGAAACGCACGATTTCGCATTTCGAGCTGAGTGGCTGGTGGGCGCAAGTATATTGTTTTATGGTGCTCGAGGGCAGTTTCCGCACATTTTTCCAAACGTATATGAAAATCGAAGATAGCCAAGTTGTAAGTTTTGATGTCCTCTTTCAAAAACCGTTTGAAAATTTAAAATCGGCCCATCTGAGTTAATACGCCGAATTTTGCAAAATTTCTGTGTATTTCGTTAGTAACGTAATTGTGCAAAAAGTATTCATCCGACAGCATCCAACTTTTGCACACTTAAAGTAGACATGATAACCTAACAGTTCACCCAAAATGAGCACTTCAGCCTTAAAGTGGGCAAAGCTGCGAATTTTTGAAAAAGGATCAATGTTAACAGTTTTTCCAGGTTTTCTCGGTGGAAAATACTGATATCACCTTTTAGAAACGCTCATTTTGAAGGTCATTTAATTCCCTACAATTCGTCTCTACAACGTATTGCATTTGCGTCAATACTTTTCAGGTTATGGTGAAAAAAACCGAAAAACGACCTATTTTTTTTAAATTTTTATTATTAAAGAAAAACACAAAAGCTCAGATTTTTCTAGATTTCACGTTTTTATCATCTTTATCATTTTTTTATTGCTCTATAAACCGGACTATTAGCAATATGGATGCTAGGAATGAAGCATGCTTTGGTTCTGGAAACATGAGAGTAAAACAATCAAGATATTTTTAGTGTTTAAAAATGTCTAGTATTAATTTAAAGTATTTTTTGAATTGTTGAAAGGCAAATATTGATGAGATGGTTGAAAATTCGTTGGAGAGCAAATTTAGCGATCAAAATATTTTGCTGAAGACATGAATTTAGACAACCAAGAGATTCACAAATATTTAAATTTCGGCATAAAAACGATCTTCTACCTTCATACATTGGGCTCTACATGAATCCATTTTGTATCCATCATGAATCCATGTTTGTGTAATCCATGCCTATTTCCATAATGAATGAGCAGTAAAGCATGTGGTAAAATAATATTTCCTGTGGAGGAACTCATTCGGTATAGCTCAAAAGACATTGATTTTTTTGTATGGAAATGAGAACATTGAGCGTACTGATTCTGCGCTTGTAACAACTTAGGTTATAGTGACTTACACACGCTTCTTATAAATTATTAGGGAAACTCGGGATTGACATAAAATAAATGCAGATGACACTGCATCTTAAAATTGTTCTTGAAACGTTTTTCCCTTAAAGTAAAATTAACGAGAACCCAGGGTTACTCCCTTCACACAAATAACAACAAACGACCCCTTTGAAATCGTCATTAAATTTATACCCTAAACCGCACATACCATATAAGTGAACGCTTCCCGAACGTATTTCATTAAATTTATGTTCAGACCGAAGATCAGAGCCTTCAAGCCTCAGGAACGTCCATGTGCATAAGCTCCAACGTTCTTAATCCTCGTGTTTTTCAAGCGAGACGTAATCTTAATCACGTACTCTCATTAATTATGTCGCTGCCGTCTTTCCAGGGAGCTTCCCTGAGAATTTATGTTTGTTAATCTGTGAGATATGCTCGCAGCTCCCGACGATATTTAGTCTTCCGAGGTATGGACAAGACATGACGTTTACGTTAATGAAAAAAGTGTCGAGTCGAGGTGGCCTTAGCTCGGAAATAGGAAAATCGCTGATTTTTACACCGCCTTGTTCCTCACAATTACAGCAAACAGCCTCTTGGGACAATTATGGCTTAAATTAATGTTGCCTTTGTTGTTAAGACGATGCCTAGGAAATAATTGGCGAAGGAAATCGCACACCAAGAACAAGAAATGGAAGAAATGGGAGTAAGCATGGAATAATGTTTGGAGTATGTTATAAAGTAAGGTAAATTAGTCATTTATAACAACTGCGTCACAATTATTTAATGGAAAATATCAGTACCCTTGTAATTGCTCCATGCAGTGACCATGATGTTTTTACTCATATTTAATCATAATTTCATATATAAGCTACAAGCAATATCGCCCAAAATTACAATTTTATCACCCTTTCTGAATGCGTAAATAAATAATGAGTTGAGGCCCTCCTTAAATATGCCAACAATAATAAACGGTGTTAAATTGATTAACAATTCAGGGGATTAGTTAATGAATATTCTCACAGTTGTGTTAAATTCTGCCTAACTTTTTCGGGCAACAAATTAGAGTAGCTGTAAAGATTATTTTTTGAATAGTGTTAGTGCTCATTTTTGTTTCCAGGACTATTTACAAGGGTGTGGGGGTAGAAAAGGGGTTAAAATATAATTAACAGTGCCCAAATAGCTGGAAACTTTAAACTTTGCTCGCTTATAGCCTATAGTCTCCACCATGGTTCATATAAGTACCATAACTCCGAAATACCTTTTCCAAGAAGGTGAAAAATAGGAGTGGAATCAGTTTTTGTCGGTGTTATTATTAGGTACTTCTTGGGTAGTTAGATACTTTAGGTACACGAGAATAGCTGATTTTCATCTTTTCATCAACCCTCCAAATAGCTGGACTAGTTTAAAGTTCTGTCCTCGCCGCTAGATAGCGCTTTGGCTTTATCAACTTGACAGTTTTAAATTTCTATTTTCGCCACGAGGTGGCGTCAGGCATTCTTCTGTCAAACAGGTCCGCCTAAACGGTAACGATCGAAAAATAAAATTTTCGAATGGTTCAGATTCATCGAGACGCTGTGGAGCCCGTCAGAAAGAGTGAGAGAGAGAGAGAGAGAGGGAGTGAAGAAAGGAGGGGGATCAAGTACAGGGAGGATTTATAATGTAATAAGGGTAGTTTTTTCGGCTGTCCCCAAGCCAATTACGTATGATGTTTTTTTGCAAGATATTTTGCATTATATTTCTTGTGTTAAACACTTTTAAACTCTGTTTGTTGAATACCATTGTAACAAATAATAATAGTGTTCCTGTCACTATGACCTGTTATAATCATTTAGTGAATCTCATATACTATACTCCTTGTTCCAAAAACTCTTCAGCAGCCTGAATATAGACTTCTTATACGATAGGAGGGAATAAATGAGGTGATCTGATATCGATACCATCGTCTGGTATCGTCTAGTATAAAATCATTATCTCTTCCGTATTTCACGCGACGTCCTCCTCTCGGACTTCGCCGGCCATTCAAATTTTCATTAAGATTGTTTAGTCTGATATTGTTAAATGAGGAAACTTTTGATGAAAATTGTTCGCAATCGCTCTCGATAGGCTTCTAAGACCGTACTTTTAATTAAAGAAACTTTTTCTTCGAACCAACAAAACAAATTAGCTCCAAGTAATTTACAGTCTTTTAATTAAATTTATTTGTTGTTCTACCTTGATTTAATTTCAGGAAAGTTTCAGCGAGGTGATAGATGCAAGCATAAAAAGGGTATTTGATTCGTAGTGTTGTGCAATTTCAGCATAGTACAGAATTTTAAGATTGTCTTCTTCGGTGTTGTAATGGCCAATAGTTCAGGTCTATTTGTGATTAGAGTGAAGCTATTGCTTTACTTAAGTTAAGGCTTGGAATGTAAATGTGGCGAAACGTCCCCGCAACTAATTTTGGTCGTGTTTACCTACGTATGATTTATTTATGACGTGGAAGTATAAAGTGTTTTTTACAGGGTAATAGTATAATTAAAATAATGTTTACAATCGTCGTAAAATTTTAATATGCGACTGTAAAAATGCATTTTGTATAAATTATGTCGCGTTCAAATTTATAAAAAACTACTCTAGGCACGTTCACCAAAAGTATTAAAAGCGTTATTAGTACATGAGTAATGCCCTTTAATTTAAATATACTTTCCGTTCTATGAACTGCCATGTGCATATTCGTAAAGGTGAAGATAGTGTTTAAATTAAACTTGATTTTACTTTATTAGTCTGTAACTTAATTGTCGTGCAGTTTTGGGTATCCAAGCTTTAAGCGCGTTTTTCTCGAAATATCATTTTTTGAGACTGCGGGCGTGATAACTCGAAAAATAATCGTCCTACCTGACTGCAAATTTCAGGACACCCATAATATTGTAATACCTAGAATATGAACCTACACGTTCGATAAATTTCAACTTAGAACTTGAGAAAAAATGGGTCACATTCGAAATTTTTACCAAAAATGACACTTTTTGAAAATTTGGATGTTTTTGTTACAAATTTTCGTTAGTTTTATTGGTTCTTAGGTTCATATTCAAGCTTTGGTATTGTTTACCAAATTCCCTTCTACCAAAATTTTGCAATTTCACGTGGGAAATCTCTAGAACACCCGCAGATCGCCTGCCTCCGTTTTGAGACGATTTCGGAGAATGCTTCACCATCTCCGCCATTTTGTTTTTGATCAACACCACCATGGCAGTTTTTTATACTTCCATGTACAGTGTTCAAAGCCTACGTACTTGATAAGTCTTCCTAAATAAATTTCATTCTTAAAATCGACCCTAAATCATGACCTCATTTTGTGCGTTTTACACGTATGTCCCCCCTTAAACATGCGTAGAATTTCTTTGGTCATGCTGACAGGGCTTCACTTTTCCCAAGCCGTTTATGAAGCAAAATTGACTTTCGCTGCTATTTTTGTCAATTTCTCTTCTTTCCCTTCAAATACCGGTAAATAAAATTCGTAAAATAATATTTTAAAAGCGTCGCACATTAAACTTATTAACATTAAATATGTAATGATATTCATTATAAATTTTGTTACTGGATTTTTTGTCATTATAACAAAGATCGATTTTTACATTTTGAGGAAATATTGTCACTATCGGATATTTGATTGAATAATTGATGAAGGTTTGAAGAAGTAAAGATATTTCTATTTTAAATAATAAAAGGGTGAAGATGCAAACGCACATGATTTCTTGAAATTCACTCACAATTCACTATGAGCACCGCAGTCGATATGACTTTTTAAGTTGTATAACACAAAATCCAGCCTATAATTATTCAACATCTGAAGCGAACCTGTCCACTTAAAACGTAACAAACATTCACATCCTCCAGGCTGCCAAGCACGACCGACAATAACTATTATTCGTAGCGAGCGCCTCCATTATTCTCCACGTTTTAGTGTGTTCGTTATCGTGGCGTGGCTGTGCGGTAGGCTGCTCTCCTCCAATTTATTGAGCAGTGGTCTCTAAGCCGTCAGAATTATGCTAGTCCACAAACTCGGCGTGTGTGCGTGTGTGTGTGCATGCGCGCGCGCGAATGTGTACTCATTTGAGGTTTCTTGTAACTTGCTAGTTACATTCCGGGATCGTGCCTCGAAACTGAAGCTTTAAGGGGGTCTTGGGAGCTCATTTGCCTCGCGATATTACGGCTTGCTAGTTAGATGGAGGAAGACGTAGGAGGGTGGTTGAGGGAGTGAAGGGGATGACGGTGATCGTCTAGGGGCTGGCCCTTCAAAAATAATTGAAGGATTTCGCGGGGAAAGGATCTCTAACGGGCCTTTCGGACGCGGGATTTAAATCTTTTTAGTGCTTGAAGAAAAGAATAGTTTCGGCCGGTTACAAATTCATTTTCCTTAAGTTATTTGTTATAAACGACAGTATTTTTAAACTTATACCCTCCGGGAGTTGCGAACCTGTTTTTCCTTTTGTTTTCCCCTTTGTTTTCATCACAGTTATCTTGCGTGTCTTCCTCTTCCTTGGTGACGCTTTCATTGTTTTGGTGATTGTGCATCACTTATTATTTATCCCACTAAAAATTTTTCCCATGGAGCATGGGGCTTTTCCGACAATATCATCCTGTCTACCAGTTCCCAATTCATTACTTTTTTTCTTATATACCATGTAGTAACCTCTCCATTTGCTCTTTAGCATATATCTAACTTAAACACTTAGATACTCTAGATTTTTTTATTTTGTCCTGCTGTTTTTTGCTTCTTCTATATCCCTTTCCATAATGTTTCCAGCTCAACAGTTTTTAGCCACATTTGGTAACTCTTCACCCTTTTTCTCCATTGCCTTTTAACACTTCTCATCGATTTATTGCTTGTTTTCCACACCTACCTATCTCCCAATTCTGCAAAGGAATTTATTGTAGAATCATTTCCTTCAAATTTCTCAATTTTCGTCGTGTATTTTCTGCTAGTATCGTGTTCTAGCTTCTTCATCCTTTTCCTCAAAGCAATATTATTCAACAATAGACTGATGCCTCGAAAATGGAGCAACATTGCTTTCATGGCACAACAGACTTTTGACGTTTTGCTTGCTTCATGCTAGCCTCAATAACTGATAATAACTGAAATAAATAACTATTTGTTCCTCTTTTACACCTCAAATTAGTCAAATCAAATAGGTATATTATAGAAATAATTTCCTCACCCCCTAAGGGATTATTAATAATTTAAATACACGGTTGATATGTTATGCAGAGGTTTACGTACGCAAGTAAAATATAATTGCATCATAACGTTTATATTAAAATTTTATCTTAATCTCCAGTCCGTAACTTCGGTTTTAGTCATAAAGCGCAACTTCTTAACGTCCGGTTACGCTTACATAAATCACAAGGGTCGTACGTATCGTATCAAGCTTGGAACTAAAAACTTGATGGGCATTAAACGAGTTAAGGAAACAAGATTATAGTTGGAGACGGTTTAAGGTGCATGGAAATTTCGTTATTGGAGCTGAGGAATTTAATATTGTCTTGTTCTTAACAATGGAGGATGTGGATTATAGGGTAATATGAGGAGGAAAATTTAATATTAGTCATTTAGTTTCAACCCTGCAGTGCACTTTTTAATGTAGTTGTTGTAATTTCTATATATAAAAGAAAATTTTCTGACTGACTGACTGATTCATAATCAACGTACAGCCAAAACTATTATAGGTAGCGACTTGAAATTTTAAAGGTAGCTATGTATCATAGTACAGGGCAGCACTAAGAAAGTATTTGCAAAATTTTAATTTTTAAGGGTAGAAAATGACGAAAAACCAATTTTCATATAAAATTTGTATATCTATATAGACGCTCTATAGCACTGTACCTATAACATGTATACTATATTCACGGTGCTATATATAGTGAGATATGCCAGATGTTGTAGGTCGACGGTCGCAACGCAGGAAGTCTATTGTTTTAATCACGTATGAAAAAATTTTTTTGAAAAGCAAATTGCGAGGATTTTTTACACCTATAATATAAATTTGGATTCTTCATTAAATATTGAATTTAGGTAATTCTGAACCTCAAAAAACGGATAATTTTTAATGATTTTTAAACAAATCTTTAATACTCATCAATTAAGTTTAAAATTTTAATTGGTTGTAAGATGTATTAAAAACAATTCGATTTTTGAGACTCAAGATTGATTGAAATTAGTATTTAATGAAGAATGCTTATTTATATGCAACTTATTAAAAATTCATGGCAATTTGATTTTTAAAAAATATATTTTCCGTGCCTGATTAAAACTATAGGACGGGCGGAATATTTATATCTATTATTTATTCCGTGTGAAACCCAAATCTGTATTGTTCTATTGATACTTAATGAATGAAACTAATAAGTGAAGGAGAGAATCTTCAAAAAGTCATTTAATTATATTTTTTTAATCAATTTTAATATCTAATTCATATTTTTAATTTAAAGATAGCAAACTTTGAAGCACAGTTAAAAGTATCAAATTTTAGTTATTAAAATCTTATTAGCTTCAGTTTTAAATCCTGAATTAAATTTAAATTATTCATTAATTATTTAAATTTTCGTTGTTGTTAACTAAGTTCTTTATACGTAATGGTCTAGATAAATTTTTTTATAAATACAATTATATACATACAGGGACAATTCTACACATAAATTTTTCAAACATAAAATAATAATAAAAAAGTTTTCAATGAGCTAATAAATGTTTATAAATGGATACTTAATTCCTTCTGTGGGAAATTAAGGCAATAGCTAACATGTATCTAGCTTATTTCATACATTTGAAATAAATATAAAAATAAAAACTTTCCAAAATTCATGCATACAAAACTGGAAAAGCTGTCTATTGAAAGTATTTAGATGCACTAAATTTCACCGTTGGTTAATTTTAGTATTTCAAATTTCTTCGACGGAAGTGAATTCGTAATGAATCAACTCCACTTGAAAGATACCTCTGCATAGCAGATTTGTACTCGTTAAGGAATATTTCAATTAACATCCGAGGAGGAGGGCAAATTTCCAAAATAAAAACGAAGCAAAACTCGACAGAGAGCATGTCGGCGACATTCGAAAATTGTGAACTTAGAGGCAAGTTTATAATTCAATTTTGTGCCGGATTCGCCCGGCGTAAACGGGAAAACAGTTCGTTCGAGCCGGTCGTTACAATTTGGGAAAACAAATACGTGTGTAGATTCTTAAAATCGGTAATGTGAAGAGAAATAACGTCTTATCATTAGCGACGGGGTTTCTCTTCTTCTCTTTTCCCGAAGATCGTCGGTGGGTTCATTTGAAGTTGGCGAGTTTTCTCTCTCGGCTCGGTTCGGTAACTTCAACTTGCGAATTTGTAAGTGAATGATTTCGGCGGGTAATCAGGGATGTTTCTAAAAAGACGTGAATTTCTTTTGCTAAAATATAGAGAAATTTTCCAAGTTACTCGAACTTGTTTCGCTTTGTTATCGGGAACTTTACTGAATTTAAAATGTACGATGGAATTGTCAAACTTTCCTTTAACGTAAAGGGACGATAGGAGTGGTTTTGATTTGCGTCGCTTGTCCAGTTAATTTTTGTAGGCTGGAAATTGAAAATAGTAGAACTTGAAGCATTTTAAGTACGTGATTTTGTAGATTGTCTTCTCTTTTACAATTCAATATTCCATTAATTGATTGTGAAGAAAGTTAGTAATTAAATTATTCAATAGATTAAGTTGAAAGTTATATTTCAATTGTTCTCAACTCGACTTCTTTATTGAGAGCTTATGTAATATTTTCCGATTTTCGTGCATTGTTTATATCAATGTACCAAATGGGATTTTGTGCGCATCGTATGGCATTTTCTTTAAAACTTACTCAAAAACTCAAAAACTTCAAAAATGTAAAAATCTAAGCTTTCTACAAAGAGTTCCACGTCTATAAGATATCTACCTATCTATAGGTCTATAAGATATCTACACAAAACCATCAAAAATGTAAAAATCTACGATTTCTACAAAGAGTTCCAGGTCTATAAGATATCTACCTATCTGTAGGTCTATAAGATATCTACTCAAAAACTTCAAAAATGTAAAAATTTACGCTTTCTACAAAGAGTTTCAGGTCTATAAGATATCTACCTATCTATAGGTCTATAAGATATCTACTCAAAAACTTCAAAAATGTAAACATCTAGGCTTTCTACAAAGAGTTCCAGGTCTATAAGATATCTACCTATCTATAGGTCTATAAGATATCTACATCTACTCAAAAACTTCAAAAATGTAAAAATCTACGCTTTCTACAAAGAGTTCCAGGTCTATAAGATATCTACGTATCTATAGGTCTATAAGATATCTACTCAAAAACTTCAAAAATGTAAAAATCTACGCTTTCTACAAAGAGTTTCAGGTCTATAAGATATCTACCTATCTATAGGTCTATAAGATATCTACTCAAAAACTTCAAAAATGTAAACATCTAGGCTTTCTACAAAGAGTTCCAGGTCTATAAGATATCTACCTATCTATAGGTCTATAAGATATCTACATCTACTCAAAAACTTCAAAAATGTAAAAATCTACGCTTTCTACAAAGAGTTCCAGGTCTATAAGATATCTACCTATCTATAGGTCTATAAGATATCTACTCAAAAACTTCAAAAATGTAAAAATCTACGCTTTCTACAAAGAGTTTCAGGTCTATAAGATATCTACCTGTCTATAGGTCTATAAGATATCTACTCAAAAACTTCAAAAATGTAAACATCTAGGCTTTCTACAAAGAGTTCCAGGTCTATAAGATATCTACCTATCTATAGGTCTATAAGATATCTACATCTACTCAAAAACTTCAAAAATGTAAAAATCTACGCTTTCTACAAAGAGTTCCAGGTCTATAAGATATCTACCTATCTATAGGTCTATAAGATATCTACTCAAAAACTTCAAAAATGTAAAAATCTACGCTTTCTACAAAGAGTTTCAGGTCTATAAGATATCTACCTATCTATAGGTCTATAAGATATCTACTCAAAAACTTCAAAAATGTAAAAATCTACGCTTTCTACAAAGAGTTTCAGGTCTATAAGATATCTACCTATCTATAGGTCTATAAGATATCTACTCAAAAACTTCAAAAATGTAAAAATCTACGATTTCTACAGAGTTCCAGGTCTATAAGATATCTCTACCTATTTTGGACCATATCACTCATCGAAATTATTGCCACTGGTTTTGTAACACCCTGTGTACTACAAAATTATATATAATGTAGACACTATTAATTCAGTCAATAGTTTTCAATCAATTTAGTTATAATCTGCGTTTTCTTCAAGTGTCGATTAATTATTTACCCATAATGTCAATTGTTTTAAATAATATTATTACAATGGAAAATACCAGGTATTATTTTAATTCAATATAAATTCACTTAGTATTTTTACCGGCGCCTCTGCTAGCAAATTTCCTATTTCCCCCCCTCTTTATCAGTCCTGAGTCGAGGAGTAACAAACAATTTTTTGTAGCATTTTTTGTCCGTCGTTGGCGTCCGGATAATTTTTGCTCGAGAATTTTACTCGAGCGGAAGCACGCGTCGAAGACGATTCGGTTTTAATTATCGGAGGTGTTTTATCGGCAATTTCTTTAAATTTTCCGTAGGGGAACGCTCCAGAGTAATTTCTTTTCGGAGATCGTTTAAGTGTTCGTCGATTCGGTGATTTTCTCGCTTTAAAAACGTGACGTGAGCTGCAAAAGGATCGACATTAACTTGTGTAGGTAATTTGAGTTACGATTCTAGAGTTATTCTGAAGTTATGGTTAATTATATTTTTATCGTTTCCTTAGGTAGTGGTAGTGACATTGTTACTTTATGACGGCAGTAGGTGTACCTCGGTGGACCGGGTATCGGGCCTTATATCATCGTCAAAAATGGTTTGTAATTTTGAAATTATTTTGAAACGGCATTCTTATTTACTGCTCTCATGTGAGGTGATTTTCGAATTTTGAGTTATCGGTTCTTCTGGGCGTTTTACGGTCACGTGAGTCCGAAACATGCCCCGAAGGGCACTTTACTCATTAGCATTTTTAGATTTTCCTAATTTTATTAAAGCAGTTTTAATGACATACCTTAGAATTCGTCATTTGACTTATCTTTTAATGCCTATAATTCTTATTGGAAATATTGGTTTTTCTAAAACCAAATTTCTACTTCTCTCTACTAGAAACTTTCAAAGTTTCTAAAACAAGGCACTTTACCCTTAAGAATTTTGAATTTTCCTTGGTGTTGTCTTAAACGATATTAGAGATTTATTTGTCTTCACATTCTTCACAACTTGTCTTAACTATCTAATACCTATAACTTGTATATAAAATTTTATTTGTAAATTCGCCCTAAAGGGCACTTTACTATTGAGAATTTTCGACGAGCCTTTAGACGTCATAGGAGTAATCTCATATGAAAAAGAGATTTCTTTGTCTTCACATTCTTCACAACTTGTCTTAACTATCTAATACCTGTAACTTGTATACAAAATTTTATTTGTAAATTCGCCCTAAAGGGCACTTTACTATTGAGAATTTTCGATGAGCCTTTGGACATCATAGGACTAATCTCATATGAAAAGGAGCCAATTTTTAGACTTATTTCTATAGACATATAGGCTGTTGTAAGACGGGACTAGGGAAGATTTTAATGCAATTTTTCGTTTTGAGGTCCCCATATGACAAAGCAACCCTTCGTTTGGAGGGTATATATATTTAGGAACTCCACGAAAAATTACATTGGGGTTATACAGGATGTTTGGTGAACATGACGGAAAAATTTAAGGGGTTCTGTCTTGGACTATTTTAAGAATCTTTTGTTCTTTGACGGTTTTTGAAAAACCGTTCCATTTCTAAGATACAGGGTGACAAAAATTGCGAGACCCATTTTCGATATTTATTAAAATTATGAATGTAAGTAAAAGTATGGCGTAAAGATGAGAAGATTGAATGCTTGTGTCAAAGCTGGAAGCAGTCATTTCGAACATTTATTGTAGATTAAGCAACTTAGCATGTACTTTCTTGATAATGAAAATGTTTTTCATCTTGTATCTTCGATATGAAGCGGTTTTTCAAAAATCATCAAAGGGCAAAATGTTCTTAGAGTAGTCTAAGGAACTACCACTTAAATTTTCGCCGAATGTTTACCAAACACCCTGTATATAAGAGAGAAATAATTTGCAAAATCGCAACTAATATGGAAAAGGCAGATAGACACGTGATTTTGACTGTTGGTCGGCTTCAGTGCAGTGCGGCCTGTATTTCCTTAGACATTTATTATGTATAATTGTCAGTAAATACAGATGTAACACAGAATTTTATTGAATCGTCAGAAAATTCAAACGTTTCATGGAAATTTCGTTAACACCGTTTTTGTTTCCGGAAATATCAGAAAAATCGTAAAAAAATATTTTTACTAAATCCAGCTTATGCTATTTATAGTCATTTAATTGCTCAATGTTTTTATACCCTGTCAAAGAATGAGGCGAAGTAATAAACCGATTATTTCGCCGCTAACCAGAGGCGTTCTTAAAGAAATCAACGAATATTAATAAATGCATTAAAATTGTCTATGTAATGTTGAGTGTCCTTAAAACCGGTATAATTGATTTATTAAAAGGTAGGTATTACGACCGCGATTGTTATCATCTCAGGAACGCTTCCCTTTTTACCTGAATTGTTGTTAACTCGTCATTAATATAACATATTACAATATTGGAAATCGGTATTTTTTATAATATTTTACGGTAATGTTTTTTTTTCATACTGTTTGTCTAATAAATCCTCGGGATATGGAAGAAACGAAGAGATATGAAAATTTCCTACCGATGTACAAAAGTGGGTGCTGTCTAATCGAGGTGCAGATAAATACTAAAGTTCCTTAGACGAATTTCTAAAAAGGGGACTACGTCGAAAAGTTCACGCTTTCTTTTTCCGCAACGAACTTCCAACACTAGATAAAATTCTATTGTCTGTCCAAGAAGACGAGGACTTTCCAAAAATGAGCCGATGTACATTATGGACGATTTTAAAGGATTTGGGATTTCGATGGAAGAAGCACAATAGAAAATCTGTATTGATGGAAAGAGATGACATCATTGTGTGGAGAAGAAGTTACCTGCGCGATATTCGAAGGAGTAGGCTAGAAATGAAAAAAATTTTCTATCTGGACGAAACTTGGATTAACGCAGGACATTCCGTGCCAAAATTTTGGCAAGATACCAGTGTAACTAATCGAAGGCAAGCTTTTCTAGAAGGTTGGTCCACCGGTTTAAAGCCTTCGTTGGGTAAAAGGCGACGGCTTATTATTACCCACATTGGAAGCGAGGATGGTTTCGTTGAAGGGGGAGAACTAATTTTTGAATCAACTAAGACAGGAGACTACCATGAAGAAATGACTGCGGACGTGTTTGAAGAATGGTTTGGTCAAATGATCGATCTAATTCCGAATGGTTCCATAATAGTTATGGACAACGCTAGTTACCATTCCCGATTAGAAGAGAAATTACCAAATAGCTCTTGGCGAAAACAACGTATCGCAGAATGGTTATCCTCGAAAAAGATCGAATGTGCCGAAAACCTATTAAAAGTAGAACTCTTGCGTTTAGCCAATTCACGTAAAGGTGATTTTAAAAGGCACGTCGTCGATGAATTAGCCAAGGCGAAAGGAATAACAGTGGTTCGGCTTCCTCCGTACCACTGCGACCTGAATCCCATTGAGCTAATATGGGCACAAATAAAAGGGGACGTGGCGAGAACAAATACAACGTTCAAATTAGCAGATGTCAAAAATTTGCTTAAAGAAGCAATATGTACAGTTTCCAAGGAAAATTGGCAAAAATGCATAAATCACGTTCTGAAAATTGAAGACCAAATGTTACAGTTGGATAACATTTCGGAGTCGTTGATAGAACCAATTATTATCAACCCAAATGATGATTCTTCTTCAGATTCCGATGTTTGGGAAGAATTCGACGATGGCAACGACGACTGAGGTTACCAAGGAGAAGGTGACGGCTGGGAAAAACTTTTCATAAACTGGCCCTTCTCAGGGCCGCAAAATTTCATAAACTAATGCACGACCATACATGTACTGAAGTGTTGTCTTTCTTTCCCTCTCTATCTCGTTCAAGCGCGCGCCCACACACAAACACACACACACACACGCACGCACGCACGCACACACACGCGCACGCAGACGTAATTTTTTCAGTTATCGATTATTGCACATTTCGTCATTTTTCCCGACCGTACGCCAGTGAGTGGTTCTTCGCATGTGCCGAGGCGTACAAAATAGCCAATGGTCAGGGAGAAACACTCGTAATATAAAGAGATTACGGAAGGTAGCGTGCAAAACATTAGAGAACTCGACATATTTAGTGGGTGCCACCTTGTATCGGTTTTGCATTTATAATGAGTTTTTATTACTTCGCCTCATTTTTAGACAGAGTATAGCAAAGTAAGATTTTATTGCTCCATCCCTTAGCGAGAAATAGGAAATAATCTGACTTAAGACTTGAGCCATATCTACTTTTCACCCCTTTGACCAAAATATTTCATCTAAAATTACAGATAAAACCTGTCAGATTTATTCGTTCGAAGTCATTATACGTGTATTTTGAAAATAATCTATGAATTTAATGCATATCTTACCGAAATTCTATGGAACGTTTTAAACAGTATTACAGTTTTGTGGCTTTGCCCTATGGTTAAAATGAACGGTACCAGATGTACGGTTTAGGTGAACATATAAATTCTCCTGGTACCAAACAGTAGGAACAGATTAATTCTCCTGGTACCAAACAGTAGGAACATATAAATTCTCCTGGTGTCAATCAGTAGGAGCATATAAATTCTCCTGGTACCAAACAGTAGGAACAGATAAATTCTCCTGGTACCAAACAGTAGGAACACATAAATTCTCCTGGTACCAAACAGTAGGAAGCGAAAATTGATTCTTTTGTAGTTTTTGGGTGAATACAGCGGGATAGTGTGCCAATAGGACTGCTATTAAAAGTCTTGCTAAAGTACGTAACGCTGACGTGTATTTCGTGAGGATCATCAATCAATTAAACGAGATCCAAAGTATTTGCATTTCCGCTCTGGACCGGGACGTGCGCGTGCTCCTTGCACTTCGGCATTAAATCCTCGAGTAAACAAATTGCTTCAGCTCCAAAAGTAAAACCGGCTTCGACCAAACTAGTCGAATTAGTGGAGGTTTGCCAGCGTGCCAAAATCAACATAACACCACATTCGATTTCGGTAGATAATAGTCGATTCCAAATGAACTTATCATTACGAATGTAAACATGACATTGCGATTGTGATGTGCCGGACTGGATTAGGACGATAAACACACAATAGCCGTTGGCAAATTCCGTCATTACCGGCGAAGTGGATGATGGGACCCACATGCACATGCGACCGTATCGAAACGTTGCAGCAGTGGGTAACGTTACTTGGTGGTAAATCATACTGTAGTTTAATCCTTCGCGTCCTTTTGTTAATGGACGAATTTACCCCCGGTTAGAGTTATTCGTACGTCTCCTGCGCGTCTATTAAGCCAGATCATCCATTTTAAGTCCGCATTCTTTATAGCACTGTTTTATTGCTAATGTATTACGCCAAAAACGATTTTATTGCTTCACCCCTTTCCGAGATGAAGGGGATAATCTGGCTTGATACTTCAGTCAGGTCACCCCCACCCATATCTCAGGCACCAATGAAGATGCAAACATCATATTTTGTTACTAACTTGTTGCTGACTATATAGGCAAATTGCGATTTCCCAAGATCACCCCTTCAACCCCTAGCAGATTTCTCACCCCCTGAAGTATCTCGGAAGACATGTGCTTTGCCAATCAAAGTATGGATAAGTTATTGCTAATTTTTCGAACGAACGAACATTTTCCAATTTTACACGAGCTGGAAAATGACGATTTTGTATTTTTATTCATTTGTTTGGCATTTTTCAAAAAAAAGAAAATTTAATATGAAGGCTCCATTTGAAAGTTATGATGATTTTAATAATTTACTAAATGAAAATGACCAAAACAGTAATAGCGAATTGACGCTTTTTGCATCTTTTCTTAAAACACTTGTAACTTTGGTTCAGATCGTTGAAAGAACGTATAAACGATCAAAATGAAGGTGTTGAACAATAATTTTTTGGACTATATAAGTGCTGTCGAAATTTGAATGGAATATGTCAAACAGAAACCAAGTTATTAAAAAATTTATGATCTTGATAATTGATATTTGAATGTTATTTCTCTTACGAAACTGACAAACGCGAAATGTAATTGGAATTTACAAAAATCGTAAAATAACATTATTTTGTTTATTTTTGAGATTTTTCCAATCAAAAACTTACCGATTTATTTTTGAAAGTCTCATTTTATAACTGTTTCTGAGACCAAAAAGTTACTCATTTAACATTATTTTGTACAACTAATACCCAGGGAATTAAATGCAAATTACTCGAAAAAATGGCTAGGTTTTCATTAATTAAGTGATGTTGCAAAAAATTTGCCACTTTTCTCGGGGGTCTTTAAATTTTTTAGCCAATAAAATAAAACTTTGCCATACCTTCAAAAATTTTCCCGGGTTTGATGATTGATTGGCCTGAAATGATAGTTTCTCCGCTCCTCGATGACCAGCCATCATGTTTTTCCTTGATGACAGCTGGAATTTTCCAAAATTTTTTTAAGCCATTGTAGTGCTGGTTTGCATAGCATGAGCTTGAAAGCTTTCTCACTCGCATTATGTCAGTCTCATTCCTTTTAATTTGCACGTCCACAGTTTTAGTCTAATTTTGGAAAATATTTTAAAGAAGACAAGGGATAAACGGCAACCATGTCGCAGTCATGTAGACGCTTACAGGGCACTAGAAAATCTTTATATTTTGTTTCATAACTTCTGCTTCTAAACTGGATCATACTTATACGGGGTGTTTGATATTTGTACGTATAGACCTGTAAAATTCTACTAGAGCCCGGACTTTAGGTAAATTGCTTTTTTTTGCCTTTTCCATCAATTTTCGGCCTTTTTTGCCTTTACTCGAAAAAGCTGCCTCTATGTGCCTTTTTATTGAATTTCAAGCCTGATTGTGTAAATTTAAACTTTAAAACTACCTACATTTTATTGTTTGGGCAAAATGTAGTGGCCATTAATAGGTTAAAGTTATTAAAGAAAATTGCCCTTTTCTGATTTTTACTGCCTTTTTGCCCCAAAATTTCTGCCTTTATAGGCGCCTTTTTCTTCTGTTTTCTCTGTCTTTAAATCCGGGCTCTAATTGTGGCAGTATCCATTGTAACGTGAAATTTGCAATTTTTATTGTGTTTATTTGTATAAAAGCGATTATCTCTCATTAAGAAAATAAATGTTAGATGTCAAACGATGCCCAAAGTCGATCCCTGCTGTAATTAAATCACCCGATTCCCCTCAAAACACAATTAAATAGTCAATTAACACTTTTTCTTATTTTCAAGTTGAGCTTGTAAACTTCGAGCTCAGATCAATTTAAGGGTACAAAAATACTTAAAATGGAACCTGTTTTGAGGATGCTTTTAAAACAAATCAATTAAAACAAATATTATGAGTTGTTTCTAAACGGAAAGCGAAACAAAGGCTTCTCGAATTACATCTTTCTCGAGGGCCACGCTTTTGAACAAAGAAAGAATTCTTGAGCGGGAAGAGGAGTGCCCACCAGAAATTCGATATTACCGCGCCCGACTCTGAAGAAAAAGACTTGAGAGAGGCGTCGCCTTTTTGTGGCCGATAACTGACAGCTTATGTCTGTAAAGAGGGTTTAACTCGTAGGATAATCTGATTTTTATTCGAAATCGACAAAGTAGGGAATGCTGTTTTGTTTTTGAAGTACGGTTACGTTTAAATGCGGCCGCGCCATCTGACGGACGCTCGGGGATAAAGTCGGCGGTTCGGTACGGACACGTCGAGTGATTTATTCGTCGAAAGCGAAGGCGCGGAGTCCTTTTTCGAAATAATAACAGAGACCATTAAGGGATAAGCAAATCCCTTTCGATCCGGGCGAAATTTATGAATGAGAATGAGCGAAACGCCCTCGACCACTTCGGAGCGATGACAGCGCAACCTACCCTCGCCTCACTTTATAATAAGACTGCAAAAATACGGGCACATTTTTGGGAAAACTCTCGACCCCGACGGAAATTATTCGAAACAGGGGACCGCGGCAATTCATCGCCTACTGCGAGGGGGCTTCGCCATAATGGAATTTAAACATTACGACCACACGGGGGACCGCATAATCTGGAGTGCAGAAATGCATATACAGGACGGACCCTACATGGCAGCAGATGAAAAATAACCGCCATCGCTTTTTATCCAGGCGATGTGTGCTCTGCCTCGCCCTATTTGCATAATTGAGCTACTACAGATGCAAGTCGGATTCTGTTGATTTGGGGAAGTGGAGTTCGTGAAAAGCTCCCCTTATTTTTTCTTCCTTATTTGAAAAGGTAATTTTAACAAACAGTTCTGCCTTCCAACATTGATGGAAGACGGAAACGTTTTACAGTATTATACCTTAAAAGAATTACATGCGATATGATACTTAGGTTAGAATTATCATAATTCGGCCGGTAATGGGGGTGTCCGGTTTTTCCGCCCTACTATAAATGTTGATAAAATAATTTGTTGCTTAGTAATTTAAAAAAGTAATTAAAAACCAAAAATTAATAACAAGTCCTTAAAACACTCACATGCAACTATGTTAAATACGCCCATCATCGTCATGGTTAAATCACCCATTTTTCAGATCGATTCATCAAATAGTTTAAATTTTATTCCATCTGCTTATCCAAGAGACCAGTTTTTTGCAATAACATAAGACAGAAAATACTGTAAATACAGCGATTCTACAAATGCCATAAGAAAGAAGGAGACATAAAATGTCAATATGAATAAAAAAAGTGAAAATAAATAGTTTTTTTCTATTGCAAAATCATTGTAAAAAATATTAACACTTTTAATTATAAACATTTAAGAACTTTTTCCCTATTGCTCTGAAATAAAATATTTTTCCATAGTCGGAAAGCTGACATTTTTACACGAATTTTAAAAAAAAATGTTCTAGGTCAATAAGGGCCAATGTTAGATTTTTTTTAAAATACCCTTTATTGGAAATATTTTAGTCAGGCTATAGCAGAAATGGCTTTTAAATGCTACTTTTCCATTATCATATATTCATGAAAAAATTGGTAATTTGAAAAAGTTTCTTTGATGTTTTCGCTGCAATCAAACATGTACGATTCCAAACCGCTTATTATGCAAAGCGCCATTAAAATTCAGAATATAAATTGAAACATAATTAACGATTACTCCCCATCGCACGCCCTTGTCTGTTACCCTTCGCGTCCATAGATCTTTCCGTAAAAGGGGGTCGAATTGACATTTCGCTTAGACGAGCCGACCGCGCTTTTAAATGTCCCTCAGTCCTATTTCGTATTCGAGTAAAGCCAATCTCGGCCATCGCGTCCCTATAAGTCCGTTGACGTTTCGAAAAAAAGAAATACGTACGTATACAGATGGAAGCGGCACGGACGTTTAAAAAATTTAAATGTTACACCGATGATAATGGGATGTTTCCTCTTTTTCTTTATGTGCGTTGAATAACATAATTTAATAGTGTAATAAGTGGCCATTAGACGCTTTGTCGGCGTATACTTCACAAAGACATAAACCGTGTTTTGATTGTTGGTAAATATCCGCCTGCTAGCAACGTTTGTCGGATGGAGTCGTTTTATTTACGAATGAATTTTTATTTATTATTCAAAGAGAAGGAGAGACCAGAGAACTTTATGGGTAGTTAAGCGGTCTTTCCTTACTACGCCATATTGAAAGAAATGAAATTACATGTTTTAAATGGAATAAATAACATGAAAGCCCATAAACGTTCTATTTGAATTTAATTGAAGAAACAAAGCGATATTGCTCGATGAAATCTGACGTCAGCTAGTTAGTTTTTATTTGCACTATTTAAACCAGAGAATTTAAGTAAATATATTTAAGGTTTTGAGAAAATTTAATACTTGGGCACAGTCTATACATACAAACTAGTCAGGTCACTCATTTGATCTCCTCTAAAAACCGGCATTTTTTGCTACCTATCGTAAATCGTTTTATAGTCCCCGTAAAGGATCCGAAACCGCAATGTACAGGGGTAAAGCGACTGTGAAATCGATAATTTCATTAAACCGTCTGCATACGGGAGGCGAACGAATTTTAAACATTTTGGAAGATTTAGACTGGTTGAAATTTTATCTGCGCAAGATTATTTACAAACGTATAAGGCCGAAGTACACCATAAGCAATTATAATCAGAAATTTATCAGTACTTCTAGAAGTAATTGCTGTTTGCTAATTGTTAAGGATAAGGATTGAAATCAGTTGCAGGACTTGAAAACGGTTCGCGTAGTAGGTACACCCTAAATAGACAAGATTGCTAAGATAACACATAATAGCAACCAACATATAGGTACATACATAATGACCGTATTAGGTATCAATATAATGAAGTACAAGTTTATTGTACTTCTGAATAAGAAATAAGAAAATAATAAAATGTCTGAACTTTTAGCCGTACGCCCCACCTACAATTTACACTTATAGTTACTATCCCCCTTTCTTAGTTTTGAAAAATTTAGTTTGATGAAAAATTGGAAAAAAAGACTCGTTAGTAACGTCATTCTCAATTTCATATCCAAGATCAGCATCTTTGTTAGATTATTTGCAATTACCCGAGGTTCGTCGTCCCTCAGATCCCCCCCGTTTCCTAATACTCATAACTTTTTCTCAGTAACATATCCCCGAGTAATTTTAAAATGACATAAAATCGGTTCAGTAGGTTTTTCCTCTCCGCCGAGTGCTGATTTAAGCCACGTAAAATTGGAACAGGCGATTTTATGACCAACTTTGGCAGGTCTTCGATTAGGATTCCTGCTGCAGTGTTAACTACGCTTCCCGGGAATTACGTCTAGAGGTATGAATTAAGGGGATTTATCGGGTTTTACTGGGATATAATAAAACTTATTTTAAGTGGGGAATCTTAATGAAGAAGTTTAAGCTGCTTTGAGTTATTGAATATTAAAGGATGCTCTCTGAGCCGTCTTCAACGATAATGACTCGAAGCAGCGACTTCATAAATATCGATATGAAAAAGGATTACCGGCAGGATTCTGAGAGTGAACGACGAGATGACGTTCTGTCAATTTTGGTTTACTTTGTCTCTCTCTTTCTCTCGTCCTCCCTTTTCATTCGATTAGGCGTTTCTTATACTGAAATCTCTCTGTTTCAGTGGAGTATTCTAAAGGCTAATTTTGAATATAACTCCTAAAAAAATTTTTCAAAAGGTCTCCTTCACCAATTCAAACAAGTTAGGTAATGCTTATGTTTAAGTACAAATTGCTGCATCTGCACCTCTGAAAACACTCTTAACGAGAGTAACAAACCTTTGGATCGATAGACGCCTACGTGAGAGATTTCAACTTGATACTTTCAACAATAATTTGTGGTAAACTCCAAACAATTTTCCGCTTACTTAAGCCGTTTTGCGATAAAAATATAAATGAGGTGTAGCTACACAAATTCGTCGAAAGTACCCTCGTTATGCCAGTTTTATAAACCTATTTCGAGGTTATTGGATACGTGGCTACAGCTCATTTCGTTTTTTACTCATAAATGTCCGATTTTGATAAATATATAGGGTTGAAGATCCATTAAACCAGCTGATCCGTTAAGGCAAACCGTTATTGTTTTACGATATGTAAAATTTCCTTCGTCAAAACTCGACCTACAAATATTTTCCTTCGCCATTTCAACTAAACGCAATAACGACATACGATCATATTGCTAGTTCGAAGTCATAAAGTCTGGATTCGTTTGTGAAGAAACGATCCTCTTATTCACTCTTGTGCTTGTCTTCTGCGATTGAGTTTTATGCTTCTAAGGTAATATAGTTGTTTAGAGGTTCTGCGAGGCTTAACCTCCATTTTCTCATTTACCATTTCTACAAATATTGATAGAACTCAGAGTCGTAGAGTTTTAGAAAGATTTTTGTTATTTATGCATTTGATTATTTATATAGATTTTTGAAATTTGTTTTATTTGCTCTTTTGAATGATAATAACAAAACGAGAGAAGATGTGACAAAAATAAAGATGGAGCTTCAAAGAGAGAAAAAAAGAAAATAGAAGCTAAATGGATGAAACGACATTAATTAAATAAAACACACAAAATTTGACAAAAACCAATGAGAGCAAAGATCAGAAAACTCGAGAAAAGTTGCTAGTATTGAGCAGCTAGGTATATAGCTATAGCAGCCAAAAATTATATAGCAGCTAGTATTGAGCAGCTAGCATAACTTCCATAAAATGACTGCACAGTGTAAGAGGACACGTTTTAAAAATTTATTTGACAACAATGGCAAATATCTGATAACAATAGAGTAATATGTAATTTAGCGGACTAAGTGCATTACCAATACCTGCAGGGATGATAGAGTCAAACCCGAAATCAGAGCTGTTGAAAAATCACCTCCAATAACTCAAAGTGGCGGTATATGCCACAAGAATTTCAAAAATGGCCATATAATGCAATTTAAACATAAAATACAAATTTTTCGATAAGTTCCGCCTTAACCTCCATTGCTGCTATTTGTAACTGCAATTTTTTTTCATCTTTCTTTTTAATATTGTATTTCACTCACTTTGCCACTGGAACGTCCAAAGTTTTGAATTACTTCGAACAACGTTTACGAAATTTTAATTACGCAGTCTTTGTAACTTCATGAAGTTTAACTACAAGTGAATAATTAATCAATGAGCTATCGCTTAATAAGCGAGCAGATTCGGACAGGGCAAGTCATTAATTAACTTCAGAATGTATTTGCAGTTACAACAAAAATTTTATATCCCTACTGCTTGTTAATAATTTAGAGGAAGGAACACTTAAGGCATTCAGGTTTTCGAAATTTTTAGTAAAATATGGTAAAGAAAGAATAATTGTCATATCTATTCTTCTATGACATATTTCTTTTCCGTTCTCCTGTTTCTAAACAGGGTCAGACCTCCTTTTTTTGAACCTGGGATAAGTTGGTGAAATGTTAACCACTGGCGAATTTTCACTACCCTGGAAAATCGGGAAATGTTTGGAAAATCAACGTTTTACTATAAAAACATATCTGAAGTTTTAACCACGTATTGTAACCATCGTTTAGTCAAAATTCGAACTTTTCTATTTTTTAACCTCTGAATCATTAAAAAATAATGGAATTTTCGTCCATTGAACCTCGTCCTAACATCCTGGAGTAAAAACTTCTTTAAATACTGATTTTCTGTGTTGTTGGAAGCTTAAAAAAACCAATTCTTCTATTGTATTAAAAATTTTACATAACGTCATATAGAAAATAGAGGAGATATTTTTTGCACCAGTGACCCATGTAATCTCTTATGTAGATTGAATGTACAGATCTTAAAAATATCGCTGGACTAGTTTTGGGGATAATACAAAAATGGCAAGGGTATTCTTACAAGCCCTTTTCTTTACAACACAATTTTACAAATACAAAATTATGCTTTTCACAGTGTATAGTTTCACACATACGTACATATGTAGAAAAATTTTCAAAAACATGTTTATCGGTCTTTGAAGAAGTATCAGAATCTCAAATTCTGATAGTCGACCCTATTATAACACTTTCTCATTATGTGAGCACGTAGTACTGGAACATCATATGAGAAAGCGTGCCATAAATATAAATGATGTAACAAAAATTATATAAACCTGTCATTTTGAAGTCAAAAAATATGGCCTAAAAATCGTTGCGCCTACATTTCTCATTGCCTTGTAAAATTTCCCAAAGTTAAATCTGAAGCAGTAAAAAAATGTAAACAGCGTTATTGTGAAAAGAGGTGAAATCCGAAAGCGTTCCCTACGTCACCTGCGAAGCCTGAAAACTCCCTGAAAGAAAATTTCTGCGTATCCAATATCGATTATCTCGAGGCAACATCAGAGACTTCCTGGCCGATGAAGCGATCCATTCTTTCCATCAAATCGATCCCAGATAAGAAACGAGGTCAGCAGCCTAACACTCCAGTAGTTGGTTTTAGATGGAGAGCATTAACGAAAATGGAGGATTTCCAGAAAGAATAAGGTTCACCTTCGCTGGGCCGTATAATAAAGGAAAATGTTCGCATTTAGCTGTTTTATAGGTGAGTCGAGGATCTTCGGCAATTTCTTTCAGGCTTTGTGCAGCCGAAGGAATTTTTTATTTCGGGCGGTTAAGTGAACTTTGTGGAAGTCGAGGGAATACTTAATGTACTTACTGCCGTTACTGTATACTTCATTCCAAGCTTTTCGATGCATCTGGTGCATTTTCTGCGATCCATCCTTCCTCTATTCTGATCTCGATAGTAACGTTCATTTAAAATTTAAAACTTGGAGTAGGTTGCAAGTAGAAACCTGATACTTCAACATCACAAAAAAAATTGAAGCCTTCCATCGTTGATAAGAGCAAACGATCTTACTGTACTCGTAAAATAAATTCACATTTAACACGTTACGTACGCAAGAATTCTTCTTCCTTCTGCACCGTTTTACTTGAACGTATTTGAAATGCAAATTACTTTATCTACTTGTAATCGACACCGTGCTGGAAGTATCGGATTACGCCTACGCAAAACGAATGGAAATAATACAGTTTACCTCGTTTGCTTCCAGATTGAATACACGCTGCATCGAATATCGCGGATCCTGCTTTAAATTGGAATTTTTTGGCGTATATTTCGCCTTGTTACTGAAGTAGTAGTGCCCTGTAAAAAATAGGTTTATAAAGCCCTATGGATAAAAATAAGGTTTTACCGAAATACTCGTAGGCGCGAATGTCTTTCAAAAAAAATGAGATAAGGGATGATATGGGTGTCTTGGATGCAATTTTGAGAAAAATTGTTTTTTCAGTTATAATGGTAAACGAATTTAGTTTTTTATAGCAGCACAATATTGACAGGAACTAGAATACTTCAAAATTTACCCAACAATGTCATAAATGGAATTTGCTCGTCTTTGCATGGAAATATATGCAATTTAATTAGACCTTGTAATTACTCATTACTAGAGTCCGGATTTATAGGTAGAAAAAATTGAAGAAAAAGGCCCCTATAAGGGCAGAAATTTTCGGTCAAAAAGGCAGTAAAAATCAGAAAAAGGCAATTTTATAACTCTATGTTATGTATGCAATTCTATAACTCTTGTAATTTAGGGTTAATCGATATTTGTGTACATAGATTATAGTCATAAGGTGATTGGATTGGATGTATTATGATTTTGGACAAACGGAGAAATTATAGCTAGCACTGATTTTGGAAAATTTCGGTTACTAAAATTTCACTTCAGGCGAACCTACTTTAGTAAACTATCTTCCAATTAGATCGAAACAGAATTCATGGGACACCCCCGGGCCATTTCACTCCCCATTTCACTGAATATCCCACTGCGTCTTTTTTTTTGAAAGCATATATGCATTTTCACAAAGTTTCACACCAGGCCATTTTCCCAAAGGTAATAATGATTGCCTGGCTTATTTCAATAAAAACAGTTGAATCACGCTTCCCCTCTAACAAACGGCGTTCTGGAGGCAGTAGGAATAAGTTACGTCGGCAAGGGTAGGCACTATGGTGAAGCCGTAGGGGTGGTAAATGGCCAGTTTTATAGCTATATGTATGCTCGAAGAGTTTCATCCACCTTAAGAAGTGAACAGCGTAGGGGTGTAAAAATGCCTCCATAAACCACGTTTGAATAGCACCACGATGATGAAGAAATATTAGTTTCCTCATACGTGCTAATATTCGTACAAATTGACTTATACCATTGACGTTATATCAGTACTATCAGTTACTAATTCCTATAGACAACAGTAATTAGCAGGTGCATAGGATCATTATTTATATTTTTTTGCCAATTACTTTGCATGGAAATTATTGCATTTGCGCACTGTAAAAACGAGTGATTCCTTGACTAATGTATATTTTTGTTGCAGGTATGTAATCCCTCCTTTCTTGCTCCCTAGGTATGTATTTTATTTTAAATTCTTAAGGGTATGTAAAAGGTTGTCCAGACTCCCAAAGTTGGCCATGTTAATGAAGGAGAAAGACAAAAGGAACTCCATAGTCTTGGCAATCATTTAAATATTACAGAAACATATATTTGTCGTTAAAACTATTGAAACTATTGATATCGATATCGAATCAAGTTCGATAGAAATGTCTATCGAAATTTGTAATCGAATGGAATGTGATTTTTACATATCTCCTCTGCACCAGGCAAAAACGGCTTAAACTCCCTCTATATCCCTAAACTGCATTTGATTCTATCTCGTCCTTTTATTGCTCAAAATTTAACGCTTGACGCTGATCTTGAAGCCAAAGTCGCCCCTTGGATTGGTCGCTGACAATTGCCTTTCCTATAACACAAAGTCACTCTGCTTTAATGCATGTGGACAATCGAGTTACGTGTGAAGATATCAAATTACGCTGTGAAACTTGTGACCCATCACAGCTTAATGCAATCAATAGAAGTTCTGGGGCGTTTCCGCCAGTCGGGCATGGACTTGAATCCGGTAGTCCATGCAAATTTTACGTAGATCTTCTTTATAAGAATCTACAAGTTTCAGTTTTAACGAATCCATCTTGGACGGTTCTTCTTTAATAAATGACAAGAAAGGCATTTCATCTCCTACATGGAACGTATCTGTAAAACTTTTCAATTAACGCGACCTGTCTTTGTGGGAGTTTTACAAAACTCTGATTTGAAATAAAAAGGGAACTTCTAGAGGACCCGTTCGAAATAATCGGCGGATGTGTTCGCGATGGGGGGATTCGTTAATTCCTTGTGACAAAGCAGAAGACTGTTTTTGAGAAATTTCTTACAAGCTTGCTACAAAATATTCATTATAAACTATATTCGTGATAATTACATATTATAGTGTTGCTCGAGAGAAGCAGCAAAGGCAGGTAAATCCTGTTATTTCAGTGTTATATGAAAAAAAATGCCCATTATGCATCTTAAGTATGCTTATAATATGCCTTAAAGTTTCCTCGTCAAATTAGGTCTTATAAAGGATCATTTTTACATTGATAGTAACTAAAATTGATTTTTTTTCAATAGAAGCAGTTATATCATGCAGTTATATCATTATTACGTATTGCACACTTAAAAACGACATGAAAAGGTATACATAGAAAATATTACGCATTTGTATTGGATATTTTTTAAAATTATTTAGTGTAAACTATTGATTTTTATCAACTTAATTCAGCTTTGAGGCAAAAAAAGAATTTTTAACATCAATAGTCGTAACAAGGGTTACATTAGAATTTATTTTTAATTCTGAGTCGTCTTTAAATTTATTGATAGTAAGCATTTAAATGATGAGTCATTATGACGTTAATTGGAAAGTTCCATTACTAAATTAATTATGGTTTGTGCACAGAAAAGAATTCAGAGAAGAGTCGTGAAATCAAAAAAAAATTATTAATTACTGCTATTACTATTATTATTATAAATAAAATTATGGATCAAGTAAAATAACCAAATAGATTTTTGGATGAACCAATTTTAATGCTCAGTGCAAATTATTTGAATAAATTTGAAACAGAAATCATTAAATAGATGTATTCTTCAATCAATTAATAGCGCGGTTTATGGACCAAAACAAAAGGTGTTTCTGTAGATAGAATTTAACAGCAGTTGGATCAAAAAAATTTTGTTTAAAATGGATCAAAGACGATAAAAACCTAAAATTTACAAAAATATGAGCTTTTGCGTTTTTTCAGCAACAAAAATTTTAAAAAACTTGTCGTTTTTCCATTTTTTTACCATAGCGTGAAAATTATCGACGGAAATGCAATTCGTTGTATAGACGATTTGTAGAGAATTAAAAGACTTTCAAAATGAGCGTTTCTAAAAGTGATCGAAGCATTTTTTACCCAGAAAACTTGGAAAACCCATTAAAATGGACCCTTTTTCAAAAATTCACAGCTTTGCCCAGTTTAAAGCTGAAGCGCCAACTTTGCGTGAAGAGTTAGGTTATTATGTCTACTTTAGGCATGCAAAAGTTGGATGCTGTGGGGTGAATACTTTCTGCACAATTTTTTTTTTGACAATATTAACCGAAATGTTCCAAAATTCGGCGTATTAACTGAGATGGGCCGATTTAAATTCCATATTGCTTATATAAACTTAACAAAAGTCTCCTCCGTAGTAGGTAACTTGTAAATATTGCATGTGTACAAAGAAATAAAAGTGTTATCGCCACAACGAATCGATATATTGAACATAACTTTACACATTTATAACAATTTAGGATCATATACGTGTAGTGACCCTATTCAAACAAGCTTAATTGCTCTTTAATTATGTACATCATTCAGGTTGAGCGAACAATACCTGCCCGCTTCACTATTTTGTTTGAATTTACCTGTGCCTTCGAAACATTTAAGTAGACTCATAATAACCGATAACAAATCATCGTTTGCTCGCAAACTTCCAAAACGGCCTCTATTGTTCCCTACTTTAAGGGATTCACTTGACGGCTACATTGTAGTTTTACTTCCTCGTGTATTCTACGTTAATGATTACGGCGTTGTTGTTATTTTCTGTAAAGTATACGGAAAATATGACGGGGTGGATTGTTAGAATTTTAGCGTAAGTTCGACGGGATCGTCTATCCTAAACTATAGGGTGAAGGTTGGGTGTTTGTTTTCTCTTCAGTAGTTCGCCCTTGCCGTATCGATATAGGGTACTATAATCCATATAAGCAATTGCTCACTTTAAAACACCATATCTTTTTTATTTGTTAAGCGTGAGAAGTGAATATTTTGAATCTGCTTAAAATGATTCTCATAAGATTCTCAGGGTGGTAGAAATAAGAATAGTACAGATCGATTTTGTCAACGTGGTCTGTTAAATGTAATTAGATGTAATGTACAAGAGATTAATGCTTTGATTCAAAAATTTCCTTATATTAAACATCACAACCTTATTAAACGAAAAATTGTTCAAAATTCCAATTTTAGTAAAACTCCTCAGTGTAATTTAGTAAGGTTTCATTAAAGTGCCAATATACTTCAGGGCTTCTTTTCTTCAGGGAAAGAAGGCCGGAAAATTCGCGATTTTTCTGGTGACATTTGAGATCGTTCGATTGGCCCCCACGAATATGATTCGGTCGGAAAATGAACTACGGCCAATCGCGAAGGCCGGGAAATTCGCAGGGTCAAAAAGCGTTTTTGTATAGCTTGAAAAAATAATTTACTTTATTGCTGTAGTATTAGAAGTAAAATTATGTTAAATTAAGAAAAAAATGAGAGAGAGAGAAAGTCAAAAATATACTTCCCACTTGAGCCACGCTTAGGAAAAATTGTGTCAATGGAGAAATTACATATCTAGAATTCTATTGTAATTAGCATTTATGGCTTTAATGATAGGCTTGTGTTAATTTCAACTTTTTGTCGATCCAGTATTTAGTCTTCCCCTATTGTATTTATGCTTACTTACAAGCATCTTAAAAACATTTATGCACGTATTATACAGATACCGTACGGTAGAAAAATGTACGACATGTAGTGAGAAGGTCGGAAAATTCGCGATTTTTCTGCTGACATTTGAGATCGGTTCGATTGGCCCCCACGAATATGATGTGGTAGGAAAATGGAGCTTTATGGAGCCATTTTATAAATTTGTTTAAACTTAAATGAAATTTGTTCGGACCCATTAATCAAATGCAGCAACGAAGACAAATACAAACATAGAAAAGTTGAAAGACAAGATCTGAGAGGGAGAAATGAAGTGGCGCTGGAATGAAAGAAACCACGCAAGAATTTGATAGAAACACCAAGAATGACAAAGAACGCAACTAATGTACAAACACTATAGGCACTTACAAAGTATAAGCAGAACTATTGTTAATAGGTTATACTTTAAAGTATAGTGGGCATATTTTAGGGTATAGCGGGCTATAGCTTTTCAGTCATAATAAATACGTTGGTTTTTCATTTATTGACGTTCACGTATCTGCAATGTGCAAGTATTCTCAATATTTCACTTATAGAAGGAAGTCATTGTTTATTTAAATAATCATGAAAGAGCATTGGGAGGGACTTTTCTTCTGCGTCCGTTTTCGCGTCTTGCGAGTCGGTAAATTACCGTAGTTTTCCTTTTTCGTACACGAGACACGTCCGCCATTCATTCAGCGGCCGGTTAAAAAGTAACAGCGAGCAAGTGCGTTTTTAAAACGCATTGTTCCAACTACATACTAAACATATGCGGCGAACAATGGGACCGAAGTACGAACCGGCTTTTGTACAGCCCGCATTGTTTCGTAGTGGTAAACAAAAACAATCGCCCAATGTCATGTCATGTTGTCTTCGGTATAAAAGCTGCCACACTTAATTCCATGCTGATGTTCTAATAAATTCGCAGCTTTGATGTGTCAAAAATGAGAAGAAGGGTGAAACCGCGGCTTTTCGGGGACCCCGGTAGTCCATACGGGCAAGGGAACAAAGCTCAAGTTTCACAGTTTGCTGAATTTTAGTCTTGCGTTGCGGTGATTTTTAAAGGCGAATTTTCACTAATTTCCAATCCTAGTTTTACATTTGAATTACGTAATAACAAACGAATAATGTAATTTCAAGAACAACTTATTTATACTAGTTACTGTATATGATTTCCATCAGACAACGACAAAACCCATCTCTTTAAAAACTAAAATAAACTTGCTAATAAGTTTCTTCCTTCTAACAGTGGAGTACTTCCCTAGTTTCTTTTTCCATGCAAAATATGCTGGGGCTTCCATAAATACCCCGAGGATCAGGACTATTGTTATCCAATCAGTAGAGGTACGCTAAGGAACTCGTTTCGGTGTGAATCCTCCTTTCTTTAATCTCCTCGACATACTTTCAGACGTCCTAACACGTGGTGATTGACCGTGGAAACAGGAACAGGTTTTTCTCCTTAATACCTTGGTAAAGTGTAAAGATAGCATCTCTGATTGGTCTCCACCTTTGTTTTTACCCACGACTCTCACTAGTCGGAACTCTCAGAATCGACTTGTACTAGTTAAGACTCTCAATCATTCAATCACATATACATTTTCACATATTTGTTTCAATAATGTAAATTTAGCAGTATATAAGTAGCTACCAGTTACACTACAAGTCTAAATAAATGTATAAGCAACTTTTGTCCTACAGCAAGTCCTTAACAAAATAAAAGATGGTCGTTAAAATTTTTGGTAATCCAACGTTGTCACCGCCTGGAAATGTGCATGGCTTTCAAATTCACTTGTCAATTAAGAATTGAGTTAGGATCACTAATTTTTAAACTAGGCGATTCGTGCAAAAAGAAGGGCAAACTTACATAGTTTCACCAAGCATTCAGCCTTTGTATCGCCATGTGATTTACAGATGGTATAAGCTGCAGAAAATTTAGATTTATAGAAATTGTTCAATCATCTCTTTAGGTGACAATTCCTCTTTTAAATGTAGATTTTATGACCACCCTTGTATCTTAAGAAAGGGATCATGATTCGAGGTAATAAATTGCTTAACGAATTGCCTCAAACAGTTCCTCATCAAAGAGCCTGACACAATCATCAACAAAACGCAAATCGACGACTTAAAACAAGCATAAAGCTGCGAAAGGTATAGGCTGACAAAAAGAATGTTTTCAGACGCACGTACACCAGAATAGAACCCATTAGTAAACAAAACTGTGAGGTATTTTCGATAGCGACCGTAACTCTCGAACGGGTGCGTATCCTCTTCACAAAGAGACAGTGAATAATCGCCTATTTTCAACTTAATCCTAAGGTGCATTCACTCACTAGAGGGAATAGTTTGGAGTCCTTTGTAAAGCCCACATGATAAGTAAGAGCGTACGTCGAGGGAATCGAGGAGGTTCTCGATTCGAACGGCGACGGGTCGGATCGAAAGAAATAGTTAGCGGTAAGTTATATTTGAGGTTCACATAGAGTTAATGTAAAGTAATGTATTATCATTTGTAGTGATGCAGAAGATAACAAAGAGATTAACTATTTTTTGACAGATGACAGGCGTCATATAACGGCCAATACATGGGTGTAAATGGGACTATTGCAAAGTAATGTATTATCATTTGTAGTGATGCAGAAGATAACAAAGAGATTAACTATTTTTTGACAGATGACAGGCGTCATATAACGGCCAATACATGGGTGTAAATGGGACTATTGCAAAGTAATGTATTATCATTTGTAGTGATGCAGAAGATAACAAAGAGATTAACTATTTTTTGACAGATGACAGGCGTCATATAACGGCCAATACACGAGTTTAAATGGGACTATTGCAAAGTAATGTATTATCATTTGTAGTGATGCAGAAGATAACAAAGAGATTAACTATTTTTTGACAGATGACAGGCGTCATATAACGGCCAATACATGGGTGTAAATGGGACTATTGCGAAGTAATGTATTATCATTTGTAGTGATGCAGAAGATAACAAAGAGATTAACTATTTTTTGACAAATGACAGGCGCCATATAACGGCCAATACATGGGTGTAAATGGGACTATTGCAAAGTAATGTATTATCATTTGTAGTGATGCAGAAGATAACAAAGAGATTAACTATTTTTTGACAGATGACAGGCGTCATATAACGGCCAATACATGGGTGTAAATGGGACTATTGCGAAGTAATGTATTATCATTTGTAGTGATGCAGAAGATAACAAAGAGATTAACTATTTTTTGACAAATGACAGGCGCCATATAACGGCCAATACATGGGTTTAAATGGGACTATTGCAAAGTAATGTATTATCATTTGTAGTGATGTAGAAGATAACAAAGGGATTAACTATTTTTTGACAAATGACAGGCGCCATATAACGGCCAATACATGGGTTTAAATGGGACTATTACAAAGTAATATATTATCATTTGTAGTGATGCAGAAGATAACAAAGAGATTAACTATTTTTTGACAGATGACAGGCGTCATATAACGGCCAATACATGGGTGTAAATGGGACTATTGCAAAGTAATGTATTATCATTTGTAGTGATGCAGAAGATAACAAAGAGATTAACTATTTTTTGACAGATGACAGGCGTCATATAACGGCCAATACATGGGTGTAAATGGGACTATTGCGAAGTAATGTATTATCATTTGTAGTGATGCAGAAGATAACAAAGAGATTAACTATTTTTTGACAGATGACAGGCGTCATATAACGGCCAATACATGGGTGTAAATGGGACTATTGCGAAGTAATGTATTATCATTTGTAGTGATGCAGAAGATAACAAAGAGATTAACTATTTTTTGACAAATGACAGGCGCCATATAACGGCCAATACATGGGTGTAAATGGGACTATTGCAAAGTAATGTATTATCATTTGTAGTGATGCAGAAGATAACAAAGAGATTAACTATTTTTTGACAGATGACAGGCGTCATATAACGGCCAATACACGAGTTTAAATGGGACTATTGCAAAGTAATGTATTATCATTTGTAGTGATGCAGAAGATAACAAAGAGATTAACTATTTTTTGACAGATGACAGGCGTCATATAACGGCCAATACATGGGTGTAAATGGGACTATTGCAAAGTAATGTATTATCATTTGTAGTGATGCAGAAGATAACAAAGAGATTAACTATTTTTTGACAGATGACAGGCGTCATATAACGGCCAATACATGGGTGTAAATGGGACTATTGCGAAGTAATGTATTATCATTTGTAGTGATGCAGAAGATAACAAAGAGATTAACTATTTTTTGACAAATGACAGGCGCCATATAACGGCCAATACATGGGTTTAAATGGGACTATTGCAAAGTAATGTATTATCATTTGTAGTGATGTAGAAGATAACAAAGAGATTAACTATTTTTTGACAGATGACAGGCGTCATATAACGGCCAATACATGGGTGTAAATGGGACTATTGCGAAGTAATGTATTATCATTTGTAGTGATGCAGAAGATAACAAAGAGATTAACTATTTTTTGACAAATGACAGGCGCCATATAACGGCCAATACATGGGTTTAAATGGGACTATTGCAAAGTAATGTATTATCATTTGTAGTGATGTAGAAGATAACAAAGAGATTAACTATTTTTTGACAGATGACAGGCGTCATATAACGGCCAATACATGGGTGTAAATGGGACTATTGCGAAGTAATGTATTATCATTTGTAGTGATGCAGAAGATAACAAAGAGATTAACTATTTTTTGACAAATGACAGGCGCCATATAACGGCCAATACATGGGTTTAAATGGGACTATTGCAAAGTAATGTATTATCATTTGTAGTGATGTAGAAGATAACAAAGGGATTAACTATTTTTTGACAAATGACAGGCGCCATATAACGGCCAATACATGGGTTTAAATGGGACTATTACAAAGTAATGTATTATCATTTGTAGTGATGCAGAAGATAACAAAGAGATTAACTATTTTTTGACAAATGACAGGCGCCATATAACGGCCAATACATGGGTTTAAATGGGACTATTGCAAAGTAATGTATTATCATTTGTAGTGATGTAGAAGATAACAAAGAGATTAACTATTTTTTGACAGATGACAGGCGTCATATAACGGCCAATACATGGGTGTAAATGGGACTATTGCGAAGTAATGTATTATCATTTGTAGTGATGCAGAAGATAACAAAGAGATTAACTATTTTTTGACAAATGACAGGCGCCATATAACGGCCAATACATGGGTTTAAATGGGACTATTGCAAAGTAATGTATTATCATTTGTAGTGATGTAGAAGATAACAAAGGGATTAACTATTTTTTGACAAATGACAGGCGCCATATAACGGCCAATACATGGGTTTAAATGGGACTATTACAAAGTAATGTATTATCATTTGTAGTGATGCAGAAGATAACAAAGAGATTAACTATTTTTTGACAGATGACAGGCGTCATATAACGGCCAATACATGGGTGTAAATGGGACTATTGCAAAGTAATGTATTATCATTTGTAGTGATGCAGAAGATAACAAAGAGATTAACTATTTTTTGACAGATGACAGGCGTCATATAACGGCCAATACATGGGTGTAAATGGGACTATTGCAAAGTAATGTATTATCATTTGTAGTGATGCAGAAGATAACAAAGAGATTAACTATTTTTTGACAGATGACAGGCGTCATATAACTGCCAATACACGGGTTTAAACGGGACTATTCGCAACTTACTATACGATGCATTTACCTCTTTTCTGCCGGCGCGCAAATCGAGACGTACGACAACATTACTGTCACAAATGTCATACTTGCACAAACGTAAGTTCTGGTTTTACTCTAGCGAAAAATTGCTGACGGGCGAGAAGATAAGTTTCATTTAAGAAAATGCAGGTGAATTTCTCTGTTTTTTTTTTAATAAAAATCATGAGAACCGCGCTACTAAACATTCATTTTGAACAAACTTGGTAACACGGTTTTGAAAATATAGGGAAAAATTTTCCAACTGAATGTTGCGCACGAAAATGAGACTTTTTTTCATCGAAAGTGACAGTAATAATGTACTGGGAAAAATAATTTTATCTTTAGATCAATAGTTTTCGAGGAAAAAAAAATTAAAATGTGAGAAAATTCGCCGAGGTCGGTCATTTTGGAAGTGTTTTTTTGAGCGTTCTCACATGTTATTTTGAGTCAGTAATTGTGTTTGATGGTTGAACTATACGGTAGTCGGTAGTGATAAGTGGTATCTGATTGAGAGAATTTATTTTAAAATTCTGCAGGAAATGCCCACACGACTCCATGGTATTTGGAAAAAAATCACACTGCAGCACTCTTAATGGACTTCGAGATAGAACGCGGGTAAAGTGATTAATGTAATTGGTTATATTGGTAAATCTACGAATGACAGGTAAATAAATAATACAAGGTGGTACCTCCTGTAATTTATAGTGCATGTTTTAACATTCGTCATATGCTTGTTATTAGCGCAATTATCGCTTTTGCGAAAGATTCTATTTCTATCTGTGTAATTTGCTTGCATTTCTGTCACATAATCGTACATACGTTTCTAATTTCGGCACATCAAATTCGACGATCCCATAAAAGCTCCATAAGTCGGAAACGGATCCGGAGCATTTTCGGCCCAAAACAAATGATTATTAGCAAATTTAATTTTGTGAGATATTCGGGCGCAATTATCTCTCGGCTGCCGACGTCAGCTATTTTTGCATAACAAAGGGGGGAGAGAGAGAGAGAGAAGGAGAAAGAGAGAGAGAGAGAGAGAGATAGAGAGATGAAGGACAAAAAGGAGTAATCAATGGAAGACGTCGTTAGACCAAGGAATTGAGTTTTATTAAATCGACCTCCACAACAATAATTAGGGAATCCAATATGTTCTGCAATTAGAGAGGCCTTCGGGATTCGAATATTTAGGTCGAGAGAAAAGGCGATGCGTCTCCTACGTTAGGACGAAAATGAAAATTCAGCGGGAGCCGAACTCGCAAGGCATCGTCGAAACGGTAATTTCTTGCGCAGGAATCCCGAGGGGCATTCCTTCACGGTATTAGTTGCATACTTCTGCAATCGATAAATCTCGGATATCGGAATAAGTTACGAACGGGACTGTTTTCAAAAACAAATACTGAAGTGAAATTCAGTCGAGCATTCCGTCGGACAGTCGGAAAGGAGTGGCGACAATGGCCGAAATCAAAAGTTTTATTAAATCATTTTAGTTTCGGCCATGTGGCTACCATCAGGTCAGAAAGTTTTAGTGGAAATAAAATAGTTTCCCACAAAATGGTACGTTGTTAGTAAACTAATTGAGAATCAAATCAATATTCCTAATATATCTTCAATTGTTATAATTAAAAACTCCTATTGAATGTCAACCAGGCCATGGGGGAGTGAAAAATGCATACGTCAACTTTCACTTCCTTTAATTGACTACATACTTTTACCTGAAATGCTGACTGTCTAGACAAAAATGTACAGTGCTTTTAGAAATATTATTAAATTCTACCAATTTATTTTAAAATTTATAACACACAATACAGATTGCAACGAATCTAAGTGTGGTTATACCACCCGTCGTGTCTTTATAGTATTCACGGTTTGATATTGGGCCGACAGTGGCAATAAGTCCAATGTCGCGCCGTAGATAAGTGGATTGCTACCAGAGGGCGATAAATTTAGATCCTGCAACTTACCCTTAATCACGTAGGCGAAAATAAATATTATCAGTTTCTTTTAAATTTGCTTAGCAAGGTATAACATTAAAATGATAGTTTGAAATAATTTTTAATCGGTGGATCAATGTAAAAGTACAATTATTTATCATGTCACTTTATATCAGTTGTAACACATTCAATGTCATTACAGTTTACAGAAGAATGTGTTAATATTTCATAAGAGCATAAACCTACTTTAATTCATTAGGGACAAATTGATTAATAGAAATATTACACAGCCTAAAAGTAACAATATAATGTTATTATCAAGTCGATCGATATACTTGAAAGTATAACATTAAAATGATAGTTTGAAATACCTTTTAATCGGTGGGTAAATGTATAGATACAATTATTTATCGTGTCAGTTTATATCAGTTGTAACACATTCAATGTCATTACAATTTACAGAAGAGTGTATTAAAAATTCATAAGAGCACAAACCTACTTCAACTCAATAGGGACAAAATGATTATTAGAAACATTATACAGCTTAAAAGCAACAATATAATGTCATTATCAAGTCGATCTATATATTTGAAAGTTGGTTAAAATCTAGTAAAATCCCTAAGCTCTTGCTGGTGGTAAAAATGTTGCCCTTCTCTATTTTTATCATCACCTATATTTCAACTTGTACATCATACTTACTCCTCTTTTCATTTCCTCTATTTCAAATTGTAGCTCGTATAGCCAAAAATAACCCCAATTATACGACTCTATTCACAGTCACACTCCGTGATAATAACTGACAATTAAATTTCCAGATAATAATTTATTAAATCTCTGTAGGACGGTGACGTTCCTGTTTTCCACTTAGCTCTCGTTAATGTGGCGATGGTCATATTTTCCTGCTCATCGCGTATTTCATCTCTACTAAAAAACAATGTTTAAATTAATTGGACCTATTAAGAGCTGCAGTAATTGTTTCCGTTATTACCAGACATTATGCAGGTTCGAGTAGTTGGAATAAATAGCCGGGATGAATTATTGAAATTAGCACAAATGCGCAATTTTAATTTAATAATTTTGTATGATTATCGGACGACTCGCTAGAAAATATTTACAGATCAATTAGTAACATTTTCGTAAATTACGTATTGAATGGAATATTATTTCTTTTTTGGGGAATTTAATCAAACTCTAGTGCATTTTGCCTCAAATAACTTCAATTTAAAACTCCCGATAGGAGTTTTTCCGACAGGCTCATCTCTTATTTCTTCGTATTTAAGTTTAACAAAGTGCAACGCGGTAGTTGGAGACGACCACATCCAGCGAGGAATCTTTTATCCCTTCAATCAATTTTATGTAATTGCTCTCTCCGCCCTTACCCATGTCAATTATAACTGACATGTACAGAAAGCTTCTTAGGGCTTTATACTCATATGTCATTACCGAGATGGTCACCCTACCAGATATATCTGTGCGACTGTCAGGATAGACAAGCGCACCTATTATATGTCATCGCGAATGTCATACGATTTCGATCTGATTTATTTAATTGGGATCATTTCAGGGAAACTATCGGTAAACTTTTCAGAATATTAATATTCCTTTAATTAATTCTGAATAAACTTGACTACTTTACCAAACCTCCTCCATATTGATAGGTAATAAATGTTTTATTTATCAATTTTTTTTGTATTGGGTAGAAAAAAGCAAATTGGAATACCACCAATTACGTGGCCTATTTGAGGGGGTGGAAGGGTGTATCCAAAGTCCACGTTTAGCGACTTACAAGTAGGGAAGACTTTGCCACATTAGACAGGCATAGATGGTTCAGAAAATAATAAACTGGACCTATTTTTACTTGTACTTAATACATACATTGCAGTGATTTATTCCCCGCCTTGTAAACACCTTCATTTCTGATTTAAAATTTCAAATGAATAACTTAGTGAAGAGCCAACTTCAAAATAACTTCAACCTACTGATCCGACTTCGTATAAAGAGACACCTGCTTACGGGTCGTGTGCAACGAAGCGGCTTATTGGTAGGCGAAAAGTTGGGGGTCATTTATTGGTCAGAACGTAAGAAATTTATTTAAAGTTTTCTCTTTGTCGTTAAGGTATGTTTCTATGGGGCAAGGTTGGGTTAAAATAATACCCCATGGTATATGACCCCGTGGTTTATGAAGGATCTCTTGGCAAAAAAAATTGGCGCGTTTTTAAATTGTAATATAAAGTTGCATTGGAAATTAGTGTATAATCTTTTAAAAGACTGGTTTTAGATAAAACTGTAAATTAAATATCTTCAATTGCAATGCACACAATTTTTCTGGCCATATCCCAGATTTATTTAGGTAGAGATATCTAATAAGATCGATTAATTATGGTTTTTTCGATGGTTTTTGCATTGTCTTCGATGAAAATATTAATACTACCATCATGAATAAGAAAATCTTCTTTCAAAAGTGTGGAACCCTACGAATATCATGAGCCGCATCTCATTTTTGATTAATTATTAGTAAGTTTCCCATGTGCGGCAAAGTTGTGTAACTTTCTATTTGTCTCGTAAGAAATGTTCAGTATCAATTTCAAGAGAAAATTAATTAGGTAATAATAGTAAATCTAATGCAGATTAGTAATAATTACATGCGATAAAAACCGCACACATCTAGCGGAAATTGATGTGATCGCGGCACCCTCGCGTGACTCCCGTCTTGACCCCCATATGAATACGATTATCAAGGGGATCGTGTATGGCACACATAAACCTGTATCCCCAAATAATGTCTAACTACTGGTTGTTAACGTAATCTAGTTTATTGTGATTTGTGATTCGAGTTGTGATTAACATCGTGGAATTATCGCTCTTGTCTACTTGGCTTAATTATGTAGTTAAAACTGGTGCATTATATGTGGAAGGGCGAATCGGCATGGATTGGATATATTGCGAATTCGTGATTTGTTTTGAATAGCGTATGTCCAGTGGAATTATGCAGGCAAAATTTTAACAATTATTTATTTGTATTGCCAATCCCTATATATTTTACATAGTACTATAATTGCCATGACGAGAAAAGCATGCTCATATTTGATACGAGCCCCATTTCTGTAAATAACCCCCCCTGTAAATAACTTTTTAAACAATTTCTTCAATCAATATTGAGATAATATAAGTGTCTGTAAATTAATGGAGAAAATTCTCCTTCTATTTCTGTATATTTCACCTACAGCACCTCCAGGATTTTTTATTGGGATGTGGGTACCGTCTATACAGGATGTTACACCAGGAAAGTTGGCAATTTGATTAAATTCATTCATAAAAACTTGATAATGGAAAGAGTCTTCTGGGAATTTTAAGATATTCCTCATTTTTTCTGCTGATGACTCTGAAATCTTTTGGATTATTAGAGACTCTGTAGATTGTGAAATTCCCCTAAGATCACCAGCAACGGTCTAAAATAAATATGAAATAGTAGAATAGCTAAATAAAGTTCAAAAACTTGAATGAAACATAAGCAAGATTTCCCACGTGAACTTGCAACATTTTGGTAGAAGGGAATTTAGTAAACAATACTAAGCTTGAATATGAACCTAAGAACCAGTAAAACTAACGAAAATTTGTAACAAATACATCTAAATTTTCAAAAAGTGTCATTTTTTGCAAAAATTTCTAATTTGACCCCTTTTTTTCTCAAGTTTCTAAGTTGAAATTTATCAAACGTGCAGGTTCATATGCTAAGTATTACAATATTATGGGTGTCCTGAAGTTTGCAGATAGATAGGATGATTATTTTTCGAGTTATCACGCCCGCCGTCTCAAAAAAAGATATTTCGAGAAAAACGCGCTTAAAGTTTGGATACCCAAAACTGTATGACAAGTCACAGATTAATCGGCAATTTTTTCACTACAAGGCAGTACGAACCAAACTAAAATGCGAGGGAAAGACGCTCGAAGGGTCCATTTAAATGGTTGAGAATGGGGATAAGGGATAATACTGCCAGCGCGCAGGTGCAGCGACTGCGCAACGCATATTACGTTATAATTTGAAAACTACTTAAGATATTGTTCCGAAATTTTTCTGGCACATTCTGCATAACCTTTGGGATATTTTAAGCCAATAAAAAAAAATCGATTTTTACATGTATGTCCCCCCTTAAGGATGAGATGAGGCAGAGGTGCGATTATAAATTTGCCCACGAATGATTCGTAGAAACTTTACAGTGGACTGGTACAAAGCCTTAACCCCCCTTGCGAAAAGTGGTGTCTATTTTTAATTTTAAATGGTTGGAGTCGTACAATTCTCGTATGAAATATGCATGGTCGATGGGTAGAGTGCACTGCCGACGATAAGGAGAAAAGTTGAAAAGAAAATTAATAAACGTTGTGTAAAGAAACAAATCGAACTAACAGGCTTCGAAGTAAACTTATCGTATTTTCCCCGGTACAATGGAAATTGATATTCCGCGAAAAGTAGCGCGCACTGTATCGTCGGTGAAGTTCGCAGCGTTCCCGTTAACTTCTAAAATAAGGAGGAAAAAATATCCCACAAGCGTTCCCTGCCGTGACCTTTCGCGCGGAACAAATCGATGGTCGAACGGGGGAAGGAAGCTAAGCGCAAAAAGTCGGTGATCGTGCGCCCTGCGCGACATCCAATTAGACGTTCGTTACTCACTTTAATAAATAGAGCACCGATCATTATTAATTTAACGCCCGGAGGTCGAAATTAAGATTCTTCCCGCGGCAGGCCGTTCTTCCCGTTAACCGGAATCTGCGATGGGACTTCGCATACTAACGAAGGACGAATGGGCCCTCTGCTTATTTATAACTTAATCACTATCGTTCCCTAAGTTCGGGGAGCGTACCCGTCGAGCATACGAACGTCCCTGCCGGAGCTGCCGGGCTGACGGGTTTGACGCGAGGACTCCATTCTTACGTCGAGGGAGGATTTCCGGACTGCAAATCACTTCCAGCGTGTAGGTCAAGTAAGATCGGCGGAGCAAATAACGAAGCAACAATCCCCTTAACGCGGAAATACAAATCTCCGCCGAATAGACGAGTAAATGATACAAAGGCGCCCTACGCTATCATAGAATTCCATGAGAAATTACCTTGCCGTTGCGCAGGAACGTAAAATTAAAAACAGGGAAAGAAACCTTGCGACTCGCCATCGGGAAGGGGCGAAAGCGAAGCCAGGGTTTTCTTTGCCCGAGAGGAGTTAATTGGATTAATTGAAAAAGTAATCTGTAGGGCTATTGCGGCATTTGCACATTTCGAAACGCAGTCACTTTAATTTTTTTGTAGCGATGTATTCGCCTGAGTCCTGCACTGCACAAGCGTCAAACTGTTGGACACCAATTTCCATGAAGGGTAAAACAGCAGATTGCGCTACTTAGGCAATTTCGATGAAGCCCTTGAAACGATTTTTGAAGCTATCGTTTAAGTTATCTACTGCGATAGGTTTCTAATTGATTTTGAGATACTTTTTCTGAAAAAATAGGGAAAACGCTTGGTATCCTGTTTCATTACGTTTTGTTCCCAAAATTGAAGCTTTTTGTTAAATACTTGTATATCAGAAATCACTTTTAGTTCCTTGTCTCTCCCTTGGAACTGCAATTGTTCTGTAACATCCACAAGAAAACCGAAATCTCTAAGCCAGATTGAATTTTTCACTTCGGGTATTGGTTCATCGCGTTGCTTGCAAATTTGAACTATGGGAGATAGGACATCACTAAAATGTTTTAGCGCTCGTCCTCTCCTTTAGAATGAAGAAGTATTTCCCTTTACTAACAATCAATTTCAAGGGCCAAAAGTTGGCAAGCAACGAATCTGCAGCTTCTGAGAACGCCTGTTTCATCATCTCCCCGTCTTCGTAAGGTTGCTTCTTTAGTGTAATTATCTGGGACACACGGTATAATGCTTGAGTTGCAGCTTTGCTTTTATCGACTATTTTCAGAAGTATTGACTGTCGTCCAATTAACTGGAAATTTAATTGCTCCAGTTTTTTCCTCCTAACAGCAGAATTTAATTGGGATGATTCGTCCATATTTCCTTGTTTAGCAACGAAGATAGACGTTTTACTTAACAGATAAACATTTTTATCTTTAACTTGTGTATAAACAAATGTTATTATTCCCACTCCGAATGGAAATTGTATGCCTTTGCTTTCTTACTATCGCTTGCCTTAAAATTTTTGACTCTAATGCGACCGCAGTTGTTTTCTAAGCTGACTATGGTACTGTACGCACCTATTTAGCTGAATACAATGTCAAATAGTGAACGTCGCCGCGAGGCGCGCCTTACGTAGTTATAACGTATATAACAAACGAGATTTTTCTCGAAAATGTCCATAGGTCTACCCGATTTTACCGTGATGACGTCGATTGGTAACGTTACTCACTGTAGTGTTTGTTAAATGTTTTGTTTATTTTACTGAAAGCGGGGATATCGGAGATAAGAAGGTCAGGGCCTTCTTCGTGACGATTTTTCTCTTGCCAAAGCTGCCATAAAAGCTTCATTCCAAAAAATTGTGGGGTCTAAGTAGCAGGACAGTCTGTTTTAATCAGTCAAATTCGAATCTGAAGTGGGAATTGGTCGATTTTCACTTGTTTTACTTATTTTAAAAAATTACTAATGTTTATAACTATTGAAAATTCCCCTGCATCAAACTTGGATACATCAAGTCCACCTCCTCCTCGGAATTTTCTTCTTTATTAACTTGAATGATTTAAAATTATTTATTTAATTATCAATGACTTTTATGGACAATTTAAAAAAATATTACAAATTCAATATAAAAAGTTTGTAAAATTGTTCATTGTAGAGGCCTATAAGAGCGCACCAGATAAGTTCTGTCAATATTTATTAAATGTTGTTAATATATACGTTCAGTGTGTTCAATACACGAGATACACGAACGTATCAATTTCATGACTGATACAAGGTTTATGCACTGTACCAAAATCTGTATAATGTGTGTTAGGATTAAATGTTTAGATTACATAAGATCGTGGATTAATTGTGTGAAATTCCCTATGACGAAAAATAACTTATAGGAAGGATGGAAACTATCGGAAACTCGGGAAAATTCATCGAAACCGAACCGGGAAGGAAATCCAACAAGGAAAGCGAAACACAAAGGGGCGCTCGCGAAATTGAAGCATATCTCAAATACGTGACTCTTAAAGATATCTGCGGAAAACACGCATTTCCAAACGCGCCGGAGCCTCCGAATGAATAAAAATAATCTGGCGGCAAGCAAATCGAGATCGTGCCGAATTAGTAGCGGAGATAAAGATTTTCAGATGCACCTGGTGCATACGTAACGACCTGTCAAACGTGTCTTAACGAAAATGCGCCCTAATGCAACCTAATGGTTTGAGGTTGTACGTGGCTGGATTCGATGACGGCGGGATCCGATGGAAATTTAACGTCGGTCGTGAAATCTTTCGAGAGGGTTCAGATTACGATGTTTGCGAGGGGGTTCAAACGTAGTTTGGAAAACAGTTTTTCCCCTCCTTTCAAAAATATTAACTAAGTAGCACAATAGCGAAACGAAACAGGAGAACGGCGGTGGGACGGTCGATTTTCCGCCTCTCGTGGGGACAGATAAAACATCCTGCATTTCCTTCACGTACGCTGCACACGAATACGCAACTTATATCGCCTGGAACTCTGTAAGTAATGCTTTCTAAGGCATTTGGCGAACCACTGTTTTCTTTTTTCTTAGATTTCAAGTACTTGGATTCGGTTTTTCTATGAGTGTTGTGGATTCACTTGGAAAGAAGCTAATGAAGTATTAAATGCAGAAGGTAGAAAAACTAACTGGTATTGGAAAGGGGAGTGACAATGAACGAAAAACTTTATGATTAGGACAATTGTGTCCATCCTACAGTTCGTTCGAAACAAACCTGGTATCACGTGACCAGGTGACGTCATACATGTACCAACTTTAGCGGAGCGTAGGCAAAGTATTATTATATGCAGATCCAAATTCGTGCGCTTAAATCATGTTGGCAACAGTCAGCGATATTGTCGGTTCGACCGGACGGCGGACCTGAATGTTTGTTCACATTACAGTTCGTCGTTTTACATCTTATAGTATGCATTAAATACAATTGTACCGACTGTTCAGTTTATCAACTCTTCGGAATGGATTATACTAAATTTGTGTGTATTTAAGGTGCCAAGAAAGTAAGGGAGAGGACATTGACCTTAAGCAAATTACCTTATGAAAACCTCGAAAACGGTGTTGGCCCCTCCATGAATGACGTAATATAAGATTTGCTTTAACCAAGGAAATGTGTTAACAAAAGGTATAGATATTAATAGATTTGTCAGTGGCTTCTACATAAGTGGTACACCTGAGAATATTAAAGCTTCATGGCGCCCATGACTTCTTATAAGGAAAAGGTAAGGGCTGCGATAAACAAATCGTGTATACAGTAAACTGCGTCATTTATGTGATTTTGGCAAGGCTACACGAAAAGATAATCTCTAGCCTCACGTCACAACGTCTCATAACGCTACAATATTCACGTTGATCCTTCAGCCGATATAAATTACTTTTTTTCCTCGAGATGCGCCTCCCTAATTAATATCAGTCATAAATAATTTCCCCGTCAGTTACACAAATAGAAAGAACCGCAGATTAATTTAACGTCAAATTGAAAAATATTTTGTTCTAAATTAAGACCGAGATTTACGACTTTTTGATCTTCGTGAAAGTAGTACGGGCGAGCTTGTTGATCGACTCTATTTTAAATTAAAACTCGCCGTTTGGAAACTTGCGGTTAAGACGAGCTAAATTTAATTTCGAGTTTAATCTCTGGATTTATTTCCTGCATGCCGGCACAATCGGGGAATTTCGTCCACTTCGCAGGGGACGGTTTTAAAATAATTCGACACGGGGATCAACAAGTTGGAAGTGAAAAGAGAAAGTAAGATTAGTTACTTTGAAATTTATGGAACAGCCGAAGAAATTCAATGCATTTTGTGTCGTTGAATATACTTTCTCTTCTGTCTGTTATATTTTTAAAGATGCCGTCTATACCTCAAATTTTACTTTACATTTCTTCTTCTTCAAGAAAATGTAAGGCATATTACTTTACCAATCGACATATCAGCGTTCTCCCTTAAGACAATTAGGCTCCACACTGTCAAGATTTATTTTATATGCAAATTCTTCTTAAGGGTCGGTTGCGTCGTGCAGGCGAACTTTTAACGAACCATGTTGTTTTCATGACAAAATCGAAAGCTCCAGGAGATGATTGCCAGGCCATAAATCTTCTTAAAACCTCCTACGAAAATCGAGGAGGGTCATGATAAAAAATGAATGAGAAATTACTTGCACACTGGGCCGGACTCCATGAATCGATTCCGGGCACTTGTACGTCCTCAGGTGCTCGGAGTTTCAGTGGCGCTGAAAATATTTCAGGAAATCTCCAACTTATTTACAAAAATTTAATTTTGTTTTTACAGTTCGTTGAATTTATCACGTGCCCTCGCTTAGCTCACAGATATTTTGATTTCATATTTGTTTTAATATCTGGGCTTGCTAATGCCCTTCGTTGAAATTTTGTAGTATATCTTTAGTAGTTACTTTCAGTTGATAATATTTTTTATATCTTTACGTTTATGATAAATACTCGTATGTTTTCATGAACACAGATTCTCTTAAACTTTCATTTGTTTGGCAAGTGTTCGTGATAAATCATTAATATATGTAAGTATAGTAATTTACCCACAATTGAAGTACAAAATAATTGAAATAAAAATTGAATTCACAGTATAATAAAAAAACCATTATTGCAGCCATAAGAACGTATATATATTTGCCCTTTTTTCGTGTTCTTTAAATTTATTTCCTAATTAGATTTTAAAGAAGGACGCCCTCTATGTGTATATTAAATATAATAAGTATGTTGAATAAATACAAGTCTATTATACTAAGTGCCACGTTAAACTCGATCTCTCCTATATAAAGACCTATAAAAAGACATTGTTGACCATGTGAAACTTTCTGGATCGCCGCCCCTGCGTCTACCTCTCAGTATTCCTCGGCCCTTCTGGCCCTATCGCAAACTTTAAAATATGGCCGGAGTTTAAAGTGATGTATGCTTCTGACCAGTCTTTTCCTCCATAATGCCATCGTTCATTGTTTGACGGATCGTCAGATATTGCCCAGATGTTACTCGGGGGTATTTGGAGCGTTGAAGGTTTAAAATACTTTGTCATGCGATGTAATCATGCGTTTTGCTATGTTTGTAAATCGAGGATTTTTGCCTAATTTATACGTTTTATCGAGGCCGTTGGGAATGGGGATGTTTAAAATACATTGTTTTCATTCACAAGCGTTGGACGAAATCCCTTTAAATTGTTGTTTTGGGGGGTGCCCTACCAATATTTTTACTAAAGGTGTATTCTTGTTACCGAAAAATCCACAAATTTGGCAAAGAATGATAGTTCGAACAATATGGCAGTTGGTATACTTTCTCTAAAAATGCTCTAAATGTACGGTGGATCCAGGAATAATTCCTGAAATATTTCCGTTCCTAACGAAACAAAGAGTTTTTCCATCCATATGCAGGAGATTATACATTTTCCTTCTACTCTAGCCAATCTTCTAAAATATGTGAAAATACAGGAATTACAATTAAACCTTTGAAGAAAATGAAAATATCTCGGTGAATTCAAATTTTTAATTCATTGGAAATTTGAGTATGACAGTACATGTAATTATTCAGTAACACATAATACATAGATCTCTTTAAAGATTCGTCATTCTATTTCATCAGCATCGTCATTAAGAGCATATACTCCTATGATAACAATGGAATGTCTGGAGAGATTTAGTTCAGCTGTAAGAGTTCCATGTTTTAATCTTGTTCCATTTTTTATGGATTGTTATTGCGACGCCTGCTTTTGCTCTTAGCGACTTTTCTCTACTCCACTGTTAAACAGGAGAAAATCTTCCAAGCTTTCATTTCCTTGCCTCTTTTTCGATACTCATTACCCTTCCGAGGCCTTTAGGACTTTTGCAAATTTTATGTTTCACAGATAATGAGGAGCAAGCCCATTGATCCAGCCCCCAACCTGGAGGACCAAGTAATATTCTTTCAGAGTTTTCTTCTCTTACACTGCCTGTCTTTCTAGACTAAGAGGATCAATTTTCTCCTTCATAGCTAGTTCTTCTGCTCTCTCTAAGACCACTGGCGGGTGTTACTTCACCTGTACCTTAGGTAGGGGCCCTTACAGGGTGCGGTATCCGGGCCAGATGAACTCTGGTTTTTGTTACTTTTCCTCCTTTTTCATATCTTTAACATTTTTAATTTAATTTACGTGGCAATGATTCATCATATCAAATTAATTGCATAATTGATTAGCATCTGGTCAGTCACCTCTTGCTAAGAAATTAAGTTTTTGGTTGACATTTCCATAAAAGTCCTTACTACTGTTAACAGCCAAGATCTTAATTCGACCAAAATAACGAGCATGTGTTTGCAGAGGAACTTTAAGTGGACTGATTTCAATCTGGCAGGAAAAATTCCAGAATTTCCTTTTGCAGGCGCAAGTGTTGCGTCCACATGGGCTGATTCCAATGGTTCCCTCGCGTTTTACACAAGTAACACGAAACATTTAATCCATTTTACAATTTATTACCTTTGTTCAAGTTTCGCAACGACATTCGTTCCATCAAATACGCTCTGTAAGAGAAAATATGTAAATACGGTGCAAAACAGTCGCCAGGAGTAGTTCTTAAATGATGTCGTGCTTCAGCTCGACCTGGCTAAACAATAAATTTGCTGTTAGTGCCGCTGTCAGATTTGTTATTGGGCAGCACGCAAAGCTCGTGTTTCTAACTCTGTAATCAACAGACTGGCATGCAACTCGTCTGTCATTCACTTGCCATCATTACCGATTTAAATTTCACAATTGGTTAACAGATCGAAACGTTTCGGACGAGCCGTAGACGGGAAACGTAATTTCGTTTGTTCGGTCGTTAGTGTAGAAAAGTGTAAAAGCGACGGTAGTAATGATGAGGCCCCGCGTTCCCGCTTTCCAGGTGCACGCCACTACAAACGAGATTACGTGGAACGAAAGGGATCGCTTTCGACTTTCGACCCTTCCCCTTCGCCCTTTCTCAAAAATTACACCCTCGCCCGCCTATCGGAGGGCCGTCAGATCCGCACCGGAATTCTTCCTCGACGCGATCGATCACGGGATTTTTTATTTTGTCTTATCGCTATTCGATAAATTGGCGCACTTTGCCGCCAGCTGAGCGTGAACCGTGATCTTCACCGAATCGGAGATCTTTAAAGGTATCCTCGCCCCGCGGACTTCTCCAGTGCGGTCCTTGCGGAATTATTTATTTTTATTTCTAGTGTGGCATCATATCGTAATATGCATATAACAGTACGGATAATACTGTATAAACAAAACAGTACAATTCATGCACTATAGTCATAACAAACGCTATAAATGAACACTGAGACATCGAATATATTCAGTCGCCTCATCCTTGCTGTCAGGAAATCAGAGAAGGGTCCCTCATAAGCTCGGTTAGGACACTCCTCCACAGTGTGTCTGATAGTTTCCTTTTCATTTCCCCAATCGCATTTTGGTGATGGTATCTTTATTTATGGAGGGCACACTTACCACGACCACTGCGTATTCTGTTGAGTGTCGACCATACTTTGCTCGGCTGGTCGAATCCAGGGGGTTTTTCAGCAGTGAACGGTAGGCCTTGGCATTGCAAAGGGCACTGATTTTGCCAGTATTTTTACCAGGTATTTTGAACGTCGACGTTTGAGGCCATCAGTTCTTTGGTGAAGGGTCCCTCATAAGCTCTGTTAGGGCACTCCTCCACAGTGTGTCTGATAGTTCCTCTTCGTTTCCACAATCGCACTTTGGTGATGGTATCTTCCCCCATTTATGAAAAGCGTCGGCACAGCTACCATGACCACTGCGTATTCCATTTGAGGCCATCAGACGTTTGAGGCCATCAGGTCTTTGATGAAAGGTCCCTCATAAGCTCGGTTAGGACACTCCTCCACAGTGTGTCTGATAGTTTCCTTTTCGTTTCCACAATCGCATTTTGGTGATGGTATCTTCCCGCATTTATGAAAAGCGTCGGCACACCTACCATGACAACTGCGTATTCCATTTGAGGCCATCAGACGTTTGAGGCCATCAGTTCTTTGGTGAAGGGTCCCTCATAAGCTCGGTTAGGACACTCCTCCACAATGTGTCTGATAGTTTCCTCTTCGTTTCCACAATCGCACTTTGGTGATGGTATCTTCCCGCATTTATGAAAAGTGTCGGCACATCTACCATGACCACTGCGTATTCCATTTGAGGCCATCAGACGTTTAAGGCCATCAGTTCTTTGGCGGTAGTTAGTGCTGGTCTTCAAGACTTTAATCTTCTGCGCTCCAAGTCGGTCATGTCGCTATCTATGAGTAGGGGGGGGGGGTTATTATTATTCTTTTGATACCTTCTTAGAAGAGCAGTCTTGCGCCGTATCTCTGGTGGAGGTATGTGACTCACAGAGGGTGGCCAGGCAGTAGGGGTAGATTTTAACGTACCGCTAATGGTGCACACAGAGTCGTTCAGCACCACATCGACCCTGTTAGGCCAGAATAGGCCAGTCCCATTGATGTGCGTAGTGTATTTGCTGAAGAGCCCCACGAGGTACCACACAATTTGTAGATGATGTTATTCCTTGTCCTCATTTTAGCTGCGGTTTTTGTCAGGTGTACCTTGTAAGAGAGTATCTTATCCAGCGTGATACCAAGGTATTTAGGGTATTTGTTGTAATACAGATGTTTTCCTTCAAAATCAACCATGGGTTCCCTCATAGCTGAGCGATTACTGAGGTGCAGAGAGTAAGTATCATAAAAGAATTTTCCGCTTCGAACTGGCTCTGTCTCTTGTTACTGACCATGGTCGATAGGTGGGGTTTGTGTGGATCGGATGATGTCTTCTATGGCCCCCTTATGGTGCCAATGAGCACTAGTCCTTATCGGCCTAGAAAGTTATTTCATTTTTCACTAGAAAAGAACATACCATGTGGAATGTGCGGACTAGGTTGAGTAATCTTGATCAGATATTTGTTGTCCAGATGTCTTAAGTCAATTGTAGCTCGTCAGTACTTCATTTCACAAATTTAATTAGTGCCTGAGTGTTCAATTCCGCGGATAAGGCTATTAACTGTCACCCCCTCTGGCCGGATCCCCTTCGAGCCCCTCGACGCGGCGCTCCGTACGCATTTCCGCAATTCGATCTGACCTTATTGATTCTCAATCTGATTGAAAACCGGATGGAGCGGAAGTAAGAAGGTTTCATGAAAGCTGGAGACAGCTCGTGCCGAAATAGGAATCTATACTGACGTCCCTGGAGACTTACACACACACCAATGGGAGTTTCCCTCGGCTTGGCGGATTGGTTAAGATTATACGAGATGACTTATCGCGCTTTAAGATTACCTTCGAGATGAGGGACGAAGAGTTACGTAAAGTGAAGGTTTTGTTCTAGGCTGCTGCGCAGTTGTTTTTAGTTTTAACAAACCCAATTTGCTTATTACACTCGTACGTACGTACTTTTATACGTTCGAGGAGAAATAAGACCATTAATCAAAGCGAAAATAGCACTGGCACATATGTGCAGCAGTTTTCCACCCACTTGCGATAAATAGGACGATATTTTAAAGTTACATTGTTGATATGATGGCGTTTATCAAAAGGGTCTGAATTGGTAGCTTTACGGATGGCTCGAATATTTCGGGACGTTTATCTTGTCGAAAAGTGTTCCGAGCCCAAAAGAAGCAAATATAAGTGATGGGGTGGCGCATAAAAAGCATTTTTCTTCGACGAAAGAGAATTTTACTATTGCAATAATGAAAATTAGTCATAACGTAAAGTCATCAAATGATGTCACAAAAATTTCCATGCAGTTCGAAATTTCAGGCCATATATATATTTCCTCGGTTGGTTTCACGTTACCAAACTTCCGTCGTGCTAAAAAAATTACCACAATGAGTAAATCCAATAATTCTATTAATACTTCTGGTTTTTATAGCTCAAATTATTAAACATTTCTTCAACATTTAAATTCGCCCATTTTTATACATATTGCTAAATTAAAAGAAGTGGCATAGCTTTGGAGGCATCATGTTACGTCTCTTAACGTTTCCATTTTATGATAAAACCGCTTAATGTTTGTCGTTTTACAGTTTTTGATCTTGCGTGTCCCTATTTACTTCGCGTCCTGTGTTTTCTGCCTGAAAGTGCTACGAATAAAAGTTTCGAGTTTCGTGTTTAACTTCAGGTATTTTACTCAACTGAGAAGTGAAAGTCGCAACAAAAGCTGTGATAAAAGCGCCGGAGAAAGTAATATCGAACCGAACATTCGAAATATCTCCGGCCATACGTTCTCTATCTCAATTTGAAAATTCTTTAAAATGCCGGAGTCCGTAGAGCCGACATCCCAAATCGATCCGTCGGGTTAATAAACATTTCCCTTCGATGCCGTCCGTCGTGTCGACGGGCGAGAAAATCTCTCTCTTTCTCTCTTTCTCTGTCTCTTTCGTACCCGGTGAAAAAGGGCGAGCGCGGAAAATTAAAAGTACAACGTTTTGAGAAACGACGTCGAACGGCGGGCGGCGCTGCGCACCAGACGATGTGTAAGTTTTGCCATTCATAACGTATGATTAATGATAATTGCAGCGAGTTGCTATGAAGTTATAAATTGCAGGAGGGAGCGTTAAATCTATAGATTTATAAATGCTACGTTTTTGTTTACGGCACGAGGGTGCGATTTCGGCAAGTCAGCGGAATTATTATGACAGAATAAGGAACGGCGATGGGTTTTTAAGGCCATTTTCTTCAATATTTTGAAATTCACAAACTCGCCAGGTAATAAATAAGGCCAAAAAACTTTGTTTAAATGGATCAAAGATGATAAAAATCCAAAATTTAGACAAAGCGGAGCTTTGACGATTTTTTTAACAATAAAAATTAAAAAAATAGGCCTTTTTCCGTTTTTTTGACCATAGCGTGGATATTATTGAAGGAAATGTAATGCGTTATACAAAAGATTTGTAGAGAATTTGAAGACCTTCAAAATGAGCGTTTCTAAAAGGTGATCGAAGCACTTTTCACCCAGAAATCTTGGAAAAAATCGTTAAAATGGACCCTTTTTGAAAAATTCACCGCTTTGCCCAATTTAAAGCTGAAGCGCAAATTTTGGGTGAAATGTTAGGTCATTATATCTACTTTAAGCATGCAAAAGTTGGATGCTGTCAGCTGAATAGTTTCTGCGCAATGAAGTTATTAATAATATACACCGAAATCTTGCAAAATTAGGCGTATTAACTGGGATGGGTCCATTTTAACTTTTTGAAAGAGTTTTTGAAAGAGCTATTTTTGAACTATTGGATAAATGTGTATAAAAATTTAAATTTCTGCCTTCAAATTAAGATAAATTTAATTGTATATGATAGTAAAAACTGTGAGATAATATAAAAATTAAATGAAATTCGATTATTTTATGGAAAAGCAAAATAAACCCGAAAGGAAGGAAAAGTGAAAATACCAAAAAAAAGTGACATTTTAAATTTCTACATCTCGTTTAATTTTTATCGCAGAGACCTTTACTACCCGCCATTTTGTGGGAAATTTTATAGGCTTTCATTTCTGTGAAGCAATATTCATACCTAGACTCACTCAGAAAAGTGTTGGAGGCAAAAATGTAAAAAAGAAAATTTCACTTTTTCCGTTATGGTTTTTTGAATTTATTTCAACGAAAAATCAGAAAACTTCACTTTCTAAAATACTATTTCAATAGGAAATTGAATTTTCTACAAAAAATTTCCTAACAAATTTTAACCAAAAATGCATAGTTTGTGAGTTACAACCGAAAAATCAAAAAGTTACCAAACTTACCCAGTTTTCAAAATTGCACCGGAAATTTAATTGCACTCCGTGGTTTTACCGTCTTTATAGACCATTTGAACACATGAAACCATAAAATTTCTTGAACGTCTTAGTTCCTTGCTATATGACATAGTCAATAGCCTATCAATGATTCGCTGTTAATCGAAATCACTGAAAATCACGTCCCAATTGGGTCCTTATGAAGATTAACGCACCACATAGACAATATCTACTGACGATTTCATTATATTTTTACACTATCAATCATGGTGAATGGTGAAATCATGGTGAAATCAGTTGCACTAGGGTTCTCAAACGTAAATAAACTATATGAGTTAGGTGAACCTTATATATTGACGATTTTTTGGATCTTTTACATACTTTTATACACAAAATTTTCGCTATCGTTAACACACCGTCAGTAAGAGTCAAAACAACACTTTCCCTTATGACTTAATTAATTTCAAAGAAAGATTAAGCCGATCTGTCAAAATTTCATATCACAAATACTACACGATGGTTAATTTTTTGACCAATTCCTGATTTTTAAATTAGTGCTTTTAGCTGAAATCTACTCGATCGATCAGGATAACAAAGTCAAATGTGCCTTTAATTCTGGCTAACGTACTCAATTTACGCACATTTTTGCTCCAACGCACTTCTTTCCTCGTTAGAATTTATAGTGAGGGTGATGAACAGGAATAAATTCGTTATTCCCTGAAGAGACGAGGACAGGAACAGCTCTGTTCTAAGAGGGACGTAAATAGGACATTCATCTAAACTTTTTTACGTTTAAGAACTTTGTTAGAAACTTCAGGATAATTTTGTTTCCTAATTATAACTAACTACTTTGGACACACTGTATAAATTTAATCAACAAGTCACAATTATTTTACCAAATAACCAAAACTGAATACTGTTTCATTTGGGGAGTTTCGTTATGAATTCATCATTTCTCCCTTATTTCATAACACATGTACTTGCACCTTTTTCCTCCTTAAATTACTAAACACTCTAAATAATACATGAGAAAAATTAATCCGGTGCCACACAAAACAAGTTAAAACCCCTCTGCACGGCTAATCTAGTCTTTCTGTCATGACTACATGTCATCCGTACACTTATAGTGCCTTGCAGGGTATCTACCCACACTTGTAAAGCGTTTTCTTGTCCCATTTTAATAATCTTCTCGAATACACTTCGTATCAGATTAAAAACAGGTCCAAGTATAAATATTATACTAATATTGCTGCGGTCACATGGGCAGAAGAAACTTAATCGAGGGCTCCGCTTTGGCGTCTCAAGTAAAAAAAGCCGTTTTGTATCATTTAGAGGTGAGAAATGAGAAGATAACGATTTTACATACTTGCCCTTACAGTTCAGGCAAAATCAACGGATCGAGCGAACTGTGGTTTAAGAATTTATATTAGCTTTATACGTGGAAAATTACTAACCCTTGTAACACGGAATGCATCTGTTGATTCAATTTACAGCTATCGCTATTTACTAATGAAATACCGGTTACATTGTCCTACTCTGATAGGAAATTAATTTGCTCGCCCGGTACATTTTTAGCGCCTGAAGTTTATTGGACCCATTTCTCGCTATCCAGTTCGACCAGGAGCGCAATATGTGACGTCATTAAGGTCCTATTAATAGGGCGAAGCGTTCAAATGGTAACTGCAGTATATGGCGAAAAGCTTGTATATAATGGGCGGATGTAACGGATAGCAGATGGGAGACGTACCTTAAAACAACACACGTAGGGCCATGAAAGCGTGTATGTATATTACGTATCTTATATTACATATTGTAGTACGAGATTTAATTTTAGATAATGCCATATTCGTCATGATTAATTTAAATAAAGTTAAATAAAAGTTTTCGTTTTTTGGCCAACATGGTTTCACATTCTTCGTCATGCCATCCATTTCTGGCTCCTCTTCTTGCTATTCCTCTTCACGTTTTCCATAGTAGTTTCAATTTAAGGCATTTGTGTTTCAATTGCGATTATTCCTTGTACTTCTACTAATTTGTTTGTATCCCATTTCTTTCTTTGTTTTTATCATTTGGTCTTCTGGTGCAGAGTTTCACTTCTAAATCTTCTAGAGGAACGATCATATATCAAAGCATGGTCAATTTGGTTTTGTGGCACTCCGTGTTTGGGTATCCATGTTGTTTTATTGAAGTTGTCTTAGCACACGTGGTCATTGCTATTGCAATTTCTGCTAAAACTCGATTTAAAACTTGTTAAATTATTTGTTATGGAGAACGGGATAGAACAGAGAATACGAACAGATCAATGCCATCTTCGTTACTAATTTTCAGGATTACTTACAGGACACCAGTACCAAATTTGTTACTGTTTCGCCACGTTCCTTATTTTCTATAGGATAGTACTAGTGTAATAGTTAGTGGAATGCACCATATACCCTTAAGTTAAGAATTTAGTTGCTATGTTTAGTTAAATCTGTCAGTAAACTTCGTAAGGGAACAAACATGTAAGATATGTAATTGGAAAACATTGGAGGCAACAGATCCACCCATTTACTACAAATCTGTCCAAGTCTTATCCAGGGTTTTTAATTTTCTCTCATTTTTACAGGTGTTGTTGAGGCTTTTGAAAACGTTCTTTTCAATCTTATGATGTGATATGAAGGGGATCTCTGGAGCTAACCGTCATATCGCAATGAAACGATGTTTTTAACACAATCAGCGTCCTCTAGCGCTAGTATTTCTCTTTCTGGCTTTTGGCATTCGACGGTTGAAGTCCGAAAATGGCTTCCACTGTGTCCCATTAGGAGGAATTAGGAAAGCATTTTAGGTGGCGATGCGTCGCTGGAAATCGAGAAATCATGTGGCGCGACGTGTGTGGCGCGGCTCCTCTTCTGACAGCCGAAATGTCATACTAATTGCTCGGTCTCCCCTCGCTGCTTATGAGTTATTATTACGGATCCACGAAAAAATAGTAGTTCTCTCGTAGCATTCTTTCCTAATGATCAAAGTTTTGTTTTTATTGGGCGCTTCGCTTCTAATTTACGCGGACGACTTCCTCTTGTTAATAGGAGATAAAGGGGCGAGGTTTCTCGCGCAAAATCGCGGTTTCTCAAAAGTTTTTTCCTTCGTTGTTTTAGTTTACGATAGGGTTTAAAAGCCGCCTCCGCGAACTAATCTAATTAAACTGAGCGCTTTCGATAGAGCAATTTCGGTCGAAATTAAAACTTCATACATTTTGAAACACTTATGGCCCGCTTCCTACTTAAAACGAAACTCACAACATAATTAAATTCATTCGTGAAACTTTCAAATTTGAAACTTGGAAGCCATCAAAGTTTTGACAGTTTTTGGAACGTTTTGTGGAAATTTAAGTAAACTTGCCATAATATTGTGTTTGATTTGGTAATTTAGTTAATGGTTTTCCAATTGTCTGGAAGACTTAAGTGGACAATGAGTGATTTTGAAAAAAGTTTTGAAGCCATCAAAGTTTTAACAGTTTTTGGAACGTTTGGTAGAAATTTAAGTAAACTTGCCATAATATTGTGTTTGATTTGGTAATTTAGTTAATGGTTTTCCAATTGTCTGGAAGGCTTAAGTGGTCAATGAGTGATTTTGAAAAAAGTTTTGAAGCCATCAAAGTTTTAACAGTTTTTGGAACGTTTGGTAGAAATTTAAGTAAACTTGCCATAATATTGTGTTTGATTTGGTAATTTAGTTAATGGTTTTCCAATTGTCTGGAAGGCTTAAGTGGTCAATGAGTGATTTTGAAAAAAGTTTTGAAGCCATCAAAGTTTTGACAGTTTTTGGAACGTTTGGTAGAAATTTAAGTAAACTTGCCATAATATTGTGTTTGATTTGGTAATTTAGTTAATGGTTTTCCAATTGTCTGGAAGGCTTAAGTGGTCAATGAGTGATTTTGAAAAAAGTTTTGAAGCCATCAAAGTTTTGACAGTTTTTGGAACGTTTGGTAGAAATTTAAATAAACTTGCCATAATATTGTGTTTGATTTGGTAATTTAGTTAATGGTTTTCCAATTGTCTGGAAGACTTAAGTGGATAATGAGTGATTTTGAAAAAGTTTTTAGTACAATTTTCGTTGTTCCATTGTTCCGATAGCAAATGCAGCACGGGAATTTGTTGCTTAAAAACCATTCCCATTTTTAGTGCAGCACCAAGTCATTATTTCATTGCCTCAGTGAACAAGTGCGATAAATAGGGAGAAAAACAATATTTATGTTGCGGTCATATATTTTCAAAGGGTATTAGTTTTCCATCTACATATGAAGCTCTATACATTCATTGGTAAACAAATGTACTGCAGAATACAAATAGATAAATATCAAACTGAAACTGTGAATTAAAAGTATCTACATTTTTGTTCGAATAAAAATTCAGTTGGTTTAAAACTGGAATTAAAGGCTCTCCTAAATTTTCGTATTACATAATGAAACATAGAAACGAATATCGTTCTCGCATTTCGAGTAGTAAACTCGCAACTCTTAACTTTTAATTCGAAATTAGAACAGTCAATAGCACTCTCATTTGTTCCAAAAAGATATAATTAGTCTGGCCGTTTTCAGGTGTTTTAAAGCTTTTCGCCTCGTCAAAACTCGAAGAGGAAACCTAATTTAATATACTTACCAGCTAATTGAATTCGAGTTTAACAAAAACCAGAACGTTGCGTCTGATACTAATCTAACTTCGGGAAGTTTCATATTTTCGCAAGTTTCGATGTGTGTGTATGTTATAACGGTTGCCTGGTGTTTCGTTGTTAGGAATAATTTATGTTTCGCTGCAGATTTGTTGAAACGTAATTTTTGCCATATGGAAACATTTATGACATGTTTAAGAAATATGTTTTTGATGCGCGTTAGTGCAAGTATGGGGTTTTTTTGATTGAATAAGGCTTTGCTGCTTCAATTTTTAGTGGGATTCAAAGAATTTGGATCCAACATATCAAAACTTGGCTTTGCCAAATCGTAACGTTATGAATGTGGTCGTAATAAATGAACGTGAGTACCGTTTGCGTTCCATATCACAATTGACATCAAGTACATTAGTCAGATGGAGGTTCAATTTATATTGGGCGTCATAATTTCCCCATTTTCACCATCAATGTTCCAATGGGCTGACGGATTCCAGTTCTCCCTCTCGTCACACCCCTGGTTTCTCTGAAAGAAGCCACCCATGAAACAATCGATTTTTTATCTGGAACTGCGCCCACCGGGGCTACATTGCACCGATTTCGAAAGGCACGCTGGGTTGCGTTCACTGAACGTCCATTCGAAAAGTACGCCTAAGTTATGATGCCGCACCCTGTACTGAGTCTCTTAAGTTAGCGTATTGTATCAGTATTTACTTGGCAAATGTATTGTAAATACAATTAAAAATGTGGGTAATATTTAACTTTTGAAGCTTTCTGTGGACCGAAAACTTTACTAACTGCTGAGCCCCACAGATTAACCAACAGGTTTCTATAGAAGAAATTTCCATACATTATTTAATTAATATATTCAATGAAACAAATTTTTTTCAATTCAAATATTTCTACAATACTCACATATAAACAAGTCCTAGTTTTTCCTAAACATTATTAATTTTTAGTATGTTATACGTGCCTATACCTGAACATAATAGCATCTAACTCGCGTTTATTCTATTTAACGTATCAAACATCACCTACACGTCACTGCACCACCAATCAAGTGGCCTTATCGCAGTTATTTCGCATTGTAATTAAGAGTACACATACGTGCATATCTTCACGACAAATTTAACGATGAAGTAATTTTCTACTGGTTAAAATTTGCCTTAATTTGCTTTTACGTAGGAATTACGTTCGTCGGTGTAGTGGAGGTACTTTTTTCTTCGTTCATTATCGATCGGGAGGCCAAAATTAATACATTTATTATTAACCTTTGAACTGGAAAAGTAATCAAGAAGGAGGCTCCCTCCCACTAAGCAGTTTTGCAGCTGTTACAGTTTCATATCGGAAAGGGTGGCATAATTAACTTTTGTGTGCTCCGTGTATATAATGTATATGTATATAAAACACCTGTTGTCTATTTTTCTTCCTTATTACCCTCGCTTTCCTGAAAAATTATCTGTCAGCACTTAATTGTTTTATTGTCAGTATATCAGCCATTATGTTTACGAAAATTCTACTTAGGTACACAACGTTCGCTGTAATTAAGGGTTATAATTAGATATTGTGTTGTATGGGGAAATTTCATTCATAAGGAATATTATTAAACAACGTACCATTAGCGAGCCCTTCATTTTTGCTTTTATTATAAAATTTAGATAGAAATAGTTTTTATCGTATTATTTCTCTTTTCAGGTAAGCTATACATGTCGGAATTACCGGGGATGAGGTGCTTGATCTGTAAGTACTGCTAACAAAAATGTCGCGCTATTTAAGACGTTACCGTTTATAATGTAATGAGAAACAGTGAAACAACATACAAGGTACCATTTTCTCCACCTTTACAGCAGTAAAGGTCCAGCATCAGTAAAGGTTGCACCATCCTGATATTTTGCATATCAGGATTCCTCACATGAAACAATCTTATGTTTGAAAGTCTTTAATTACGCATATGGATGTTCGATTCTCGATTTAGGACATAAAAATTCTACGAAAGTTTACAAAGTTCTTGAAGCCATCCTGTACATTCTTTGTTGAACCTTGAAAATGCCCTTCATCGAGGAGAAACTTCGGCCTCATTAAACACCTACACATACCGGGTGATAAATTAAAAATTTTCAAACGTGTTTAAATTTGGAACAAAAATTTTGCGAGGCACGTCGATTTTTATTTCGAGGGGGAACCATTTTGCGTATATCTTCAACCCTTTAGTCAGGGTGAGTTCCACCCCTGAAATTTAAATAAGGGAGAGGGATCATGTCGTATCTCATTTTAAAGCCAGTCAAATTCTGAATTCGATGGTTTTTGGTTTTTTAAATTTGATTTAGTAATTTTCTAGAAGATGAACAAAAGATATTCCTCCGATAAAAAAATATAGTGATACTCTAGATGATTTCGAAGTTAATTTTTTACTTCGGCATTGATTTTTCTTGTATGCTTTAATTGTATTTTATTAAAAAAATGTAAAATAAAATAATGATCATTATCGAAGAATTAATTGATTTAGTTGAAAAGAAGTTCTTACAATAGATGTTCAAAATTTTCTAGAAGATGAACAAAAGATATTCCTTTGATTAAAAAAATATAGTGATACTCTAGATGATTTCGAAGTTAATTTTTTACTTCGGCATTGATTTTTCTTGTATGCTTTAATTGTATTTTATTAAAAAAAATGTAAAATAAAATAATGATCATTATCGAAGAATTAATTGATTTAGTTGAAAAGAGGTTCTTACAATAGATGTTCAAAATTTTCTAGAAGATGAACAAAAGATATTCCTTTGATTAAAAAAATATAGTGATACTCTAGATGATTTCGAAGTTAATTTTTTACTTCGGCATTGATTTTTCTTGTATGCTTTAATTGTATTTTATTAAAAAAAATGTAAAATAAAATAATGATCATTATCGAAGAATTAATTGATTTAGTTGAAAAGAGGTTCTTACAATAGATGTTCAAAATTTTCTAGAAGATGAACAAAAGATATTCCTTTGATTAAAAAAATATAGTGATACTCTAGATGATTTCGAAGTTAATTTTTTACTTCGGCATTGATTTTTCTTGTATGCTTTAATTGTATTTTATTAAAAAAAATGTAAAATAAAATAATGATCATTATCGAAGAATTAATTGATTTAGTTGAAAAGAGGTTCTTACAATAGATGTTCAAAATTTTCTAGAAGATGAACAAAAGATATTCCTTTGATTAAAAAAATATAGTGATACTCTAGATGATTTCGAAGTTAATTTTTTACTTCGGCATTGATTTTTCTTGTATGCTTTAATTGTATTTTATTAAAAAAAATGTAAAATAAAATAATGATCATTATCGAAGAATTAATTGATTTAGTTGAAAAGAGGTTCTTACAATAGATGTTCAAAATGGTTTTAGTTATTTTCAAGGCAATAATAAAGCCTAGTGTTAAACTCTTTTTGAACTTTCGCAAAAGTTGCCCCTTTCCCCTATTTAAATTTTAGGGGTGGAACTCACCCTGGCTAGCGAGAGGGTTGAAAATATTCCCAAAATGGTCGTCAGATCTAAATTCAAACTCGACTGAATGTTTTTACATTGCCACCCGGTATACGGTTGTTTTATTTTACGATATTTAGATAGAATATAGCTCGTTCAAGAGTTTTAGAGTTACATAACGAGTTTAAGATTTTTCCAATATTAAAAACTCCATCTGCGGTTCGTTATTTATTAAATGGAATTGTACTTTTATGGAAAATTCAATTATACAATTTAATTATCGCCCGGAACTGGAAACTATAAACGGTCCTTAAGGTTTAAATCAAAAGTGCATCGTTTGATATAAAATTTTTCACTCGTTCCTAACTTATAATTCCTTTCCCGACTTCAAAAGAGAATTTGCCGTTACTATTAATGCCTCTTGTGTCGGAATGTCTTCGTGTTCCAATGAAAAATAAATTACCGTATTGCACAACGATATATAAAAAGAAGTCGTGGTTCACACGTATACGTTCCCTGTTAGAAAGAATATTTAAAATTTTCTACGGACTTTAAATAATGTGTTTATATTCTCACCTCACTGCTAGCTTTTAATTAATCTTTCCAGCTAAAACAATTTTAATGTGAGTCGTGACTTCGTAATGAATTTGAATGAAAGTTGGTGTTGAATTTCGGAATATTTGAGCTCATTATGAGGCGCATTTTGTCAGGTAAAAAATTTAAATTTCAAATCTTGCGCCATTAGAAATGCTCAATATTTTCAGATTTCATTAACCACAGAAATTAATTATGTGCTGTTAGAAAGGGAAAAAGGATGATTTACGGGCGACGTAAGTTCAGGAAACGGCGTAAAAATTGAAAGATTTTAATAAGGGAGAAGTGGAATGTATGAAAATGAGATATGAGTTTGTTTAAAAATGTCTTTATGATGTTCCTTATTAAAATATGAATATTTCAGTAATAATATGAACCACTAGGTTTTAGCATAACAATATATTATCTCTATATATAAAAGATGTCCTGACTACAACTATTATAGGTAGCGACTTGAAATTTTAAAGGTAGTTTTGTATCATAGTACAGGGGTGCACTAAGAAAGGATTTTGCGAAATTTTAATTTTTAAGGGTAGAAAATGACAAAAAACGAATTTTCATAAAAATTTGTATATCTATAATACGCTCTATATCACTGTATATATAGCATATATACTATATTCACGGTGCTATATATAGTGAGATATGCCAGATGTTGTAGGTCGACGGTCGCAACACAGGAAGTCTATTGTTTTAATCACGTATGAAAAATTAATTTTTTGAAAAACAAATTGCGAGGATTTTTTAACACCTATAATATAAATTTGGATTCTTCATTCAATATTGAATTTAGATAATTTTGAACCTCAAAAACGGATAATTTTTAATGATTTTTAAACAAATTTTTAATACTCATCAATTAAGTTTAAAATTTTAATTGATTATAAAATGTATTGAAAACAATCCGATTTTTGAGAATCAAGATTGATAGAAATTAGTATTTAATGAAGAATGCTTATTTATATGCAACTTATGAAAAATTCATCGCAATTTGATTTTAAAAAAATATATTTTCCGTACCTCATTAAAACAATAGAACGGGTGGAGTATTTATATCTATTATATATTCCACGGGTTACCTATATCTGTATTGTTCTATTGATACTTAACGAATTAAACTAATAAGTGAAGAAGAGAATCTTCAAAAAGTCATTTAATTATATTTTTTTAATTAATTTTAATATCTAATCCATATTTTTAATTTATAGATAGCAAACTTTGAAGCACAGTTAAAAGTATCAAATTTTAGTTATTAAAATCTTATTAGCTTCAGTTTTAAATCCTGAATTAAATTTAAATTATTCATTAATTATTTAAATTATGGTTGTTGTTAACTAAGTTCTTTATACGTAATGGTCTAGATAAATTTTTTTATAAATGCATTTATTTGCATACAGAGACAATTCTACACATACATTTTTCAAACATAAAATAATAATAAAATTTTTTCAATTAGATAACGAATGATGATTAATAATAAGAATGATCTTCTTTTTATTATAAAGCTGGCATTATCGTTTGAAAAATAAAAAAGAATCGAGGTATAATTATCAGATATTAAAATTGGACGGGCGTGCTAGTATTTTATAATGAACTTTACTAAACAAATCTTGGCCTAAACCGTTTTTCAAAATGCAGCGAAAATTGTTTAACAAGCGCCATATTTTATGTACACGTACTGAATAATTTAACCTCTATGCACGTCCATGTGCAGTTCATACTCCCACTCCGTCCGTTTAAAGGATCAAACTGGTTGAAAATTTATCAAAATTATGAGGGTAACACACGGATGGGAACGCTTTGATAAAAAATTCACGTCAAAATTGCATTGGTTGGCAGACCTCTCGTCAAATTGCATAATTTAAATTCACTTACTTAAACTTTCCACCCGTATTTTTCTCGTTTCCTTTTCCACCGCCAGGGGAAAATTATAACGTGCATGTGAAAACTGTACAGTATGCGGAAAAATTAAAACCACATTGAAAATTCATACAGTGCGATGGTTGTATTGATGTTTTACATTCATGAAGGAGATTGCTAGTCTTGACACATCACGTGTGTGTATTTATATTGTCGATATATTAATAGAGAGTAAGGACATGTAAGTGTCCTCGGCCAATAGCAATATGGATTTTATTACTGATTCACCAAAAATGACACCCTCGGTATACAAAAAGGAAATAAAACCTAGTCTGCCTGATAAATTTATTAAAAACTATCCCAGGAGGGTTACGTACCTAGAACCAATACAGAAAATATAACACATTACCCATAACTTTCTTGTAATAATACCCTTAATCGTAACCTCTCGAACCACTATGAAATTATAATGAGGGACCCCCACTGTTTTATTAGACGGTTCGTCTGTAGTACCACTCTTAAGTACGTTGTTCCTGATTTAAATATTTAACCCAAAATCTCCAGTTTACAGCCTCATTAGTATAAAATTATATTGCGTGGGAACATGACATGATGTGGGTCGATGTAAAGTGGAAAAAAATGTGGTCCTTATTCAAACAGGATAGTTTACAACCCATTGGGAGAACAAGTACAATAGTTCTTTTATGTGTACGCTTAGGACGTGTCACGTCGGGAATAAAAAATGGTTATAGGTTGTTACATATTCGGTGTGGCGAGATAAGGTAGAAGTTTTAATAATCCTGGGTCATATACGATCTGGAATTGTATTTTTAGCATTATTTTCTGTTGTTTTCTAGGTATACAAAGCGAGTCTACCTTGGAGAAAATTCAGTAAATCAAAGACAGTTCTCAAACAGGTCGATTAGTATTTTGAATTGCGCAGTTTTTGATGTAAGAAAGCGTTATACAGCGTGTACCAAATTTGAGATTTGACGTCATCCACTATTTTTTTAAATGGCAATACTAAGTTTTTTATGACTAGTCTTAGAGGGTATGTCAAGTTACACATGCGTAGCAAATATTAAATTTTTATTCCTTTTCGTTTAGAAGATATTTAATGAACATCAATTAAGTCGAAAAATGAAGAAATCTGATTCAACTCAATCAAATAATGGCAGTTTTAAAATTGAAATATCAAGACGTATTTGTTTATCATTTTTTTCAAACAGGGCTGATGTTAACGATGTCAAGCAAAAAAATTAAATGAAAACAAGTAAGTGAGGAGAGTAGCATCGTATTGAGCAAGCATATTTATTAGTTTTGCGTCATATCTCAAATTTGGTGCATGCCGTATAACATTTTCTTACATCAAAGTGGGCGCAAGTCGAAATACTAATCGATCTGTCCGAGCATATTTTCAACAAAAAAAACCTGTCTTTGATTTACTGACTCGCACTGTATATACATTTCGTTGTACTTTTTATTTATTTATTTATTACTCAGTAAACACAACCTCATAATGAAACACTATGTAGGTAATGTTGCCATGGAAAGTTTTTAACCTAAAACGATTTTAACACAAATCATTATGTACCCTGACCTCTATATAAATCAATCAGGATTTTCTTTATCACCACTACTTACAATAAAAATCTTTTTTTGACTACTTCTCATAGTGCACAGCTTCAATTGATTTCTGGGAGATTTCATTAGCCTACAGCCCTACAGGGATGTTAAGTGGTTTAAGCTTATGACCCCCCCCCCCCCCCGTTAAAAGTAAATAGTCGATAAAACCCACTTAATTAGCATTCTCAACGCTAGTTCGAATAGGCCATTAAATTCGTGTATCACCAAGTGCGATTGTCTCTTCGCTGAGAATTTTCTACCTGACGACATTAACAAAGAAATAGTGAAGTCGTATTTTTCGTTTAGTACGTCAAAAATTCCCTAAGATATGCTTGAACCGTTTTAATTAATTGTGGTATGTTGATACCTTCTACCTTGTCGATTGCTTCTTATTATTTTCTAGTCTGATCGATCACAATTCGGCTACGACAAAATAACCAATCAATTATTTTTCTTAAACGTCTTCCAGAAACTTTTAATGGTAACAATATGTGTAATCAAATATTACAATATTCAAACCTACTTCTTAATTTGCAGTGAATAATTTCAGTCAAATATTGACTGAAATATTGAATACATTGAATACAAATAGTGAAATACATTGTAATGAAGAATTACGTCACAAATATTTAAGGACAGCAGATCAGCACATGGTTTTGATGGATTGCAATCCTTCCAAGATTCGCTGATATTGTCTACACCTTCTCTGATGCTGTAGTGTATTCAAAATTCTTTTATGGAAAATTCACTTCAGTTCCACTACTATGGAGAGTGGAGAGCTTATTTCTACCTTAATCACTAGAGAGGTAAAAACACAAAGGAAGAAACAATAAGAAACAATAACATGCCAAAAACGATGCTTATCAATTTGTGTTCAGGACATCGCCTGCAATTCTTTTAGGAAAAATTTCAAGGCAAAAATCATTAAAAAAATATCCACTTCATTTGTTGAGGAGTTTTATTTGGAGTAGTTAAAAAATGCGCCTTCTATCTTGTTAACTCACACTTTAATTTTTATTTATCTCCCACTTTAATATTGAAACTAATACTTGCAGCAATTTGGGGACATTTTCAATCAAGTAAGCTTTAAATCAAGTATATTCCTGTGATTTTCTCGTTCAGTTTGCTATATTTTCCACGAAGACAGTTTAAATTAGGTTAAAACGTGTTTTCTGTGCTACGTTCACCGTGTACTTATGCAAATCACATCATGTATTACGTTTAATGAAAGTGATGCTCGTATGAACGTGATGGTGGCGCGCATTTTAATATATTAGGCCATAGGAAGCAGTAAAATGCATTGCCTGTAGTTTTTCTCGACACGCCAAAAATTCTCTCGAGTTTTCTGACAGAACGCAAAAACCATAAAACTCACATTAAAATCCTATAAAATACCGAGGAGGACCCGCTCGTATCGTTTCTCTCCGATCCGAGAGTTAATTGATTTCTTGTAAAAGGTGGGAATTATTACCGTCTATTTCACGTACTTTTAAAAATATTCACCCATCGCCGTTACATACAGCTATAAAAATATTTATGTATCTTACGAGCAACGTAAGGTCTATCCAATCTAAATTGGTCGAGTTAAAAAAAACTGTACAATTTTATAGCCGTGTTAGCGACACACAAAGATCGAGAAACCGATCCATAGGCGTGCCATATTTAAAGGAATATAAAAGATTTTATGACGAAATTCCAAATTAGTGCCTCATTTGTTTCTGTAGCATTATTTGTAGTGTGTATAATGTCTATATCATTCGTCCACGTGGAAAGGTCTCCAAGAAGCCATTTTAAAATAATAATTGCGACTTACATGCACACACCACTGAACTCTAATGACCGTAAATGAACACGTGCTCGGCGCTCAAATTTAATGGCTGTAGTGGACCTGTCTGATCCTCGATACTAATAGGCATGTCACATATAGGCATGTATTGTAGCGACTAACATTTCTCAGTCCCAAATATACGGGGGAAGGTTAAACGGTACGTTACCTGAATACTCTGCTTTTATATAGGGTAAAGTCGGTAATTTTTTTGTTTTTTCAGTGGACCAATGCCGCTCCATTTGTGCATGGCGCGAGTGCCGGTAATTAGCGCAGCCCATATCGCTATCGCTTCATCCCTCTTACGGTCCTCTGTTCCTTTCAGTTGTCATCGTCATTACTTGTGAGACACCATCAGCCCGTGTCATCATTATCTGCGAACCGACGTTAGTTTATCGCTCATGGCCCGCGATCAATCTTTCTCCTGTCAAATACATGTTCGAGCTTTACATGGAATTACACTTGCCGCAAAATAAATATATCGTCGTGTCATAATTGACGGCGTGATTCATGCCGGGGGATTGTGGAGCGAACGGTCTGGCAGATTTCGAGCCGACCGACGACGGTGCTTAATCTGTTTAAAATGGGGATCCCGTTAAGAAAAATCTATGAGCTGCTTTAGCCACTTTCTATGAGAGTTTTGCTAAATGGTGAGCTAGTGGGGTATCTTTCGGCCCTGTCATTTTTATTTGTTAGCTGATAAACCGTCATGGAAGCCTCGTTGCATCGATTTCTGATCGTCTATGCCTTCCGGAACATAATTCCAGTCTTCTCGATGTTGCGCTATTCGATCTCAGTTTTTATCTATTTGTGCATCACATCCACTTCTTTGTGCCTTTTACGCGTTCCATATCTACACTAATATTCTCACCTAGTGTCCTACTTTCACCCTATTGTCACACTAGATTTAATTTTAATCTGCACTTTTGCTTACCTTCCTCTTTATCTCTTGCCTGTTTCATACATTGCGAATGAGATCCCTCAAACTGCCAATATGGACATCTCTGCGTTGTTCTGCATAGTGTGCTTTTATTCGGAGGAAATCGAAGCTCACTATACATACAAGTGCATAAATGGACGCCGGACTATAAGGTTGTCGCAGATATTTTCAATAATCCTTGACAAGCGAAAGATGACTAATAAATTGTTTAGATAGGACTAGACAAAGGCTAGGGGATAGGACATGGGATTTCTCATATGCTAGTAATGTGTTGGTGGGGTCTCGCCATTTTGGATGAAATTTCTTTCAAAAAATCGGGTATTATAGTTGCCAAGTCGGTTTTTGCACTAGCTTGTTATGAAATTTTTCCACTGTCTGATACTGAAGACATATTATTCCATTATGTAAGGATCCATAGACAATCAGCAGTTTCCATGGCAGCGCAGATCCTAACAACTGACCACACATTGGGGTTTTTTGATACGTTGATGTGGTGATTTTTTACTACATTAATTATATTACTATAGCGCTTATAATAATGTTATATCGTTATTAGTGATCTGGAGGTGTTGGAACTGGAGCAACTATTGCATTTTATCCATTCCTCATTAGATCGAGAGTTGGCTCAATACAATAGACACACAATGTTTCACCTTCTGAACCACTGGATTCAGGTTTGGCTAATGCCTTTGATTCATATGAATGTCCCTTTATTCCAGAAGACTTTGGCATTTAATTCGTTTCCTTGCTTCTTCTGGTTGCTTTTTCTGGTTTCAATTCCTCTGAATTGGATGTCTCTTCTGAACTGCTGTATCCAGGCTCCTTTGACTTAGATGAATTTCTCTTTGTTGCATCAGACTTTCATTTTTCCCCACTTTTTTCCCATGCTTCGTTTAGTTCCTCTTTCTGCTTCCAATTCCTGTTTATTGGGTCTCCCTTCTAAACTTCTGGATTTATGCTCCTGCGACCTACTTTAATTTCTCTTTGTTGCATTAGACTTTCCTTTTCGCTTCTCTCCTTAGCTTCTTCTAGTTGCTTTTTCTGCTTCCAATTCCTTTTTATTGGGCCTCCCTTCTGACCTGCTGGAATCAGACTCCTTTGACTTACGTGAATTTCTCTTTGTTGCATCAGTCTTTGCTTTTGCTTCTTTCCATTAATTCGCTTAGCTCCTTCTGCCTCCAATTCCTCTTTATTGGGTATCCCTTCTGAACTGTTGGATTCATGCTTAGGTAGTTCCTTTGACTTACATAAGTTTCTCTTTGACAGACTTTGCCGTTCGCTTCTTTCCTTACATTGTTTCGTTCTCTGCAGCATGTTTCTTAAAAGGCTCTATATTAATATTCAACGCGGGTAAAAGTATTTGTTCAAGAAGTTCCTCGCTTATTCACTATATTATATGTGCTTTTCATCAAGAACTAGGGATTCTTGTCCTGGTTTTTACTTTTATTTCATACTATGGTGAGTGTCTGCTTAGTTATATCTAATCTTTGGCGTTGATGTGGTCCTAGAAGTTTTGTTTTGCTAGTTCGAACGTATCATGTATTTAGACTCTGTTTTTTGCTTCATAAGGCCGAATGTATTCAGTTTTTGTGCATTGCGGCTTAACTTCTTTATTTCAAGATTTATTTCGCTTGTTGTGTATACTAATTGAAAATTATGGATACGATCAACCTCCTTTGGTCGTTGATGAGCCCGACGAAGTTAATTTTAATGGAACAAAAAGGCAGTAATCCCTATTCCGTTTTGTATTTCTCGAACGAGGTCGGACAAAAAAATTCGAATCGACGTCCCCCGGGAACGTTCGAAAGGTCGCCTCCCATTGATACGGAAAAAAAAGCCCACAACGAATGATTTCGAAAATGGCTGCACATACAGCTAAAAAGTCACGTTCCACCACCCATGTCGGCCATTTAATACCCATGATGTTAATACAGATGCCTAAACGTCCAACAAGCCATTAAAATTATTTCAGGCACGTATCTCGATGGGACTTTTTCATTTGAACGCCGACTGCTATTCGAAAAAGTAGACTTATAACGCTAATGTTTTATCAATCGAGTCGAGTAACAGTCTCGCACAGAGATTGCGAGTATTATATAATTGCCCGTAGATTAACGAGTATTGATTGTGCATCATAAAAGTGCAACTGATCGTTAGTGAAAGTCTGTTATGGATTCAAGTTTTTGCAATAGAATGCGTTGAACTCGGCAGTTCAAATTTCTTTATTTGGTTATCCATTTTGGTTATTTAATTGTGTTATCCGTTCGTTGGCGACTGACAGCTCGCCACCCTCATTGTAAATGCAAATCCCCGAACCATCGTGCACCGTTGGCCGAAAGAATTTTAATAAACGAGTGCAAATAGGAATTTCATGTGGAATTTACTTTTTTCGGTCCACCAGGTAGTAACTCAAACGACAATGGAATCATAATATTAGTCATGTCACCGTCAGGGACGGTGCGTCCGACTTTAGATAAATCAACACGATTTAATTATTATTTTAAATTTCAATATCAGTGATTAAGTTAATGATTAATGATTAAGTTAAGTTAAAGATTAATGATACAATTGATCGATTGCATCGTTAAATTATTTAATTATTTACTTAGGTACACATAACTTCGTCCTGCGCACAATTTCAGAAGCTAAACTGAAAGGTTTCAGGTTTCAGTGGCAAATATTAGAGTACACATAATTTGAAATTAATGACGAATAATGACGCATCTTTTTTGGTTTTATTTTTTGCGTGGGAGTATCTTTTTCATGGAAATATAATTGTCTGATATGATATCACATTTAGTAATAATGTAATAGTGCAAACTATTACAATTATGTTTCTAGCCATAGTTGTGGATATATTCCATCAAAATAGTCGATATTTGCTGGTTTAGTTCTCTAAATATATCAGTTCTGTTCATATTGCTTCAGTATCAAAGGCATCTATTATACAGTGCTAGATTGTGGTGCCAGAGTTATTTTTCAATACTGTTGTAACGCTCCACTTGTATATTATAATTGGGCAGTTAGTTCCTCTTTTGTTACACATATAACAACATATTTACTTATGTAGCTGTTTATGTAACTTTCTAAGTCCTTTACATACTTCAGAATTACCTAAACATTTAATTTTTCTTTCGGTGCTGGATGATTTCCTTTTAAATTTCTGTATGCACGAGCACTAAGGGATATTTGTACCTAATCATCGTTGATTAGCGTTACCTGTGTTGTGAACTACTAATTGGAATAATTTTCATTGTATTTGGAATTGTTTGTGAATTCAGACTTGCTGTAATTTGTCATTAATTTCTCTTTTCAATACTGGAATTGTTTACAACACATATTCAATAAATGTACCGATTGCACTGTGGAGGAGAAGTTTAAATGCTAATGACATGTCGGTGTACTCTTGTAAACTTACCCATTTGGATAGGGCTTACGTTGGGACAACCAGTCTAATTTTCTTGTACAAATCTCTACGTTAAATCGGCGTGAAATCTGAATATATTCCCCCCAGACGAACGTTTAATACCGATAAGTAAGGAGAATAAAGTTTATACGGTGCACGAACCTCGACACCGTGTGTTTATCCGTTTCTATTAACTCTAATGCCATATAAGTACGTTGCGTCTGGTCCAGAACCACTTTTGGCTTTTACGGCGCGTTCTTTAATCGCGTGGAATTCTTAAGACCGCATTAAAAACCCGTATTAGCTGTTTATATTTACGTGGGCGGAACCCATTATGGGAACCACATGTTCTGCATCTGACAGATTTGTGTGCGGGGTACCGTCGTTTTAACCACTAGCCCCGTGATTAATGCGTGGACGCCCCCATCGATATGTTGCGTACTATGATCGATGTTTCGTATCGGATAACTATTTATCATGTTTGTTGCCGTCGAGCATCGACGCTCGATGTATTGTTAGTTTTGGAGAGATCCTCCTCCTAGGGAACGTATCTGCGGTATAATCATCATGTGGAAGCGTGCGCTTGATTTTATTGTCTAGAAATATACACTGTATAAGTATTGATGCATGTGAACGTCTTCTCTACAAACAACTTCGGTATTTCCGCCCCTTTGTGAGAAAGAAACGAAGTAAGACGTGTAGTACGTCGCATTTTATTTGAGGCAAAATTACGGTAATCGTGGAACAAGACACCCCATGAATGGAGAAAGGTGAAGTGCTTTATTGCCGATTAGGAGGTGGATTTACCGGGATCGTACAGGAATTTTTAGATGATCACAGATAAATTAATCTTTTCCACACCATAAAAAAATTTGAGTCATCTCCTTTTCTGCTTTTGCATATAGTGTCCAGGTCATTACGATGCAGGTTCTATGACGTCGACTTATGCCTCACTCCATATCTTCATCCATTGCTATTTCTTCATCTGAACCTGCTTCTTGATTTATTTCAAGTTCTCTGCTTAATCAAGGCCGCCACATTTTAAAAATTAAGAAACGAACACTCATCAAGATCAGAGTAAAATGAATTTCATTTTAATACACCATTTAAATATATTTTCAGTCCCTATCTTACCCACCGTTAAGACAATTTTACCTCGTTACTGTGTAATTTAAATTTTCACCACGATTCATCATTGAGAATAACTTCTTTCTAAGTTTATAAGTTCTTGAAACCCCTGTTGTTGTCCAAGTACTCTAAGTACGGTCCATTTAATGTATGTAAATACCCTGTCAATTTTTAAGCCTCTTCTTCTTCTTCGTTTATAGTCTTTTACAACCGGGGTCCGGGTAACGCGTACCACAATTCGAGTCTCAAATAAAATGCGACGAATTATACGTCGAAGCATATGGGAAACTGTGTTTTCCTTTAAAATCTCAAATACCATAATTTGTGAAATTTTTGTGCAAGTGTACTTCATTATGATTAATTAGTTAGTTAGGTTAATTATGATTAAGAAACTTTTGGAAGTAGTGTCATTATACTAAATTACTATCCTTGTTAGACTTTTTCTGGTTAAAGTAAAAGTGATGCGCCACTGAAGAAACTTTTGGAAGTATTGCCATTATACTAAATTACTATCCTTGTTAGACTTTTTCTGGTTAAAGTAAAAGTGATACGCCACTGATCGAAGCATCGATCGAAGATTTTGTCGAAGCATCTTTTTGACACTTGTCTTCGTGTAAACGTAACCATATTTCAAAGGCACCAATTTACTAAATTAAAATTTTTCTCGCTTTAAGTACGTATAAATCTTGGTCGTTCTTCGTCACTTCCAGCAATGTTATCACGGTCCCTATGCCACAATCGGCATTATTAAATCTAATTAAGATAAAATATCGGATCATTAGTACATTAGAAACGTAGTCTAGTCTAACAGTGCTTCGATAAAACAAATGGTCTGAGATAATACGTGGTATTAAATTAAATTATAGCAGTGAAAGCTCGAAAATATGTTTAGAAGTGAGTGATGGTTTGTTTTATCGAAAACGTTTCCATTGATGTCGTCGACGATAGAAGTATTACCGGTTAATTTACGCCGATGAGACCAATACGTTAAAGTGTATTAATATTTCATACTTCCACGCTTTTCGGTAGATGTAAAGCTAAAAGCATTTAAAAGGAACCTGAAGTTGTGAAATTTGTCACGATTATGACTTAAACGTTACACTTGCCCAGAACTGCAAAACATTTTGCTTTGTGGCAGCGTAAATATAGGGCAGTTTTGGTCTCTTACATGCAGTATAACATATGGTAATCGTTGAGGCAATGAAATATATTGTAAAATGACACCTCGGAACTACGCTTACATGGTAACTGTAAATATTTAAGGTAAATATGTAAACCGCCTCTTTAAAGAAACGAAGCTGCTTGATTTGTAAAAATATGAAGAAGGTCGAATTGTTATCCATTATAATATGGAGCAATTGTCCGTATAATCGTCAAAGAAGAAGAGGTGGCTAAAGGCAAAACACTGCCCCTCTATAAACCGTCAAATTATAGGGCATATTTGGTTACTATTTCGTCTCTTCTTATCTAGAAACGCAGGTAACAGTAGCTAAAGCATGAGCAGCTTCTGCTTCAGCACCCTCATGCTTCAGCTACTCTTATGGGCGAAACCCTAATTTTTTCTCTCTCTGGCCTACAACCTATTCACCTCACCCCCTATCGATCTAGTTGTCCGAACCGACATGTTTTAACCCTTAATCGTTCCTAGTTCAAGCTTTCTGGCATCATTTATTAATTTAGTGAGTAGCTGCTGCACAAATTCGGCTGAAATCACATCAGTGGAACCAGAGCTATTAAGGATTTCTATTAGTTAGTAATACGTAAGCCCACGAAGTTTACACTGTGATGGAACACTCTGTATGCAAGGCTTCATAGAAAATAAATAGAAGTGAAAAACATATTCACGTGTAGTTAACATATCTCAGGGTTTCAAACTGCGTTAATCGTAAATCGCTCATCATGGCTTAAATAAGAAAGCATTGGTTTGACATTTCAGTTTCACCACTTAAGCATGTCGACATTTACCATTTACCGTACTTACCATATTATTTTCGGAATATTTCGGGTATTTATTGAATTCCGGAGTTTCAGAATAAATAATGCAAAGAATACTTTAATACTTCTTTAATGTTCCTACCGTGTAAAACCAATAATTCTCGTCCCAATTGTTGGAAGCAACATTAATAGTTTTCATCACTTCAGGAGGAACTTTTTCAATTGATTTTCCATGTGTTTCCATTAATATGTTATGAAAATTTTATTCTTTTTGTATTCTTTTATTCAATATCTTTATTTTTATTTTAACACAAGTACATATTATTATGTACTTGTATATTATGTTATACTTACATTATTATTATGTACGTGTATATGTATGTTATGTTATTATGTACTTGTATATTATGGTACTTTCAGATACAGCCAATTTAGTTTTTAACAAACTGCATTTTGGTCAACGTTCTTGAACAAAATTCTGTGTTTACTTCATTAAGTTGCTAAGGGAGGAATTAGCTATTAACAGATAAATACTGTAATAGTCTTTACTGTAGTCTTACTTTAAAAATTTTGGGTTTTCGTTCAACCCTTCTCGTTAATTATCCATCTCCTTCACGACGAGTTCCTTCCATATTCAAGGAAAAAGAAACACGTGGTAGATAAGCAGGGGTATCCATATTACAGGATAATGACAGCATGTGTTGAATAGAACCTCTCGCCGTAACTAATATATACCGGAAGGCGTACGGCCGACCGTTGGGATATTCGATATAAATCGAACTTGTTAACCGTTCTACTTTTTCCCCATATTATGTAACTCTATCGTTTCCCGATGAATTCGATAACGTCGGTGCGTATTTTCGTCGTCTTGGCGACGGAATGTCTTAAGGCTTGGTTACAGAAAAAAAGAGGAATGACGTATGTCCGTGTAGACCAGTGGAAAGTGAATGGTAAAATATATTTCAGAGATGTATGGGGTGTCTCAAAAAAGGCTCGATCCCCAAATTTACACCAAAAGATTGCCAGTGGAAAAATAGTAGTAAAGTGTAAGTAAAATAGTAGTAAAAAATAGTGAGAACGACCGCAGTGAAGAAGTCAAAGGGTTTTTAATTTTTTTCAAGGAATAAATGTGTAAATAACCTAAAGTACTGTCCTTCCAATCAGAATTGGTCCAGTTGAAAAAAAGAAACAATAAAATTTAATAGCCAACAAAACGCCACACAAAGACGAAGATACCGATCCATATGCGTATCATATGTAAAGAAATGTAAAAGATTGTTACTCACTTTGTCAATGAAATTTTATGACAGGGTTTAAGGTAGTGGAAACATTATTTTGAAGTTCACTTTCGACATAAAAATTAGTAATATAACTAACTGAAATAAGTAGTAATATAATATAGTAATAAGTAGTAATATAGTAATAAGTAAAGTATCAAAAAATTTCATTGTGCGGCGAAGACCACGAGGAGGTGTGAGTAAACTTTGCTTAGATAGGAAATATGATTGGTGTAGTTATTAGAAGGGATGGTTGTTACTTATTTGCAAGAAAATGTAACTTAATTTAAAATGCAAACTGAAAAAAACGTAAGTGTTACTAATGCAAGATGAATATCAACAGCAAATAAAACATAAATAAGTGAAATAATGCAGTATAAAGCATTTTTTATATTTTTCAATTTCTATATATTTGTTTCATTTTTTCGTTACACGTAACCACAAATGTCCTCTTGGAGATTACATTTTTGAGTGTAATTAATACCCGCATGTAAGTCATTCCACGAAAATTCCCAAATTAGTGCCCTATTTATTTCTGTAGCATTATTTGTATTGGGTCTATATCATTGCTATTATCAATTTCATCCACGTCGAAAGGTCTCCAAAAAACCATTTTAAAATAATAATTGCGACTTACCTTACGCCAATGAATTCTAATGACGACTGAAAATGAACACGTGCTCGGCGCTCAAATTTAATGGCTGCGGTTGACCTGTCTAATCCTCGATACTAATAGGCATTTCATATATAGGCATGTATTGTAGCGACTAACAACATTTCTCCGCGCCAAATATACGGGGGAAAGTCAAAACGGTACGTTACATGAATACTCTGCTTTTATGTCGGGTAAAAACGTATTTTTTGAACGCGCTCGGTATAAAGTCGGTAAATTTTCTGTTTTTTAACTGGACCAACTCTTATCGGAAGGACCTTAAAGTTTCTATGATGAGTTTTTAATTCTGTCATGGATGCCACATGCAAATGGCGCTATCGACGTCACCAAAAACATTTCTCAAACGAACAATGCCCGTTTTCGTACCCCACATCTAAATTGAGTGCATTTTGCAACGCACTATATCCCTCCCGCGCTATCAATTATATATTTGAAATCGATCGGATTCCTATTAGAATTTAACCGTACAAGTGTATAATCCTATGATACAAATTAACTAAATATCGAATGGCGAATGCAGTTACCATCAATAACCCCGTAGCCATTACGGTTCGTTACGAATTTTTAATCCCTATTACCATAAATACGTATCCAGGTTGCCCCGTGCCCGATGGTGAATACTTTTAAGCTGGATTTCGAAATACGTTATATTACATGAGCCGGTTCCATAAAGTTCAATCAGGAAGATGGATCGGGAAGCGCTCTCTCGCAGTGTAGGGATGAATATGTGTTACTGGTTGCCGGTTTTTATTGCTATCGCCCTAAAGGATGTTTGTATTTATTAAAACACCCTAAATTAAGAAATACTGGGGCAATAAATGAGCTTCGCCTTAAGTCGGTGAAAGAGTGTCTCTGCAACTGTCTTCCATGAATGTGTCTTAGTAGAAGTAAGATATTTCCGTAACAAAATAGCTCTTTATAGCTTCCATTAACTTTGACTCCATTAATATTTAGAGAAACATCACAGAATGCCTCGATATATAGACCTGAGGATTGATAAACGAGGCGCCATTGTCCTGTTTTCGTAGTTTTTCTAGATCCAAACCCACACTGTTACACGAGAAAGTACTTCAGTGTCATCTAGGTATAATTTTCATGTTTTCCTCCAATAACCCCCCCCCCCCCCATATTATCCTTTATTAAATATCCTTATTATCCTGGTAGACCTCTCGTGTCTCTCCTAGGTAGTTTGGTATTTCCTATTTCATCTATTACACCCTGATATCCGCTCAAACTCTCTTTGCTTTAAAGTTTATATTCGATTGCACGTTATTCCCTTAGGATTTCTTTCGATTATTAGCGATTGAAGTATTTCGACACATTCATACCTAATTCGATCAAAATCGCTCGTGCTCGAAGAATAAATAATAAAAGCTGTGGTCTCGCCCAATATTTTTAGGTAGCAAAGTTTTAATTCCTCTTCCGGCATATTCTAAGTGCCTAAATACGAAATATAACTTCGCCCAATTGAATGTTCGACTATAAGATTTAGCGCTTTTCGATTTACGGGTATGAAAATTGAACACCCCTCGAGTCCGTACGAAACTACTACACCAAATTAACGCAAATGGCGCTTGGTTTATGGCACGTAGTCCAATTTACGTAGGCGAATAATAATTCGAAAGATTTACCCCGCCGTTTCGTATTACCGTGACCACAATTTTGTTGGATTACTTTTGCATCAGGTTATCCACGAGGATAACGTCGATAATTATAGGATACTGACCCACGCAATAGCGTTATACGTTCGATACTTTTATCACCCGATGTCATCGAACCTCATTTAAATTCACTTCAACAGGAATACGGTTGTTATTATCTGATAATAATTATAAAGTGGCTCTGGCCGTTTTGCCCGCTATAATTTCGATCGGAATTAGGAAGGAAATTGATAGGAAAGTCGGATTGAAAATTTAAATCGATCGATTTGTTTATTAAATTTTTACTGTGCACTTAGTAAGGGTTACTTCCAGTTAGACCAGTGATTCCCAAACTTTCCTCCGCCGCGCCCCTGGGGAGCCCTTCACAGGGGCGCCACGAAATATTATGAAAGCCTCATGATTAATTTAGCCAATACATTTGGTCTAATTAAACAAAAACGCGAGAAGCTAAAATTATGCAGGTGTTGTTTTATTTCACCCTGTAGATTCTTAGCGACAGCTTTGGAATGTTCTGGAAAATCTTGCGGAAAGTATACAGGGTGTTTAGTAAACATGCGGCAAAAATTTGTAGGGGTTATTCGTTGGACTATTCTAAGAATATTTTGTTCTTTTATTATTTAAAAAAAAAAACAACTTTATTTCAAAGATACAGAGCGAAAAACTTTTGCGAGAGTAACAACATTTTATTATCAAAAAGTGTGATTGTGTCATGTTTGATTCCATGATTTGAGAAAATATGCATTGATTTACAGATTCATACATCACGTTCCTGATTGATTTAATGTTTATAAAACAAATAACGAATTTACACGAGATTTACTTGTTTACTTCTCTTACTTACTAAGTGTTATACTTTTACTTAGGTTAGTTAATTAGACAATGGCGTCTGTTTTACAAGCAACTAGCCATGAATTCATTTTCATACTAAAACTTTATTAATATTCACTTGTATTAATTGATACATAATAACCACAATTAAAATGAATTGGGTTAACAATTTTTGAATGGTTGATATTTGGACCATCTCCAAATATTTTGCAAAATGGAGAGCTCGATGGATTCGAATGGAAAATCGAAAAGCTAAACGAGTACTTAAGTCATTTATCACGATTCTGAAGGTATTAATTCGAAGTAAATTAGATTGAAAAAGCATCCCAGTGGTCCCTTTTATCTTATGATTGTCTTAATGCTGGACGCAAAACCAGTTTCACTAATTCCATTACGTATGCATTTCTTCCTCTACAATTCGTTAATTTCCTTCGCAACACGCCACCCTCGGGCATTAATAAGGGCCGGTCGATCTAACAGATGGTTAACTCGGTACTGCAAATTGCTCCATTAAGAAGTTAATCCGATACAAACGTCCAGCTACAAACGGAGACTTCTGGAGGCTCGTCGGGTTTTCGTTTTCATATGCGCATCTGTCGAAATTTTAGCTAATAAGTAATCCGTCGCGGTCGATTGGTGATAACTAGAGCCCGGATTTATAGGCGGAAAAATTGCAGAAATAGGTGCCTATAAAGGCAGAAATTTTGGGCAAAAAAAGCAGTGAAAAGGCAATTTTATAGGCAAAAAAGGCAATTTTATAGGCAAAAAAGGCAATTTGCCTAAATTTCGGACATTATTGATAACATGATAACTGATCAGTGATACAGTTTTATCACAGGGTATGGCATTCGGTAAGAATTGATGGAAAAGGCAAAAAAGGCAATTTGCCTAAAGTCCGGGTTCTAGTAATAACTTAAATTTCAAGGGGTAACTTAGTGTTAAACCAACGAAAAAGAGCGTTAAAAACCAAGCCTCGTAATAAATCAAACTGTTGAGATTCCGTGAGTTTATTAAACAGCGTTAATATGGTGAGTTGCTTTGTTTCGAAATTGCAAGCCGTTTACCGTAAAGCGCGTTTCTATTTTCCATAAATTTCTGCCTACCTCTGTTATTTTCTTGACCTCTCATATCACATTCTATCATTATAATATCCCTGTAACGCACACCGCGGTGTAGGCAGAGGTGTTTTCAAAACAAAGGTACTGTGTGGTTACGTTTACGTAGGTGGAGCGAATGTTGTGAAAATTATACTCTTACAATAATAAAAGGGGCGTGGTGAAGATTCAATAAAAATGATTTTATATCCGAGAATTACCCAACGTATAATTTCATATTCTTTATTCCCGTGCTGTGGGTGATATTCCGAATTATTGGGCGAATAAACGCCAAGAAATACGAGGGAAGAATTTTTTTAAGGACTGACTCATGCTAATGAAGCCATGAGAAAGAACGAGAGGGTCCGTCCGACCCAGGAAATGCCAGTTATTAATTTGAGCTCTGACCCGTGAGATCCAATCACTTGCTGAATAAACAATTTTAATTGCATATTTATAATTGAATCATTTGATAGTGATATATCCTACCAGAAAATATTGCGTATGTTGTAACTTTATTTTGTACAATAAACCCAAAAAAAAAATTGAGGTTATTTCATTCATCAGTAAATCATGAAGATAATCAGTAATTCGAATATTTTTTATAAGAAGTAGATTTACTATTCACAAATTTGTATTAATCATTATTGACCATTTTCCATACTTTCAATGTACCCGAATAAGTGACAGCTACTCAAGATTATCAAACGAAGTTTAAAAATATTTCTGTTAGTAAGAATCAAATCTCCATGATTAATATTTTGAAACAAATTTTCAGAAATCAATAAATATAGAAAGGATATTAAAGTTTTACATCTTCAAATAACTACGTTCGTTGACTACTGAGGAATGGATATAATCACATCTATAAAAATTTATTGGGAAACCCATAATAGAATTTCGCACTTGTCTCCAAACGTATATGAAAATCCAAGATAGCCAAGTTGTAGGTTTTGATTTCCTCTTTCAAAAACCGTTTTAAAAATTAAAATGGGTCAATCTCAGTTGAGACGCCAAATTTTGCAAGATTTCGGTGTATATTATTAATAACGCAATTGTGTAAAAACTATTCATCTGAAAGCATCCAACTTTTGCATGCTTAAAGTAGACTTAATAACCTAATATTTCATGCAAAATTAGCGCTTTAGCTTCAAACTAGACAAAGCTGTGAATTTTTGAAAAAGGGTCCATTTTAGCGGTTTTTCCAAGTTTTCTCTGTGAAAAATGCTCCTATCATCTTTTAGAGACGCTCATTTTGAAGATCTTTTAATTCTCTACAAATCGGCGTTGCATTTTCGTCAACAATTTTTACACTATGGTAAAAGGGTGGAAAAACGACCTGTTTTTTAAAAATTTTATTGTTAAAAGAAACGCAAAAGCTCAGATTTGTCTGAATTTTGGGTTTTTATCATGTCTGATCCACTTTAAACAAAGTTTTTTGGTCCATCTTCTACTAAATTTTACCTACCAAAACAGCTATTTTTTTGCTGTATAAACTTAGCTATAAGTAGATCTCAAAATCTACTTTATCACCTTTAAATTACTACAAATTTTAAATACCATCCAGGACATAAACTTTCATTTGCGTTCCACTTCCACTCGATCTCGTCCATTACAATTTATTATTCTTCCATTATGCGTACACTGCGTCGTCCTCGGGCGCCAGAAATTCATAAAACGAAACAATGTAAGACGAACACCGAAACAGTCGATGTTAAACGTACACAAACACAGAGGCAGTGTGTCTTTATTGAGCCAGACTTTTACGATGTAGCGCATAACCCAATATTGCATGCATATTGGTGAGGTTACACTTTGATGTCATAAACGAAAACAGATAAACTACATAGGCGACGGAAAGCGTAGGAACTAGCGACTAGATATAGTTCACTATCGGTGTGTTAAGGCATATCCGTACATGTTACGCTTTCAACGTGTCGTAACGTATATTGTGATCAAATAGCAAGGAAAGTGTTTGCAGCGGGGCGCGTTTTGTTGCCTATGGATAATACCACGTGGAAATTTGAAACCAATTTACTAATTTTAAGACATTGGCGTTGGAACTCAACAAATTACTTAAGTGAATCTTATAAAATATGCACTCTTCAATGGTTCCTTTACCAAATGTTCAAAAAGTGAATATATGTTCGATAAACGATCTAATTTGTATGGGTGTTTGGCTAAAATTAGTATTTGACAAATGGAAGATCATAGAGCTTTCCGTTTCTCTTTTAATACCACCTGTGTTTGCTCTCGGTTTCATTTCAATGCCAATTATCCCATTTAACCCATGAAGCTATTACCGTCCGTCTTTTGGGGCATTTTCGTGATTTTTACGTCAGGAGATCCAGGGTTGATTTAATATGATTTTAGTAAGACGTATCTGAGATTTTAGAATTTTATTATTTCATATATGAAACATATATGAGCATACCAAAAATGTTTTATGCCTGTTTCTAAATATTTAGTACACAAAATCGTGTACAAGTAGTTAAGTAATTGTTCCCAGTAACTAGTAAGTGTAAGGATGATTCAGAGTTAACGTGTTGTCCTTCATCCTTTCAAAAAAAATGTACCCGATGCGTCGTTATGATCAGGTAAAAATAGAGCGAGTAACTGAGTGATTACCACAAAATCTTACGTCACTTTAGAAAAATCTATAAATTGCTACCTTAAGGTTAATAATATGTAGTCTGTGAGTGACTGTACTAGTGTGCTTCGTATGGGTAAAGATTTTACAGAGTATTTGTTTTACTCCAGTTCTGTTTGTCAATTTTGACTTGAAACGATTTTCATTTCCTCATTTTTGTTGATAACCTGTGCGTAATGGAATCAGAAGGGGGCAAGATTACGATATTAAATGGGGGGATTTATTTGGGGCTTTCAAAATTTATCACACCATTTTATGCGTCGTATGTGGGCAAAGTTTTGTAAAATTCAAAAAATATAACGTTCAGTGGCATTATCAAAAACGGCATCAGGATTTTTATAGAGATTTTCCATTAGATAGTGCGTCACGATCCAGAGAATCCTGGATACCAGAATGCCTGGAAAAGTGTGAAGGAAAAATGGCATAAATGGACCCAACCCAGTGCCTTTTTTTAAATTTAACGAAATAAACTTATTTTGAAACATAACATTACGTATAATTTTCATTAATCATTCATATATAAAACCCTTAGGATTACTGGTTAATATAGTAATCATTTTAGTATTTACAAAATCTGTAAATTAGTACCTATTTACAATTGTACAAGTATTAAGTAATTGCTTTTCATAGCTTCTCCTCGGCAAGAGTTCAACTCGCTTTTTGAGTCCGACCCTTTGCGTGTTGCACGGAAACGGCATGCATATTGATATTCCGACTATCAGGGCCCGTTTATGATGGGTTGTATCTGTCACTTCTCTATCTCTCTTAATCCTAGTGGATACCTCTGTGTTACTAACACTTATCGAAGCAATTCATATGCAAAATTAAAAGGAGGATGTATTAATCCATTCGATTTCCGTTCTTTATTGTTTTAAAATGGCTGGCGTATGTTCAGCTCGTATGGGAACTTGACGTTTTTATAGAAATGCCCAAGCATGCACCTATAAATAGTTCTTTTAGAAATTCCCATAATACCTAATTCAATACATGTAGGTGGCTTACATTTTATATCGCTACGATCTTCCGTTCTCGTAGGATGCATACGATCCACCTTCATTCATAAGTTAGCTCAATATACGCGTTTTGTCAATAGATCCTATGATAGATCGATATTTCCTTAAATGTTGTGAGAGTACGTTCGTTCGTTTTTATTACGGGTAATGTAGTCTTGCCATTCTTGTCTACGGTTTAATCAAGTTGTAGTACAGGCGTGGACGACTTATTTGGGTGCGGGTCAAAATCTGATAAATGAAAATTTACGTTGTATATACTATCCTCTTAGACATGTTTTGATTTCATCACTTATTATCATCGTCAGTGATGCATAAGGGTAGTGGTAGGCGTGTAAGGGTAGATTGACTCCCTTATTTTGTGTATGTACGTTAATATCCCCTCGTATTCTTTACTTAGTCCCTAAAATTCACATGTATTTCCATTGAATCAAAGTTAGGTGTGTCATATTACTAATAATGTCTGAGGAGTGTGTTACATCGTCGAAAATCTATAAATCAAAGCGAAAAAATAGATTTCTCTCTGCAACTCCCCAAATTGAAAAGAATACCGAAACATTAACCTTAATATTTGTACACCCTTTTGCATTTACACCTCGGCGTTCCCTTTAGCTTTTCACATTTCTCTCCCGAAATTCCTGTCCTCTAACTGCGTTACGAAATCTCCTCGCTCTCCCTCTCTCTCCTCCTCCTCCTTTTCCCGACATCGAAGTGTGTATATATCTGCAAGTCTCGCGGGAATCGAGAAAAGGAGGAAAAGAAGAAAAGAGGACATCTGCGCGACGATAGCGATGATAGATGACGAAGGGACGTGCACATGTTACGAGTTACTTCTCCGCCACTGAATTAGCATAAATGTGACATTTTTACCCATTGTTATTCTAATCTATTTCGTCGAATAAAACACTCCTCTTGATGTCGCAAAAAAGTTTATTCGAACCCGACCGAATTTTATTGGAATTATTACGTTTGGAATGTTAATAAAGCTTCGGGGGGTCTCGTGTGCGATGGTTTTGGTGAGGAAATGTTTTATTGAAGCTCAGGGTTGCTTAGAAAACTATTTCGTTCCATCGTAGGTTTAATTACAAGTATTTACCCAAATTTTCAGCCCAAAATATTGCATCAATCGTTTTTTACGGCCAATTTTCGGCCCGTTTTCTGTTTTTGACACCAAATTTTCTCCAAAACGTTACCAGAGTCACATCGCATGCTGAAAAAATTTGATGGTACATGTAGTCGATGTAAAGTTTTCCAAGGACTCCATTCCTGTCCTCAGAATTGGCCTAAAGTTGTTATATTTTCGAGAAATCCCAAAAAACATTTTTTTTTCAACTTGCTTTAACTCGCGTGAATAAATTTTTGGATTATTTTTGCAGGAGCGTAGAATGTTTGGTTTTTATTGTACTTTTGGGTACTTTCAATTTTCCAGTGTGTGTTTTGGTTTTAAGTGCCAAAACAGGCGAAAAGTGGCCAAATCAGCCTAAAACTGCGAGGCTTTCTCGCAGCTTCCATTCACTCGAGGTTGAACAAGTTGAAAAGAATGGTTTTTTGGGATTTCTCGCAAATGGAAGAATTTTAGCCCAATTCTGAGGGCGGGAATGGATTCTTTGGAAAATTTTGCATCGATTACATGTCCTCTCAAGTTTTTCCAACGTGCGATGTGGTTCTGATAACGTTTTGAAGAAAATTTGGCGTCAAAAGCAGAAAACGCCAAAAAACCGAAAATTGGCTGTAAAAAACACTAGGTGCAATACTTTGGGCTGAAAATTTGGATAAATACTTGTAATTAACCTCACTATAGAATGAAATAATTTTGGTTGGAAAAAATTATATAACCCGCCAACCTCACGACAATTGACATGGAAACGCCCCTATACTAAATGGAATACTTACATTACTGCATTAAAATCTTCCTTACGCACTCATGGAATCGAATGCAATTACCAAAAACTAGTTTTCATGATTACGGATTTTGGAATAGGAAGCAACACTTATTTTCTATAGTAAAGAAATTCCTATTAAGTTAGTAAATTTAGAAATAGTTTGCTTGAATTTGCGGCGTCAAAACAAACAACAAAACTTGCAATAGAAGTGCATTTCGTACGTTTTTGGAAATAACAAGGAAGGCACCAATGGTACTTGTCACTTTGTAATTATTTGCAATAATGTTTATTTGGATACTTTACGAAGCAACGAAGTAAACAATTGCTGTACTTTATTGATTGGTAAAGACCTTTCATACCACCATCTTGATTTTGCTAATTATTGCAATGGGTGTGGATTGGTGATTTTCCGCCTTTAATTCCTCTGTTTTTGTAATGGAAAAACCTTCCTTAAAGTCGGTAAAGAAACTTATTTTTTCCCGCTTCGCTCTCATTCAGTTTAGGATATGCCGAAAATGGACCCAATTATTCCACCGGAAAAATACCTTTAACGAGGGGCAATTCAAAATAGCTCCGAGCCAAACAAACGCTACACTCGATTGATTTTCCCATCCCGTCGTCGGACTTACTGATTCCTCATCCTGCCGATCCCGGGAAGCTCCGACCTTTTTTATTCCTCCGTTCAAGAACGGATCTTATCCTCTTAGGTCGGGATATTAGAGGAGGAAAAGTTTTTTCCTCGCTCTCGTGCCGCGTCTGCTCCATAACTCCCGTGCCGCTCCTCCAGGAAGAAAGCCCGGGATAATTTAGCTAAAAAATTGCCTAATTTATAATCACGTTATATATTATGTTGTTTTCGTGAAACTCCGTCGACGAAATGACACAATCTCGGTGATGGAAATTTCCTAATAAATTGTATCGTTGGATTTAAGCAGCCGACGTTTATTTGCTTTGGGTTGTTGAAAACGTCATGTTTACCCGAACGAATTTTTCCGAGCGGTTTCCTTTGGTCCTCCGCGATATACTTCATTGTGTACTGCGTAATATTTTCGTGCCGTTGAAGGGAAAAACGGGATCGATGAAGTAAACGGTTTAATTTATCTACATACAAGTTATCCGACTGAAAAATATAATGAAAGTTTTGAAAAATTCTTCTGCTTCTTCGACATGCACTCCATAAGAGGTACCAGGGATTTTTAAAGGAAATTCTAAGCTTCGGTACAATTCTAATTTGAGGGTAGGACTTTGGGTAATACAATTCCAAGTCCCTTACCAGAACCCTAAGGAGACAAAAAAATTATCAGACAAGGATTATCCCAAGGATTCCAACTGGCCTATAGCGAGGAGTATCGCGACAAAATGGCGGATTTCGTTCAACGTTTCAACGTTCAGTTTGTAAGAGTAATACTTACAAATCTCTAAAATGTAACGGAATATCCGTTACGGTCTCCCGTTTCCTCCGCCAGGGAAAAGTTGGACGAACGTCTCTTTAAATAATTAAATTGAAGCTGGAGTGTGGCTCAACTTTTTCGCTTACGCTCATGTATTCGGATTCTTTCTAGATTTGCGGTTGGAGTAGCTGAGGCTCGAAATATGAAATTTCTTCTTTGATGTTGCCAATTACGCTTGCATGAAATTTACGAGAGGAAAAATTATGGAAATGATTCGGCCGTACTTACGTTTTCGATGGTAGGATGCGTAGAATATCCGAACGACTCGCTTTGATTTTATGAATATATGTATATCGCGTTGATAGTAATGAATATTGAAGAGGCAGACGGACAGATAAGGGGGGAAAAGTAGAAACGGGAATATTACCTTCGTCTGTTTCTCGCGGATGAAGAAGTAAAAGTAATCGTAGCGCTGGTAAATGATTTCGATTTTAGGCCAGGAGATTTTTCGCACCTTATTTCTATGAAAGCTCGATTCGTAAACGTAAACGTGTCGGCGGGCAAAATCGGATGTCAATGCTTGCCTACGGGTGTGAATCGAGATTTCCCCTGGTGACTGTCTCCCGAAAACTGATTTTCTTCACATTTCCAAGCGGCATACATAAAATTCGGGTTTCATGAACGGGTTTTCACGAGGGCCCTTTTACGGGGACCGACTCAAATTTCCTTCATTTCCTCCTCGTCTGTGCCTCGTATTTTAATGAAATTTATATCCGTCTCGCGTTTTCCTGTTGCGACAAATACGCCAAGTTTTTATTATATGGAGATTTTATTAATACGGTACAGAGGGAACATCGAGGAAATCGACCGTTGGAACATCATGGAAAACATTACTGAGTTGTGTAATAAATGATAGATGGCTGGGAAAATCAACAAATTATATGTACGAACAAATATACTAATAATATATCATTTTGTCCATATGAATCTTGATTTTGCAACTACAGCTAAACGTTAAACTTTCGATCAAAAATAAAAATTTCATCAAATTAACGTTTTTTCGAATTTGAGATATTGACGCGTATGGGCGTTTTGAGGCTTTCTGAGACGAAAAAGTGTTTTCGTAAAAATGTCTGTGTTAACATAATTTTAGTGTTATTTTTACCTTTAAAACCGTATCTCTTGTTTCAGGTATGTACTACAACTTCACTACTAGGGTTTAGAGCGAACCGTACGTAAGTAAACAAGCGAAATGTAGAATTTACACTATTATTTATGGGCGAGACAAACATACTTTGCGACTGTGTCTATAGTAAGTCGCATTTTATTTGAGACAAAATTACAGTAAACTAGGTATAAGATACCCTAATAAAAGGTCGTAAATTATATGTTGAATGGAAAATGGTGAAGGGCTTTATTGCCGATTAGGAGATGGTTTCCAATGGTCGATATTTGGACCGTACCGGAATTTTTAAATCATCACAGACAATTAATCTTTTCCACAGCATAAAAAAATTTAAATCATCTTCTTTTCCCTTTTTTGCATATGGTGTCTAGACCATTACGATGCAGGTTCTATGGTGTCGACTTCTTCCAATTCTTCCTCGCCTAATTCTGATCCTTCGTCGTACTCTATATCTTCATCCACTGCTTTCTTCATTTCATCTTGATTTATCTCAAGTTCTCTATTTAATCAAGGCCGCCATATTTTGAAAATTTTGAAACGAACACTTGTCAAGATCAGATTAAAATAAATTTATTTCAATACACCATTTAAATATATTTTTAGTCCCTATCTTACCCGCCGCTAAGACAATTTTACCTCGTTATTATGTAATTTGAATTTACACCACGATTCATCAATGGGAATAAGATATTTCTAAGTTTATAAGTTCTTGAAGCCCCTGTTGTTGTCTAAGTACTCTAAGTACGGTCCATTTAATATATGTAAGTACCCTGTCACTACGAGCAGATAACAATTTTTAAGCCTCTTCATCTTCTTTGTTTATAATCTTTTACAATAGGGGTCCGGGTAACGCGTACCACAATTCGAGTCTCAAATAAAATGCGACGAATTATATGTGTATATAGTCGATATCACAGTAATTCAATAACGGTAAACAGTGATAAGCTGAAACTATGTATATCGTGTTATTCCCCTGAATAATTGAACTCATGTTAATTTGGTTAAAATCGGATAAGGGAAACTGACAGTTTTCTTTTGCTATTTAATATATCCTCTCTTTCTAAACGCCTAATTCAGATACTCTTTTTTTCTTATTAAAATTTTGTATATTTAATCTACTATTTAATCTATATCGACTATCAAAATTATTATCTAGACCGATTTTACCTGAAAGGCCCATTAATTTTTTTACAAATTTTTATCGCAGCAAAGCTACTAATGATAGAATGGGCGAGATGGGTTAATATAAAATAATCGTCACGGAAAAACGTAACGGGAGTTACGCCTGTCCTTGGTCTCCCCCTCTCCCTGCTTTTTTGAAGCCATATTTTGCTTTTGTGAATACTCATCAGATTACTCTCCAGAATTATTTATTAATTTAATGTCTAACTGCTGTACAAATTTTACTGGAATCAGATCAGTGGAATCAGAGTTATTAAGGCTCTTTATTAGTTAGTAATACGTAAACCCACTAAGTTTAGACTGTCATAGAATTTTTATAACTGTACTATGAAGCGGTATGAAAGCCTAAACTTATTAGCTAGATTTAAGTAGCTGAAGTTTTTTTCCAATTTCCATTGTGAGGAGTGCATTTACTAACGCTACTAAATTTGTTATAAAAAAGGTATACACAACACGAAAACAGTACGTAATATGAACAAAACAATGATAGTCGACATACGTTCACTCGTGCAAAGACGCAAAATATAACTGGGCTTAACATTAAGCGAAGTTTACTTAAGTCAAAACTTAAGCCGAACCGGTGCATCGGGCGTTACTCTCTAATTGCTTTGTAGTAGAAGGTGGCACAGTTTTGAATACTCCTGAAAATAATCGTACTTGCTCTAACGATTGGGCATGCCGTAATCCATGTTAAAATTCCACCAAAATCTCTCATACCTTCCCATGGGAAAATCGACGCGCTCCCGTTTAAGTTAGCAAACATTTTCCCCCGGAATGAAACTCGCTTGAGGAAAAATGGGTCAGCACATTCCGCGGATCCTCCCCATGTAAAATATCCGGAAAAGTCGAAAAACACCACGTCAACGTCGGCGTAGGTCGGAGAAAGCAAAACCAGAAACTGAAAATAATTAATTATCTGAGGAGTTTTCGCGAACTTGTTGAAGTATGAATACCGATGGAACTGAGCGCGAGTGTGTGTACGTGCGTGCGCTCGTCTGTGGGGGGTGGGGGGTGGTTATGGAACCCCCTGCTCGTTAATAAATTAACGTAGGGATTGTAATTCGTTTTGACACTGACAGCATAGATAATGTGGGTCCGAATGGAGACCGAAAGAACGATGCACCGCCAGCCGTCCTCTGTCATAAACACGTCGCCGGACGGTGCATTTTTGTTTGAACTAATTACCCGCCGCATATGCTGTTTTCAGTGACCCCGTGATGCCGGTGGTGAATTAAAATCGGGATCGGTGAAATCTGATGGCGATGTTCACCGAGCAGGCATAAAACGCTGGGTAAAATCGAGAAATATGCAGTAAACTGTACCAGTTTGTTTAAAAACTTAAACCTACGCTGATTATAGCAATTTCTATAATAATAATGAAACATGAAAGTAATAGCAACCATAATAACAACAATCAGGAGTTTGAAATGGTGCACTTTCAATATAAAACGATTTATTAAAGTTCATAAATGAGCATTTCGATGGCAGCCTCTTAGAACTCCTCTGTCCCTCTTTTTCTGTCTGTCCTCCTTGCACGTATCATTGCACCCTAACGAAGCAAGTGCGCAAGAGATATTGTCACGAACACGAGACTTCGACGACCACAAATAAAAAACAAGGAATTAGGACACGGCTGGAGGCCACGGTCAGTTCGTGTGACGAACGAAAATGAAACCGAGAGTGTTTAACAAAACAAAAGTATAAGCAAAACATAAACCGAACATAAATAGAAGGAGGAAGTTAGTAGAGAGGACCAGTGAGGTCCCGACGTACGAGCTTGGACAAGTGCTGTCCAAGGGGCCGCCCGGAAGAGGGCCGTCCCTGAAGGGACCAGTCGAATGGCCGGTCGAGGAGAGTAGAAAGAGCCCCGAGCGGAGACTGTGGTGGATCGTCGAAGCCTCTAGAACCCCAGCCGGACGCCCGAAGAAGAGCCTTCCAACTACCCTGTCAAGAGGCCCTCCGTTATGGAACCCCGAAAATCCGGACGACAGGCAACCCTGTAAGTTACCTTCCTTACCTCTCACGCTCCAGCCTTTTTGGGATTCGCTGTGCCCCCCATCTTTATTATTGTGATTTATTTTCGTATTCTGTGCCAACCTGACCCATTTTTAGATTCCCCGTTTGTGGAGAATAAAGCCTTTTTCTCCGTTTTGTTCTAACCTGTCTTCGTTAATAGCAAGCTCTACCCCCGTAGCTACCGACCCCTTACCTCACGCAGCCGTGACTCAGGACCTCAAGACGCCCCGGCTCGTGACAATATTTACGACATATATGAACGAGATATGCGTACGAGGTATGTGGACCACGTATATGTACGAGGTATATACGAGGCAGTGTGGTGTACAAGCTATGTCTACGAATTATAAGTACGGGGTACGTTAACGAGGTATGTGTACGAGGTATAGGTACGATGTATCTATCTATCTTTCCACTTTCTGTCCATGTCGTGGACGACTTCAGTTACAACGCTTTTAGGTAAGATTTGTCGTCCTTAAGTTTGGAGCTGCATGATTTCTGGTGGAAATTCCTGATTAGAGCGGTAGTCTTGAATATGTTATGAAATCAATTCTATCTTTCCATTTTGTCGAAATCTCACTCGGCGAGCTGTCAATGTTCCTGCTCGAAAGGCTTGGAGTAGGTTAAAAATTAATGTTATCAACATCGTCTTGCTGTACTTATAAAATTCTCCAGAAACTTAACCAGCTTCTGGTCTAAAGCATAATAGGGCTTATGGTTGCCAAATTGTACCAAATGGTATGGTACCGTATGGTTGCCACCTTGTACCAAATTTACTTCAACAATTTTATATCACCGCTCCATCAATCACTATGGGATGTAGGAAGCTGAATGTGACGAAATGACTTCTCCAAAATTCAAAATGGTTTATAAAATGAAAATATAAATAACTAATTAATAAAATAAAAATAAATTGAACGTATACTTCAATTAAATAACTTATAATTATTAAGAATTACTGTGTCATTTCACAGCTTGGCGATTATATCAACCACGAGATCTTTTTTTTTGGTGATTATATCAATTTAAGGGTTAAAAGAAAAGGATTCACCATGTTATTTTGGTGGGTTTCGTCACAAGCAAAGTGCCTAAAACCTAAAGTGAAGAAATATGAGAAGGAGGAGAAGGATTTCTCTAGTTGGAAGTACCCTCTAAAATGTTTAATAAGGTGTTTAATAATCGCGAGAAAAAAAAATGACAGCATGATTGAAAGCTGGTATAACCGAGTATAAAACGTTACAAAATGCTTAAAGGGAGATTAAATATTTCACAGTGTACACAGGAATTAAATAGCGTGAAGGAATCCGAGACTGGTCCGCCATGGGAAATCACCATTCACACCCGCATCGACATCTGATTTTACAAGGCGGCTCGCATTTATAATATAAGCGGGAGGCGCGGCGGCGGCGGATCCGAGCCGGATTTACGGGACTTTATAACGAATTCCCGAGGGGTACATTATTAATGTCCCCGTAGGCGAAGTTGACGCGTTTCCGTGCCAATCAATAGCAATGGTCGCGACCGTGCCGGACTCCGGTCACCGCAAACAGGCTTAACCGGGATGAATTAGGGTCCCCTACGGTAAACTGATCCTCGACACCTCTCCCTTCGATGCCGGCGCCGCCCCCAAGCTGATTGCCATCGTTACACGTGACGAACATTTTCCTTGATGAGCCGTTTACCGGTATGATTGGGGAACACCTCAAAGTCATCTCATTTAGCCGTATTTTTATCCACCCTGTATCTAAATTGCGCTGAGAAGCTAGTTTAGCTGAACAAAACTTAGGTGTGCTCAAGTAACAAATGCCCTCTCCCCGAATATTTTTACATAGTAAGATGAAGAGAATAATTAATTTTTCACCAAAATAATAGGAATCAATCAATTTTAAAGATACTATTTCCTGTATAGGTACCAATACTTTCTTTCACGATCACAATTTCAGGTGTAATAAATACTGGTTATGAAAATGGAATTTAGCCAGAGAATTTTGATGCACATTATTATATGTGGCAAATGTTGTGGTATTTTCTTTTTGGTCCACCAAGTAATAATTCGAACAACAATAGAATCATGGAATTATCTTTCATGTTATTATGATCGATCATGAAAAATTATTTGTTACTGAAAATAGGATGTATAGAATTCTATTAAAAATTGCATGGTTAGGTTAGATATGACTAATCATGAAAAATTATTTTTTATTAAAAATAGGATGTATAGAATTCTATTAAAAATTACATGGTTAGGTTAGGTATGACTGATCATGAAATATTATTTGTTATTAAAAACAGAATGTATAGAATTCTATTAATAATTGCAGGGTTAGATCAGATATGACTGATCATGACAAATTATTTTTTATTAAAAATAGGATGTATAGAATTCTATTAAAAATTGCATGGTTAGGCTAGGTATGATTGATCATGAAATATTATTTTTTATTAAAAATAGTATGTATAGAATTCTATTAATAATTGCAGGGTTAGATTAGATATGCCTGATCATGAAAAATTATTTTTTATTAAAAATAGGATGTATAGAATTCTATTGAAAATTGCATGGTTAGGTTAGGTATGACTGATCATGAAATATTATTTGTTATTAAAAACAGTATGTATAGAATTCTATTAAAAATTACATGGTTAGTTTAGGTATGACTGATTATGAAATATTATTTGTTATTAAAAACAGTATGTATAGAATTCTATTAAAAATTGCATGGTTAGTTTAGGTATGACTGATCATGAAATATTATTTGTTATTAAAAACAGTATGTATAGAATTCTATTAAAAATTGCATGGTTAGTTTAGGTATGACTGATCATGAAATATTATTTGTTATTAAAAACAGTATGTATAGAATTCTATTAATAATTGCAGGGTTAAATTAGATATGACTGATCATGAAAAATTATTTTTTATTAAAAACAGGATGTATAGAATTCTATTAAAAATTGCAGGGTTAGTTTAGTTATGATTGATCATGAGAAATTATTTGTTGCTCGATGCTCTCAAAGGTTAAATCAGATCAGTCAGTTCAATCGATACCGAAAATTGAAGCCATTTTGTTACATTTACAGTTGACTGATTTATAAATTGTTTGGTGAAGTCTTAAGACCAGGTGTTTTGGTAAAACAAATTTTAATCCTTCTTAAAAACTATTAACTACCACTTACCCTATTCAACTATCTGATACCCATGGAATTAAATAAATAAAGCAAACTAGGTACTTTAGATTCGATTTTGAACTAAATTATTGATCGAAGGTGTCCAGATTTATCGACATGAATGTGAAATTTCCGCATTTACCTGCACAATGAAATCATCTTTTTTGTAATTCACCTTCCTGTCATATCAATCAACCCTCCCCCCTTACGCAGAACGACGGTCGTTCCCGTGAATAACATTTAACATTTCGCGAGGAATAAATTATCCCGAAACGATCGTATCTACCGTCGATGCTTGATTACGTTGACAGATCAAGATGTTCGCGATCTATTCAGCGTCACGTATCAAGATCGACCGCCAATATCGGGACCCGTGGTACGAAAAATCGCTTATAAATTTAGACAAACCGGATCTGTTAAGGATTTTATCGGGCCCGGTCGATCGAAAGTACATCGAAGGAAGAAAATTTACAACCGGATCTACACGAAGTGAGAGAGGGGGTCACTTCTGAATTTAAATCATCGAGGCACTCTCGAATAATTTAAGGTTTCCTTTTTGGGTTAACGGGGAAAACTGTGTCGCACTTACTTGAGATGGTTTTAAAGCTTATGGTAGTTGCAAGTTAAATACATAGGGCAGACGTCAAGATTGTTACAGGGTGGAATCTCTTCACCCAAAAGCAATACTCAACCTAAGGGTGCATCAGCTGTATCAATAATTCTCACACTATGAACTTCAATGATATAATTTTCTCAATATCAGCATCAGGACTATTCAAACGTAACTTTGTAGAGGTGGTCTGCATATTTAAAGTATCTAACACCATGAATTAGACTGCACACATTCAAGCATCAAGCAACGTTTACAATTGAATCCTTTACGTATGGATCAAATATATTCTTAACAGATACAGAATTTGTATCGTAAATTAATTACTGGATATTATCTTGTATCACATATTCATCGTTAAGCAATTTCAGATAGTTCAAATTCCCTCTGTACAGGTGATATCTGACTCCTTCAATGGATTCAAGTATTAGATGGTTTCCTACATAAATCCCTTACCTTGTATATCTTTGGGACTCTCCCAATGTAGAAAGTTGATCTATCGTAGTTACTCCTCTTCCAAATTCAATTCGCCTGATCCAGTTCCTGATTCTTCTACTAGCTTGCATGTACATATATTGCCAAAACGTTGTAAACCAAGATTATCAATGAAACTCTTCTATAGTTAGTTAGTTCATCTCATTCCTTTATTATTCATTATGTTGGGTATATACTTATCTGTCACCATTAGGTTCATTAAGCCACATTTCCTTTAAGAGTTCTTAATGGAACCCAATTGTAATGCATGCATTTTTCAATAGTGCTGCAGCAGATGACATCTCAACCCTTCAATACCATAAAAATGTAAAATCCTTAGAGAATTGTTTTATGGTGGAACCAACCTGGGATGAAAAATCTGGTCATCATATCGGCACTCTCGAAAGAGGAGAAGCCAAAGGGATACAGACAATAATAGAAAGAAATATATATAGATTAGATGATATAACCTTAAGTTGCAATTGATCTGAGGACGTTTAATTTCAAAAATTTGGACGTGCCTAGAAAAATATGAGTAATTTTCAGAAAAATATTAGTCATTTCATCAGAGAAAATTGGTCTGACTCAAAAGTCACAAATTTTCTGATTCTTCTCCTGGCTTGCATGTGCCAAAATTTGGCATATAGTGCCAAAACATTATAAACCAAGAATATCAATGAGACTTCTATAGTTAGTGCAATAACTTTCAGCTCATTCCTTTATTACTCATCATGTTGGGTATATACTTATCTGTCACCATTAGGTTCATTAAGCCACATTTCCTTTAAGAGCCCTTAATGAAACCCAGTTGTAATGCACGCATTTTTCAATAGTGTTGCAGCAGATGACATCTCAACCCCTCAATACCATAAAAATGTAAAATCCTTAGAGAATGGTGGAACCAACCTGGGATCAAAAATCTGGTCATCATACCGGCACTCTCGAAGGAGCAGAAGCCAAAGGGATACAGACAATGATAGAAAGAAATATATAGAGTAGATGATAGAAGCTTAAGTTGGAATTGATCTGGGGACGTTTATTTTCAAAATTTGGACGTGCCTAGAAAAGTATGAGTAATTTTCAGAAAAATATTAGTCATTTCATCAGAGAAAATTGGTGTGACTCAGCTGTCACAATTTTAATACATGCTCTCGTTGTCTAACTCTTCAACTTACCGCCTTATAAGTAGCTTGCGACAAGCTACTTAGCACAAGCATAGTACATATAAGCATAGCTTAGTACAAGCACAAGCTGAATAAATAAAAATGCGCAGCTTCTTTCTTCTCTTTGCATTATTCTTCAAACGTAAATCCACTGCTGCCCTTTGTTACATCCTCCCAATCAGTCGATTGTTTCGCGTAAATTGTTCGTCTCGACACCATAGAGAGAAAATGCTACATTGTCCATTATTAGTTTCCCGACGCCATTACTGGACGGAAACGCTGGACAAATTGGCTAGAATTATAATATTAAGCTCGACCGGGGGATGGAAACGTTTACTGCGGCGGCCAGTCGTTCGGGTTTACTAAATATCTGGACAGTTATGACCCTAGGAAATATCGCTATGGGGACGACTCTAATAAAGGGCGGATAGGGGGTCATCGACACGTGATTAAAATTTCAAATACCCACGTACCTTGTAGTTCTGTTAAAATGTAGTAGTGCATGAAATGATTACGTTGAAATGGAAAAAGTACGAAGAAAATCTATTACGTATATGTGCACTCATTTTATTTACATCGAATTTGACGATCTCTTATCTGTTATTTTGGTACGAAGTTAAAACCATGTATTATAAGAATTGATAACAAATGTTATTTTTGTAGGTATTATATTAAGTTTGTAGTTATTAATAATCAGTAAATCTACTTGCCTCTGTCCTTTTATCGTGGACAGTACATTGTTTTTGCAGGCAACTCCAGTTTTCTTCTATGCCTGTTCTTTTTGCTTGGTAAAAGTCTCTCCTGAGTTCCTAAGGCATTAGGCGTCAGACGATTGGTAAATCTCAGCTTGCAATTTTGTCCAAAAGACTCCTTGATTGTCCCTGCCACTAAAAGGGCCGTGAATTCGAATTGGTCTTTTGTGTGTATTCTTTTTGGTATGTGTTGAAGCCTCAAGGAAAGCCTCCCCTCCTGCATTACGTGAGTTTCTAATCCAGTAGGTTTCTTGTGGGCAACCTAGAGAAATGCTGGTTTTCCTATGGTCGATCCTATGGGTTCACTAGAAAGAGGAAGGTGGGTTCATTCCCTCTGTTCGGGATAACTAGTTCTGCTACTAGAATCAAAATCATGGATAGTTTCCCCTCTGGGCTTCAAGCCTTTGTTCCCCCACGCTATGGATTTACTACCTAGCATACGTACAGTACTAATAGCTAGCAGCAACTGCGCAATCTAAGCATACGTATGCTTGGATTCATCGATAAATATTATTAGAAGTAGATAATGGATAATGTCATGGAACAAATTGACTTGTCTGACTGTCAAAATGCACGATTTTTAGAGATTCAGCAATAGAGAGTTTTTGCATTTCACAAAATGGCGGTCGCCACTGGCGCTTACCTTATTTTGACAGGAACGCATGCGCATTAAGCAGTAACGCTACTGTAAGTACTTGATGCGCATGCGTTCCTGTCAAAACGTGGTAAGCGCTATAGCGCCTGACGTAATGTGGAATGCAAATACTCTCCAATGTTACGTAATTTTTTAAATGTAACAATGGAAACTGTCCATCCATTTTCCATTTTTAAAAAAAATCATTCGGGTCCACGTATACAAAACAACGATATCGTATGTTTATCGCTCTCTAATAGCCGAATTACGGCCGGGTTCGAAATGACCTTATTTACCCGAAAGTAGCAAATATATCAAAGTCGAGGAACGGAACGAATTTCGAAACCGAAACCTTCGGAACACAATAAGCTGAATAACTGATTCAACCCCGCTAAATAGAAATCGTGCAGCAGGAGGAATCGTAACGTGCGATTCATTCCGCTTTTGAATGATGTGACGTTTCCCGCGGAGACAATCGCATGGGAAATCTTCATCCGCAACATCGATGTTTGATTGTGTAAAGTCGCGCAGAATGTTAAGGGATACGCGCTGGAATAAGGGATGCAGGAAGTATGCGACGCGACTTTCGACGAATCGCGAGCGGAACGTTTCAATTCGCGGTTCGTAAACGATATGTTGCGAATTAGTCGCCAGGGGAGCGCGCAGGTTAATTTAGAAATTGTCACATTTACATTAACGGTGAAATTTAATGTACTGCGCCGTGCGTCCACCAATTACACATCAAATTTTATTTATAACATCATTAAAATCATATCGCTGTTATATGTGTATATAACTAAATCTTTGAAGTTAAATTCTATATTCTATAAATAGGGATCATTACTATTTTTGCATAATTTTAAACATAGCATCCCTTAATTGTGCTGTTTTCATCCCCTATCCAAAATAAGTTTTTTGTATTATAGTGAAATTTACACAGATACGGGAAATTTCGTTAAATTAAATTTGTTCCATATACCCTTCCCTTAAATTAACCCTCTCTCAAACCCAGAAAAAAGGTGGATGCAAAAAGGTGGTAAACATCTTTGGCGGTTTTTTCGAAATGAGATTTTTGGAATTAATTTAAAAACTCCAAAGTCTAATTGTCCATCACCAGCAATTAAGCCCTATCACGTTTTTGTCCCACCGTTAAGGAATGGAAACTTAATGTTTCGTTGTACCGCTATCTAATGTAGACTCTTAATATTTATTATTAACTAATACAGTATCATTTCTGTTTTTTTTTCTCTTATTAATCAATAATTACTCATCAATGCCAAGATAACACGTGGGGAGGGAGGTGATGTCCCAGATACCTGAAAATAAAAATTCGTGGAGATTTTACCAAATTTTGAGTAATAAATAAGAAAAAACTATACACAATCAAAGGATAATTAATAATAAATAGTAATTAATAAGAGTCTCCATTAGATAGTAGTACAACGAAACATTAATTTTTTGCAGGTGAAAACACGATAAAAATGAAAAGGAAGAAGTTTCCATCCCCTAACGTGGGGATGGAAACATGGTAGGGGTTATCTGCAGATGTTGTGGAATTATAATTTGAACTTTTGAAGTTAATTCGAAAAATCTCATTTCGAAAAAACCGCGCAAGACATTCCTAGCTTTTTTCACCTCAATGCTGGATTTAAGACAAAAAAATAGGGGTTAATTGAACGAAATTGTAAGATACTTGGAACAAATTTAATTTAATGAAATTTTCTGTATTTACATGAAGTTGTATAACAATATTAATATATATTAATATAACAATATTTTATGGGTTACAGTATTTGTTACTATTATACCCAATCGACGCGCCCTTTCGAAATCAACAATTTTTCTATTTAATCGTAATCGCAAGAGATAATTAGAAAAACACAGTTTTTTTTCATGCTCTCCCTTCTTTTTCTCCCCGAAATGGCAACAAGACGCCCCTTGAAACTACGAGCAAAAATGTAGCTGAGAGTTGAAGCTACAAAAAGTTTCCGTGACGCCATGGAACAAAACGAATATTTTCCCCGGAATTCGTTTTTGAATATTCAACCCCTTGTAGGGGTGGAAGGAAGGAAACAATTGGGATATGTTCTCGAGAACATAAACGTAGATTATATATACTGTACTTCATAGATTTGAAATATATCCGTAAAATGTACCCATTTTTGTGATTTTTTAAAACAATTCAGTATTCCAGCATTTTTTTAATGGCTCCCACATTTTTTTAGGGAAATTATGGCATAAAACTTCGACGTACAACTTTTGTTTTGAATTTACTGAATTTTACTATTTTTCCCGAAGTTATTTAACAAAAACTAATTTTACTCACATTCATCCCCTTTTTTACCCCATAAATGAACTCCAACAAAAAAGTGTTAAACAAGAGTGAAGCGAGGATCCTTGGAAGTAAAAGACCTCACGGTAGCGAAAACGCAAAAGTTGTTTTAGCACCAGCCCACGCGTCATCCCTCTCCCTTTCATCCCCTAAAAGTTGTTATAACCCCCTAAAGTGCCAAAAACTTAGTTTTAATATTAGAATGGCCCACAGAATCTGTCAAAAATTCAGCTTCCCGAAAATTTTCCATTTTTCCATATTTTTTTGACGACAGATTGATGGTACCAATAAGTGATTGCCACGTAGTTTTTTGTATTTCGTTCACCGTGGAATTCGAAAACAGTGACTCTACCCCCTTTCTTGTTTTATCGGGATTTAAATAACTGCTCAACTGTGAAGTTAGAATGTGACGTTCTTCACTTACACAGTATCGCTAAACGACCAATCCCTTCTCAACAATCACTCAGTTTTATACGCCCTCCTCTAAAATTTTGTTCTCTGTCTTTAAGATTCCACCCAAATACCCATGTCAATGACTGTGACGTAAGGTACATAACATATCCTTTCGTTTTAGACTCACATGTAGACACTTTTCCTTCTTTATTTAAATTTTTCTCTGTGGTCGATAACCACACTGCTTTTTTACATTCTATTAATATTTTGGGCCCCATTATCCACAAAAAACAAGAATTTTACTCGTATTTCTATGCTCATTTGACTTATTATTTAAACTGCATTTTGCTACTTCAGACTGCTGTGCTCTTTACTTCTCCTCGCATTTATTTAAGTTTGTACTTATTTAGCATGAATTTGCCGCATTCTAAATCACAACTGATTATTCTAGTGTTAGTCTTGAAGATCGCTTTTAGTTTTTCACCTTAGACTCATGTTTGCTTTAAAATATAATATTAGGTTAGCAGGAATCGATTATGCGTCCTTGTAATTTCAATTTAACAATTTTAACAAGGTTTTAGTTTTGGACCCGCTCAGATATTGATTTGGGTCACCTATTAGTACTAATTACAAACTAACCCTCTTTCCTGAAATAATAACGTCGGTAATGACCGCTTGGACACAAATTTAATGGGCCTTTTCCTCTTATTAATATTTTACTATATCAATTCAGTTATTACCGTTCTTTCACATTTATGTAGGGATATAAAATAAATTATATAATTAAAGTACATTAATAATGTATACCTACGTAATAAGGAAAATAAATCAGTGGCTGACGTAAAATCGATTACTGATAGTTAAATTATCACAACCCCACAAAAAAAGTCAGAATCTGTAGGTCAGACCACGTGTATTCTTATGTATTTTTAATCGGTGAATTCAAATCCGAGGTCAGAAAAAGGCCTGCACCCCTGGCATTGGCCCCAGAGGTCAAAAATGGTCCCTGTAACACAGCCCCACAAAAATGTTTCGCCTCTGTGGCCCATTCCAGGGATGCAGGCCTTTTTCTGACCTCGGATTCGGTTTCAGCGATGAAAAATACATAAAAATACACATTTCTGATCTACAGATCCGGATTTTTTTGTGGGGCTATGTTTAGGGGCCATTTTTGGCCTCTGGGGCCAATTACAGGGGTCCAGGCCTTTTTCTGACCTCGGATTTGGATTCAGCGATGAAAAATACATAAGAATACACGTTTCTGATCTACACACGCGGATTTTTTTTGTGGGACTGTGTTAAAGGGGCCATTTTTTGGCCTCCGAGGCAAATTCCAGGGGTGCAGGTCTTTTTGTGACCTCAGATTCGGATTCAGCGATGAAAAATATATAAGCAGTTTACATGGAGCCAAAAAAATTATGCTTAAAGTTGACACCACCCTTAGCTTGACGTGCAGTTAATTCTCCACGAACGAAGGATAAAAAATTATCGATTTAAACATTTCCTGCACTCCGGACATTAATGCCAAACCATTTAATGCCCTCCTGGCTCATTAACTTCAAAAAACATTTCTTTATCGCCGAGTTTACCAAAAGCACTCTCGCTTGCGGCCATCGATGTGCAGGGAGAATGCAGAAAATTCTATTCGCCGGGAGCGACTCGGGAAGCGGGGGAATAATCTAACAGTTCCGACCGCTTTATTTAGGCTATTTTCGGCGTTTTACATATTTGAAATGCAGGACCTTCCATTCGTATTACTAATTAATTTCGTGGGGTCTCCCGGGGGATCCGCGGGACCCTGTCCACGACGTTTATTCCTCTCCCGCCCGGATAGCCTCGTCGCACTGAAATACTCGACCTGGAGTTATAAAAATTTTATATTTAACATTGTTTATTAAAAAAAAAAACTACGGGTGTCGCGGCTGCTACGTAATAGTTTGCAAGGAATGATTCTTTGGGCGAAAATTATTTTATGCAGAAGGATAAGCAGGTTTAAATAGTTTCCCACAATGAAACATAAATTTTCTATAGCGTATGTCAATTCCCAACGTTTCGCCCCTTCTTTCGTGCATCATCAGGGGTGATTCTTCTATCCTCTTCTACGAAGATTACTGACAAGCTAGTTTTTGGTAAACGCATACTTACACTTACATAAAAACAGGTAATAAAATGGATATCAGATTGTCATTAAAGATTCGTCGCCATAAAACCAAAACTACACCATACTTTTATTGCTACTTTCATTATCATCAAATATGAATTAGGGATTAACATGATTCCAGTGCTTTTTATAATTATATTCTATAACAATAATGGCATTCTTCAATTTTCTGGTGTAATCAGTGAATTTGGTAAAGATTTTAATTGATTTAATTACTTTCCCTGAAAATTTTGAAATAAGTTCAAAACAGAAATCTGTTTTTTTAAGGGTATTTCTTAAAATCAATTACCAATTTTAGTTATCAAAAATCAAGCAACTCTTGTAATTATGGCCCACTGCAGGTTGTTGTTTACCGCCCATTTCTGAATGGGTCAGTTATGTATTGTATTTATTTCCATACACAGTGTTTCATAAATTATATTTATTTTTCATTACTTCTTTCTAGGTGAGTGTATGCAGACCCCTTCAAGCCTTCCTCATTGCCTCCAGACACATGCCCCTGCTTCGCAATGAGTTACTCACAAGGTTTGTACTGATTTGTTTATTTATTTTCTTTTTAACCGTGCACCGAATCTCTCTTCTCTCTCGCGATGCTTTCATCAATTCTAATGGAACGGATGACTTGCCGGCTAATCCGAAACTCTTCTATTTGCACTTACAACTCTCGAGGCGAACAGGATAGGAACGCTAAATTCTCCTAATGCCATACTTATCGGAAATGAAAAGTGCCTCAGAAGGTATTATCTGAGACATCTTACAGGAGTCCTCGGTATGTGTAGGATATTGTATTCCAAAATATACCGGGTGACAATTTAAAAATTTCCAATCGGGTTTAAATTTGGAACCCTTTTCTCAAATTTGGGTACCAAGTGTCGAATGTAAGTATGGCTTGCGTGTTTCCCTGGATGTCTTTCGTTGAAAACTGTAGCTATTCTTATTGTAAACCATCTGAATGCAAAAATGATTTTTGAAAAAGAAACACAATAACTGGAAAGATCGTTTGGTATATCGAACCGAGCCACACTTGGAACTGTACTGTTATCGTTCTCAAAACCGTATTTTTCATTTTTCGTTTGTTTTTCTTTACAAAAAACGAATACCAACACTTCCATACTTTCAAAAAAATTAACTTCGATATCTTCTAAATTATCACCTTATTTTTTTAACTTAAATACCTTTTGATCATTTTTTCGAAAATTACTGAACCAAATTTAAAAAATAAGAAACTATCGAATTTAGAATTTAATAAGCTTTAAAATGAGGTGTCACTTGACCCTCTTCCCTATTTAAATTTTAGGGGTGGAACCCACCCTGGCTGAAGGGAAAGTATGGGCAAAATGATTCCTCCTCGAAACAAAAATCGACGTGTCTCGCCAAGTTTTACAATTGTCGATAGTTCTAAATTGAAACTTGTTTGAAAGTTTTTAAATAATCACCCTGTATATTATTGCAATTTATCCTTAATATCACTGTGGATCAGGATATCCGACATTTTTATTTTATTGGAGTTGTTCATTAATTTTTTATGTCTCTCCTAACGTGGCCTAATCTCCTGATTTGTTTTATTGAGTGATTTCTGACTTTGTTTACAAGTTTTTATTTATGCAGGTATTTTTTCTTTTCCACCATAACAAAAGAGAAATAAACTTTTGTTATAAAACTAACTTTAGTTGTAATCTCGTAAAATTTCTCTCAAAACATCAAGGTGGATAGATGTGGATCATAGAATGATAAGGCAAAAGAGATTAAGTTTGCCCCCTATTAATGCCCCCCTTAATTAATTAAATTTCAAGAACAAAGTTGCACACACTTTTTCTGTACAAACGATCGTTTTTAAAAATGACTGCAGTACGTTACCAACCTTGTAATTAATTAATCAGTTCCCAGGGAAGCCAGCCGTAAGAAAATAAATGAATATTCGATGAAAATAACCGGCGTAGCGCTTGATTAAATATTAAATACATTAATTTTTACCAGGGTGCAAAGTATCAAAATTTCAAGGCATATCAGCGGACTGCAGACGGTGCTAATGCATTAGGAACCTCATGCAAATTTCGATGAAAGAATACAATTAAATAATTTATTTCACAAGAAAAGTTTAAGTAGGCCAATCAATAGAGGTTCCTTGGGTGACAAGTATACTTACTGAAAATCCTTCTTTTATATTGAATCCTCTCGTATATTCTGTAAATGGTTTTCACTCGTATCTATGATTTATTAACGTCTTGCATACATTTTAAGCAAACAAGTTCGCTGTAGGTTTTTGTGTATAAAATGAAGTATTCTTGAAGTACTAAATGGACCAATTATGGAGAATGAAAATGTCAAGAAAATGAAATACGCATGGACTCGATCGGAAAATTAATGGCTGAAAACACGGGAAAAAAGGAAAGTTCGGCATTCTCCTGAAGTGCTACCCCCGCCATTTTTCAATATTTACGACTCTCCTTTAGAAAAAAAAAAGAAAAACAGGCTCTGTGGCACTATCGCAATTTCCATCTTGTTACTGTATATATTTGTCAAAAATAATAGTTCAGTTAATCATGCTACAATTTCTCAAGGAATGAAAATTTTTTCTTACGCAGTTTACAGAGGTGTTTAAAGCGAATGACCTTAAGAGACACTTTACTCCTGAGAATTTTCATTTTTTCTTAATTTCAATAAAAGACCTAACCTATTGCAAACTTTGCCACACGACTAAACTATTATTTTAAAACTGGCTCTAAATGGCACTTTACTCTTGAGAATTTTCTGTTTTTCTAAATTTTCTTCAAAACAGCTTTGGCACTATATTTGGGCCTTCGCAAATTGGCCTAGCTGTTTAATACCTGTAACATTTATCAAAATCGTTCTTTTCCAAAATCGGTCTAAAAGCCACTTTACTCTTTAGAATTTCCTAAAAATTTCTAAAACTACCTAGATCTTGTGTCTCATATGAGAAAGTTATATGATGAGAGCCTCGCTAATTTCTTAGTAGCATATTTATGTTATTCAAATGTTTTTGAAAAATTGGGCCATCTATATAATGCGTAGACATGCTGCAAAATATTATTAAAAAAAAATCAGCTGTCTTGCAGCGCCTGATTTTTTTTCAAATATAAAGTACTGATTCCGTTATCGCGAAGGGCCAGCTCTACAACTTCAAAATTCGTTTTGTTCTGTTCTCCCCCATTATTACTAATTCGATAGTGTTAGATCGAATTTAATTTTCTTCATACTTCTCCAAAATTCGTCCATTTAGCTAATGAAGATCGCTTTATTATATCATTAATTAAACAATTCATTGTAATCATGGAATGTAAGTACTGAGTGTCTCTCACTTGATGGCGCTATCTACCGTATTACGAATGTTATGGAAATCTACTTCAATCAAGTTTTGTCTCTTGTTTCGTTTAGGTATTTTTCCATCATGGTTCCTAACGCACCGTCCTATTAATTCTCTTCGTTAGCCTTCTAGTTTAGTCTCATTTCTATCATTCCCCTACTAAACGCGAGGTAAAAAGCCCGGGTCCTTTATTTAATAAGTTTCACGTGTTCAGCAAGTTTAAATTTAGCTTTAAAAAAGCCCATCCCAATAAGTTAGCAAGTGTAGTTAAGAGAGATTACGGACGAAGTGAAGCGATAGTGCGTCATAGGACTAATGGCAAGATTTAAGCGAGCCATTTATATTTTGGTTATACAGTTAAAAACAGTATAAAGTTATCGAGTAATTTCAATTTTTCTAAATATGCACGTACAACTTTTACAGTACAGAGTTCATACACTTTTTAATTCAACAAGTCAGATTCGTTCAACCATGTGGGCTTTGTACCGGTTTACACCAACAGGGCGATAAAGGTTTAAATTTTTAAAGAAATTAGTTGTTTACGGTTGATTTTATTTCAAAATGGCCGTTTCGATCGCCCGTTAGCCATTAGTTTGGCTGGGTTATCCGGAACGACCCAATAAAAAGTTATAATCGCGATTTATCACCAGGCGAGATTATTACGTACACATTTAACTTATCGGTGCTCACTTCTGTACAAAATTAAAAAACGAGGAAAGTGTGTTACTGCTGCAGAAACGCAATAAATAAAAAGTGCGCAAAACGCTCTATTTACGTCGGCACCGGCAGTAAAACTCTGTCGAAACGTGCATTTCCATGTCATTTCCTCGGAGTTTTCCTCAGAAACGCCCTGGCGGAGTTTGGTCGTTGACGCAAAGTAAAGGTTCGTCAGTGCACTTTCGAATGCACACAATATCTCCGTGAAGGGTCTCGTGATTGATTTTGTTGTAGTCGGTCAATTGCATTTAGACTCTACGTTCAAACGGCAGACGAGCAAAGGGGGGAGGAATTCGAATTTTAGACGGCGGCAGTAACTAACCGGAAACACGAAGACGTCATTTTGAAATTCCCGTAATCGAAACGTCGAATTCCTCGCCGATCAGATTATGAGTGTGCGGCGGGGTTTGAAATATCGAGCAGTGGGAAAATGCAAATTCCAAAATGTACAAAATTATACTCTTTCCAGTGAATCAATAATAGACTAAGGGTCACTACATTTCACACTAGAATTTGTTCTGATTTAAAGACATCTACCATATTTTAAAGTGCCGCACAGCTGAATTTTCGTTTTGTTGTGTTCAAACGTGGTTTCATTTTGCGCCGTTTTGAAACTCATGGTGATTAATTTGTCTGCACGCGGTCCAAGTTTAACCTCGCCGAAGGCTTAAAATCTGCGAGTTTTGGATCTGCTCAATCTTAATGAGTCCGGTTGGAAATCTACAGGATCGCATAATTACCTACGGCAAATCGGCCGTGATTAATACATAGAGAATAGAATTACGGGCGACGGGGAAAAAACGAAAAATAGGAAGCGGTTAAAACTTCCGACGCAAATACTCCAGGGGACTTAATCTACGGCGCGTAAAAACTCGCTTCGAATTACAGATCATAAATCGCCCGTAATGACGGTAAGGACAAATCAAGTGACATAAAATTTGTTTTTTTTCCACATCGAAGTAAAAGGAATGAAACATCCCAGTGGAAACTGTAATGGTCGGTTGGCCTTTGCGGTTCGTTTGCTTTCCCGTTGCCGGTTCCTACAGGAAATCTCTGGATTTATGCATCAACCTCCGATAGGGCTGAATTTATAGCGTTTATTAAGTCGTGCGGCTCGATCTATACTCGCGCAATAGAAGCGGAAGGACGAAGGGTATTGAAGAGATGCGGGAATTGTAGTCGTGATAATTAAATAATTTAGAAAACGGTATCATGCTTTAATAATATCGACGCATTAGTAACTTAAGCTCATTAAAAAGGTTGAAGGTGTGTGTTAAGTCTCATTAATAAATTTCCGAACTTGCTCATGTATCGTCTAATATTGTCTTAACCTACAATTTTGTCTAAAATTTTACGTTATTTTTCTGTTTTATGTCACTATTGACACTGATTTAGTCATATTTGCTCCATGAAAGTAATATGACCGCCTTAGTTGTCCTTGCGATTAGTAGCTTAAGAGCACTTGGAGATGGTGGATCATTTTTTTTTTTTTGAAATAAATTACTTAATGTTCGTTCTTCATCGTTTTACGCTACGAAGTCGTTATATCTGAACTCTGCCTGACGTTCTATGTTGGGAAGGGGAATTATTTACAGTTATTATCATATTTTTCCCCTTTTCGCTTGAAATTGACAGGAACTTATTAGTCCAGTTATAGAACAAAAAAAGTTTCTTGGTAGAAAACTTTATTTAAAAGGGATCAAAGAAGGTGAAAATCCAAAATCTAGAAAAATCTGAGCTTTTGCTTATTTTTTTAATAATAAAAATTTAAAAAAAATACGTCGTTTTTCCGTTTTTTCACCGTAGCGTGAAAATTATTGACGGAAATGCAATACGTTGTTGAGATGATTTATAGAGAATTAAAAGGCTTTCAAAACGAGATTTTCTAAAAGGTGATTGGAGAATTTTTTACCGAGAAACCTTGGAAAAACCGCTAAAATGGACCTTTTTTGAAAAATTCACAGCTTTGTCTAGTTTAAAGCTAAAGCACTAATTTTGCTTGATATGTTAGGTTATTATCTCTATTTTAAGCATGCAAAAGCTGGATGCTGTCGAATGAATTTTTTTTGCACAATTACGTTACTAACAATATACACCAAAATATTGCAAAATTCGCCGTATTAACTGAGATGGACCGATTTTAATTTTCCAAACGGTTTTTAAAAGGAGACGTCAAAACCTACAACTTGGCTATCTCGGAATTTCATATACGTTTGGAGAAAAATGCGAAAAATGGCCTCAAAAGTATACAGTTTTATGCTACTTGAAGCCTCCAAATACGAAATCGCGCGTTTTGCGCAATGTTCAAGGCCATTTTTCGCACTTTTCTTTAAAGTATATGAAAATCGAAGATAGCCAAGTTGTAGGTTTTGATGTCCTCTTTCAAAAACTGTCCGAAAAAAGAAAATCGACCCATCTCAGTTAATACGCCGAATTTTGCAAGATTTTGGCGCATATTGTTAATAACGTAATTGTGCTAAAACTATTTCTCCGACAGCATCCAACTTTTGTATGCTTAAAGTTGACATAATAGCCTAACATCTCACGCAAAATTAGCCCCTCAGTTTTAAACTGGACAAAGCTGTGAATTTTTGAAAAAGTGACCATTTTAACGATTTTTCTAAGTTTTCTCGGTAAAAAATGCTCCGATCACCTTCTAGAAACGCTCATTTTGAAGGTCTTTTAATTTCCTACAAATCGAAATTGCATTTCCGTCAACAATATGGTGAAAAAACCGAAAAAGGACCTATTTTTTAAAATTTTCATTGTAAAAAAAAGCAAAAGCTCAGATTTGTATAGATTTTTGATTTTTATCATATTTGATTCATTTTGCACAAAGTTTTTTGATTCGTCTGTTGTTAAATTTTTCTACCAAGAAAACCATATAAATTGCGCTATATCGCTAGAAATCATAAACCGCTTCAAACTCAGAACCACAGAAGAATTACAGCATCAAAAGGGAAATTTTGCAACACACAGTCCAAGCAAAGTATAAATGCAGAAAAATCAACCCAATCACCCATATAAAAAGCAACGTTAAATTAACACGCAATGATGAAATCAAACGAAATCCCTCGGTTTGCCGGGTACCGTAGGAGTGGCGAAATTAAATTAATTTACCGCAGGTGAGTGTAATTCCCTGGATCAATTACGGCCCGTCGTCTGACAGTTAAAATGCGGTTGTGCAGAAACTGAGATGGCCGTGATGCCGCCGGAGGCGTCGGCCCGCCGGCTCCGGGATCAGCCGCAGGGAACTCCTGGAATTCAATTAGTGATGTTCCGACATAATACCTGAGACAAACGGAAATTATGTCGAAGGTGGAACGCCAACGATCGATCCGACGATAAATCTTCCAGGTTTCCTACTTACTCCAGTGGTAGCGGCCGATAGGTCGGTCGACGACGATTGTTGCTGATTCCCGTAGGCACGATTCGACGTGGCCATCTTGGAAAATCCTCGGTGCCGATTTAAGGATTTTTGGTAAGAGAAATTCTTAGTCTTCTAAGCAACAGTTTTCTAGCCTGTTGGTTCACTAATCCATTTCGTATTTTTAAGGGACGTGTGGAGTTTAAGGGAGGTGTTGCACCTCAAATTACAGTTACAGCTAGGTATACATAAATGCGTTAATGGACGAATTTCTTCACTTCAGGTCGTGGCGAATTCAAATTTAATTTAAGAATGTGCCAAATTTCTTAGATATTTTGATGGTAAGAGAAACTGCAAAAACCTTAGGCAAATACCAATACGACAATATTTTCATTATTAAATTAAATATTTCAGAGCTTTACTTACTTCACTTAATTTTTCTTTTGAAGGTTAGCAAATATTCTTTAATAATATAATAATTTATTGATATTAAAATTGATGGAATAAAAAATTGATATCTGGTACGCATGTGTAACTTGACATACCTTTTAAGACTAGTCTTAAAAAACTTAGTATTGCCATTAAAAAAAAAAAATAGTCGATGGCGTCTTATCTCAAATTTGGTACACGCTGTATAACATTTTCTTACATCAAAAAGAGCGCAATTCAAAGTACTAATCGACCTGTCCGAGCATATTTCCAACAAAAAACTGTCTTTGACTTACTGAATTTCCTCCATGTTACAGGCTCGTACTGTATATACTCCACTGGCAGAACTGGCTTACGCTCGCAGTCTCCCGCACCGCCCCCGATTAATACGTTTCCAGTAATCTGCCCCTTATCAGAAAGTGGAGCGCGAACTTTAGGATTAGCGTGTCAACTAGTTTCGATTTTTGTCGTCGTCGTCGTTTTATATACGGCGCTCGATATTCGCGGATTTGCGTGCAGGCCTGCGTAAAATTACGATAACGGATACGGTGGAAACGTTCAAAAATTTACGAGAGAACGCCGCTTTAATCCACGCTGGAACGGACGAGTTGCGCCCGTTCCTAAGGACCTAAGGCTAGATCGGTGGTAACAATACGATTGTTCATTTAGTTGTTGATTTATAATTGAATACGTATTACCTATGGAAGTAGTTTTGCCGGTTTTATTTAGCTGTTGGGTTTATTTGACCTTTCTGAGCAGTAATTAATCTTCAACATTTAAATCCCAAATTTGTGCCTCAATTGTTTTTGTAGCATTATTTCTATGGTGCATAACGTCTATATCATTGCCATTAGTAATTTCGTCCACGTGGAAAGGTCTCCAAAACGCCATTTTACAATAATAATTGCGACTTACATGCACACACCACTGAACTCTAATGACGATTGAAAATGAACACGTGCTCGGCGCTCAAATTTATTGGCTATAGTGGACCTGTCCAATGCACGATGCTAATAGGCATTTCGTGTATGGGGATGTATTATAACAACACTTCTTAGCGCCAAATATACGGGGGAACCCCCTTACCCCTTTAAATGAGTCGATTATCCACCAGGTACTTAAATTTTAGCAGACTCCAAAGTTTTAACACTAGCACGACATTTGTTGATTTAAACTTCTTGTTCGTTCTGATAATCGGCGATCCTTAAAGAAAATACCTTAAAGTTCATTTTTATAACACCCTACCTCAATCGATATCGATACATATAAAACACGCAGTCGGTAAAGCTGATGGACTCGAACGCGCCTCCTGTAGCCCCTCATTATTATTCAACTCATCCCTTGAGATACACAGGCGTAAAATTAAGCCATTTCTCTAACACAATGCCAAGATTTAATCGGACCCCAGCATTTCTAATCTGCTAAGCTTGGAGTTGGCATCTCCGACGTCCTCGGTCGTCCGCTTTTCATTTGCAGGCCAGGTCGACACGGATTTTTACTTTGTACTTTTTCCCGATGCCATTAAATTATTCATTTCACGGAGCGAGCTTCAGTCTTCGTAAACATTAGACGGTGCGAGAGGTGTACTTACTTCAGAAATATGTTTTGGGGCGAAAACAATGGAGCATTCAACGAACCTCGGCGTTGAAGTCAACTGTCGTATCCATTTTGTGGGAAGGAGCGTGTTTTAAGCTATCTTTGACAAGTTCGATACCGGGTGTTTTGGAAAATTCGAATTTGAAAATCGTTCTAACTACCAAAGCCAGTTTTTTCATCTTCCACCTCAATTAGATCCGTAATTGCCTCCCCCTGCTCTTCCTATATCATCATTTGCGGAAAATCTCGGCTCCTTTGAAAAAATATGACATCCATTAGAGCCATAGATTCCATTAAGAGTAAGACCAAAAGGAACGCAGAAGTCCTCATTTTCGTGGAAAATATACAACTCGTAGGAAAGAAAGTTTTCATTCGCGTCCACGTCACGAGAACAGATATGAGAATAAATAAATTATACTTAGCGGAAAGTTGGGAGAGAGTCGGGATGGAAACTGAAAACAGACTTAAGAAAAAATAATGATATCTTTAAGTGAGCAACCCAACAGCTGGGAGTACGACGCGCTGTCTGGGGCGCAAATAAAGAATTATTAAGGGTATAAAGTTAGTAAAACGACTTCCTACAAGCCGAGAAGAAAGAATCTGAAATACGGTCGGTCGCCGTCGGTTTCAGTGCGAGACTTTAGTGACCTATTATTAAATTTTCGGGGGGCATCGTGCGTGACACGCTCCACAGGAATATGGCACTAAACTAAAGTTGCGGATATTGTTTGTGTGAATTTCTTGAATACGAATGGCCGAATTAGGACGTTTTCGGAAATATTTTTAGTGCTTTCACACCAGAGAATAACGCAAGAGACGAATATCGTTTACTTCTCCATTGCATTCGGCACATACTTGCATATCTTAGGGGCAAAATTATAGTCCATCACTTAAGGAATACTCAGGGAGGCCTTGGTGGAGGAAACCTTGGTGGCACCTCAGATAAGCTGTTCGATAGTTAGAAAATCTTCTTGCCTCCGCCAAGGAGCACTTAAGAACTTACAACTGGTGTTTGCAGATATCTTTTACATGCATAGCCAGTGTCGCCCAACATTTTCCATCAGTCCATCAGTGGAACCACTGGCAAACCTCTATTATTGGGTTTATGAAGGGCATCATTAACCAGCGGCAAAATAATATGTACAGTGGTATTTTTAGAAAAGCCATGCCTTCTTATAAACCCACGTTCACTATATAAATCTAACGGATTTTGCCGGTCTCTCAAATACAGTTTAGGTAATCGATTTATATTATTAATAATTCGATTGATGTACTCATAATAATCGCCATTAATCTTGAATCCACGTCTCGAAGTCGAACTTCACTATTAATATTTTCTGAGGGATACTCAAGGTAAGATCAAACCGAACTCGCCCTCATCTCTTCCTTAAGGTGCACTTAGTTGACTATAAAATATAGATGGCACAGTAAATACGCCTTAAGGTTCGAGGATTCCTCAAGGCGCGATTATAAATTTGCCCATTACATACTAGAAAGTACAGCATTAAATTTTTTACAGAAAGAATATGAAAGCTTCACATTTACTGACTACATTGACTCTACCAGCCTCTACAAGCTATAGGTTCGATCATATCTGTTTATTGTTTTCATTGCATACTCTAAATTTTGAAATTCCGTTCCTTGGTACATTTTTCTCTTGCTCCCCATTGAAACGAATACTAACACTCGAATTTTAGTTTTTAGACCACCGAAAAATCTTCAATGTAATCCCACAGATACCCATACATACCTACACCGAGAAACTTCCATCTATATCTCTCAGTTAAAGCCTATTGTCTTAAATTTCCTTCTACTCGGATTCGTATGAACAATTATTCCTCTCTCTCTCTCTCGCGCAAATCTCTCTTTTGCAGATACAATTAAACTCATAATCATATGGACTAGTGGTGTCTAATTCTTGCTAGTGCCGACTACAACTTTCAAACTTTCAACTATCCTCGTTGCGAATTAATTTTAACCCGACGATAAATCATAGTTTCTACAGGGGAAGTTGGGCTGTGATCTGCGAGGAAAGAGTATCATGAATGGGAAATTGCGGCCAAGTTCTGGATTCGATTAACGTTCGTTTCAGTCGAGCACACCTATTTGTTTATTCTAATGCATATGAATGTTTTAATGTGTACGTGTTTGTGCTCGGTGTTATGCTGTTCGCGACTACTTCTCTTTGTTAAACCGTTACTGCTCGTTAACATCATTAAATGTGTTATGATCGTTAACTTTGGATTACCCGCTTGTACAGAGTTTTAATGTTTAGGTCAGTCTGGTCGTCTTAAAATTAGCTGCTTGCTAAACGCTTTGAAGGAATACGTGCAGATTGCGCTCTTTAAATAGTCTTGTTTGCGATCCTTTGTGATTTATAAAAGAAAATCTGGTCCTTTACCGGTCGTCGTCTACTTCAGAGGGAAATATCCTAAGGATTTTGGGGAAATTTATACCGCTTATTACTCGGACATAAAATTGGCAATGTTTGTATATGAATAAAAATAATACTTTATTTACCTAAAATCAATAGTTATTAGTTGATGAGAAATATTTAGTGTATAGCTTTTAAAATGTTACGAAAACAATAATTTTTCATATGGAAACAGTGTTAAATGGAATTTAATATGCATTGCGTGTTATTTGACTCGTCATAATAAAATCTGCCGAGGAAGCCTGAATTACTATGTCACCGAAGAGTTCTTGGTATATGAAGGGTGTTCTAGTCTTCCCTATTTGCCAAAAATTTGCCCTCGGTGTTACATCATTTTTCGTAAACCTTTGTTGTTCGGAAATAGTAAATTCGTTCATTTGACGTTAACTGATTTACTTTTTTCCAACAAAACGTTAATGCTTCGCTTCATATTAGCATTACAATGCCGATTTTCTATTCATCCGGCGTTTCCTTGCAATATTTTACGTATTCAATCCATATTTCATGTATGCCTTACCGGCATCATTAGTCTCTGCTTCAGTTATGACTGTCCTTACATTATTTCAAGGAGCTATTTCAATTGAAATGTCTAGAGTATACTGTTTACCGTATCCTGATGTATTCCTTGATCGTTACAAGTAGATTTAAATTTGATTCAAATTTAAATTTAGATGTGGATAGGATTCGAAAAATTGTGGTGCTCATCCGGCACTTAAGGAAGGAATTTAAAAAATACTGCGTGGCCGGAAAATCCGCAACCATCAACAACAAATGTGGAGTCGCCCTCGCAAAGAGGGGTTCCTTTTACACCTCCAGCTATTAACTCCCTTGGTATCTCGAAAATGTCCATTACTTTTCCTCTGTAGCTCTGAGATATTAATTGACTATCATGAATCGATATATTAATCGAGTATTACGAGGTATTAAAGGTTACTTGATAGTTTTGCCATAGACCCAGATTACTTACCTTTTGATACAGCGTTAGTAACCATAGCCCAATATTCCACCCCCTTATATACTCCTTACATTTACTGGGTGCTATCCTTCCAAAACATTTATGGAGAATAGGGCAACAAGGTCCTAGCAACTCTCCTTATGCTGGTGATGTTGCCAATTATCCTATTTCTGACTCGTTTCTATTTTCCATATTCCTCTTCAGGTCTTAATTACTCCAGTAAACTGTATATTTTCCTTTGTTTTCCCGGAAACACCGCTAGTTCAGGCCCCTGGAGCACTCTCTTTTATGTAGGATATTACTTTGTACGTTATTAATATTTTGTCTTTTAATTTTGTGGGAAAGTTGAGCAATTTGTTTGTTAAAACGTTAAGACAAATTTAGGGAAGGAAAAGCATATATACCAGGTTGTTAGAGTAGTCGTGATTGCATGACTCAAATTGACCAATTATAATTTATCAAAGGGAAATACAGTAGCAATTAATAAAAGTGGTAAAAATGGGTTCCCGATATCATTACTATCGGTTTCAAATTGTATTTTCCATGATAACTCGTTATATTTATCTTATATCGACCAGACTATATGGCGTGCCCGCCTCGGCGGGTATCTGCTATGGTAAGGGTGTCAGATTGAGCGTATTCGGCACGCAATGTTTAAGGGAAAATATGACTTTGTGGTCGTTCGTTCAAAGGAGAGAAGCCGGAAATTAACTTTCGCCCGCACCTTATGTCAGCGGGTTCCTTCGGGATTTTCACTCTTTTTAACGTTTCCGAACGGCAATCATCCCGTCAAATTATTATCCAATAATCAGATCCTGCGATAAGTTGTCAGCGGCAGCGCTGCGCCGCCGAAACTCGTTTAATTCCAGGTTTTATTATCCCGCACCTTCTTTAATTAGCGGGGAGCCCTTAATGACTTTATTTGTATTTTAAACAAGTCGGTTGTTTTTTTTTTCTCCAGGATTAACTGCAACGTTCTCACTTGAGGGACGCATAATTTTGTCACGTTAAATGGGGTGGAGACATCTACCGTGTAAATTATATTCTATGTGGAAAAGGGCATTTGAAAGTGATATACGACACATCCCAAAAGCCGAATACCTCGGGAGACGTTGGCGATAAAATATTAAATTAGACTTCTGTAAGGACGTGCCCCTTTTTATGCCAGCCCTATGAGCCAAATTAAAGACAAAAACTTGTAAGTACTCAGCTCTTAAGGCATTTTAAGAGTGTCTAGAGAAGCTAAATTACTGAGTAGAATTGGACAACAAAAAGCATGAACCCGTTTTTGCTTTGGAGAAGTTATATAATTCAGGTGTAATTTATTGATTCCGAAGAGACGTAAATATTCTTCTATCATTTCCATTAACATGCTTTGCTTGTGTTTGATATATTTTTAAAAATATGTATTAATCTCTCTACATCATGAGGCATGTTATGTCCTATTTTAGTACAGCAATTTGGTTATACTTAGCCACCTTACTCTAAGCCCTTTTTGAATTTTCCATGGTTTTTAAGCGTTTTCCATTCAAGGTTGTTTATTAATTTGTTATTTAATTGTTTATTAAGATAACAAATGCTTATAGCGAGATTTCTAATAAAATTATTTATTCTACAGAAGGAATTTTATACGTAAGAAATGACAGTTTCTAAATTTTGCCTTAATTAAATAAAAATATATTAATTTTGGAAAATCGTCTTATTGACAATAACTGTAATTATCAAGAAATTCCTTCAAAAACGATAATTCAAACAAACTACAAGCCGTCAAGTTAGTGCTTCACACACGCAATGGTTCACATTAGTAACATCGAAGACTTCGTCCAAAATTGCCAAGGACACAAAGGCTAAGGCAGTTAGTGTTGTAGCGCTCAAAGAAAATTCTGGAAAATCTCTGTACCAAATTTAGTGCGCATTTTCGAAAACCTCGCAAACGACGAAACAAATATGGCGGACGTCTTATGTTGAAGTAACCGTAATTTCTGAAACAATCATTATTGGGCACCTTTCTTAAGTTCATTTTGAAGGGGAGGGGTGGTAATAGATGGAGTAGGTAGAAAAATTTACCAAAATTTTTTGCAGACTACACCTAACCAATTCGGTTGGGCCAATTCTGGCTTTGGATTCGGATTCTGGATTCTGGATTCTGGATTCTGCGCAGAAGACGACTTCTGAAACGATCTTCAGCTATCCAGCAAAAAACCTTGCAGATCTGTTTTAGAGGTGGAGCCTGAAATACGGTGGAGGCACGCCCTACCTCTTGGTAACTTTGTCAGTTAAAATCGCCTGTTGATTGCCCTAATTTGGTAACTAAAAATCCACATAACCGGCCATTGGGCCAGCGAAATTCGTCAACTTTAACCGTTTTGAGATTTTTGCATTCTTAACTTCAGAATTATATTTCGAGTCAAAGTCGTTGTTTAAATTGGAGACTGGTTTATTAAAAATTCTGATTTGAAACGATTTTCCCATATTCCTTCCTCCAAAGAAATTAACAGACTTGTTTAAACACATTTTCGTTTAATTGCCCAATTTCGCTTTTAAAGACTCCACCGTTTAAACAGAAGAATTCTTTTTAATCCCTCGAATGGGACCAGTTCTGAGATACCAAAATTCAATCTACGTTTCCTTGCAGTTAGAAAGTCCTCGCGAAGCATAATTAAACCCCGTGCCTTTTACCCCGGAAAATTATCAGCGTGTTAAATAAACAAACTCAACTTTTACTGATTCTCGAGTTATTCACATTGTCAATATTTGTTCTCTAGATTCACCTGGAAGTTTTCGACGTAACGCATAAAACGAAGACGAAAGGTGTAGAGGCACGCTGTTTAGGAAATCTGCTTATCTTTCATGTGCACGTCATGATTCTACGTGTATGATTACTTTTGTAGAAGGCTTCGCGCTGCTCCTTGGATTCCACATTCGGTCCAATTAAACTTTATATGGGGAAGGTACTCAAATAAATGAAAATTCATAGGGTAACTGCATTGAATTTTCTTGTATTCCAGTTGTCACTTCTTCAACCGAAAAACTAGTTTGGATAGTTTGCCCGCTCAAGAAGAGTCATAGTTCAAAGGGTAACTTCATTGAATTTTCTTTTATTACAGCTGTCACTTTTTCAACCGAAAAGTTAGTTTGGATAGTTTGCTCACTCAAGAAGATGAAAATTCATAGGGCAACTTCATTAAATTTTCTTTTATTACAGTCACTTTTTCAACCGAAAAGTTAGTTTGGATAATTTGCTCACTCAAGAAGATGAAAATTCATAGGGTAACTTCATTGAATTTTCTTTTATTACAGTTGTCACTTTTTTTAACCGAAAAGTTAGTTTGGATAGTTTGCTCACTCAAGAAGAAGAAAATTCATAGGACAACTTCATTGAATTTTCTTTTATTATACTTGTCACTTTTTCAACCGAAAAATAATTTTGGGTAGTTTACTCACTCAGAAAGATGAAAATTCATAGAGTAACTTCATTGAATTTTCTTTTATTACAGTTGTCCTTTTTTCGACCAAAAATTTAGTTTGGATAGTTTACTCACTCAAGAAGATGAAAATTCATAGGGAACTTCACTGAATTTTCTTTTATTACAGTTGTCACTTTTTCAACCGAAAAGTTAGTTTGGATACTTTACTCACTCAGTAAGATGAAAGCCTCTCAAAATAAAAGAAAATATAGGCAGAATTCCCCTAATATTCACTGTTGCCTGTTACTAGGCCCATGATCCTGGGGTTAAAATGATCTATTGTACCTGTTCCTCAAATTGAATGTTTTATCCATGGTTTAAAATTTCCTTTACTTGCAAGCTTTAGTAGCAACTACAGTTATACTGCAGGTCATGAAAACGACGTAAGGATTTTGAGAAAACCGCTTACGGCCGCGTTAACCACCACATATTTTACGAAGACTTAACTAATTTCAAAAGTAAAAATAAGATTTACCGCCATGTCTCCATTTTCGCATTATTTTATTTAAAACGGGTCACACCTCACACTCATGCAAATGCCGGATATAAATTTCACTTCAAACAATATAAACACGACGTGTTAATATCCCTCTTAGCCTCGCCATAAATCCGAAAGAATGGGGGATTAGACATTTTACAGCGTTAAATTGATAATTTAAAAACTCTCTTTCTAGTATAAAATTGCCATAACAAGTGAGAAGTAGTTACAAACTTGGAAGAATTTATTAGCAATTCAAGGCGTAATAACCATACGTCTTCGTTAGCGAAATTCGCCTCTGATATCTGTTTCTTTATATAATGGTATCGTGGGACAAGGGATTAATTAACTTTTTGTTATTATGTAGCTGATATTAAATGTGCCGTTATTTATCGAGGGGTGAAGATGACTCTTATGGAATTGTAGACTTAATTTTCAATCAATTTTTTGACTTGACGTACAAGGAAGTAATCAAAAAATATTGCTTTAAGGTACGATTTATTAACATAAAATTCATAAGTAACATGGTTCACACAGCGCAGCATCACATTAGGTACATACAGTGCGTCTCTAACTTGGGAAAATTCAATAAATCAAAGATAGTTTTTTTTGTTGGAAATATGCTCGGACAGGTAACTTAGTATTTTGAATTGCGCTCTTTTTGATGTAGAAAATGTTATACAGCGTGTTCTAAATTTAAGGTATAATATATCTTGTGGGTTTCTGGTGTAATTTTACGCTGGAATATCCTTTGTTCCTGGTAGGCCACGAGCAATAAAATTGATTTTGACCTCACATATTATCAACAAATCATGAAGTAGGTCCGATAGAGGAACTATAGCATATCGTAATAGGGTGCAAGGCTTCGCACTTGCAATCTTGAACCGTTACACCTTGTGATTGTGATTTATAACGTAGTATGTAGATTTCAGTAATCTGCCGTACATCTTTCGATCCAGTTTTGCTATAAAGTTATTCTCGTTTCGACAGCGGAGCGTTGATTACGAAAATTCGATCCCGATCAATTAATTTACCCTGGAACATAACTGACGCGGTGAAACTCACGATCCCCCCGCCGCACGCCTGAACGATCCCTCTCCAGGACACGAACGGATCATTCCCGGGAGAGGCGCAACTGACGTAATTCGCGGGCGGTCCCGCAGGAACCCACATGATTGCCGGGAGATGCCACATGAATACAACACCAGCCATACTCACGGCCATTGTCATGTAAAAAGGTGACGGGGTGTAGCGTCTACGCGCACTTCGCAGCGGATATGTTTACAAAGCGGGCCCGCCGAATCTCGCGGTGAATACAGAGAAATCTCGAGGAAAATTTTATCGGTGCCTGAATAACGTGTTTACCGGTTGTGGATTAGATGATAGGCCTGTATTTAGGTAAACACGCAAGGGTGCTCTCCCCATATACTAGGAGTATGTAGCGAAACGACAGGAACTGCCAATTCCCTCGGCCATAACCTGTATGGAAAACTACAGCTTACACCTAATACATCGAAGTGATTAGAGCTAAAGGCCAAGTGCCATAAGTACACCAACTTAGTATTTACCTCGTAAAATTTAGGCAGAGCTGTAAAAGTTTCGAGCACCTGAAACACTCGAAAAGTGCAATAAACACGACGGGTGGTATCGAGGTGTGTAGTACTATTACACGGAGATACTTACTAATGACATTAGTTTCAGCATCCACATCGATAATTTATTTGTTATTTTTACAAACGATATTATAAATTAGTCAAAGACAATTAGTCACCCTAATAATTGCACTTTCTTCTCTCTGTCTGTATACAGATACAGTTCCAAGACCCTCATAATAGACCTACTAATGTGGGTACAATACATCTCTATAAGTTCTTTGATCCGGCTGCTCGATATCACCCGTCGTGTTTATTGCACCTTCCGGGTGTTTAAGGATAGGCAATCTGAGTAAATATTTGTATTGAACATGTTATAATGTAATTAGATATGTTCCGATGTCGCGGATTCTTATTTCCTGTCGAGTGTGGGAATTGTGCCCATTTACCTCACCCCTGCAGTGTACCCACCTGAGCCACCTGAGTTGATGATATAATTATTACGAAAACTTATTACTTATAAGTGAATTAGAATGAAAAGCATTCGATTTTATCGGAAAGTACGTCGTTTGAGGAAATATACACGAATGCAACAAATTGCAATCTTTACAAATCGGTTTATGCAAAGCCATTTCCGGCGGAGGGGCGTTATAACTCGTTATCGCCCCTAAAGCCCCTCAATCTCTTATATCGATGCTGTAGCGAATGTTGCCTGTATTTGTGAGGGTTTTTTTTATATTGATTGAGGCGTGAATGAGGTAGTAAAAGAGCGAGCGGCTCTCCGACAATTTACAATAAATTCCAGGACAATTCGCCGGGTATTGCCTCCCCCCAACCAGAAAGGGAGAGAGGAGGAGGAGGAAGCGATGCATCAACACTAAGCGAATTCGGCCCTGCAGACAGTCCCCGGGGATGATCCGTGCGTGCCATAAGGAGTCCAGGAAATGTGACTAGGAGAGAGAGAGCTGCTTTGCTTCTCTCGGATATGAACGATGGCTGGCGAGGTGCGAGGCATAATGTGCCCCCGGGGAGGCGCGGCTGATTACTTTACAACGAAGACAACTGAATCGTGGCCCGGTGTTGCCGGCTCCCGGCGTGTTGGGAATTTTAAGGGGCTCCTGGCCTGGCTCCCGCTCTTTCTTGCTTCCCGAACGTTGAATTATTGAGGACGAGGAAAGGAATGGATTGCGGCTGGCGGAAGATTCACTACTGTCTGCCGAGGGAAGGAATTAGTGAATTACGTTTCGGCATAGTCTACTTTGGGGTTCCTTTTGACGAACTCTAATGTACATGGGGATGGTTTTATATAAAGCCTAGGAGCTTTACATCTTAATTTCCACTCGAAGTAATGTAAATTGCTTATGTACAGAAAACTAACGCGGCCTCGAAACGTGAACAGTCATTTTGGGATGAAAATTTATGCCGCAAACCGAAAAGTAGTTCCCATTCGACAACATTCGCTAGTTTGAATTCACATGTTTTAAACAAATCTGTAAAAATCTCTTATCTTCATTGACTTGACTTTCATTGACTGAAAATTCAAAAGTACTACAAATGAGTTGGGACTTTCTGAGAGTATTCAGAGAAGTTTCCTTTACGTTCTTATGAATTTTCATTTTATTAACTCCTAATGTGGCCGAAAATGTACCAGTTCAGTTGGTTACCTGAACGAAATTCGCGTTAAATCTTGTGTAAAATTTCTTAAAAAAATTCTGAAGGACTACAAATTAGTTGATATTCTCCGAGAGTATTTAGCGAAGTTTCCCTTATATCCTTAAGAATTTTCATTTCAATAGCTCGTAAAATGATCGAAAATGTACAACTTCACCTGGTTTTCTAACCGATAATCGCGTTAATTCTTCTGTAAAATCCCTTAAAACCATTCAATTTTGCTACAAATGAGTTGAAACATTCTGAGAGTATTCAGCGAAGTTTCCTTTACGTTCCTATAAATTTTCAGTTTATTAACTCGTGAAATGGTCAAAAATGTACCAGTTAAGTTGATTTCCTGACCGAAATATAAATAGCATTTCTTCTGAGAAACACGACAGACTAAATCGATGAAACGTCTCTTCGCCATAATTTTTCTTTCGTGAAGCCACGCGGGCCAAGGACACGGCGCTCTTCTCTCATAAACTTTTTGTCTATTGTATCTGGTGATTTTAATGTTTACTTTTCAAATGAAGAAGTAAAATTGATGCATCCTTTCGAGATACTTAAATCAACAAACATTTTATATCGTGATTTACTTACCAAAATCTTTATAAACGTAAACTTTTTATTTTTTTTTTTTAATTAATTTGTAACTACGGGGTTCTGATTTATAATTAAATGTGATACTTGTTTCAAACCTCGACTATAGCGTTAAAAGTAAAGTGGTCCACCTAAAATCGCAGTATGGCTCAGGTGGCATGGGTTATCCAAGTAATGTACGTTAATATAGCTGTACGATCCTTCATGTTGGTAATGAATTATACTATTAACAAGAGTAAATTATATCTGAACAACAGTATGATGTAATATGAGACATCTGTAATCCTAAAAATAATCGTATACCTTATAGTATCTATAGAGTACCTTAGTGTGTTGATCGAAGACTTGGAATAAGAAATGCATGCTTATATTTCCATTACAAATTTGATACTTTCAAATGTAAAAATTTAGTGGTTGTGCCACTTTCTTACACAATCACACACCACGTTACGCTACCGTGCGCATCAAAAATAGGAATGCGCTCATTTCTGGGAGTTTACTTAGTTTGTGTTCTCGCACTGCGATGCATTACTTTTTTCCCAGCTCAATTAAAAGCTTAGTTTCCGGCACACTCGAATCCTGTGCGTTAACAATTTTAATGCAACTTGAAATAACTTTCCTTTGAGTCGTAAAAGCGCGAACTTCGCGGGATTGTACGACAGGAAGAGCGATGTAAAGTAATTAATTAGTGCTGAGACGGTGGTAAATATTGTCAGTCGAATTTGGTTGGAATCGTGAATATTACATTAAATCCTGCTAGTAAGATTGATTTGTGCCCACATAGTGGCCATTAAATTTATTATCACTGTGTTAATTTTGAAATTTCTGCTGTTTGTTTATTGGAGTCGCAGTTTTAGATCATTTGGTCTATTTTTTCATAGAACACATGGTATTACAGAAAGTCTAAACGATATATTTATCCTTTTATAAAGATTGATTAAGAGAGAAAACAATTTTGATCTGCTTACTAAACAAGTTACTTAAGCTTTATATCCGTTGTTATGCTGTAAAGTTGTTGCATATGTATAGTAGCAATGCAATTCGTTAACAAAACTGTCCCATATTTTGTCCACAATTTCTATATGTTTACAGTCACAGAAAATGTATAACGCACCAAACATGAAGTAAAGGATAGACACAGTGTACCTTCAAGAAATCAATTCTAACCAACCTCAAACCAAAAGACAATTAGGGCTTGAACCCCCATTTCCCCTAAAATCTCTAAAAAGCGACCTCTTCAGCCGGTATTTTCCCGGCTTGGTACGTCAATTTGGCAACCTGAGATACGACAACAATCATCTTGCCCCATTCGACATCCTCACTTCCGGCGAGACTCGGCAGGAAGGAGGGGAGTTTCCGGTTTTGATAAGAAGTATCTGAGAGACGCTCAAAGCAAGAAGTTTGTCGCTTTGAATTAGTGAATGGCGAAATTGTTGTGTGCACTTGTCAGAGGTGGAAGGGGAGATTAAACGGGAGCTTTGAATACAGTAACAATTTAAATACATATTTACATCGGCGGTTTTAGTGGTTGTGGATGTTCTCGTTCGTAGTGATTAATTGGGTAATGAATCGAAATTTGGCTTTGACGATTTTAGAACGAAAAAGCACCAAGCGAGTGGATGGGTAACCACGGATTTAGTAATTATTTAAGGTCATAACAATATTTACCGACTACGAAATCAACGACGGGAAAGTTCACCGCTATACAATTCACCGAGTGGAAAGTTTGTCGACGTTTCTAAATATTTGATATATTGAAATATTGCCATCACAACCATCGTTCCAGTCGTTTCGGTCTTTATAACCTTTCTCTTCACCGTCCCAATGGTTTGTCCTTGTGATGTGACTTACTCCAGTTCCTCCATGTTTGTGTGAACATGTAACAATCGATTTCTGATCCAGGACTGGGCCTACCGGGGCTACATCGGACCGACTTCGAAAGACGCGCATTTCAAAAAAGGAAGTTATGATGCCGCACCCTGTATATCCGGTATTAAAGCATTACCTCTCAATCCACAAGTTGTGTACAGTTGATAGAATGACGCTGATACACGTTAAAAGTTGCATCCTCGTACCAATGTTCGCGTCTGACAAAACACCACTATTCTATTTTCATCTTCTCATGAATCATACGATAGAAAATCTTGTCCTTTTAAAATTTTGGTCAGAAATACAATTTGCCATCGACGCTTAAGAAGAGCAGGTCCTGTCAGATGTCTGAAAATATTTCTAATATACTTTGTTCATACTGTGAATCTTCAGTTAGTTAACATTTCTGTGGATAGATTGGGAACGAAAATCAAAATATTTTCTCTTGTACATGCATTTCTCGAAATATTATTTTTAGTGATCGGTTCCAGGTATTTAAACTTAGGTCATATCTTCCACTACTTAACTTCGTTGTGATTTACGCCCATTACTGAAAACAGTAGAGTATCTAACGTGCTTGGCAAGTAAATGACAGTCCAAGTATTTACTTATTGTCCCTTTTAATATGTGGTAACGTGGGTTGGTGAAAAGCATGGCGATGAACTTTCCGCCAACGAATTGTCATTAATTAAAGTTATGAAGTTTGTTACATTTATATTGAATACAAAGTCTGTATATTTGGATCTGGGAACGTCATGAAGAATATTTGTCGTCGAGCTGGTAAATATTTAAATTCGAATTTTTTTCAGTGCTTAATCTTTGTTTCTGTTTATCTTTCCGTCCCATGCGAGTTATTTGCATGCCGGGAAATGATTATTTTTTTCATATTCATAAATCAAAAATTGTCGGGGGCGCATTTAAAGTATGTAACAGCCTATTTCCCCGAGATCGTTCCACAGGCGCCCGCGCTTTAGGAGCCGAAATATCGTACGAACCTCGTTTATTTGACATTCCGAAAGAGGGCCCTCAAGATATATTAGAAATCGAATTTATGGAAACGAACATTACAGATCCAGAGGCTAAGGAAGCTAGCTTAGCGGAAAATACGACCTCTTCCCAAATGATGACCGTGGAAATCGAAAAACCGGCAATTTGGGATTTTTCACCGGTAATAATTTAGAGAAATGTTCCATCTCGAACAGATGCGATTCTCATTTGCAATGCCGATTGCTTCCGTATCCGCTGATTTCTCGTACGGACGCAGACAGGTGCTCTCTTCTGCTCTGCGGCGTGCTTATACTTACCCTACAGGGGTAACCAAAATTTATAGAAGGATCTCTTAGAATACACGTCAATTCTATAAATCATTCATAACATACATACAGATAATTCAAAAGTATTGACACCTTTTCCGTCCAACAAAATATTTTTGACATATATTTTTGAATTAAATTCTTACTTCAGAACGACTACCATATCAACATAAACGTATAAGCGTCAATTAAGGCTAGTGACTTGATTTAAACATACATCATGCAGAGTAAATTATTGGATCCCATTCGAAGTAGTTTAATGTCAGGAAGGTTCCATATCAAGAAAATATCATAAGTACCTACTATATATCATGTAGGTATGATAGAACCTATAAAAATTTTCCTTCTGGATACTATGAATTTCCTGATATTTAGAATTGGAAAAATAACGTTTGAAGTTTACATAAACCCTTTATATTCAATTTCAAATCTATTCCGGCTTTCCAACATTCTAAGGAAATTTCTAGAATTTTATTTTTCTTTTAAGTTCCGTTAGGTTCTTCGGATTTTCTTTATGAAGTTTTAATTTACAACGAGAAGGTCTCCGGTACCTTGCAGGGGCCATTTGGGCAAATCATTCTTTCTATGGTCCTACGCCATCCCTTCTCTCCTACGGTAGAAACCTTTCGAATTTGGGCTGGTATTGTTTCAGTGATTCGTCGTAGCTAAATTTGCACAACTTTACCAACGTTAGCGTGTATAACTCATCCATAGATAAATGATATAACTTAGCATATGTTTAGAAATATTTGGCTAAGTAAGTCTCATAAAAGAGTTTACCTACTTCTAACGGCCACAGGTGGTGTGGGGAGTTGTTGATACCATTTACAGCCACCCTGCGGTGGCAATAGTTACTATTCCTTTTCCAGAACGCGAACTGTTATCTAAATTTTAGTGTCTAAGGGACTGTATCTCAATCGTTACCGCGCATGAACCATTTTACAGGAATTCTCGCATCTCTGCAAAGGTTTCACTCTCTCATCCTCCTCGGTCTTCTACTCTTACTTTGTTTCAACCAATGGTAAACATGTAAGCAAATCGTTTTTTTGCCGACTTATATTCTCCACGAATGTCAGTTGTAAATAATTGGTATTTATTCTTCCCAACTAAATCAGCTTAAATTCCGCGGCTCTGGATTTACCTCTCGACCTTACGACGTCTCTCCTGAGTCTAAACTAGCCGATAGACCATACTAGAGCATGATATAGTTTGATAGAGACCTCACTCATAAAGAAATGAGGAGTGTGGCCCTTTGTCGCAAAGTAATCTACTTTAGGCCAATTAGACAACCAATCGTATATCCTGTGGTCCTCGGAAAATGAAATACCTTTAAATATCTAATCGATGTTAAGTCAGTTTTGGCAGTTTAGGGCATTGGAAGCACCAGGAACTTTTATTTTCTTCAAATTTACTGCAGTTTTGTGGTGTAAGTTCCAGTTTTCCCAGTTACATCTTCAGGTAAATAGTTAATATACAGCAAGCTTTTCCATATGATACGAAGCACTTTTTTAAGGTGATTTAATTCTCTGTTGAATCCTCCAGAATTAAACCGTAACCTCATCACGCGTTACTGCTACTTTACAGCGTGATTTTATTTCAACTAATACTTATATTATAGTAGTTTTTGTCGATGTGCAGAACTAAAATAACCTTAAAAAGTAGAGAACTTAAGATGGAATATCCATCCTCCTCCGCAATGCGTGAAGAAAATGTGTATTAATCATCACCAAATAACCTGAAGGTGTTACTGCAGCTCTAGCAAACCTGATATAAGTTATGGTGGTAAATGACTTGAAATCGCTTCACATTTGGCGTATTTCACTTCAGTCCTACAGTTTAATTTCTTATGAATGGTTTCCATGGGTTACAGTTGGACTATGGAGCTCCTGTTTGCTTTTTATATTGACTGCCTTTATTTCATAAATTTATTATTTAAAAATATGCGCCCTTATTGCAATAATTATGATTGATATCTACGATTCACCCCCGTAGTGCCAGCGGTTGCCATTGTATTCACTTGTTTCGCTGATATATGACTGCATGCTTAACGCATCTTGAGAATACGAAAGGAAGGAAGTGTCAGCTTTCAGGGCTTCTTTTAGCGAGGGGCTCAAATCGTACGTTGTTTGGACAGATGGTGTGCCACGGAACCGATAATGTCTTTATATTAAAACAATTTATTTTGAGTATTGCTGTATTAATCATACCGTTTCGAAATTGCTTAAATATCGACACAGGTCGGAATTAAGGAAAAAAAATGATAGATTTATTGAGGCAAAAGAGGTTTCCATGAAAACCCAAAACGTTTCAGGGAAATAAGAGTGATACATGTTTATCCTCTAACTCAGCTTCGTATTTAATATTATCGTACGTGAAGAATCTGCGTGTCTGAGGAATATCTGAGCTGTCCATTTAATATATCGCTTCTCCTTCGGACGGAGCGATTTCCCATAAAAACGTTCAGTAAATTTCATGTATACGGATGTTATCGATCAGGTCCTGAAAGTAAACCTCTCCCTTCCTATCCCTCTCTTCATCTTTCCCCCCGATGCCGGAGCAAATCACTATCCCCTGGGTTCTTAACGGGCTGGCCACAACTGTCCTCATAATAGCCCATGTTTTCTCGGTGATCTAGGAAATGGCTCCTTCATAAATAATGCCCCACCGGAGCTGTCCCAAATAAAACTGCTCCAATCAATTACGAGTATACTGCACCGGCTATGCCAGGCGTTCGTCTCATCCAGGCTTTACGACCTCTTCGACTTTCCTCCTGTAAAATCAAAATATCTGGTGTAGATAGAAATCTTACGATATAGCCGAGTAAACTATGCAGTGGAAATTTGTAGAAACTTAAAGGGACTACGTGTAACAAAGTTTGCTGATTTTAGCTGTCCTAGTAGAAGGGTACAAATTGTGTTGGTTTCTCTGAAGTTTCGTAAGGTTTCTAAGTTTCTTTTACTACTTTTACTTATAGTACTACCATAATTCATAACCTTATCTTTGGAATTATAACAGGATTTTAACGATATATGGCCGAGTGTGTTTCATTTTTCAGTTATAAGCGTAAAGGGGTGAAATCCAGTGGTCTTTTAAAGATAAGTCACTCTTGTTTGAAGTCACCATTTGTACCTTTTGCCTTACTTAAAATTAAGAAGTTAATTGATTACAATACGAAGTTGATGTTGGGAAATCAACTTACTGGTACATTTGATTTTCAGTTTTTTTAAAAAAATGTATTTTTAAAATTGATAATTATATTTTATTTTAGAAACATCGTACATTATATGAATAAGTTTTAAATTTAACAAAAAAATAACATGACGGCTACCTATTTCAATACACATATATATCCATTTTGCAGAGATCGTGTAATTCTTGAAAAAATTCCGTATTTGCCTTTGGTTCATTCCCAGCAGCTTCAATTATTGCCCATAGTTGGTTAAGCGTTAATGTTAATAATTAAATATTTTAAGGAATCACATCCCATATACAGGAATCACAGGGGTTTAGATCTAGTTAGTTATTTGTTAGAATTTAGTTTTTAAAATCTCCAATAAACTCTCCGTAACAATGTAATTGAAGATTTTATGCGCGAGAAGCTTTCAATATACGATACTTATTTTTTGAAAAAATCGCGATATTTCGAAAACCGTTGGGCCTATCGACTTGAAATTAACACCATAGGGCTTAGAATGGTCTACCCTGCGAGTACTAGGTGGAAATTCAAAAGTTCACTTTTTGAGACCGAAAAAAACGAAAGGTCCCTTGCGATTTTCTCCAAAAACGGCCAAAAAAATAGATTTCCGAAATTGGGGTGTCAGTTGAAAGGGAATGCTTCCCTGATGCCGGGAGTGAATGAATTTCTTTCCTACGACGTTTACTTTCCGTGATATGTAAGATAGAATGGAGGGAAAATTCTGTTTTGAAAAAACCGCAATATTTCGAAAACCGTTGGCCCTATCGACTTGAAATTACCGCCATAGGGCTTAGAATGGTCGGATGGATCTACCCTGCTAGTATCATGTGGAAATTCAAAGGTTCACTTTTTGAAGCCGAAAAATAGGAAGGTAAACCCTTTGCAATTTTCTCCAAAAACAGCCAAAAAATAGATTTTCGAAATTCGGGTGCCGATCGAAAGGGAACGCTTCCCTGATGCCACGAGTGAAGGATTTTCTTTCCTACGACGTTTACTTTCCGAGTTATGGAAGGTGGAATGGAGGGGAAATTCTTTTTTTGGAAAAAACCGCGATATTTCGAAAACCGTTGGCCCTGTCGACTTAAAATTAACGCCACAGGGCTTAGAATGGTCCAATGGATCTACCCTTCGAGTATCATGTGGAAATTTCAATATTCACTTTTTGAGGCCGAAAAAATGGAAGGCAACCCCTTGCGATTTTCTACAAAACAAGCCAAAAATAGATTTCCGAATTTGGGGTGCCAATCGAAAGGGGATGCTTTCCTGATGACAGAAGTGAAGGAATTTTTTTCCTACGACGTTTACTTTCCGAGATATGAAAGGTAGAATGACGGGGAAATTTTTTGGAAAAATCGCGATATCTCGAAAACCGTTGAACCTATCGACTTAAAATGAACGCCACAGATCTTAGAATCCCCTAACGAACCTACTCTGTGAGTCTCATGTGGAAATTCCAATATTCATATTTTGAGGGCAAACAAAGGAAAGGTCTTCGGTGGAAAACGTCTATCATATTTTTCGACACACTAGGTTCGTTTAAGTAGTGCCAGACTTGAATTCGATGGAATGTAGGTTTTTGATAATGCGATGATTTCGACTATTTAGTTACTTACGTGACTAAATCACTCAATTGGTCAGAATGTATTGGAGCAGGATGGCGTTGGTATATTTATATAGTTGAATTTGATGGAAATCAAAAATTGTCAAAAGCTCGAATTGCAGGATGTGCATTAGATTAACACCGTCGATATTAAACCTTATGAAATGTAATCATTCGTAATTTTGTAAAATTACATTGACGGTTTTTCCCTCTGTCCGGCTATTTGCTTTTTTGTCGATCGCGCAAGGATAATTACCCTCAGTACAGCGTGCAACTAATATTGGAAACAATGCATCGCGCCGTAAATCGAATGGCGAGAATTTAACTTCATTACGATGTTAAAAATTGTTACGTAAACGTTGTACAAACCGAGTTAAAACCTCGTTATCCGAGGAAAGATTAACCCCGTCCGGCGATGGAGGGTCATAGTTTACATTTTGATTGGAGGCTCCTCTCTCGCATCCATCGTTATTTATTCATTAAGTTGGCAATTAAATGGCATTCGCAACAAAGTAATGGGCCGCAATTTATCTCGGGCGTCGCCTGAGGTTATAGAAAATCGGTGAGGCATGGAGGGACCTCGCGCGAGAGTGACACCAGCAGACAGGAAAAGCCTCGCTGACGAATGAAGTCAATTTAGGGCGACGGTCGCCGGTGGTGGTGTCCTCGCCTTTCCCTGCCTCTCGGCCTTAAAAAAAATTATCGCTGATTCGGTTTTGATGTTATTGAAAGGTTCCCGGGATCTCGGCAGCGTAACCGGTCCTTAAATTAGATTCTTGCTTAAAGGCTGCGAAACTATTAAATTGCTTAGCAACATATAAGGATGTATGTATATGCTGTATAGTGCTAAATCTATTAGGGAATGGTATTTCAAACAATCATGGGTGTGGAATTAAATTACTAGTAATACTCCTGAGAGGAAATCAAATAATGGCGAAATATTAATCTTCCTTAGTAGTAGGTTATTATCTTCCCACTCTTATTAAGTAATTACTGGTATAGCCCAGAGAAATTAGCAAAGAACGACCTATTGGAGACTGTAGGTCACCTAAGGATCTGACAAGTTTGTTAAAGTAATATGCACCTATAGAAACAAAACCAATACTTTCCTTGCGTAAAATTCTGCGGTGATTTTTAGTAATTAACAATTAACAGTCAAAAATGTTTACATTTTCCATTTTTATCTGCCACTAAAAAATTCGAAATAACCATCTTTTGATACACCATTTAAAATGGCTTTTAAAAGTTGCTAACTTTATTTGTTGCTTAGCAAACTGTAAGGTGAGATCAAACATTTAATTCAAAATAAGTACTTATGGTATAAGTCAACTTACAAGTTTGTTATTGCGTAACAAGTTGGGTCTTTGGTCTGCAGCTTCAGAAATCCTTGAAATACCTCTTGTTGACATGATCCAGGCGGTATGTTATATTGACAGTTTATTTTTTGGTTCGAAAACACCCCCATCATCCCCTATAGTGATCCACCCCTCAGGCTGTAGTTTCGAAATTCCATAGAAAATCTCGTATCGCCATGATCATACTAGAAATTTATTGCTGTCGATTGGTTCTTTCTTTACAAGCGTTTTTTAAAACCTGCCTTTCATCCCCTAGCAAACCTCGCCTAAGGCTGAAATCCCTGAAATATCTTGTGACTCGGGCGATATGTTTTATTGCTGGTTAATTGGTGTCAAATATTTCAGGATAGATTCCTTAAAACTGGTCTGCTCACCTTCCAACAAATCTTGCTACGTACGTGGATCACTAAGGGATGAAGGGGGTGATATCGAGAAAACTAGCATGAATCATTTTGCAGGAATTAAGTTTGCCGCCCGGATTATAGTGATTTCGTGGATTTTGGAAATTTCTGCCTTAGGGGATGATGGGGTGATTTTAAGAAACCTGATACGTACTGTTCCACAGCAATTGACTACTAAAAAAATGTGTCACCAAGGTCATTTGGATATCACTTTTGGTTCCATAGCATAATGTCAAGCTACATAATTTTGGGATAGGGGTGGAGCAATACATTTTATTTCCCGGTAATAAATATGCAATAAAATATTCCGCAGATCATTGTTAGGGGAAAATGGGGCGGTTTTGGTAAATTTGGGAAGAACCATTCGACAGCAGTCAATTAGTAGTCAAATATGCACCGGGATCATTTCCAACCGAGCTATTTCATGGATTTTGGAAATTTCAGCCTAAAGGGTGGTCCTCTTGAAGATGAAGAGGGTAGATTTGAGAAATGTGGATATATCTTTTTGTTTCACAAATATGACTATATGCTAAGCTAGCTTAAAGATGTCTATTAAGCCGGGCCATCCATTTCATAAGTCCATATTCTTTATAGCACTATATTTTATTACTAATATATTGGTAGTTTAGTAGATAAAGGAGATAATCTGACTTAATGACCAATGACGATGCAAACATTTACCAAACGTCGTGTTTTATTGCTAATTTATTGCTGACGATGTAGGCAAATTGCGATTTCCCAAAATCACCCCTTCAACCCCTGGCAGATTTCTCACCCCCGAAGACATTTTCTTTGCCAATCAAAACATGAAATGAATAACCTGGCTTAATAGACATAACTTAAAGTCAAGCTGAGCCATCATGACCAAGCACGTGTTTTTAGGGTGGGGGTGTAATAATAAATTTTATTTCACGGCAATGAATTAGTAATAAAATATGCACCAGGTCCGGTATGACGTTGCTGGATTAGCTTGACAAACATACTTTTAAACAAATTCAAATATAAGTCAAATTCTCAATTTTACCTTTGGTACTACTTAGAGAAATTTTTAAATAATTTTTCTGGATATTTCATACAATTTCCTGTAGGCATCCGAACGAAAAAGGCCATGATAGCATGTAAAGCACTATTTTAAGTTATTAATTACTTTTGGTCATATAATTCATAAGATATAATTCTGTAAGAACTTTATTTTAATACTATATTTCGTGACTATTGTTACGACTTTAATCATGGAAAATATATGAAAAGTGTTCATTTCTACATAATCCCTGCCTAATTTTTTGGTAATTAAACCCTAGAAGGATTATAAAACTGCCCTACCTAAACACATTTGCAAGGAGCTCGTAATGTAGACATAAAACAGCAATTCAAACAAAAACTGTCCTGTATCAAAGCTGATGTCTTTAAAATGCGCCGTTGCAGATTGTAAGGTGTGCAGTTATGGCGTAAAGTCGATAGTGAAATGAAATTTTCGCCACTTCTAGTGGAGCTATTTGTGCTATTTTGTACTAATGTAAATGGTAATTATCTTAAAGCCGCCTAGAATTGTTTCCAAGAGGTTAACACTCCATACAAGGCACAGCTGCCTCATTAATAATTAGCAAGTTCGAGAGCGAGTCCCTGCCAGGTGCACCGCCTCTCCCCCTTTCTCCCGATACACGCGCCTCGCGATCATCCCGAATATTACGAAACAGGTCAGCCGACGTGTGCATGTGTCTGCAGTGGATTATGTGGCACAAAAGAGATCCACGGGTCCCGGTATTGATCCTGCGAACCGCCAAAATGGGAGTCAACCCGAAATCGTGCCCGTTCGGATTTCTTCGCCGCCGTTCGATTAACGAACCGATCCAGTGCTAAAAGTCGAATCACTTTTCCGTCGATTCCGCGCCCGGTCCCCTAAATTGTGCGGCGGGCCCGAGGGCGACGGGGGCGTCCCCCCTTTTGTCGTTCGAGTGGGGCCACTCGAAATTTTTTCGGGAAAATTATTTGTGTCCCCGCGGAGGTCCGCGAGCCCTTTCGATGGGCGTCCCTGAAAGGGATTAATGGGGCATAGTTTTGAACTATCAAACGTATCCTCGAAATTCTTGAGAACTCCTGATCGTTTATTTAATGTTTTTGCACTTCAGTCTGCTTTATTCACACAAAATAATGTGATATCTAGTCATCGACCAATCTTTTGGAAAGTGAATTTATAAACTCCTCTGTCGAACTTTGATCTGTTCATTTGAAAATTCGAAACTCCCTTAAAGTCCCTTCTTGGTTTTTCGACATATAAACTTTGTAGTTTTGAGATGGATCTAGCTAGATCTTCCCCTTAGAAGGTTCTACGCCCACGATGTAAATTTTAACTCGATTAATTCAACGGTTTTGAAAATATAGAGATTTGTTCTAAATGAAAATTTGTCATTTTTCTCATGGTTATTACTCCAAAAGTAGAGGTCGTAGGAAAGAAACATTTCTGGCATCAGGAAAATTGTCCCCTTTACAATGGATCAGAATTTTAAAAACACGAAATGGTCTCAATTTTGGCTAAAATGTAATGTGGCTCAACCGCCTTCTTGTAAATTTTATATTTTCTGGACGAAAGTAGCAAGATAGGTCCTTTAACAAGTTCTAAGCTTATGGGGAAAATTTTAGCTTGATTACTCTAACAGTTTTGTAGGAATTTCCATGTTTAATACAGTGAGCACAAAACTCTGCTTGTTTATCTACTTAATAGTAAATAAATTTGTCATTTTTCTTCTTGGTTATAATTCCAAAAGTAGAGGTCATAGGAAAGAAACATTTCTGGCATCAGGAAAATTGTCCCCTTTACAATGGATCAGAATTTTAAAAACACGAAATGGTCTCAATTTTGGATAAAATGTAATGTGACTCAACGGCCTTTTTGTGAATTTTATATTTTCTGGACGAAACTAGCAGAATAGGTCCTTTAAAAAGTTCTAAGCCTATGGTGAAGATTTTCAGCTTAATCACTCTAACAGTTTTGTAGGGGTTTCCGTGTTTAATACAGTGAGGACGAAATTCTGCTTGTTTATCTACTTAATAGTAAATTAATTTGTCATTTTTCCTCTTGGTTATAACTCCAAAAGTAGAGGTCATAGGAAAGAAATATTTCTGGCATCAGGAAAATTGTCCCCTTTACAATGGATCAGAATTTTAAAAACACGAAATGGTCTCAATTTTGGATAAAATGTAATGTGACTCAACGGCCTTTTTGTGAATTTTATATTTTCTGGACGAAACTAGCAGAATAGGTCCTTTAAAAAGTTCTAAGCCTATGGTGAGGATTTTCAGCTTAATCACTCTAACAGTTTTGTAGGGGTTTCCGTGTTTAATACAGTGAGGACGAAATTCTGCTTGTTTATCTACTTAATAGTAAATTAATTTATTTTCCTCTTGGTTATATCTCGAAAAGTAGAGGTCGTGGGTAAGAAACAATGGCATTCCTGGCATCAGGAAAATGTCCCCTTTCCACTGGAATGGGAATTTTAAAAATCCGAAATGGTGTTAATTTTGGCTAAAATCGAAAGTGGTTAAACGGCCTTCTTGTGAATGTTGTATTTTCCAGACGAAACTAGCAGAATAGGTCCTTTAAAAAGTTCTAAGCCTATGGTGAAGATTTCAGCTTAATCACTCCAACAGTTTTGTAGGGGCCTCCGTGTTTAATATAGTGAGGACAAAACTCTGCTTGTTTATTTACTTAATAGTAAATTAATTTGTTATTTTCCTCTTGGTTATAACTCAAAAAGTAGAGGTCGTAGGTAAGAAACAATGGCATTCCTGGCATAGGGAAATGTCCTCTTTCCACTGGAATGGGAAATTTAAAATTCCGAAATGGTTCAGTTTTGGCTAAAATCGAAAGTGGTTAAACGGCCTTCTTGAAAATTTTATGCAGCTAGAGTACTAAGTTTATTTTGTAGGTATATTCAAAGCAATCATATACGTACAGGACAACTTTCTATAAAATAAACAGCTTCTGCTATAACCCGAAAGGCCTTTTTTCTCCTTAAAAACTTTTAGGAAGCAATTATATAAATTCGTTACCTTCAACGTTATGATCAAGCTTTGTTGAAGTACAAATATATCCATTGTGAAGCTAGTTCACAAATATAATGAAATTTTGCGCCACAAAAGCGGTGGGTAGGTAGAGGACTGAGACGAACTTTTTTCGAAAATCTGCGGACGGTAAATAGGGACGACCCCCGGGAATAAGCGAGGTAGGCCATTCTGACCAAGAAAACTTGAAGAGAAGTATGAGAGAATCCGTCGAGGGCGGAGAACTAAGTTCCCGAAACCTACATACACCCACAAGGGTAGATACTCTCCTATGTATTATAAATACACAAATACCAGATTTGACTATGGAATTTACACTCCAGAGGTCTCGGTACATAAAGTGCACATTTACTTAACCAGTAATGTTTGTTTAGATTTTATTTTTTTCATTGCAATTAATCAGTGCATTTTCCAGAAATAATTTTTTGGCAGTTTAGGTAAGCAGAGTCTGTTTTTAATAAGAACGCATATGGTGTTCTGAAAACCCTCTAATATAACAACTCTGCAGTGTTCGGTTCTAAATTTTAAAACTATAATTTCAATTACATTTGTCTAAATGGAGGAAAACCCGACTTCTCAAACTTCCATCTAAATAATACCTAAGCCCGCCTACCCTTAAGAGAAGTCCCAACATGAAATGTAGAGTATGTTTTACCAAGTTAATTAAGTTATTAGAATAAATGAAACACGATTTCTCGTTATGGCTCCAAAGGGTATTTAATTAATACGCAGTGAAACCTAAAATAAACAGCATGAAATCATATGGGTTTTCATGAAGCATTTAGATACTTATCGAAATTACTGTAATATACACGACGATTTTGATAGTGTCTCTCCAAACAGTAAATACGATTTCACGTGATTAGATAGCTATCTCTCGATGACAGGCAATATATTAAAGCTGCCATATTGTTAAATAAGCTTTTGTAAGGGGACAAAGCGCATATATATTCTTTGGCCACGTGCCACGGCATGCACAACTTGTTTGACCTCACAACTCGTATGTGCTTTCGACGAATGTTTTAATTTAGATATGTGCCGGGAAGCTGATAGACATCATATGGATTCGTACAAATAACAAGGGTGAGATAATTACGTATATTTTCGTAAGGGAAAGAGGATAAAACCGAGGATCAACGACAAAAACCGATACACGAAATTCCCTAAAATACGTTCATTTCGATAAGAAAAATTCCGTGATGTCGCACTTAAAGGGTTTAACTTTATCCAGCTAAGTGAATTTGATTATTGGTTTTCCATGGGGTTAGTTCGCCTTGTGCTAAAGTCGCGTGACGTTTGGGCACGAATATGTTGTTACGTAGTTTTATCGGAAGAACTCGAATACAAACATGCTAGAAATATCGAATGTGTACAAAAAGCATCGTTTCGCGTGGTAAGACCCTTCGCCATTAGACACAGAAATTTGCACCACACAGAGAAGAGAGTACGCATCTTTACTGCGCCATGTGAGATTTTAGTTATCCTTGTCAGATAAGACCGGTGGCATGAAATAAAGGAACATGTGAAGATATGGAATATATATTACTAATGGCTCTTACTAACCAGTGGCGTCACGGCAATAAGAGTATCGTACGTCACGTGATTTAAGGCCCAATTCCAGCACCGTTAAATCAGATTTTGTAGGAAAATTTAGGTGTATTTTCACGGAATCTATGCAAATAGGAACAATCCAGTTTTCTGAGTCTACATGCATATTCCTTGTGCTTATTGCTTGATTATTATGAATATTTTATTGATACTTTATGTGTTAATTATTATTTATTCATTTCTTTAAAATTGACTCACTGGGAGTACAAAAACCGGTATGTTCTGGCTTGGCCAAGAATAAGAATGATCTTTCTACTAAAGCATGTGAAGCAGTAAAAATATTCATGTTGCTTTTCAAGCCCACATTTTTATTTAGTGTCAAGTAATTCCGGTAGGACTCGAAATGCTAAAGCACTTACACCAAAAATTCTTTATTTATGACACATTTCTGTCGAACATGAAAATAATTAGTTCGCCAATCGTAATCGTAATCGTCCGCTAATAGCGTCGGGCGCTAACGTGAATAGCGTCAACGCTATTTAAAGTGCTTAATGCGCATGCTTCCCTTTCAAAATAAGGTAAACGCTAATAGCGCCCGACGTTATGTGAAATGCAAAAACTCTCTATTAGCGTTTACCTTATTTTGACAGGAACGCATGCGCATTAAGCATTTTCATTAAGCATTAAGCAATAAGGTAAACGCCAATAGCGCCCGACGTTATGTGAAATGCAAAAACTCTATATTATCACTATTTGAAATTCATCGTTTTTCAATTTACGTGCGACTTTGTATGTGAGGATTACCATGGGGATGAAAGTAGCATTGAAGAACTGGCGACATCGATGTTGCCAGACTTCTGCCGATATACAAAAAACTCAAGCACGAAACACAATTATGCTGAATTTAGTCGGTAAACCTATGACTTTTATTTCCACTGGCAAACGGGAGCAGGGAATAAAGATGGCAGCCGCTTATGACTTTTCTTGTTCTAAGCTACAGTTTTATTAATCTAAGTTTCATCTACCGTAAATAAGACGAGCCACGAGGTTAGGAACAATACTTTGTGGCCTTCTTAGATGAACAGGAAGGCACGCAGTTAGTTTAACTATCTTTTTATTTAACACTAACTACATTGCTTGTTCTGGACTTTGTATCCAGCACAGCATGCCGAAGGATCCTTTTGAAACGCCCCACGATAGAATAAATAGATCAAGTGGAGTACAATGTAAAAACCGAAATCGGTACAACTAAAAGCACCAAATCTATTCCTAAATCCCATTCGTCGGAGCGTTAAATTCGTCGCGCCAGGACCCAATAAAATTGTCATCGCTTAGAAATAAAACGAGTCGATACGCTTTACATTAAAACTTTCCTTTTGTTGACAAACAATATGCTCTGTAATTCGGCGAGATGTCCCTCGCCCCCCTCCAAGATCGCAACTAACCGTTTCAAGTTTATGAACTTTACACACATCCGAACTGACCGCACCGTAATTTTCTGAAACGATTTAATAGCCTCTCTGGAAATTAACTTGAAAACTTTCAGAACTCCCGAGATTCTTCTCTGTGACAGAGGAAAGGAAGGCGAGTGTGGGTAACGCTGCAGCTCAAAAACCCCTGTATAACTCATATGTTCCAATTTGAATTATTTTTACGTCTAGTTATTGTGTTTTTTAGGTATTTTTCGTCTGTATCTCGTCCGCCATTTTGTTTTTTGAAATTTTGACTTTTGATTCGGATTCAGCAACCTCAAAAACCTTTGTATAACTCATATTTTCCAATTTGAATTATTTCTGCGTCTAATTATTGTATTTTTTAGACATTTTTTGTCTCTATCTCGTCCGCCATTTTGTTTTTTGAAATTCTGACTTTTGATTCGGATTCAGCAACCTCAAAAACCTTTGTATAACTCATATTTTCCAATTTGAATTATTTTTGCGTCTAATTATTGTATTTTTTAGACATTTTTTGTCTCTATCTCGTCCGCCATTTTGTTTTTTGAAATTTTGACTTTTGATTCGGATTCAGCAACCTCGAAAACCCCTATATACCTTATATCTCCCAAATTGGATATACTTTTTATCTAATGCGCACCTAAAGTCGATTTGGCTACATAGTGCGCTGCAACGTCTCCTGTCAGTCGAACATGTCCGGTTTATTGGGCTCGACGTTAATCGATTTACGGTGTAGGATTGTGATTTGAACAATTCGTCATAATTAATTAGCTCCTTCCGCCATTTTACTACTTACATTAGAAAAATCTCGGGGATAAGCAAGGGTCCGTTTACGTACGTACATGATTAATATCGGCTGAACCTCGTGAGTAGTACTTTTACGAAACATGGCAAACATTTTCAGGTTTACTACCCCTTTTTTTCGTGTCCGAGACCGTGAGGGCAGCAAATAAATAAATAAAAAAACCTACCCGACCTCGAAACACAAAACAGTTGTACGCGACATGGCGTTTCTTCATAAAACATTTACCGATGACCAGAATTCCATGACCTAACTCGCCCGAGAAAGAAAATGTATTGAATAAGTCATGTGGCTCTCTTTTAAGTTGCAGGATATAAAAGTTTATTGAAAGGGGAGCGTGCCCCGTAGGTTTATGGACCGAGTCCTTTGATACGGATTTTTATTTTAATAAATAAAATTTATGTGCTTCGATATGTTTTGGGCAGCGAAGTATCTGAACATGTGGCAGGCGCTCATAATAACGCGAATTACGGTGTCGTTCAGTTGGACAGGGGTTTTAAGAACGAGGTTTTCTGCACAGGAAACGTTAAATAGTCTGAGGAACTCGATAACTGATTGTCATAAATACATAGCGAATGCAATGTAAGTTGCCTTAAAATGAAACCTGGTGAATAATGTCTTGTAGTTTGATGAGATATCATCACCGGGGGAAGAAAATTTCGCGTTATCGTAAGTAGTCCCTGCATTTTCACCCGTTTTCCAATAATTGTGTAGCGGCCACCTTGTATAGCGGTGTCAGAACAAAAGCTCCGAAGAGGAGGAAGAAGTAGAAGAAATCCGGCACTTAAGCCATCGGATATCGAAACGTCGGTGGCGTTTCGCGTTTTCAAGTTATTTGCCACATGCTACATACAAAGTGGGAAAGTATATATGACTATGACTATGGATCCTGTAGGCATTTATCGGATCATTTGATCCTAGTTAACAAGAGGCTTCAGTTAAGTGAAGGAGCTTCATTTATTTTCTCTATCTTCGATAATCTTAACCATACACTTGCCGAAAAAAGAAATTCAATACTGTTCTTACCTGTTGCTCAATTGGATGAGGGTTCTGAAGCTCAATGCTCAATGCTAAATAATACTAAATTTATTTGACTACTTGGTCGTAAAAGCGCAAAGGGGTATCGGATTTTTATTGGAGATGTTTCGATACTTCATATATGCGAAAGGATATAAATTGGGCTTCCATTGTAGGTTTTACATATACGATAAAAAGGTGCCTGCTTGCTAATCAGTCAATTACGCACGTACCCGCAATAAAACGCCATCAAAGTCGCACAAAACCGAGGCTAAACTCTCTTCAAATACTACCGGTGCGATAACGCAAAACGCAGAGTAATATTCTAATGAGATATTAAATTCTTATCGGTGGTTAGGCTACACATAAATAAGCTTTACGAGAAAATATAACCGGTATGCGAATGGGGGAATGGAAGGTGACGATAAAATACCTCACTGTAAAGCTGTATACGCTTTTACGATTTATTTAACTTGCCAGAATGATCTCTGCTAATTAATTTAACGGCGATATGTCAGCGATTTCGTCTTCGTCCTTACTGGTGTGACATCTCAGGTGGAAAAACCTAACTTATAACATAAGTGAGAAAAGCAAAAGTTCGTTTGAACTGTTTCTGTATGTAAGTTATTTAAATGGTAGCGGTTTCAACTATAACGAGGTGTGTATCATTTATTTTGAAATTAAATGGCATTTGTTCCCTTATCTATCAAGTAGTACCTTTCTAATCTATACTATATACTAAACTGGTGTAATGGTTCTCACCACTCACTCAAAGTTCTTACTGCATTCTCAGCCTTGGCAGTCTTAGAAATCATGTAACCATGCTATCCAAAGCAGTAGAAAAGGTCTTTTCTGACTCTTCTTTAATGATTTTTTTTAATATATTATCTTTATCCGACTATCCAGTTTACAAATTCATCTAATTTGTTATTATTATAATAATAATATAATATAATAATTATAGAACTCGATATAATTAAATATCTCCTTGGAGATTAAAGAGGCAAAAATTGTTTTTTCGTTACCTCCTTGGATTATTTTGACAAGTTATGTTGACATAGTGTTTCTATTTAATAATTTCCTCTACTCATATCTCATAGATTAGACTTATATTTTTAGTGTGACATTTAAAATTTAAAGACGTATTATAATACGTATACATGCATAGCCTTATTGTATCTTTTCATGAAATGCTCCCTTCTAAAAACATATATGTTCAATTTAAATCCTCGGCCTAGCTTAATTCGACATTATCTCGCTTTAGGCTTATTTATTTGGACACCCTCCTATCCCATTTATAATAGGACCCTGGAGAAAACTTACCATTACTTTCTGAAATATATTGAATTTAAATTCAATGTGGAGTTAATGTGAACTGAAGGCCCTTTTCCAACTCGACAATTTTTTACAATATTCTCAATGAACATTATGGTGTTTCAGAATTTTTAGATAATTTGAGGCACCAGTTTCAATTGGAGTGTCCATTTACTATTACGTTTTTTAAAAATCTCTCTTGTTCCAAGGATATGGTATGGGCTTGTTTACAGATAGCAAGGATTTACTTAGGAAGTTGATTGAAAATACTAAAGGAGTAGTGTAGTATTAATTTTCCATACAGTTCCTGCTATGCTGTACCATTATTTAGCATTAATAGCTTTTTTTGGTATTGCAGAATGCACTGGCTAACAGAGAAAATTGATTTCTATCTATTGAATTTTTCTCTGTCCCTGATGGTCTAGAGCAGTCCCAAAGAGCGCCAGGTTTCTTGACAAACTTTTGTCTATAGCACCTGTGCTATAGAAAGGGGAATCTTGCATAGTGAAAGTCCGCAGAGAAGTTGTGAAGCATGAAATTTCCTTTCTAAATGATTTCCAATTTTAGTATTTGTATTTAGTATTTTCTGCGAAGAAATATTTATATACAGAGTGGCAGGGGCTTCAAGCAGCATTAAACAGCAAACATAAAGCAGCTCGAAATCGCGCTTTTCGCACAATTTTCGGCCATTTTTCGCACTTTTTCCAAACATATATAAAAATCAAAAATAGCTAAGTTGTAGATTTTGATGTCCTCTTTAAAAAACCGTTTAAAAAATTAAAATCGACCCCCCTCGTTTAATACGCTGAATTTTGGAAAATTTCGGTGTATATTATTAATAACGTTATTGTGCAAAGACTATTCATCCGGCGGCATCCAGCTTCTGTTTGCTTAAAGTAGACATAGTAGCCTATCATTTCACGCAAAATTAGCGCTAAAGCTGGAAACTGAGCATGGCTATGAATTATTGAAAAAGGTTCGATTTTAAGATTTTTCCAAGTTTTCTCGGTGAAAAATGCTCCCACCACCTTTTAGAAACGCTTTAGAAGTTTTTTTTTAATTCTGTACAAATCTTCTGTACAACGTATTGCATTTCCGTCAATAATTTTCACGCTGTGGTGAAAAAATGGAAAAACGACCTATTTTTTCTTAATTTTTCTTGTGTAAAAAAACGCAAAAGCTCAGATTTGCCTAGATTTTGGGTTTTTATCACCTTTGATCCATTTTAAACAACGTTTTTTCGTCCGTCTGCTGTTAAATGTTATCCACAAAAAAAACTCTATAAATTGGCCTATTAGGGTTAAGTGGAGTAGCAGTTTTGTAAGATTTCGCCTGGCATTAATATGGTAAATCACAAGACTTATTTAATAAAGACGTTTTAGTATCATTGTCATTTAGATAATTTGCATCAAGTTAAAAATTGTGAAATTTATATTTTGGTGCATATTCTGTCATTGCCTTGGAAATGCCAGGTGTATTATATATTCATTTATGACCATTCAAAACTACCTGGACCATTAATCCATTAAAGGCAAACTGAATTGCGGTGACTTTTCTTATAGTTATTAAATACAGTATTTCTTCCACTGAGTAAAGAATATACAGGGAAAAATGAGAAAATCGTAGTTTTGTGTGACACGTCACCACCACCTTTTTGCCCGTTAGAATATATCCCCTATCTTCCATCAACCGCTGCAATATACATGACCGTTCTTGCTCCTAGACCGCTAAATGTGTACATGTATATTCAGTTTTTGATCATGTTAATTATAATTTACATACCTAATGTTTCGCGATCGGCCGCAGATTATGAGAACATAATTTGCGGCTCATTGTCCGGTCACGAGAATTCCTTTTTTCGGCCAATGGCGGAATCGCGACGAGGACTAAACCGAGCTTTAGGGTCGATCCGAATTAACGGCGGCAGTTTCGTCGTCGGGGCAATAAAGTATTTTCGCGGTTTTCGAGCCGAAAATCGTTTTGTCGGGGGAAGGGGCGGGGGTGGCGCGAGTTTGCGTGTCGGGCACGAGGAACGTTAGGTTTCGAAATTTATGTTTTGACGTTTTATCGGGAGGAGGGAAGAAATTATTTACAGAAAGGCGGGTGTAGAATCGTCGAAATGTCACAAAAATGCCACCGTCGCCGAATAAAACGTAATTAGAGTCGTGAAGGGGGTACGTGCAGGCCATCAAAGATGTTCGCCTGAAAACTGAAGCAAGTCATCTATGGATTATTTTCACAACAACAACAGCAGCGATTCCTACATGCCACGCATGTAATCACATCTACTTGAACATTCGTTTGACCCCCTTCCATCTTATAGCCTCGTTTTTTCAAACACCCTGTATAACTCGTGAATAAATCTAGACTCCAGACGTCATTGTTCCTTCCTTCGTCCAGTTCCAATGAACGAAACCTTTTTCTCTCTTGGTCATTGGTCAACTTACTGTAACGTCGATTAGTTGACTTCGCTTCCCAAACTTTCCTCTCAGCTGGTCGTTTCAGTGAACGTTTTTTTACTTAAATATGTTGGACCCAGTGGAATCCAGTTTCAAACCCACTCTGGTTCGTCTTCTAACGACATTCCTATAAAGGTTTTATCCTCGCTTGGGCCGGAGAGCCTATAGGTCAGGGATACTAAAGGATACAAAATGACGAGGAGAGAAAAAGAGATTTTCGGGTACAGCGAATCCTAAGGGTTGGAACGTTGGAGGCGAGGGAGGTGACTTACGTAATGCACAGCTGTTTTCCGGACCTTCGGATTTCTGTAGTGCGCGACCGGTCGGAGAGCATCTTCGGGGCGTGTAGGTTGTGAACAACCCTGTTCTCTCCTCGCCTTTCCTCTTTCTATTTATGTTCGTTTTTGTGTTCTTCGCAGTTGCTGGTATAAAGCGTGTTGTTTATCTAAACATTTCTCACCTTGATTGTCAGCACGTTTATAACACTTCACCTTGGCCTGGGCCGTGATCCCATTTTTTGTTTGGTTGATAGTTGTGGAAATCTCGTAGTCGTGACATTATTATCGATATTATTATGTCTCAAGAGTATGTGACATCGTTTTCTACAGTCATCACATGGATACACTCTATAATCGCATCTAGTTACTTACGCTGTACTTAACGGTTTTTTCGTGAGAATTCTGAGGAATCTACTAGAAACTAATGCAGATTTATGATTTTACAAGGACTTCTTCTCGCACGAGAGCTTATCCTTTGAGGGATCTTCATTTTTCGAAAATTATTTCGTAGGAAGTCGCTTATTTAATTCCACGATACCTACCGTAAGTGCCCCAATGGGAGATGTCTTATTTAGACGTGTTACGTTTGCGTCTCATTTGCTGTGAAGTTACTGCTCGTGTACTTCAAAAAATAGTGTTTCCGCCTCCGTGAAGCATCGCCGACGTCTCAGCGTGCAGTCTTTGCGTTCATGTTTCCTTTGAGTGTCTCCCTCGCACTTCCCCATATCCTTTATTCCCCCCTTCCTCGTTGGAAACCTCTTCCCTCTTCCTTGGAAATTCAGGTGGCGTGCCGTCTCCGTTCGCCGGGTTTGTTTCTATTCAGCCTTCGTGTGACTTTTTTTATCGTTTCACTTCGGAACACATTCGAAATTATTTCCTTTTACGCTCGACTCGTAATTGGTAAATGCCAACACCGTGGGTTGCATGATTCAGGCTGGCGAAACTAACGAAAACGCCGTCAGGGGTGAGTTAGAGCCGAACGGGGGCCGAGGCCCCTATCGACTCACCTATTTTCGTAGCAGAACAAACGGAGATCTATTCGGAATATATGCGTATCGTCGTTAACTTGCCTCGTAAAACAAGTGCTCGCCACATGGCCTTAGGCATCAAAGGTTCGCTCCTGTACGCGTGAAAAAAGCGTTACAACTTCTTCTTTTTTTTTCGGGAGAGGTTTATTGGGTTTTGGTGAAGTGAGAAAATCTGAAAAGCTTTTAAGGTTATCACTTGATCTCGCATTTTATATCGTCGTAAAAACAAACATATTTCAACACCAGTTTACGTATTGTCAATTAGCGACGAAGAGTGATGAAAACCGTTTTAGTTACATTAAGGGGGGATATACATGTAAAAATCGATTTTTTTTGTTGGCTTAAAATATCCCAAATGTTGTGCAGAATGTGCCAGGAAAATTTCAGAACGATATCTTAAGTAGTATTCAAATTATAGCGTAATATGCGTTGCACGGTCGCTACACCTGCGCGCGCCTTTGAGACGCGCTCGCATTATTATCCCTTATCCCCATTCTCAACCATTTGAATGGACCTTCCGAGCGTCTTTCGTTCGCATTTTAGTTCGGTTTGTACTGCCTTGTAGTAAAAAAATTGCCGATTAATTGTAACAGTTTTGGATGTTCAAACTTTAAGCGCGTTTTTCTCGAATAATCATTTTTTGAGACTTCGGGTGTTATAACTCAAATAATAATCGTCCTACTTATCTGCAAATTTCAGGACACCCATAATATTGTAATACCTAGAATATGAACCCACGTGTTCGATAAATTTCAGCTCAGAAACCTGAGAAAAAGTGGGTCAAATTCGAAATATTTACCAAAAAATGACACTTTTTGAAAATTTAGATGTATTTGTTACAAGTTTTCGTTAGTTTTATTGATTCTTAGGTTCATATTCAAGCTTTAGTATTGCTTATCAAATTCCCCTCTACCAAAATGTTGCAAGCTCACGTGGGAAGTCTCTAGAACACCCGCAAATCGCCTGCCTCCATTTTGAGACGATTTCGCAGAATGCTGATATCTTACTTCAATGTACAGTGTTCAAAGCCTACTACATACTTGATAAATCTTCCTAAATAAATTTCGTTCTTAAAATCCCTAAATCATGACCCCATCTTGTGCATTTTACATGTATGTCCCCCCCTTAAACACTGAAATGACCTAATGGTTTTGTTTCTTTTATCGCTCATTTACTAATACCATCACTAACGTGTTTTACTATGTTCAGTTTACTATACCTAAGTATCTACAGTTTTCCTTCATTAAATCAGACGACCCTTGCATTAAGTCTTAAAAAGGGTAATTTTTAACACAGACTAAAATTGAGTTTTCCCTGTAGGTAAGTCCTACATTAGAGCAAGTAACGATTTTCAGATAATTTATGTACGAACTCTTTTTGAAAGCCGTCTCTTGTTAACTCTGCATGCTGGATGTTGTCGTTACTTCAAATTTCCCTGATTAATTATTCCGCCACTAGATTTAAATCCGCTTCGGTATTGGAAGCCGGGAAATTTCGGCAGCCCCCCGGAAAGAATCGCGAGAAAAATCGATACTTCCATCTGGCAGAAGACAAATTATCCAATTTGCAACTAGGGCCGTAGACGAATTCCCCGGCACTTAATAAGAGTCGCACGGAAAATCCGACGGCGCGAATATGACGCCATTCAAAGAATTACGTTTCCCTCGAAAGCCTCCTAGACAGCCCTAGACATCGCAGTAACGAATATTTCACAGTCATCGCCCGTTTTGATCTCCACCCTCGGACGAGGTCTTCGTCGTCATCGCTGTCACCAACGTTGAATACCCTCATACGTAAAAATTAATCGTGGAGCATATCCATATTACTCGATGAAATATTTAAAACGTCCCTTTATTCTACACCGTCCACACCAGCGATGCATCACAGAGGCAAAACTTTCAAACAAATCTTGGACCGAAGAAATATAGTTGTTAAACGCTATTTAGAGCGAGTTGTTGAAAATTGGGATGAAGCTGCTCGACAGATTTATCGATGTTTATACCTACGTTTTAAATCAAAATTAGATCGCGGGAAGACATATAACTTAAACCCATGGAACAGCATATATTTAGTTGAAGTAAGTCTTAACTACCTACTTACTCAGATGTATAAAAACAAATGCGTGTCTAATGAAAAATTTTCAGTTGTCCTGTCTTCTTCCTGGTGGTCTCTTCGTTGTAGGGTACTTCTTGGTCTTGTGTCATCGTCGCCTTGGGTCTTTTTCTAACCTAAGGCACTGCTCAGGTAATTGGGACCTGAAAAGGGCTTAGGCTCATGGGTGGCTCAAAATGACTAATAAATCCTAATTTAACATACCTAGTAATTGAAAACTTGGTACGGTTATATATTAGGCTCCTAGGTAATCACGTAATCCATGAAGGGGTGGAAAAACATGGTGAAGTTAAATCGACCTCCCAGCGACATCGGGTTCGTAATAACTGTGGATTGGAAGATCATTAAAAGGCAAATTTATAGTCGCCCCTTGAAGACTCCTCAAAACTTAAGGCGTACTTACTGTGCCATCTGTATTTTATAGTCAACTAAGTGCACCTTAAGGATGAGATGAGAAAATCTTAAAAGTTAGGTTCGTCTTCAAGAGGTGGATTCAAGATGAATACGATTATTATGAGTACGTCGATCGAATTATTAATAATATAAATCGATTGCCCAAAGTGTATTTGAGAGACTGGCAAAATCCGTTAGATTTATGTAATGATCGTGAGTGTATATGGAGGTATCGATTTTCTAAAAATACTACTGTACATATTATTTTGCCTCTGATTAATGATGCTCTTCACAAACCTAATAATAGTGATTTGCCAGTGGTTCCACTGAAGCTGCATTTTATATCTAGAAAAGGAATGATCACTTATGCTTTATTTAAGTTTTTAAACTTTATCTACCTTATCTCTTAAGTGCTCCTTGGCGGAGGCAAGAAGATTCTGTACGTATCTTACGTAGCTTACCTGAGATTCCACCAAAGGTTTCCTCCACCAGGGCCTTCTTGAGTATTCCTTAAGAGATGAACTATAAATTTGCCCCTAAATCCTTTACGTAACCATGCGAATGCATCCCCAAGTTTCAATCCTTTGACTAACAGTTTTTCTCGGGGCGTTCATTTTTAGTTAGTCACTCAAATCAGGTCCTTTTGTACTCACAGATTTCCTCAAACCATTGATTTCCCTTGTGTAGAATGATACGTGAAAGTTTGAAAGTCGAAATTATGCATGCAACTACATTTTCTCCCAGATCAAAACATTCACCTCCCCATCCGCCGCTGATACTCCGTCGTGTTTTTTCCTAGTGCGTTCCTCTGGACCCCTCCTGAGAAACCAGAATAAAAACGTAATTTTTCTTTCTCAAATCAGCATTCCGGTTGAGATAAAAACTTACCGCATTCATTTGTTATCTTTTTATGCGTCTCCTTTTTATTTATAAAACAAATCTTGGCTCTTTTCTTCGCCGGTAACGTCGCCTCATTGTAATTCTCATTTGCTGATTGCGAGCCGCAATAAAACAAAAAGCGGAACCAGATAGTGTCGATGTACTTAGGGGCGAAATCCCTTAAATGATGTTAAAAACATTTATATGCAGAAAATTTGTCGCGGTGTTTAGTTTGTGGAAGGCGGCGGAGTATTAATATTTCTGCAACTCGCTGACGTTTTAGAATGTTAATGTGCTTTAATGTTATCTTCCGGACTCGTTATGTTCGTTTACGATAAATTTGTATTACAATTTTAGTTTCCTTTTCCTACACTGTACCTTAAAGGTAACAGATTATGTTGGATATTTTGCGTATAAATGTTTAATATATATCCGCCACATACTTGCTAAAATGTTAAGCTCACAGGACATCAAAAAAGAAAGCACTAAGGTTCTTTTACTTCCATTTCCTTTGATATAATTTTGGCTGAAGGGGGTTTCTACGGATAATTCCAATGTACCTGGGGTTTTTAGTTGTGTAATCGAAATTATACCCTTAAATCTAATACCGTTCGTTTCAAAAATTTCATTTTTCATTTAAATTAACACCCCTCTCTTTCCATTCATCTGACGCACACACGAGCACTTCCTTATACAATTTTAATATCGATACTCTGTACACACTCCCCGTAAATAATTTAATCAAACTTGACTGGGTACATTTTCGGAAAGCGCTAGAGCCCTTTAACGCACTTTTACGTCACTCCGCCGGTCTCCTTTTTGTTTTCTTTTGTTCTTATAACGAGATTACACAAAAGCCATTTTGACACGGTTTATTTTCCGACTGAAATGATATTTTGTTTACTACTGCTCAAACAATTTCTGTCGCTCTTTTATAATGGCTCGGTGCTGGGATGGAGTTTTCGTTCGCCTCCAGTTTGATTTCTCCCGTAAAATAAGATTTTTTGGGTGCCAGAATACGGCGTTATCGATCAATAGTAAGGGCAACATTAGATGAAGGTGTGGATATTTTTTTAAAGAGGTTATTTGGTATGAATGAATTATGCATACGTTATTCAGCTGTTAAAGTTTCACCTTAATGAAACAATTTTTCGACACTTCTAACGTGTTCTGCGCCTCGGCGAGTAATAATACATTCCGGATATAAATTGGATAATTTGTCTTTTTGGCGTTGCAGTTATCGATCTCTTGGATATTCTCGTTGGTTGTGAGAGCTTGAGAGTGTCTTTTCCCTCCTCTTTCCAATATTTCTGTTGTAGGGAAACTTTAATATTATTAATATCGGTTAGATAAAATAAATGAGGCAATAAATTCGACTTAATGTTGCACTAGGCGCCCGGGAATAGTGCTGAAATGGTCGAGATAAAGTGGGTTGATTTCAAAAAATTTTTCATTTTCAACGCCTATTTCTTGGATTTTTTATTGGGAGATGGGGTGAATTTGAGTGGAATGGTGACAAAAATGTGCGTCCTTTATAGAATTTAGAACATTACCGCTGAATAATTACTGTACAAACTAGCTAAAATGGGATCGTTAAGTGAAAATATATTTATTAATTTCAGTAATTAATTCTACGGTGCGAGTCGCTAACTTGGAATAATTTCAGTTAGTCAAAGGCGGTTTTTTTTGTTGGAAATATGCTCAGACTGGTGTAAAAAAGTGTTATACAGCGTGTACCAAATTTGAGATATGACATCATCGACTGTTTTTTGAAATAACAATACTAATATTTTATGACTACCCTTAAAGGGTACTTCAAGTTACACATGCGTACCAAATATCAATTTTTTTCCTTGTATATTTGACAAACAACAGATTCCTTCATTTTTCGAATTAGTTGATGTTTGTTAATTATCTTTTAAACGACAAGGAATAAAAATATGATATTTGGTACGCATGTGTAACTTAACATACCCTTTAAGACTAGTCATAAAAAACTTAACATTGTCATTTAAAAAAATAGTCGTTGACTTCATATCTCAAATTTGATACACGCTGTATAACATTTTCTTACTTCAAAAAGAGCGCAATTCAAAATACTAATCGACCTGTCCGAGCATATTTCCAACAAAAAAAATGTCTTTGATTTACTGGATTTTCCTAGCACTCGACTCGCACTATAAAGAGACATACTGGTTCATATGAAAGCGGTGTAATCAGAAAAATTAAGTAATATGTCTTGGCCACACACGTTGATATATCTTGCCATGATATTCACTTCTCTGATTGGGAGATTCTCTTGATCTCTTGATTTGAGAAAAACGTCTCGAAATTGTAAATTCGTATAATTATACAGGGTGACAAAGAAAAGTTACATTCGCCGCACCATTGTTAACAAGTTGGATTAGCAACAGAGTGTTACAACAACAATAAATCTTGGATGTTTGCTATAACTCTCTTACCTAAGGTAGCAGCAACATAAATAATTATTTCTTTTTATAGTCACTTAGTCCCATGTGTCTATGATTGCACTAGAATAGCAATAAATTGGAAATTACTAATAAATTATCCAACAAGATTTTTCTGACATATCAATTTGATCTGCTGTGGCTACGCGAGCATCTGATTTTTTTATAAATTGATGTTGAGTTAAATTTTATTTTCTCCTAATAAATTAGAACATACATAATTAGTAATAACATATGGGTTAGGTTAGAATCCTGACGTATGAATCAGCTATGCTAACGTTGTAGGCATTTCCCGTGTTTATCTTTTAGGGGGTTAGTTTTTGTCGTGTTGGAAATAAAAATTTTTTATGGACAGCATTTGTCGGAATACATTTAATCGTCGGCTTCGAAATAAATAAGCCGAGGAAAACGGGTTTTATCGTTTCAATTATTCAAACAAATGCCCTCACTGCCATGCGGACGTCTCATTAACAAAATTTACAACGTTTAGTTAAAACTAATGTCGGCATAACTACTCATTCCGAGGGACTCTGGATGCTGCCTACCGAAATGACATTTTCCAGTCCACCGCCCGGAGAATTATCAAAATCTAATAGAGCCTCTCGGAGAGTTAGCGGCCAAATCTGCGCCCGGCCTACAATAACCGTAAACACGTTTCCTCATAAACTTATAATGAATTGTATTATCAAAGCGCGGGTCGACCCTCGTCGGGAACGCATTAAAATACACGCTTTTCGGGACCCGACCTCTTATCTACTTTGTCGCCCCACATACTTAACTATCGCTCCGGAGGAGAGAGAGACCACCCTCGAGAGGGGCCTATCTTGACACATGTTTTACGTCAAAAGAGATATCCTTTGGTGTCGAGCCGGTTCGTGGTCGCGTCGCCTTCGGACTGGAAAACGGCGTTTTGAGTAGGCGGTCGATTTTATTGATTTTATTTTAGAGAGACCCGATTTTATCGCCTCCTTTCGAGATCGTATAACCCAGGACATCGACGATCCCTCTTGTACTTATCGTGGCTTTGCGGTTAGGCCGTTAACGCGACGCAAAGGAAAGTAACGAGAAAAACGCTATTAATTGTTTTACTTTTTACTTTCACCAAGTTTATTTATAAATATACCTTACGTGGTTCGCTTGTACTTGTTGCTTGTGAGCTAGGGATACAAGCAAAAGGAGAAAAGGCTTTATTCTCGCCTACACGGGGTACTAAAAAGATACATTTGTGAAAAATAGAAGAGATTTCTGGCATAGCGAATCTTATGGGCTGGTGTGTGAGAGGCGAGAGTGACGACTAGCATAATACAGGGCTGTTGTCTAGACCTTCGAATTTCCACAGTGCGAGGCGGGTCGGAGAGCATCTTCGGGGCGGTAGGTTTTCCTCGGTCTTCCTGCACAGTACCTTCGCTCTAGTACCGACGGTCTCTCTTTCGCCTTTCCCCTTTCGTAGTTGTTTTGTGTTCTCCACGCTTGTTGGTATAAGGTCTGTCGTTTATCAAGACATTTCGCACCTTGGTAGTCAGCGCGTTTATAAAATTTTACATAATTTCATCGTGGCCGAGCCGTTTCTTGTTTTGTTGAAAATTGTGGAAATCTCGTTGTCATTACGATATTCCAGATGCAATAAATTGAATTCAAATCAACTAACAACAATTATTTATCTTCTCCAGTTTCGGAATACAATCTCCAAAATCCATGACTTATTCTGGTTTACTTTGCTATTGGCTCAAGGAAATGAGATTTTGCCTTGACTTCCACTCATCCAGGTGACCAATCAGATATTCGTGTAATATGGGTTCACTGGAGTAAAACCTATACGTTATCGACCAAAAATTATGTGGGAATTAATTAGTTTCATTAATTTTTAACATATAGTTTAACTCTCTATCTTTAAAATGGCGTTAGTCAGATTTCTTAATTACTAAAACAAATTAGCTGTGAACTTTAAAAAAACTTGCTAACTTTGCCTCACATTAACTTAGGAAAATTTAAAGAAAAGGTAAACATGCCAGCTTTTTAAAAATGTAAAAATCATCTTACTACTAATAACATTAACAGTCATTCTATTTTTTTGAGCTAAAAATGACTATGCTTTTAATATGATTTTTTGCAGTAGTGAAAATTAATTTTTTCAGTAATAAAATTTAATTTTGATACAACTCTTCCCCTTACTATTGGTACCCGTAGAATCGTATCGTCATTATTTTGCGCATTACGTTAATGCAAAAAAAGGGATTCTGGGGTAAACATTAACAATTCTGCAAAAACTATTCCATGAATCCTTTTGAAATTTTGATCACATATTAAGTACTGGAACACCCAACTTGTTACACAATTTCAAAGTTGTGAGTTGATTTTTGCAATAGCTATTGTTAATTAAATAATATCCATATTTTTACAATTGTTTACAATTATCTAAGCAACAAATTGTCAAATCAACTTGTATAAACCGTCATTTTGAAGACTTTTCAATTCCCTACAAGATGATACCTTTGATATGTTCATCAGGCACAAAGATTTTCTTATATAGACAAAAATGCAAACAAATGTACATATTTGTACCTTTAATTGTTAATAATTAAGTAATGCCACATATATTTTGGGCGATAACGTATTGGTTTTACTCCCGTGAGCCGATATTACATAAATAACTGTTTGGTTACCTGGATGACCCAGAGACCCTGTTTTCCTTATTTCCTCGGTCTATGTAGCTTGCTTGAAAAATATCTGAACATTTTGAGACGTGTACCTACATTTCTGTTAAATTTACTATCACTATTGTCACTACTAAACTCACTAAATTCAGTGTCGTACATCTCCATTTCGTGTAATTTTACGTGGTGTCTATTGTATAACAGCAATTATATAAATTGTTTTTGAAGCACTTGGAAATCAACTGGATTGCGTAGGTTAACACGAATTACAACCCAAACGAATCGCCCCATAATCCCATTAGATTCGTTCTGCCGTAAAACTAGATGGACGCAAGAAAAAATATATATAAAATTTGCCAACGACATTCGAGTGGACGATAAGAAGGTCGGTTATGTCGATTCTTTTGTTTGGCCGTGCTCCCTTTTTACTGTCGCTGCGATATTGCCTCAATAGCGTGGTGAATGTTTGCCAAACAGCCAAATTCTGAGCGATAAGATATGGTCGCAGTATATCCAAGAAAAATAAATAGATATGAAATGGGGTTAAAATGCGGAACCCCCTTTCAGTCTGTTTCTTTCTTCTTTTGTAAAAACGAAAGGGTAAAAATGAGAAAACGCCGTAATTCTCCTAGCAGAGTTCAATTTAAATAAAGGGTGAAGGGATGGCCGATAGGGCAGGTTTAATTTCGTAATTTACATCGAAACATAGAACGTTTTTTATAAAACACGCGGTATGATTCTCTGTGCGGTATTAAAATCGAATTTAAAATTTATTACCGAATAAACCCAGGAGTATATAAACAAAACCCCGTATTAAATCACAGAAATTTATGGTGTTTAGGCCCTACAAACGCACCTACCTATGTTTGTTATTTCTTAGTTCATGTCCCCGTTCTATTTTAAGGTCTTGAACTAAGAAGGTATACACATCTTTAAATGCAATTAAGAAAGAATTATGAAACTGTTCCTATGTAATTAACGATATTTATTCGGAAGTTATTTAGATTTACGAGCACACAGGCTACGAGTATAAATAGACTCAGTTATTACACGACGCTTTTACTTCCCGGACTTGTCATTCCTTTCCACCTTAGTTAATTTTATCCAAACATATTTTTACGTTCGTGGGTACTTAGATAATTAATAACACTAACTATGACTAATTGATCGTAATTTATTTAACTGACACTAGCACTGTACGCACTTATTCTAATTCATGTAAACGTAAATTTATATGCGATAGGTTTTTTTACGAGCACTTGTCGGCTCTTTCACACATGAACAGCTGTTTTAGACTGACTCCTTATCTCTCGGTCGCCTTTTTATAATCTAACGTGTTGCTTCCAGATTTTTCTCGAGCTATTAAACGATTCTCGGAACCGGCCGGCGCCGGATTGTCGGGGAACACATCGAGATCATTCCAGTACCTTATAAGGAGTGGAGCACCTCCATATGCACCTCATAAATGCATTTGTTGCCTCTCGAGTGCCACAAGAGAGTGTATAAATTAAAATTTCTAATTTTCACTAAAACTCCCTTAAAATAAGTGACTGTTCTACACTGATAAATTATTATTTGTATAATAAATTCACCGCAGCTCCTCGGGTTAGGATAGAACTCGATTACCGATCCGGGAACTTTACGGGCCGTTCCCATCGGGCTCCTTAAAATTTTACAGCATATGTGTATCGGCCCCAAAGATGGAATCATCATTCCCCATATCCGCCGTACGGGCTTTTATTAGCGCCGCACGGCACCTGCAGCTTTGATTACGTTCACGTGCGCCGTGTAGGGTCGCCGTAAATACGAATTTTTTTTAATTATTGATGCACTCGTTTCCCGCCGAAACGGTTTCGGCGGTTACTTATTAATGTTCGTCGAACATCTGTACGTAATATTCGAAATGGCTTCCATGATAATATCCCTAAGTGATAAGCTTTTTACGTGCGGCAACAGCAGCAGCGATGAGGGTATTAATGCCTTTAAATGGGCAATATCCAACGCGTATCCAACGTATTGGTTTCTATCCCATAAAAATAATTACGTGAAGGTTTACTACAATTTTACAAATTCAAATATTCTATTGCAATCACTTTGTTACCAGTTTCTGTGAGGGACCTAACAAACCATTGGTGTCAACCAAAATTACTCTCATGGTGTTATAAATTTAACTTTCCCTTTAAACTATAGTTGGTGCATGATTTTACTATGCAGACAAAACAACTGTCAAATGTTTGCACCATGTATGCATACATCCACGTTTTACCTACACCCTCAGCTAGCATAACATCCAATAAACTAAGGCACATCTGCAATGTTCATTAGAAGCCCTGGTTTTTTGACAAAGCGTTTGACCCTTTAGACCACTTTAGACTTCTCACTGCAAAGTTAAGTTATATTATCTGGATAAAGGAGAGAAGTAAGTGCTACTGAATCAAACAACCAATGAACCTGTGGAAGTAACATTGGTGTGCCTCAGGGTTCCCTTTTGGGACCACTGCTATTTCTTACCTTTGACATGATATTTGTATATGACATGACTTTGTAGATGATACTCAACTTTTCCTCTAATTTTCTCCTAAAGATCTCGATGTGGCTTCGGCATATATTATCTGGATAAAGGAAAGCAGCAAGTGCTACTGGATCAAACGACCAGTGAACCTGTGGAGTTACATCTGGTGTGCCTCAGGGGTCCATTTTGGGACCACTGCTATTTCTTACATATACCTTTATTTGTATATGACATGACTTTGTAGATGATACTCAACTTTTTCTCTCATTTCCTCCTAAGCATGTCGATGTGGCTTCGTCACTTTTAAATCAAGACCTACAAGCCCTAGCATATTATTCCTCGAAGCATAAAGTTAATATCCTGGTAAATATAAATTATACCCTTGTGTTTACCCTCATCCTAACAACTCGTTGCAACTGACCTACAGCTTAGCATGGGAGGAGTTCAGCTAGGAATCCCATAGTTTAGGTTGATTTTCGACTGTAGGCTGTTTGAGAAGTATGTATTGCTTTTAATAAAAAAATCGTATTCGGCTCTCCGCCTGTTGTACCGCCACAGAAATATATTGAATGTGAAATTTCGTATCATAGTAACAGAAATATTAGTACTTCCCCTAATATCCTAGGGCCTAACTATCTGCTAGCCTTACCTAAGATAGTGTAGACAAAAAAAGATTAGAAAAGTTACAAAACTCTTGCTGTCGCGCTTTATTTTTGGTCTACGAAAATGCGATCATGTGAGTGCTAGGGTTAATCAACTGAAGTGGTTAAAAATTGAAATTCTTCATAAGTATTGTATTATATGTTATTGACCATATACAATATAATAAGCTAGTGATTGATATTTCCTATGGTACAAAATATCTACTCCAGTAGTCATTATCTCAATTCTAAGTTATTAACTTATAATAGTACTTCCAGCTAGTGATTGATATTCCATATGGTAGAAAATATCTACTCTAGTAGTCATTAACTTAATTCTAAGTTAACACTGTTGCTAGTATCTACTTATAAGGTCCCTTGTAAGAAAATTATTCTGTTCCCTGCTTTTTCACACATTTTTGGCGCTCTTCGTACAATACTACCAATAATATTTTCTGTGGAGTATTCAGTCTTCTGCTTATGCACAAGCACGTGTCATTATGCTTTTGCATTTTTCATGCACGCTTATCACAAAAGTATATTAATAACATTATTTTTCTTTTTGTCCTACAACGAATGTGTCCGCCTATAAAGCGGCGCCCTGTTTTCACAAGTTTTAATCTAGCAAGAGTTATTACGGTGCTCGTTTTCGTGGGATAAAACATTTATTAATTTTTATAGTAGGTTGATATGGTTCTGTGCCAGTGTATGATCGCGTACGTCGTTAAAGTACACCCACGTAACGCTTATGGTGGTATACCTTTTATAGAACTTTGATCGTGTTTTTTCCAACGAGGCTTTAAATAAAATAAATGCGTACACACAAGTTTGTATACCAAGAGAGTGTACTAGGGCCTATTTTATGGCAAGGCTAAAAATTCTATCCTTCACGAAAGCCAATTTTGCGAAAATGGAAGTGTATCGTAATTTAAATCTCTCGCATTCACATCTTCTGATAATCGCTATCTTTTGCCATAGTAGGCAATTTTCTCGTTTAAAATTAGCTATCGGTAATTTTCTCGGAACAGACACTATAACAGAGACCATAATGAAACTAAACGCATCATTTAGCAGGAATTGGATACGAACTTTCCCCGGCCGAGTGTTTTGAACCATTGTCGTCACAGTATTTCCAGAAGTTTAGGACCGAGGAGACGGGGGCGAAGGAGGAAGAGGAGGGAAGAGAGAAGGGGAGAGAAACGCCTGAGCTAAAAATTAATACTAACGATGATTAAAAAATCTGCATAGAACCCCCTCTCTCGCGCGCGACGATGGCAAGCAGTCGCTTATTTTATAGCCATCCTGGGAACAAGAGGGCGACTTTGCATGTAAAACGGCAAGGCGAGGTACTGAAATTAAATATCATCAAACATTTCCCCGTTCCATACACACGCTCTGTGCACACATCATAAAATGTTCTGGGAAAGTTTTTACGAGTGCCGTAAACTGTTATTTGCCTAGTTAAATTGGAATTCGGTTTTTGAGTTTCTCGGGTTTCAAAGTGGTTCTACTTTAATCAACAATTGTTAGGGAAAATTTTCCTTTTTTCGTTCGAGAGGCGTTGAAAATACATGATTTTCTCTAGGATTCTACAATTACTGAAACCACGACATTTACCATTTACACGTGACTCCATTGGCAGACGGCGGATTATATACGGACTTTGTTTACTTAATCACAGTGGCAGACGTCCAATTATTAGCCCACATATTTTATTATTTTAAACTTATCGTTGTATAATTGAACTACTTAATGCAAGGGGACAGTTTGAATATAAACACGAGTGGCGGATGCCTCGCTATATCGCCGCATGGCGAGGATACAGCTGACGGCATGAACAAAGCGGCGACAGGCTTTGTGACCAGCACGCCATGATGTATTACTAACAGGAAATCTTCGGCAGCTTATATTCGCATTTTTTGCAAGAAGCTTCAATTTGATAGCATTAGGTTCTCGGTATACAATAAAATACACACCTACGACTGACAGATGTGGAATTAAACAGTGTAAAACAAGCGGAGGGCATGATTAGCGGCCGTAGATCCTTGTATTTACAAGGAGAGAAAACACTTACTGCCTCGAATTAGAGAAAATAACAGCAACTTCAAAGGGCCCCACCATGTCTCTTCCTCTTCATCCGTATGCAAAACGTCCTGCGGTGTTACGCACCCGTCGGATTTCCCTACTCGTGAACGGCTGGATATCAACAGCACGTTTATAATTGCAGAGTCCGCATGCAGAAGCACTCGACACCTTTTCCTCCCGACGAAACCACACGAAAGAATTCCGCAAATAAGAAATGCCCTCTGAAATATTCATTAAACGGCTGAGCTGGAACATCAGAATGCCGGCGTTTGTCGGGTTTGGCGCGGTGAACACGGATGTTCGTTTCCACGCGCCCTCATCTTAATAACATTTTGTCATTTATCCCGATCTCATGAATGTCAGGAGATATTCCGAAAGAAGAAAGGAAGCTTTTATTTCTCGGGGTCCCGAAAGTGTGGAGGTAACACTCTTGAAGGGAGTAAATAGGATGAGAGCGGAATGGGTTATGGCCAGTTAACTGAAAGTTCGTGCGTAAGCACTCCCATTCAAAAAATTCTCATTTAAACAAAAGGCGCGTATAATAACGTACTCAACAAAGTTCTTTTCTTTGGTATTACTATCAAGGGATGGGACAGCATTTCGGCGCCACTACGTGTATAACTTCAGATCTTTAAGTGAACTTATAGTGGGTATACATCCGGAGCTTATATGAGCAGTATGGAAATAACAAATGTTAGGAATAAATACCTCATTACTCCTTCCAGGTATTTCGGTTAATTCCACTTTCTACGCCTTGGCTTCCGTCCCCCTTACTAATAACCAGTGGGCACTAATTTCTTTTCTGTGTCTTCTACACGTACTTTACTAATTCTCATGTGAGACCTCATGTCCCAGCACCCCCTTATAAATTCAAAAATAGGAGGGGTCATAAGTAAAGGGACTTCTCCGTTAGAAATGCGGGTTTACGTGATTACTTTCGATGTGTCCTCCCTGTTGACGAAAAAGAAATACAGAGGAACCCGAAGAATAGGGCAAAGCGAAAACGAAAAACTTTCCAGGCAGTGTTGCGATTGAGTATAAATGAGAAATTTACTTACAGCCCTTTAACAAGGATTATGGGAGATTGTAGCATAGAGCTGGATACTTTTCCTTGTAAGAAATGAATTGTAAATAGATGCCTACTGAATTACTTATATAAAAGTACATCTGGTACCTGTGAAATCAATTATTGGTTAGCGTTATGAGGATGACGGTACTAATTAGCATTTATTATTATTCATACAGGCTAAGATTCGTGCTACCGTTAATTTGGAATTTATGGAGTAATACTAAATGGAAGAACTATAACTCAATTAAAAAAATAAGCAGCAAAGTCTGTCTAATGCCTAATAGCGAATCGTCAGTAGTGTATTAGCATTAATGATCACGACTTCTATTTTAACGTTGTATACAAAAATAATATGCATTACACACATACTAACGACAAACCATAAATTACTTCACTAAATTCATTTTTGAAAAACAGTAAATGTGTCACAGCTTTACAATCAAAATAAATTAATATATGAAAAGATAGTTCCAGGAACATATCTTCATTTTTTTATTGCTTTGACTGGACTATAATTATTTTATTTAATTGTAAATTATTAGAAAATGTGGTGAGTTCAACCAGTTTCATATGGAATCTCTAGTATTTTCGTCTAACGTTTTTGTTCTACACTTCACACAATGGCTTCAAAGATTCTTCTATTAGTGATGCTAAATAATGCACTGCCTACCTACTTGATCGTCTTCTATTTTATAAATGCAACCATTTAAGAGGAGAAATGAAACGTGAAACGATATTTCGAATGGGTATGGAGCAGAACTTAAACAAATGAGTTCCTATCTGTTAATTTTCACAACATAATGGTATTTAACTTTTTAAATTGCCTTTAAATATAGCCTACATTATTTAGTGAAAGAGATGAAAAGTGAAGTTTTATATTTTGAGACATTTTGTCTATCGAAACTGCATAGTATGCTGTAGTATGCATACGTTATACACCTGTTATCAATAAAACTTGTCTTGCTTGACCTTTAAGGACCCTAAATCCTCATGAAAACTTTGGAGGCTCCATACTTGGCACAATTGCATAATGCTGGCGTTAGTTAGAAAATTTTTACCAGCAGAAGTGACTTCTCCTAAAAATCCTTCATTGGTATGAAAAATTGTGTTCTTCCTACTTTATCCAGATGTGAAAATCAGTTGTTATTTGCGCCATCATCCCTCCATGTCTCTTATTGATCGCAACACAGTATTCTAATTAATAACCTTCAATTATATGACTTTTGCGCACACATTAGTTTCAATTAATAATACTATTTTAGATTTCCAATCATTGATTAACGCTTCAGTATTATATTTGTTGTTTTGAAATCCCTGGCTGTTAAAATACACACTATTCAAAAATCAAAAAGTAAAAAATCAAAAAAGTCAAAATTGGGCTTATGCTGATCTTACATTTGTTCTTCAACTTTTCTTTAAGACAGCTTTTATCTTAAATTTGTGCAAACTACTGATTCAGGTGCAAGACATGAAATGAATAACTTCTGTCTAAATAATATTGTGCAAAGGGGTCCTTACATACTTATAATGGCAGATGGTGTTGGAAAACTTTCGTTTTTTACTCTCCATCCATTATATAAACACGTGGTGGTAACCCCCATACGGGTGCTCAACTACCGACAAAATATTTTTCCTGCAACATTTTACCGTTAGTTGACACTTTAGTGAACAAAATTAATTAGTCGAAACAACCGACCTCTCTGAAATGAGGGCTAGGGTAAAAATTTGTTTGTTTTTGGTGTCCAATCATCTATCCGGTACTAGAGCTTTTAACGAGAACGCGCCCGCCATTGTTTTCCGCCTGGATTTCTGTGAAAATGCTCGAGGCGATGAAAACTCTTTTTCTCTCTTTCCCTCTCCGTTTTTTCCTCGTTCGGATGGCTGTTTCGTATTTTTCGGACGGTCGACGAATAATCTACTGTTTTCCTATCGTTTCACCGGCTTTTTGATTCCTAGTTTACTCACCGGTTGTTTTAGTTGATCGATTTCCATTCTTCGACGGAAAAGCCCGTTATATAATGGCGTACCTGATCTTTTCGTAACCATTTCCTGGTCAGCATTTCAATTGAATGTATGGAAATTAATCACTAGCATTATGTTACAGTTCAGATAAGCTTATAAGCAAACGCTATTGATTACCACTCCCTTCGAAATGTTTAAAATTAATTTGTTTCCTATTCGTTTTATATAATATGACAATCCAGGCACCCAAAGTCGCAGGAAAATGATTATGAGCTAAATGAGGAAATTTCTCGCTGCCATCGAAATTACTTTCATGGCACATCTTGTGTTTCTGACTGCGCTCTCTATTCTAACTGCATTACTTACTTAAAGGCATCATCTTCAGTTAAGGAATAATCTTATTAAACTACGTTTGTCGTTTCCAGTACTGCACCGAACTTAGCAACGAGACTCGACAATGACATTAAGAAAAAATTGAAGACGACAATTTCTTGAATTTAGACAATGCTATCAAATCAAAGGCGTGATGTAAATTTGAAGTTGTCTCTCTCAACTCTCAACGAGTCAAGTAGGGGAAAATTACAATCTAATTTCCAGTTCACGTGATCTTAAATACCCTAATTGATCATTGTCCAGGATACAAATAAATTACTCCTCACTAATACCCCTAAGATCTAGCAAATAAATATATATCTTGACTAAATTCCTAAAGTTCTAATAAATAAGTTGCAAAAGAAATAGCTTGACGACATTAAAAGACAAGTGAGGCGACCCTGGTATCAAAGTACACAATAGCAGAATACATGGAAGTAGAAAGAGGCTTATGTCCTACAGTGGACGTCAAGAGGCTAAAGAAGAATGAAAAGACAAGGGCTTGAAATAATAGAGCTGTAACAAGCTAGCATTAGTCAAGCATAACTCATATGATTACTCCTATCGATTACTCCAATTTTCCTGATATCGGGGATTCGGGTATGTGGTTAAAGTAGTTAGCGAACTAATCAGACAAATCTTCCAATCCTGGAATCCTCAAATGGGACAGGGAAGGCACCTTGAAAGTTTTCAAGCCTTGATTGTATCTATAGATTTCGATCCTTCATTTGTTCCTGCGATTTTAACGAGTTCCTCGTTTGTCCTCAGGAAAGGGAAGGCTGTACCCGGCTTATAGCCTCAGCGGGTCCGAAGGCGAGGAGTCTCCGCGCAGGTACGGCACCGCAGCTCAGCACCAGTACCAGCACCCGCTGTATCAGCAGCCGGCCGGGCTGAGCGACACGCCCACCTCTGAGAACGCCTCAGACGCCACGCTCACCGACTCGGAACTGGCCCTCGCCAGGGACTCCACGTTGCTCGTGCATAACGGTAAGTCGAAAATGCCAAATGATCTTTACTGGAAAAGCCGATTAACCAACAACGAGCTAAAATTGAATCGTACATTGAAATAAGTATCCATGGTCTATAGCGAGTTTGTAGATGGATAAATTGCAAAATTACTCCAAGTGAAACTATAAAAAGATGTGGATGAAAACTAACATTTGGTGCCCGAATTCAAGGTCTATACCCAAATCTTTAAGAAAGGTGGTATTGTCTTAGCGTCACCAAAGATGTTCAGCAGCATCATATTGGTGCTGATCATGTTGGTCTCCTCGGGTTCATTGTTATTAAAATTATTAATAACTGCAACAAAAGCCGATATAAGCTACCAAATACTATTATTGCACAAGACCTTTTTAATCTGTTTGCCACGTCGTACTCCTATGTGTGTTTTTACATGTGCTTCACCTGGCATCCTAACAAATCCTAACTGCGCTAATACAAATTACGCTAAAGAAATACCGGTACCCCGAAATAAGTTGCAAAGGCTTCTAAATGTAATACTTAATAGGGTTTTTGAAGGTTTAGTAGAATCTGTACCTTATTAAATTATGAATCCATTGGCACCAATTGAAAAAAAAATTTATTACGTACTTGTCTTGAGAATGTCCTTAGAACCTTAGTTCTACTCCAAGTGTTTCCAAAAATTCAAAAATATTTTACTAAAAATTTAATTCGTTGTAACAATACTATTTACCACTAAGGGGGTGAATTATGCACAAAGTACAAATTAACATGAAACTGTGCTATATGTACCTACTATAACATTGCTAGCAAGTGAAGAGCTTAAATAACTGTAAAAAGACACCATGCTCTTTTCACTAGAGGACCGAATTTTGGACACAACGTTTCTAATGTAAGGACATTTTTCTTTTATATGGGTCCAGGTTCCTTAGTCCCTTGGCTTTGAATCTGTTGTTTATTGTGCACCCACAGAACTCTTCAACTGTAGAAGATCCTCAACGAGTTTGAGTTCTGTCCCCATTGGTGCACAGGTATTTCCTTATGGTTCAGCAAACCCTGTTGTCCCTAGAGAGTAAAGCCTTTTGATCGCATAAGCCGGGCATTTACATAGTATGTGGTAAGACCCTTGTTCTCTCTGCAAGCCAGATTATCCTTCATACCCATCAGGGTGAGAAGTTTCATGAGAGGGCAGTCTCCTCTGTACTATCCTACTGCCCTACGCAGCTGATAGCACTGCTTAGGTGTAATAGGTCCTTTGCTTTGGCTTTGGAAGGTCCCTTTATGAAAATCCGTGGTTGTGTCATTCCATGGGACTCCTTCCATTGCCGCAGACGGAGTTTTCTTAGTTGGTTCCCACTAGAGGTAGTTAGGCTCCCTTTTTCGCCAAATGATCTGCCTTTTCATTACATTTACTTACTCGATGCCCTTAGACGTTTCGTATGGTTACTCTGTTGTATCTGACCAGCATTGCCAGCAAATCCATGCATTTTATAACTATTGTATATCCCGTGACTAGGTTTTCCAGTGATTTTAAAGCTACCTGGCTATTAGGGATGGGCAGAATGTTTTTGTTTTTATGGTTATTGTGGTTAATTCCGCTCGGAGCACAGTTATGGTGCAACTCAGGTTTAAGCTGAGCCCTTCTCCCTGGGCCTTAAGGAAAATTTAGTTCGATGTGTAATTGGTCTTAATGGATACCGAGAAATATGAAAAATTGCATTTTACTAGCATCCACCCTGTTTAAATTTTCGTAAATACAAAATGGCCTTACTTTTAGATATGAGGAAAGTGGAAAAATTGTCCCTTCTGCGGCACACCTTAGCACCACCAAGCATTTAGCTGTAATTGGTTGGAAATTGTCTTTATCGTTTTAAAGTCTACCTTTATTAGGAACCTCCGTAGTACATACATTACATTTTTATTCTCGTGTGTATATCGTTTCTCAGTAAGTAATTTTGAAGGATTTTATGTGGCATTTAGGAGGCTTGAGGCACATTACTCGAATATCACCTGTTAATGGTCCAATAAAAAGCGCGATACGGTTATGACTCCGTATAATAAGATTAAGTCATTACTCCATCAACTTTAAATAAATCAGTTTTCATTTTTCTAATGGTGTTTATTCGTTGGAAGTGGGCCAATAAAACTCGAGAAGTTATGTCAGAACGAACATAAAAATGATCTTAAACGGAAAGAAATATTATTCAATAAACTGAGGTTTTCCGACGTAAATATTCCAGAATGACTTTTTTAACAAGCCGACAGCGGGAAGTTCTCGCTTGCTCTGCCAGGCACTCGGTAAATTAAAAGCAGTGCGAACTTTAAAATCCAAGGCGAATAAAAAAGTTGTAAAAAAAGGAGTGGCGGCAAAAATCTAATCATCCGAATAAGTGAGTCGTTTCGAGAAAATTATCCTGGAGAATTGAGATATATTCGGGCTGCATTTTAATTTACGCCATATTCAAAATAGGCGCTCTGCCGAAAAAGACACCGGCGTGTCAGTCGTATTATTTTTCTTGCAGACGTTTGAAGGGAATCAACGAAATGAAAGAGGGTGAAAAATAGGGAGAAATCCGGATGAACTGTGTTCTAAATTGACTGAGTTTCGCTTCAATTTCTTTTTATATGCGTGTGTCTGACGAGTAAAACTTTCCTCTATCGTTTTTTATAGCAATATTTTCAATGTTCTTCCTAAGAGAATACTACGAACGAAATGAATTCGACAACTAATAACACACAAGTACCTTTCATACAGACAAAAGGCCCGTAGCTTTCGAAATAACGCATTTTCCGATACAAAATTAATTTGACAACTTAAATTTCCATTTCTTAGATGTCTATTAAGCCGGATTATCCATTTCATAAGCCCGCATTCTATATAGCACTATATTTTATTGCTAATTTATTAGGCCAAAAACGATTTTATTGCTCCACCCCTTTCTAAGATAAAGGGGATAATCTGGCTTACTTAATACTTAAGTCAAGTCACCCACACTTGTATCTTCGGAACCAATGAAGATGCAAACATTTACCAAACGTCGTATATTATTGCTAATTTATTGCTGACTATATAGGCAAATTCTGATTTACCAAGATCACCCCTTCAACCCCTAGCGGATTTCTCACCCCCTGAAATATCTCTAAAAACATTTTCTTTGTAAACCAAAACATGGATCCATTTAATACCGTGAACAATACTTGCTAGTTCATCAAGTATGAATTTTCAAGTATAAAATAAGATACAGAACCTTAAGATTATACAAAGTCGAATAGGCGACGTTGATGAGGAAAAATCGAATGGCATAGACGAATGCACATTTTTCTGTGACATTAAAATTTTCTTATATGACGAAGGGATATTTTCTGAAATAAGCCTAGAATATGTTTCTTAATATTTCCTAATCGATAGGAAGAAGAGAATGGCAAACATGTTACTGACGCTTTTCTTACAAGGGCTGTTTTTTTCATTAATATCAATTTTATTTTAACACAGAAGTCGGCAACTAACGACAAGAAAGTTATTTTATTCTTTTTAGATTTAGGAAGAAAATTAATTAGAGTAGCAAAAAGGTTCGTATGTAAACAAATTACAGATTACTGTAATCGAGACTTCATTAATGGAAGAGTTTGGGAACTTTAAATTTGCCAATAATGATTTGATTTCACATTATTCACAGACGATATTAAGAGAAAAATACTTCCATTGGCGTAATGTTTACTTTATGACTTTTTAGATCAATTAAAATATGACTTAGTAATAAAATGCTTCCTAGTAATCAAATAATCGAATGAACCTCTTATAGTTGCCACTACCATAATTTTTCAAAAAAACGAGAAGTTTATAGGATTAATATATCTCGATATAAAAAATGTACTGTATGATTAATATTCAAAATACGACTTTGTAAAATCGATTTTGGATTAAAAAAAATAGTTTACTAAAATTGATTGAATTTGATTGTTTTATATTGAATTGTAAGAATTATTATTTCAATGAAAATCGAAGTGATTGTCATAAAAGCACTTATAAAAACGTCATTTTTGCATATTGGATTATTTTATAATATTGCTTAATGACCGTATTGACGACGTTGAAAATATACTCCTCCGAGCTAGTCATAATATACAAAAGAATTTTTGACTGTAGAAATGAGTTTGAGAAAAGCTTTCATAATTTTTTTTAGTCGACTCAAATGTACTCAAAAATAAGTAACATGATATAAAAAATCATTAAGAGTTATTTACAGTAATGAAAAAGCCTAACTTAAAGTATATCTTGCTAAGGTTCGGCTTCTTTGGCGTTTTTGGCTTAATATATTAGCAATAAAGTAGCAATCAAATATAGTGTTATAAAGAGTGCTGACTTATGAAATGGATGAATTTGGCCTAATAGACATATTTCTTAGAGTTCGTTAATACCGAATATACTGGCAATTCTATCCATGTTAGCACAAATTTTACGCCACAAGGGGCAGATGGGATAATTATACTAGGGTAGTAGTGGCGAATTAAAAGTCAACATTCCGTGCATCTACGTAAAACTTAAGCTAAATACGTATAATCACCGGATCTGCATATAGCGAGCAGGAAATATCTTCCCATACGGAATCCATAGAAATGACTGCAGCCGGCGTGCAATATCAAAAGATTCACTTATACGATATCTTTATCGGTAGAAAGTTTGTAGCATCTCCCATTATGTTATTAATTAAGGGGTGTAGCGACGGGAAACTTTTATTTTTGAGGCTATGGTATCGTAATAAGGAAGTTCCGAAGCTCTACACATCGGCGGCTTTCGGCGAAACGCTTTTATTAAAACTTAGTTTTACATGTGAGTTAGTTCACAGGAGGGGATTAGCGGAGTTTGTCTTGAAATGTAAATTTCTGGTTTCGAAACGAAAAGATAATTATACAGTCGGACGATGGAGAGAGATAGAAGAGGTCTTTATACGGTTTCATAGTTTCAAATCCGATTAATGCGGTGCAACTGGAAAATTCCGAGGGGGTCCGGGGCCAAAGCGCATCACTTCTACGGGCTTAAACCGGAAGGAGAGAACTCCGGGATATAACGGGAAGCAGGATGTTACGAGGACGGCGGCGTCGGCGCCTCTTCCCTCTGTACGTGTACGCTTTGTCTCCTTCGAAATTATTTAATTTAATTTGGGCGTGATGCAGCCGCCTCGCTTTGAATTCATTTGAGTGTATTGAAATTTATTCATGCGGAGGGATTTCGGTTAAGAGATCAACAAGGGGAAACGGATATGATCTGCACTTGCTACAAGAAAGTGTATCCATCTCCATCTGACGATCTTAAATCTTTTATTGAAATCGTGGACGGTAATGGAAAGCCGATTGGAATAGGAACTTTAAAAATACTACTTAATAGAATTTGGTTATAATCGGAGAGGCCTAACGGGAAAATTTATAATCGCGACTTGAGAATCCCTCGAACCGAACGAAATCGATTACCTAAACGGTATTTGAGAGACGGGCAAAATCCGCAAGATTTATATAGTGAAATGTAAATGTTGGTAAAAGTTATCTGCTAACACCAGTTGCACATCCCAACACACATGCAGAAACAAATTATAATGGGGCTCATAGAAACACCAGAAATATCTTCGAAATATGTTTGAGAATCTGGAAAGAACGATTTAGGCGCTTAGAAAAGAGGGTTGAAGGTTTAAATATACTTTTTCTTGGTTTAATTACAAGTGTTAATTTGTTGTAGTTCATAACCTCACTTTGACACGATCGTAGAACCATACAAACAAAAATAATACTCCATAGACCGTTTCCTTATTCACGATTTGCGCTGTTGTCAGAACTTTTACTCCATTACTCCCCTTGGCGGAGGCAAGAAGGTTTTGTAACCATCGAACAGCTTGTCTGAGGTGCCACCATGGTTTCCTCCTCCAAAGCCTCCTTGAGTATTCCTTAAGTGATGGACTATAAGGTTGCCCCTAAATGTTTCCTCTATTAACTCTGTTTGTCCTACTCTTTCCAGGCATTTCTATCTTGTGCCAAGTGTGATACATCTGGTAAGCTATGATCCACCATATTTCAATCTTGATTCATGCACTTGTTTCACCATTTTCTCTCAAATGAATAGGTCCTGGAATAATCGTCGATAATCACTGTCTCGATTTTTAAAAATTTCATTAAGCAGTTCATTATTAACCGTTTCAATTAGAATTTTCCTTCACCTGCATTGCGATTTCCTCGCGAAAACCCTGCAGAAAAACAATCTTAAACGCGTCAATCTAATATAGCCCTAATCTTAATTCGCATACGATGTCAGCCACTCTACTCGTTAGGGAAATTAAAATTTTTAGTCGCCACCATGTCAAATTCACGGGATTAACGCGCGTCATACGTTGCGAAATGTGTCATGTCCTACGACGTGATTCGCTTGACTCATCTACCAATCCCTTCCTAAGTTAATTATAAGTTGACCTCTTTCTCCCTTGAGGGAGCAACACCGTTAAGATCTTAGGGAGAAAGTTTTTCCTCGCGCATTGACAGTAGGTGATATTACAAAATGATATTTTTACACCGTTATTAAGGATATAAATTAAGTCCACGTTTGATTATCGAATTGACTACTGAGCTAAGACGAAGATGATTCTGTCGATTTAAATTTTGCTTAAATTTCGAAAGGTCGCTTTTTAAGGCGTATTTAAAGTCTCATTCGGTTTATTGTATGATATGCCATTATATCAGAGAAATAAACTATAACAATTCGTTTGAGATATGGAAGTGATGAAACTTGGAACTTGGGAAAGTCGTTGAAATTTCAATTTTATTGAGATTCTTTACGATCATAGGATCATTTTTACGGGGTGCCGTAAAAAGTTTTCAAAGTTTCAATCCATTAACTGCAAAGGTTGTAAACGGTTGCTGAACTAGACGAGGATGGAAGTAATAATATTTATCCTTCTGAGTGTGTGTGCTTAAGAATTTTTAACGAAACAGCGGAAATCAAATCTTCATAAAGAGTGTGCAGGTCTGATTGGTTGTTTGAACGTAATTAAGGGTGGTATTCAGAAGCTATACTCAAATATTTCTTGAATTTTTCTTGCCCAAGTTAAGATTTTCAAAAAGCTCACTTTGTTATTAAAGTAGGTATAGAGATATTAATCTATTGGAAGTATTCAAAAAAGTGTATTTAACTAATCAATAGCAGCGATCACTTTACGACATCAATTTGATTGTCCTAATTATTTCCGCAGTATTTAGAAACAACAATGTATAAAACTGAAAACAAACAAAAAAGTTTTAAATATTTATTTTTACTACTAAACAAAAAAATACAAGATAAGTACACATTTAACGTGAAATAATATATTTACAAAAAAATGAAAGCGATACCTAACAACCTTACTAAACAAAACTCTTGCAGTAAATAATCATGTGCTTTTCAAGATTTTCTAAAAGAAAACTTCTTCTATTGTCTTGTAGGATATTTTTTATTTTTATATCGCGATAAACCCCATTCAACGTCACATGACGTAATGGGGCAATATTTAAATGGGTAAGATTTTTCCAAAACAATCTGGTTTCTGATTATTACATCATTTGATGGGTTCTCTCCATCAATCACTTTTCGGACATATTGCAACAAAGCTAAATCACAATTTTTTGTGAATAACGAATTCAGTTTTTCAGATATGCGTGAACATACTTTAGTTGACAATTTTATATGATCACGAAAATCTTCCACTAATGAGAGTGACTCTGATAGAAGATTTTGTTCTTATAATTTTTTTTTTTAAATTACTGGAATTTTGCTACAATTGGCTTTAATGAAATTTAATTGAATAATTTATTCAGATTTTTCAAAAAGTTGTTTACAATCTGCTATACACTGATTAGAAGTTTCATCAAAACTTTGAACTACATTTGTGAATTTTCCAATATGCTCAGCATAAAACATTGTTATCTTAATCCATGTTCCCCATCTAATTAGGGTAGGTTTTGGTGCAAGAAAGTTGTGTTTTAGGAATTTGCAGCAAAAATGACAAAAATATGCTCGGATATGCTCTTTCATGTTAAAATATGGAACCTGCGTGCGCTTATGCTGTAAAACTCCAAAATATGGAAAATATGCTAATTAAAGTTTAGGTTTTTTTAACAAAAAAGGTCATGTAATACGTAAATATATCATTTTCTTCTAAATATACCCATAAACAAAAAATACGCGATGATGCTTTTGCCCAGCTTTAGTTGTAACAATGATAACCAATGGTATTTATTAAATTTTTCTGGTATGAACGTTTGAACGCATGAAAATGACCAAAATCACGTTGAATACCACCTCGATCTACGTACTTTTCCCTTATAAACTGAATACAAGCAATCACTCTGTTTTCTGCAAAAGGCCCCCACGTATGGGACGCACGAGTTCATCTCGACCCCGTCCGGATACGGTTTTAAGCTTTTCTTTTGATAGATGGTCGGATTAAAGTGTAGGAGCAGCCTATTGTTTACATATCTCTCTGTTATTCCAGATTGACGATCTGGAACCGTCAAACTAGTCACAATCCTATCAGTTAATGCAGTTTCGTTGGTAAAAATAATCCTATTATGTTTTTGAAAAGTCGGGCAGTAGTCGGACGGTCGACGGGCGGTCCACGATTATTTATTCAAGATAACGGTTCTCATGGAGGGCATGGGATATGTAAATTACTCACTGTTTGTAAATATGTCGTGTGACAAAACGAGGTGCGTAGGAGAAATTGTCTCAGAAGAATGGGTTATAATCGTATCACCAAAATTTTGACTTCAATTAGTACTCATGCGAACCTAATCGAAACATTTAATGATGTATTCAAGTTTTATACTTCCTTAACGTCATTAATTTCAAAGGCTCGGTTAAATGTCAAGGGACTTCCTTGCACACTCATTATAATTTATGATGGGACAGTTATTAAAAAATGACATTTATAACAAAGGACTTTCAAAATGGGAAGCTTAATAGTTACTTATTCAACCGGTGATGAGAGTAACACTTTTTCGCTTGTGGAAAACACAGTTCTTACAAATTTTCAATAGCATGTTAGTCTTGCTTAAAATCGGTTACGACCAATAGATACTCTACTTAGCCTTAAATCTACATGTAATCTGTAAGCTTTGAATCAAAGTACTGTAAACATATAATTGAATGCTGAATCAGCTAAATCGGAATTGCATAGAAAATACCATAAGGAACCATTTCCAATGTCTCCTCGTTGGCCTTGCGATAGATACTCCGCGAAGGAATAAATTTAGGCATTCATGGAGGGAAACTTTTTCGCGAGTTTCCCCGCTTTTCTTCTTGTTTTCCTACAATAACTTCGGCAACTTCGGGCCAACGAGGCACTACGACCACCTCGAATTCTGGACGCTTCCATTGAAACTTCTAATGAGTTTAGTTCTAATTGTAGTTCACAGGCACGAAATTAAATGTAATTACCGAAACTAAGGAAGAATAATAACTGATTATTGTTGGAATACACTTCCCTAATTAACGAATGTTGAGTAATTGGGGATTTCTTGTTCGAGCAGTCTACCTGTGTAAAACTGTGGACGTGTACTCATGTGTTTATTGTTAATTGAATAAAGTATAGGTTGAATGTCAAATGTGTTATGTCATATTAACTTCAAATTTTTGTGCAACGGCTTTGAAATCATTTTTTTTTAGTCAATATCTTTACTTATGGAATTGCTTGATAATTTTTTGTATTTGTTCAATATGTACATACTTCAATTAGTAAGGTTAATAATTATATTTACTTTTTGCTAACTGTGGCAGTTTTAAGCCAATAGCTTGCTCGAGAACTACCTCATTTGCTACAACCGTTCTCAACATAAGTCAAAATGTTAATGGAGGTTTCGTCGATGACCAGTGGACGTCTTTTGTTATCGTAGAGCCGGAAATAGCTTTGTAGTGACAAAAATGTTAAAAACACTTAAAATTTACGTTTAGAAGGGTTTTTAGAGGCCACAGAGGCGTTTGTTGTTATCGCGTCGAAGAATTTATGTAGCCCTCACCCTTGATACAATTCCACAATTCAGGGCATACCTGTACTAACGCTGTCAGTAAAAATAAACATTACTGTTAAAATCAAAAAGCTCATTAGAAAAGTATGAGCAGCATTTTTAAAAATAATGATTTCAATTACGACGAATTACTGCTCGAGTCTCGTCTCTCCCCTACTTGATTCGTAAGTTTTCATTCCTGCCAACTTAAAAAATTGACTTAGTACCAACTTAAATTTGGTAAATTTAGATTCATACCAATGAAATTTCAGCCCCGCCATTTCAACCAATCGGCGAATAGCTTTTGCCCCCCATATCGAGCTCGTAAATTGTATTTACTTACAGAATTTCGCAGAATAGGGGAAATCTCTGCACTGTCCAAGGTATAAGAGATCGTAAAACTCGCATTAAATTATTGCAGAGTCAAAACCTCCTTCAGTCAGTATCTGCTATAATCTTCATCCCATTGGTTTCAACTTTTCTGGACTCACTAATTTTGTATCAAACTATTCGTGATTGTTATTAGGCTATGATTGATTGAGTTGATTGGAAGTTATTTCAGATTTACTTAATTTGGAGTCGTCAACAACGAGAGTCAGACTTTCGACATAAGAACTTTAAGTAGAATAGACGAGATTTTGTAATGACGCAGGAATTTGAAAACAGTGTCGTAACAGGGTTAATCTACGATTTTCGCGATGGTAACTTTTTTCTGTGGGCGGAAATATCATTCTAAGGGGTGAAGTCCACCTCTAAATTTAACCCCAAAGACAGTTTTTAGCAGAGATTTCTGAAGCGTGAAAAAATCTTTATTCTCCTGCTTAATTATCACAGATTTCGGTAGATCGATGCAATATTTCGTGCTGCATTAGAGGAAATACATTGATGTTTCATTTAGCTTCACCTTGCGGTTATTGCCGCGGCAAGATGCCTTATAAGTATTCACCAACCGCTCCCGGATTGCTTCAATTACATCAAAACGTCATTTAGCGATTTCTCATCGTGGGATATGCCGCGTATGGCTCAAAGATTAAATTATCATAACGTTCTTAAGGCGTGTTCGTTTGTACGTATGTCGTACGAGCATTACTAAACCTGGGTTCGCTATGGACCAGAAGAGGAGGGAGACACGAGCTATTTCCACATATTTAGCCGACTGGGTCGTCACGTTTAGCTCAAAGAAAGCTTTTGACTAACGGAGCGTACTGCCTTGCCTCGTTAAAATTGTCTGCGTATAAGAAGATGACGACGACGACGAGGAGAAAGAGAAAGATGAACATTTGGGAGGCGGTTAGCAGGGGAGGCTCCGGAATTCTGCGTTTAGGGTCTCCCTTCCTTCACCGTTTCGCCCGAGGATATTGGAATTAAATTAAAACGGCGGAAAAATTTGTTTTACAATATCGTACGGGGCACCGTTATTAAAGCTGCGTTTCTTATAAACCATGGTTCTCGCCTCCTGCCAAATTAACGCTTGGTTCAACTGCTAATTAAGTATACTTCAAATATTGTTGCAAGGATTGTTAAGATTAAGAAAACAGATTTTCAGAAACGTTTCATGACACACAATCATGAAAAAACTGATTCCATCTCTTTGAAAACACTCCAACATAAATTGCTCCCCTTTTAACTAATGCTAAAATGCAGCCTCAGCCTCTTGCGACATATCGTAAGGTCACATCTTTCGGTTCGCCTCATTGATCTTCCAATGAAGGATTTAAGGCACGAACCACCTGTGGAACTCCTTAGACTCTCATGGGACGCCCACATGAAATTCGATAGTAATTTAGGTACATTTTATTCGATGCAAAACGTGTCATATACTAATGATAGACCACTGATGATAAGACCATTGTCTTAAACGTTAAAATGGGTTTTAGCTCAAAATGCGCTTAGAATGTGTTTCAATAGGGTAACTATGGCTACTTCCATGTCAAGAATACATGGAACAAAACACTAGTTACATCATGAATGAAAGTACTCGTATATGTAATCTCAACTACATTAAAAATAGAAAATTTGTGTCGAGGAATAAACATGTATTATAGGTGTTATGCTAGGAACTTACCTATCCAACTACACATAGGGTTTAGAATAGAAACTGTCATGTTTAAAAAAAAATGAAGAGAAATAGCATGCCTTCTTTAAGAATAACGAAATCATATATATCCACTGGAAAACTTCATATTTTACTTTAAGAAGTTGTTACGAATGTCAATGTTCTACACTTGCTGAGATCGATTTGTGATTATATCAATTGTACATTAAGGAGGAAATTTGTAGTCACTTACTTAAGAAATACTCAAGGGGGCCTTGGTGGAGGAAACCTTGATGGAACCTCAGATAAGCTGTTCGATAGTTACAAAATCTTGCCTCCTCCAAGGAGCACTTATGAAGGTAAAAGTTCTGACAACAGAGCAAATCGTGAATAAGGAACAGGTCTGTGGAGTAGTATTTCCATTTCTATGGTTCTACGATCGTGTCAAAAATAACAAAAACTTGAATGAAGCATAGCTAATCATTCTTTTTCTAGATATAAATGCGTATATAAAAATGCAACTTGCCTGGAAATTTCCTGTACTATAGTACCGTAAACTGATTAATAATTGGATCAGTGGAACCACTGGCAGACCTCTATTAGTGGGTTTATGATGAGCATCATTAATCAGAGGCAAAACAACATGCACAGTTGTATTTTTAGAAAAGCGATACCTCCTTATAAATTCACGGTCACTATATAAATCTTGCGGATTTTGCCGATCTCTCAAAACCCGTTTAGGTAATGGATTTATATTATTAATAATTCGATTCACATACTCATAATAATCGTCAATCATCTTGAATCCACGTTTCGAAGGCGAACTTAACTTCTAATATTTCCTGAGGGATAGTCAAGGTAAGATCGAACCGACCTCGACCTCGGCCTCACCTAATCCTTAAGGTGCACTTACTTGACGATAAAATACAGATGGCACCGTAAGTACACTTTAAATTTTGAGGAATCCTCAAGGCACGATTACAAATTTTCCCGTCAATCAACTGTACATTAAATGTTCGAATTATTGATACACCATATAGACAGGAGTAGCTAATCTACATCAGTATTAATTCCATCCCGCATCAAGTTTTATGGCACATCATTTTTATTACAAAATCTGTTTTTACGCAAACAGATATGAAATAATTCCGGCAAAATTTCGCGAAAAAATATGTAAGTGATATTAAAAATTGTTTACACACAACTTCCCCATCTACTCCCAGTTTGTATTAACTGATGTTATGCAGTACAAATAGTTCGTCGATATTATGAAATGGAACGCTCTTGATGTTACAATAAATATTTTTATTTCACTACCAGGCCTTTATTTTCAAAAAATGAGGCTACATTTTTACATCTACTAGTGTAAATAGGCACAAAATGGTGCATTAAAGGCGTTGGTAATGGATACTGTGAAAAATTAATTATGATGGAATACGTTTATCAGGTTTATACCAGCATCATACAATTTCAGATAGCTGAATTTCATTAAACTCGCTATAGGTATTTTTTGTGACACCGACGTTCAGTAAGAACCGATCTATGGAGAAGAATTCCGAATTGCATTCCAATGTGTGCGTTAAATGGAAGTTACCTCGGATATAAATTCGAAATACACTAAGAAAAAACCGCAGACGTCAATAAAATATTCAGATACCGACCTGTGCTGTTCAAGCCGTAGTTTCCCCTTCAGCGGCCCTGGTCGAAGGAACATTTCGCCTTGTAAATACCGTTCCTATCTGCATTTTCAATAAAACGAAACTTTTAGTCCTTAGTAAAATGTTTTCTCGTAACAACTTTAGTGGAACTGATTCCGACGAGCCCAAAGGTAGAATTCAGGCGGCTGGAAAACGCAAGAAACTTTTTAAAATATCAAAGGGATCCGGTCGCCTCCGTGTGTGTGTACGGTTCGGACCCAGAGAGGTGTAACTGAAGAGAAAAGTCGTACAGGAAATAGATTCGGGACTTTACGGTCTTTTATCCTTTACCTTTTTGATACCGAAACTCGGATCGACCCCGCGATTCTTTATCTACCCGTACCGGTAAAAAACGTGACGTCGAAATGACTCACGCACGTACGAAACCGTAAAAGAATTGGATCGAGCCGGTTATGACTACAAACGTTTGATATGCATGATATTTTCTATCCCTCATCGTGTGTTCGAGAAAACGAAATTAAGTACGTTTCCAAAACAAAAATATACTCGATAAGAATACCCAACAGTTTTATATCTAAAATACATTTCCAGGGAATCATTTTTGCTGGGTGTATAACTGAAATTCTCCAAAAACGACTTGAACGCAGTTATACAAGGTGTCTTTATGATTTTACAAGTTGTAAAAAGCCATTCAAGACCTACTATTTGGGGTAATTTTATATTATTATTAGTGAGTTATCACACATTTTAAAGAAAAGGCAGTTGAGGTGGCAACAGTGGCAGAAGGATTAGCGTTACCTGCGCCATGAAGCGTATGCGCATGTATACGCGTGGGCGTATGTCACCTTTCTTACTAACGAGGCTAACTCGTCATCGTTACAGTAACGCTAACGACGGTGGTAAAATTAGCGGCAGTTTGCGGTGATTTGCGGCAGTTAGCGGTATCTAGCGGTGATTAGCGGCAGTTAGCGGCTAATAGCGACAGTTAGGGGAGATTAGCGGTAGTTAGCGGCAGTTAGCAGCAGTTAACGGCAGTTATTGGTGATTTGCGGCAGTTATGGTTATTTATCGGTGATTAGCGGTAGTTATCGGCAGTTAGCGATGATTAGCGGCTTCGTGGAAGTAAATGGAAAACTCGTCTATGCTTTTAAAATAGATAAAATAGTGATACAACGTATTATCATGTTCCGATCTCCAAAACTGTTTGTTTTAGTAATGAAATTAAGGGCTGTTTTAATTTGAAGATATTGGACTAGTTAGACATCGAATTACGTGGTATCTTGTCAAGGAAATGTCAATTGTACGCCTTTTATAATAAGGAAAATTAACTTCACGAAGGTTGTAAAAAGTTTAACGTATCAACATCCTGGGTCATCTGGAGAAATGGTGTATCTGATATTACAAATTTAGTTTGTAACTTTAAATGGTGTTCCATTGGTGTTCAAATGGTTTTAAGAAATACTATTAAATAATGCATAAGCTGGAGCGAATCACATATTCCTCGGGCGTTAAACGCGAAACGAAAATCGAAAAGAGCGCACGCCCAACAATTTACCCTTCGGAATACGTTTTGTGCGAATGTTGTACATAAATACCGAAAGGCCCCCGACTGTCTGTCCAATCAAGCAGCAAATACCCCCAGTATTTCATTTATCCGTGTTTTTCTCGAGTCAAAGTCAAAGTTATACGCGCCAACGGCTCTACGTGCGATCCATATTGATGGCGCACCTTCTCCCTTCCTCTCTCGCCCCCTCGCTCCTCTTCCTCGGGGGTTGTTAAACGGCCCTCGATTCCGTATGCCGCTACAGTAACTCGACGTTTACCTTCGGCTCACCGCTTCTCCATTTCGCCTACCGTGCCGGGCTCTGGCGAGGATCGCCCTGGATCGCTCCTTGGGCTTTATCCTGGACCGTACCCTGCCTGCCGATTGTTTACGGATCGGAAAGAGTATTCGGCCGCTGGCGCGTTTTCTCCCGTTTCGTCGCCTATAAGATGCCATTTAAAATACCGGAGCGAGAAAAATGGAGAAGGGAGAACGGGGAAGTACATTTTCATTCCTACTATATCCATTAACCCAAAAGTGGATTTTTTGCATGGACCGCATGGAAATTCCAATACAGAGTGAAGATATGTTTGGTATAGTTTAATTGGTCGTCCTGATGTGCCTCCTAATTTAAAAATTTTTGAGGTAAGGAGTTTTAAATAAAATAGTCCAATTTTCACCAAACCAATTAGAAGAAACAAGAAAATATGGACGGAAGATTATTGAAGCATTTTGGTGTCCCAAATTTACATGGTAAATGGTACAATCTACCATTTCACTTGTTCGGTTATCTACTGTCATTGAATCGTATCCTTAGTAATATTTAAGGGTTGAAACCTGTGTAAGTAGATTAATTAATAACGTGCGCCCGTCCTCTGGAACGCAGGGAGATGTAGGAGTCAATCTCGGATACCAGATATGACATTTCTGCTACATGCATTTTTAAATAGGCCTAAATTTCGAACAAACAGGTCTCGACCGACGTCAAATCTATAACGACGGCGATGACTGAGTCAATAATTTAGGGAAAAAGTAATACCTTCAAAGCGGGCGAATTTGACAGGGATAAAGGGAAACGCCGAACAAACAATACAGAATCGAAGGGATGAAATCGGCAAAAATCATTTTTGTGCGTTCGGTAGCTTGGAAAAGCGAGGCGCAGTGAAATTACGTAGCGGAAAATGGACATGATTACATCTCGGTGTTATTATTTTTTTTTGTGCTTAATTGATTTTCAGGTGGTCGGCTTTCATGTTTCATTACGTCTCAAATGGTATTTTTCCCTGGCGCGCGTTTGAATACGCAACGTGGGTTCCCTGTGTGAAAATTAATAAATTTTAGTAGGAAGCACTGATGCGCTCGTGTTTCGCGCATAGAGGGGATTAAAAGCGTAGTGATTAGTTCGACAAATTTCAATCTACCGAAATTCGTTTATTAAATTTGGCACTCTATCGCCAATAGGAGGGGTATAATACCGATGATGGCGCAGACCCGGCGAATATCGCATGTCGTCCATTGGGGTAGGAATAACGCGACAGGACACAGGCCGAACATCAGATGACGTTCTTAATAGGATACGAAGTGCCAGGACTCTGCGACTTATCCGAAACGCTCCCCTGGGAGCCGCCGATAGAGATCATCAATAACGCCCTCTCGCAACGAAGCATAAGATCCTATTTCGGAATTTGTTTAGCCGTTCTCTTCATTTCCGATCTTATCGTCGCGAGAAATATTGCAATGGAGTTTGTTTCGATACTCCCTTCTCTCTCTCTCACCCGCTCCGCTTTCGAGAAGCAAAGGCTTCACTTTACGGATTAAGGGGGATCGAACAAAAACCGTCGGGGCGTATAAGGGGAGAGAGGATTAAGTGTTTTTATTTTAGAGCATAATCAATTGTTTTTTATGTGTGGAATTAAGTTCGTTCGAAGGGGAAGTAAAGAGGAGAAATTATTGCTCTTGTGCAAACGAAAATTGTGAAAACAAAAGCTTAAAGGGCCGTTCGGGAAACAAGTGTAATCGGAAGGGTAAAGGTAATTTTTCGTTATGGATGCATAAAGGGTTTTGTTCGGTAAATAGATACGGAATTATGGATTTTAGCGGAGCGTAAAAACGGATATAGGTAATGCCCCAGGTGTTTTGCCCGCTAGGAAAATTATCGCGATTGTGGCTTAATTTGATACAATTTCAATGACCAATGTTACATTAATCTTTGCAATTCAAGCGTTACTTCCCAAAAATATTGTAATTTAATTCAAACAATATTAAGTATTACTTGATTCGACCTTTTAACTAATGCTGATTATATTAATTAAATCTCAGGTGGTCAAGAATAGGTTGGGTTAGGAAACAGTCGGTGTGTTATCGCTAGAGATAGGATAGTTAGGCATTTGCCTTTTTCTAATAAACGGGAGAATCAAAGGCAGACCCCATTTAAAACCCCATTTTTGCCATTTAAAAGCAATTTATGCTATTTATGCCTTTTTGAAGCCTTTTCAGGTATATGAAATTAAAATTTTTGTCAAAAATTTTTTGTTTTATTGTTGCCGTGTAACGGCTTAACACTTCTCAGAAATATTATGAATATTATCATGTTGCAATCGCATTTAACCAGATGTATACTCGTTAAAACAGTTTTATAGTTAAGGGTTTCATTTTAAGGGGTTAAATATCTATATAGAGCTGTAAAATCTGTATATCAAAATTTTTATAGATAAAAGTATTTTATGAAATATACATAAGTACCCAGTTGATCTGATATTGCCTTTTTTACCGTATTTCTGAAAATTTTGCCTTTTTCGTCCTTTTTTGTGCCTTTTCGGTCCATTTTTCGTGGCTTTTTGGGCGCCTTTTTTGGGATTTTATTGTGCCTAACTACCCTACCTCTAGTTATCACTATTATTGACAATAACTACAATAAATAAATTTTTTAAATTCGGGTGTAGCCAAAATTCAAATAATTTTTTTTTTCAAAATCGTTATTAAATATTTGAACCCTGAAAATGGTCTATACGGATGATGGATACATACAACACGTTTCAAATCTTTTGCCAAAAAAATAATAATAATCGCCTTTATCGGTACCACATTTATAATGTAGGTTACAATTGAGGGGGCAAAGTCTAGCTCAAACTATTCGCACTTAACCCCCATGAAATTTATATACTATAATAAGGAAAGTAACATAATATTTCCATAGAGTTATTTAAATAAAAATTAAATATAATATAGAAATAAATATATTTTTAAACTTAAAATATATAACAGGCTAAGACTAGAGACAGGCTAGACTCGGTTTACATCCTTTCAAAGATACTATAGCGATCTCTTTAGAATATGTATGTCAATTTTTCTTTGAGATAGGGGGGAGCTGTGGATAGGATTTAAAAAATGGTGTTGCTCATCTGGAATTTAAAAATGTTGTCCAACTTAAGCCATTTCAGCTCATTAATTTCGACTGAAACCCTCCATCGCCACATGTGATGCAAATTTCATCATCATATGCCTCATTGTTCATTTTCAAGTCAGTTAAGTGTTTAAATATAACGTATGCCCTCTTAGGCTTCAGATTGGCCGAGAATAATTTATGGAATAAATCCCGTGAGGCAGTAAGGAAACTTAAATACCTTTTCAAGGCCAGATTGTTTTTATTAATTTTTTATTTCACTGCTGCCCATAATTTTCATAAGGTTAATTCGTGCTAAAATAAGCCGATAGGTAGGTGGGAGAAAAATACCGGCGGAAATCCGCCCTTAATCCGCTTTAATCAAAGATCGGACGTCGTCGCACGGTCCCGTAGTTCTATCGCCCGGCGGCCGTAGAAATATTCGCTTAATTATCGCACGTGAGTCGGGGATAATTTCGGTTGGTTAGCTTACAATGCCCGCCAGTTCCCTACACATAAACGCGGCAAATTTTGTAATATTTCTATTTATATGCAGATGTGATAACAACCCCCAAATAAACTCTGTCAGAATTAGCTCGGCAACGACCGACTTCATTTCGCTTTAATTATCTATTCTAGCAGATAATTGGGTAGTTGCTTAACAAAAATTCGACAAACCCCCGAGAGCGGCTAACGGTTTGTTTTCAACAATCAAGAACCCTGGAACCGTATAATCTAAGGATCAGAATTTATAATTTTATAAATGTACGATTTACTAAGTGAAGAAAATTACCTGTGCAAATACTGGTAGCATTTATTTTCTGTAACATAAACCATGAACTCTAGTCATTAACGGGCAAATTTATGATCGCGCCTTGACGATTCCTCGAACCTTAAGGCGGACTTAGTGTGCCGCCTGTATTTTAAGTGCACCTTAAGGATAAGATGAGGCCGAGGTCGATTTGATCTTACCTTGAGGGTCCCTCAGAAAATATTAAAAGTTAGGTTCACCTTCGAGACGTGGATTCAAGACGAATGACGATTATTATGAGTACGTCAATCGAATTATTAATAATATAAATCGGTTACCTAAACTGTATTTGAGAGACCGGCAAAAACCGTTAGAATTATCTAGTAAACGTGTAAGGACGTATCGCTTTTCTAAAAATACAACTGTACATATTATTTTGCCTCTGTTTAATGATGCTCTTCATAAACCCTATAACCAGATACTATGGTACAGAAAATTTCCAGGCAAGTTACATTTTTATATATGTATTTATATCTAGAAATAGAATGGCCACTTATGCTTTATTTAAGTTTTTAAACTTTATTTACCTATTCTACTATTTCATATTTATTTTAGACTGTTGCTGGTGATCTTAAGGGAATTTCACAATCTACGGTGTCTCTAATAATAAAAAAGATTTCAGAGTCATTAGCAGAAAAAATTAAGAATGTTAAATTTCCAGAAGACCCTTTTCATTATCAAGTTTTTATGAATGAATTTAATCAAATTTTCACCTTTCCTGTTGTAGCATCTTGTATGGACGGTACCCACATCCCAATAAAAAATCCTGGAGGTGCTGTAGGTGAAATATACAGAAAAAGAAGGAGAATTTTCTCCATTAATTTACAGATACTTATATTGTCTAAATAATGATTGATGAAATTATTTAAAAAGCGTTATTTACATATGGTATGTAACCCAAGAATGAAAATATTAGATATCGTCGCTAGGTATTCAGGGTCCACTCATGATATCACAATATTTCAGAGAAGTGGGTTGGGGGGGTAAAAAGGGGGTTGGGGGTTTAAATTTACTTTTTCTCAGTTGAAGTTTAATATGTTTTAGTATGTTTTACTATATAACCTTACTTTCACACAGTCGTAGAACCATAGAAATAGAAGTAATACTCCATAGATCGATTCCTTATTCACGATTTACGCTATTGTCAGAACTTTTACCGTCTTAAGTTCCCCTTGGCGGAGGCAAGAAGATTTTGTAACTATCGAACAGCTTATCTGAGGTGCCACCATGGTTTCCTCCTCCAAAGCCTCCTTAAGTGATGGACTATAAATTTGCCCCTAAACTGCCTGTAATCGAAGTGAAATGCGCGAAGCATTTAATTTCATTAACAGAAAACCGATGGCGCCGTTCCGAAATTTATATCCTCTGCTGAATTGTTATGATAAGTATCGTAGGTAGACGTAGACGTATTCATCTACAACCTGTTTTACGTAAACGACAATTCAAAATATTGATTAAGGAGAAATGCACATAACGACTGTAATAAACGTACCGAGAGCGTCGCAGAAGTGTAAACGGCCCTATATAGTCAAAATTTATGGCCGTTTAAGCGATTCTACCAAATATATTTGCGCACACTCGTGGCCGAACTCGTGTATAAAAAGAGATAAAATGCTTTTTTGTTAACTAATGTTTCAGTCAAATTTATAGCGGTTATTACAAAATTATTAATTTATCGAGGACTTTCTCACTTTCCATGCCAAGATTTTATCGATCAGTGCCAAAAAACTCGCCGAACTTAAAATTACACCGAAACTCCGAGACTTTTTGTCCCGCACTGTGCGTTACGTACGTTACACGTTAAGAAATAAGTTTCTTACCTCGACCCTACCCTAGCGGAAAACCGCGTCGAAGTTTCACGCAACTTTTCAATTATTCTCAATAGTTATTAACGCGTCCCCAGCTAAATTCCTCTTTTTCCAGTAAATTAACCTAATCAAAGTCCGCTTAGCTCACGGATACACTATGCAACTTTGTAAGCTGGTCCTGATACGACCCCGTCAGGACCCCGTTTATGACCCCCAATAAAGGGGTTGCGGCCCGCGTTCGACGGTCCGCTGATAATACCACGAGGCTTACGTAATAAAATATGCATGCCGCACGGGTATAATAGCCGAAAAATTATAGCGGACCTTTATACACAAGTTTCGACCTCTGTAATTACAAATTCCTTAACTGTGAGAGGAAAGTAACCGCTTTTATTCAATTCCATCGGTTTCTCCTTCGCTTCGAGGGTTTTAAATGCTGCATTTGTGGTCGCAGATGTAATTCCCCCATATATTATTGCCCACTTCTCCCATAATGTAAAAAGGTCTGTCGTATCTTACTTATTTATATATTTAGTGCATAACGTATTTTGAAATTTTTATACATGCAAAGTCTCCGTAGGCTTTGTAAGAGGAAGAGATATTTGAGATTAACTTATTCAAAGCTCTTATCTTTTACAAGGGTTTAACGCCCTTTAGACTTAGAGGCAACTGTCAAAAATCCATTAAACGTGCGCCATACTTCAGGAAAATTTCGTGTTAATTAATTAATTAGTGTAATTTTTATAAATGTAATGGTGTTATTATTTTTACACATCGATACTCACTGTTGTTGTAAGGGAACGATTAGGAAAATAAGTGCTGTGTGAAATTCCCCGTCTGAACACTTGCAAAATTGTTATAATTGGTAATTAGAATAATGAGCAGACAAAATTACTCACCACCCACGGTCTTTTCCTGGATAGAAACGAAACAACCCGGTGTATTTAGGGGATGTTATAAAAGGAAATGGAAATTTTGCTAAGAATGGAATTAAAATTATATATTCTTTATGCATGTATGTGCCTAGAAGGTTATGAGTCGGGTTGACTTGGATAATTAAGCACTTCATTCCTTTGTAATATAGTGAGTATCAAATATCTCTTCCACTTATAATAATTGAATATATATGTATATATAATTAAGTCTCCTGTAACAAATATCTAAAAACTTTCTTCCCTTCATTTTCTTCCCATTTATAACGAAACTACCTTTAAAATTGCATTATTATTGACGTAACAAATTACTATTAGATGAGACGAGGGTTGGTTGTAACTCGGATTTCGTCGACCTCCATCGTAAAGTAGGACACCTGTATTATCGATGCTACTTTGTAGCCTTATTTAGCAACCCTTGTGTTGCTAAACTGTTTTGTTCTGGATATGTTTTAACCCTAATTACTTCTGTACATACAAAGATTATATGGCCAATTAGAGGCTCGGAAATTCATTCAGAACGAATGTGGCGAAGTGCTTCACCAAATGTTCGTACCTGTGACTGAAATTTGATTACCCGTAATGTTATCACAGTCCATGGAAATCTGAGATGATTAGCATTCATTAGCAGGATTAGAAAAAATATTTTCTGGATCACTCTGAAAATGGGTAACATTATTTCCGTCCGATCAGTGCCACTGGAAATTTTACAAAACTTTGGAAACCTAGGCCTATGAAGGCCTATGGAAACGTGCGTCGTCAAGAGTTCAAGTTTAGGCCATCTTATGGAGCAGAGACTCAGTTGAAGACGAACGTTCCCTTGGAAGATCTTCATCTGCATGAATCAGGTTTGGCCTCAGATGTGGACGCAGTGCCACTGGAACCTTTGCAAAACTTTAGCAGGTCTATGAAAACAATGCATTGTCAAGGGCTCAGGTTTAGGCCATATTATAGAGCAGAGAGTCAGTTGAAGACGAACGTTCCTTTGGAAGGTCTTCATCTGCATGAATCAGGTTTGGCCTCAGATGTGGACATAGTGACACTAGAACCTTTGCAAAACTTCAGCAGGCCCATGGAAACAGTGCATTGTCAAGGGCTCAGGTTTAGGCCATCTTATGGAGCAGAGAGTCAGTTGAAGACGAACGTTCCCTTGGAAGGTCTTCATCTGCATGAATCAGGTTTGGCCTCAGATGTGGACGCAGTGCCACTGGAACCTTTGCAAAACTTCAGCAGGCCTATGGAAACAGTGCATTGTGAAGGGCTCAGGTTTAGGCCATCTTATGGAGCAGAGACTCAGTTGAAGACGAACTTTCCTTTGGAAGGTCTTCATCTGCAAGAACTGGTAAAATTCTCAACAGGATCCGGGATCTCTTGCCTTCAGATCGTCCATTGAAGGAATGACGCGGGAAGGGTTGAAGTTAACTCACAGTAAAAATACCTTTCATCATATTTCGAGCAGTGAACTGGCGATGATAAATCTGGGCGAAAATGGTTTAGAAAATTGTCGCAGAACCCAAACTGCACCACGAGGTAGAGGTGTGGTACATGTGTGTTAAAGTATGATTAAATGAATTAATCTAGCCAACCTATACAAAGCCAAGTAAAGAAGCTCAAGGGCGTAGAATCAAAAGTAAGACCATTTGCTGCGAATCAGTGGTTCTTTACAGAGTTGCTTTAAAAGCTTCTGAATAGGATTAGGGGTTGACACCAAACGTCTACAACTGAGCATTGCATTACTGCAATGCACTTTATCGCATAGCCATCGCAATTTTTTAGTAAGAATATTCATCTGGGTCCTTAGGATCCTTATTCGTCCGACTTGAGGCCTTGTGACTATGCTTCTTGTCTCATAGTCATTTCAATAGACGATTTTTGGTTAGTAAAACTTTCCTCTGGTTCCTCAGCTCCCTTAGTTGCTCAACTGGAAGACTCTTTCCTCTTTCCAAAATCAGAAAATTACCTCAACACTGGAAAATATTCATGGCCATAACCGACCAGCGGAAAGGATCGTTTCTGGCGCTGTGGGGCTTTCCAAGGTAGTAATTGCAGTAATTTGTTTAAAGAACGGAGTTGAAAAAATCTCATTACTTTACTTGCAGACCAGCTTTGCTTTGACCCGCAAATAACGAGGAAAATTAATGAAATGTGGTTGTTAAATGGGAACTGTAGTGAGTGTTTTGCATCAATTTTAATTTAATATCCGTTCACGGAGATTAAGGGTGCCGCTGCCTCATCGATTTTCTTTCTAATTTCGGTAGATGGCAGATTTCCCCCGAAAAGGGCTTACGCATACCTCGACAAGTCCCATATTTAGCGAAAGCTAAGCGCTTTGATTACAGTCGTAATCTACCGAGAAAGCAGAAAAAAGACCATCCAGATCTAATCAGCCCTTCCCATCAGCAGATGATGAACCTGGGCCAGGCGCTCACAAAGACAGACTTATTCGAGTCGAGGACCGATTATTATTGGTGCTCCTAGAGCGATATGATTGAACGAAGAGCGAGTCCGCTTCGGCGGGCGTCAATAGATATCGAATTCGTTTGAAGTACGGCACGAAAAGAAGCGGCGGGCCTACGGTAAAACCGAAAGCTTTTAGCTCCACGAGGAGACGATAAGGATCCCCGCTACTAAATTTCATTGCGGGAATACTAAACTTCTATCCTAGATGGGCATGGCTGTATATCAAAGGATCTCGTTCCGCATTCACGTCTTAACCGCCAACTCCAAATCTGAACGGACAGATATGCTTATTCAATAAGTTCTGACTGGAACAAAACTTCGAAAGTTCGTGATTTAAGAAACTTCTGATTTAGCCTTAACCTACCAACGGTAAAGTTTATATGTTAATATGTACAGTTTTTGTATAAAAAGTTGGTGCTAAAATGGCACGGTTAACTGAAAGTTTTGTTATAGTCATGCTGGACGTACAATTTCCTGCTTGAAATCGAAAATATTTACTAAAATTTACTTTGAAGCGACTTATCCAAAATTTTGAACTGGCTGGTACGGGGAAGAGGCTGATTAGCCCAAGGGGTCAGCCATTTCAAGGTTTTTAATTTTATGCACAACCTACCAATTGTAAGAGGAGGAATAGAACGAATTGAGTAGTGTATATTGTGTGAGCGTGTAAGTTAAGTAAGAGTTGAGTTCTCAGATCAATGAAAATAATACATAAGAAAATAAATATTTACTTAAAAAATGTATGTTTGTCCAATTCCTTGAAATAAAAGGACCAGTAAAGAAATTAATGTATAAGTAGGTGCTATTTGATAACATTAAAACAATTAATGGTAAAGGCACATACTTGTGCCTTATATTAAATAAAAAAAAAGAATAAAAAGTTCTAGAAGAAACAGTAAAATCCTCTTTGGGCAACTCATCTTCTCTATAAGTAGAAAAACGATAGAATGTTGTATCTGTCTCGTAGAGCAATTTATTTAAACGTTTCTCTATTTTCTGGGTCTATTCACTGGGTGTGCAGAGGTACTAAGGGAGTAACGCGCAAAGTACCCACCCAGCTACTAGTAAACAGCAATTTCATAAACAGCTGGGGTCACAAGAAGAACATCACGAAGTACCAGCCGAGCTGCCAGGGAAACACAACACACTAGCACCGAGCGTGCAATGGTACCAAGGGAGAAACGCGCGAGATACCGCTCTACCTACCAGTGGCAATTACCTCAAGGCCGTGCGATGGTATCAAGGGAATAGCGCGCGAGGTACTCTGCCTTGGAATAAAAGGCGCCACTGCGAACAGTGTCTAACTCATCTTTGAATATATCAAATATTACATAGTTTTAACTCCAGTGGTTAATTACCAGTCAAATAGTTAAGTTACTTAGCCAACAGTAGAAAAATGAAATGCTTCTTCCAGCTGCTCGTTTAGTGTTGTAACCAAGCGCGTTACAGTAACACAAGTGTTCGCGTAGATTAGTACGTAGGGAGTGAGGCACGGGCGAACCCTTTTTTCGCGAGTCCCTTCCTGCCGCAGATGCCCTCGAAATGTTTATATAAAGTTCTATTATTAGAACGTCGGGTAAAATCTCGAGAGGCCTAGTTGGTGTCAGCCGAATAAGGTAAAAATGACGAAATGCGAAGAGTGGAATACGGGGATAGTTTAAAATTACTCGTTTAAAAAAATAACTTGCAATAAAAAACCGCGTACAATTATTCTCCTCTATCCCTCACTGTGGGCTTATTACTTCGCTTGCGTTGAAAAACAGAAGCGTTCTTTAAAATCCCCGACGTTACAAAAATAAATTTCAGAGGCACACATTTTGTTTAATAAGCAATTTGCGTAATTTCCGCGAAACTTTTTACGTTTATGACGCCGAGCCAGCTCGACTTCACAACTTTAAATTCCGCATCATAATAAAAGCTCACTTCCTCGTCTTCACGTAGTCTCCATTATTTACTCCTTTATGACTTTCTGCCTAGTAAAAATAAAGTCGACAATCATGCGTCGGGTACATTTTAAATTGTTATTGTTCGCGTACACCCGTATGTACGTCGCCGCGCCGACGGAAATAAGTGATGAGGGCTCGGGTTTGGTTCACTCGTTACCGTAAAAATTTACCACCGCGGCAATTTTCCGAGGGGCGAGGGGGTGAGCGGCGCTCATAACGCTTTTTACGCAGCTAAAGGACGGAAGCTGATAACAAAAGTCGCGCTATCTTCGCCTGGCGCAGGATTCATCTGTTAAGGCTTTGCCACCATAGAAATGCTCGCTGGATTTAGGTAGGGATGTGAGGAGTTGTTCGCTACATTCATTATAAACTTGGTGCTAATATAAGTCTGGCTCAAATCATCGATATTTGTTCGCTATTTGAGGAATTTTTAGTGCGCAAATTCCATAAAACTTGCTAGTTTCCAAGGGGACAAAATCGTTGGGTATGAATTTAATAGGAAGCGGCTAAGTTGTCACCATTTTAAGACTTGAAAGTAAGCAAACAAACTTACCCTTTCATTACTATATCTAAGCAAAATCCTCTAATTTAAAAAAAATACACTGGGTTTGCAAGAAGCATTTCCATTGGGTTTAGTAAAAATTCTCAAAAGAAGCAATTAGCTACATGACCATACCTACAAATGTAATATATAATAATTATAATTAATAATTATAATATTAATTTATAATAATTTTAACAAATTTTGAAATTGGTTGTCGCAAAAGTTTTTCACCCTGTATCTCCGAAATGAAACTGTTTTTCGAAAATTAGCACAGAACAAAATTTTCTTAGAATAGTCCAAGGAATAACCTCTTAAGTTTTTGCAGCGTGTTTACCAAACACCCTATATATTTTAGTATCACCTCTATTTTCACTTGCCAGTGTAATTCTATATAGAACAATTGTTCAAAATTAATAAAACAGTGATTATTTTGGCTCAAAAAAATTTAGTGATAGTGTGTAATATAAAATAGCAAAGGAACGTTTGAAATTTAATTATTACATGGACCATATGTATAACCGTAATGACATATGGTGGTAACTACTATATTTTATTATTGAAACTAATTTTCGTTTTAATTTTACTTATACGCTTTACTGCTCTTGGGATGTATCCAGTCACGATCCAGTCATTAATAATTTTAATTAAAAAAAATCTAAAATTTCTCATTCAAAACATAAGTGGCATGGCTTCAGCCTCAAATCCAATTTCGTTATAAGGGCCCCAATAGATTAATCATGCTTAAAGTTATCAAGGAGAAATGAGGGAGTTCAAGTGAAGTATTTTTTGGTGAGCAACAGCGACTTTGATATCTGACAAAATCAACTTTCGGAAGTTACTTAGAGTTAAGTAACCATAATCAGATTCAAATATTGCTTGAGCTATTCAACGATTGAAACTTGCGTTTTCGATTTGCATGAAGCTAAAGTTTAAGAGAGGCGTTAAATTTCATATTCATAGATTGTTCTCGAATTAAAAAATGTCCGCTCTACTGTACTAAACGTGAATAACAAACGAGGATGTTTTCCGAAAATTATGGCACACGCGTAATGGATTGCAACGATATTTTTATGAAGTCATATTCATTTTACGCCCGAACGAAACTCCCGCAAATATATGGCTGACAGGTAGTGAAATCTCCATTTTTTCCATGCGATAAATCAATGGAAACGTTAGGAAAGTACGAGGGAGAAGGTCGCTTTAACCGACTAGTGGAGTTTTATGTAATTTATTAGCAGTTAATTTTAAGGAGTGTTCAATTTTACGAGCGCTCCACTCGCCCGGGTTTGCGACCATATTTACGGCCAGGCGGGATGAACACACCCAATTACAAGATAATATTATTTTCCAAACGTTCCGGACTCCTACAGGAAACTATGGGAAGTCGAGGGAGGCGTTTTTCCGATGCTACAGTACGAAGGGGTCATCGATGACAATTCGTTCTGAAGAATCTTTCCTGAAGAATTGAAAGTAGAACACTGAAATAACAAAAAGGCAGAAAACTTAATCAAAGCAAAGAGCGGCTGGCTTCGGTACAAGACATTTTTTAAATTATATCTATCAGGGATGGTTTCACCTTAGAGTACATTAAGAAACGATTCATTATACATAATGCCCCTTAATGGAAGCAACCAACAATACACCTTAAAAGGTGTAAGTAACTTAAAGCAATTACACCCCTAATAAACGGGAGTTCGATAATGGCCGACGAAGCAGTTGTACTGTACATAACCTATAATAATACGAGACCTTTAAGTTAATGTTTTTAACTAAAGTCTACTTAATAGGCCAAGATCCATCAAGTCCATTATCCTCACTTTGAGGTTTACAGCTTATGTCAGCTGTTACAAACAATCCCCCCGTACATATTGTTTGATTTTAATTGAGATCTCAATAATTACAAGGGTTACAAAGTCGAGAAAGGTATCGATGGAAAGGTGCGTGCTCATGAAATAGTTTCTTAAATAATCAACTGAATCCGATCATTAGAACCGAAGATATTACAAAAAATTAATTAGTATTAAGGGAATATGTCCCTAATCACGTTTCATTAAGTGGTATTAATTAATCCCCCAAAATGTCACCGTTATTATAAAGTCATTTCATTTTTTAGGTTTCATACAAAGTGAATAAAACTAACGTATTAGTACCAAATCATTTTATATTATTTCTCTACTGAAATTAATTAAGGTGTAGGAAGGAAATCATGGATGATCTAAATAAGAGTTCTAACGTGGAGAGCAATTTTATTGCAGTTTTCAGGCGTTGATATGAATTTTTCCACGAGTCAAACACTTTTCAGGCGTATATTAGCGTTTCTAACGGGAAAATTTAAAACGTAACATCTTGATAACTCTCCCCGTAAATAAGACAAAGTAAAGAATACATAGATACATATATACGAGACAGAGGAATTAGGAAATATATGCATTATTCATGGATTCGATTTTTCCCCATTTACCTCTTGACCTGTTTCTTTCCTCGAAGAATATCGAAAAAAGTTTCTATAAAGGACAGCTTTTCTCTGCTCGAGCGATCTTAAATATAAAAGCTGATTATTTGGAGATGAATCCCCTTAAAGCTTCGTAATAAAATATAATGAATCGCAAAATGCGATTATATTAATTCCGATACAGCTCCAAATCTAGCGATATAAAAAGAAGTTTTAGGGCTGAATTCAACTATAAATTAGAAAGCTATTAGACTAAAAATTAAATTGTCAGAGGTGGAACAACGTAACGGAATTCAAGCTGAAAAAAGAGCCGTTCCTTTGCAATTTTATGTGCAAATATTAAACGGAAGGGATCCCCTCCGACTCCTTCGTTTCAACCTAAATAAAATTGCCCCAAATCTGATCCCCGAACTCAAAAAGGAACAGTATAAGTTTATCGTAAATCAAGCATGTGTATTGTCTCCCAGGGGACTTTCCTCGGCTGAACGGCGACCGTTTTGTGCCGCACGACCAACAAAAATCTGCAACTTTCTAAAAGCTTCGTTTGTTTGAGGAATACAAACAGAAATTCGAGTAAGTCCCTTGCGTAATCAACTTTACAATTCCATTGATTCCGTTGCATCGGGACGGTCCGGGAGATTCTCCGTCGTGACGAATACGTAAACAGAGTTTTAGGGGACGCTCCAAATGAGCCATTCTACATTTAAAAATACTCCCGAGCAGTAGTGAATTCCTATTCCGACAGGGGGATTAGGGTGAAATTTTATCGTCCCGGTATATTTTCATCGCTGTCGATCGTTCTGCTCTAAGCATAACGAACTGTGTAGTTCGAAGTGAGGAAATGTGAAATAAATTTCCCAATCATCTTTCGATTGCCAGTAATATATACAGTGATATTTGCTGAGTTGTAATTTGAAACAATAAGGAATAACACATATTTCCGTCGAAAAAATTTCTTACTTAGTATTTATAGAAACTACTCTACTCAAGAAATTATATTGGTTCTGCCCTGTATTGAATTAATTTCGGCAAAAATTTTATATCATCAGGCTTTACTACTGTTTATGTAAATTATAACAAATAGTGGCCCTAAATGGAAGCCTTGTGGGACACCCGAAGTGTTGAAATATGTAGGTGATTTAAATTCCTCTATAGAGAGATTTATTGCAAATATAAGGGGTAATATGTAGAATATACTGAAAGTCCCCTGAAGAAGCCATGTTGTTCTACGAAGTTAGGAAGTTTTCTACTAGAGAAAATATGTGTATATGAAGCAATTTTTCAAAAATTGTACGATTAGTGAAATACTGCTAATTGGCTGATAAAATTTATAATGAACATAGGATTTCTTACACTTATTTATTATTATCGATTGAACGAAATCAAGAAATTTGAGAACAATTCAAGAAAAGCTAATGAATAAAATCCATTTAGGTTTTGTGCTACTCACCAATTTTCCACACCAAATAATATAATATTTCAATCCAATAACATAATTGTAATGATAATAAAGTATGTAAATATTAAGTAATTAAAATTTGGAATAGCAATGGAAAGTTTAAATTAAACATAGAACAAACAACAAACAGTCCAAATCGGAATAAAAACCCTAATTATTTAAATACAATTAACATCACAAAGTACATATTATATTTATTGATTAAAATGCATGACTAAATATTAACACTATTTAAAATTTTTTGTAATTACAAATCAACACGTTACAGTAAATTAAATGTTAATTTTAAAACATGATATGATACAAGGAATATGATGCAATATCACTAAACTAAAATCATTTGCTTTTAGTACTGTACTTCAGTGATTTACTTATGCAAGTCCCTGGTATCGTCTAACTCCAAGTAAACTATACGCCTGTCGTCCTCGTCTATACCTTCTTTTATCTATTTACCTGATTCACATCATAAACTACCCCTATCTCGATACTAATAAGGTGTTTTTGGGTGTTTTCTAACCCTCATAGCTTTGTATATATCCAAGCTATATAACCCTATATGGTTCATAATTCTTTCGAATAGAACTAAAAACTCCCATCAAAATCTGCATTAGAGAATGTAAAAATCGAAGTTTTTAGCTTGGTTTATAAGACTTCTGCATATTTTGGATCATAGTACTCATTAAAAGTATTGACACTTATTTTGTAACACCCTGTATATTACATATATAATGTATTATAATCGTATAATATTACAGTTGGTATTAATTCAATTAATTTTGGCTATTATTTACGTTTTCTTCATAATTGCAGTGGTGTAAAACCTTTGATATAATAAAATAATAATAGTTTATTTAAAATGTTTTTACTTTAATATTTATGATTCATTAAAAATAATTATTTTACTTTCAAGTAAATTCACTTGCCGGCATTTTTGCCGACAGATTTCGTATTTTCTCGCCTCTTTATCAGTCGTGAGTCATTAAGTAAGTAACACCCTGTATATTACATATATAATATGTATAATGCATTACAATCATATAGTAATATAATTGGTATTAATTCAATCAATTTTAGCTATTATTTACGTTTTCTTCATAATTACACTAGTGCAAAACCATGAACGAAAAATAATAGTTTATTTACAATATTTCTTACTTTAATATTTAATATTCATTAAAAATAATGATTTTACTTTCACGTAAATTCACTTGCTATTTTAACCGACTTTTTTGCCTGCAAATTTCGTATTTATCGCCTCTTTATCAATCGTGTCATTAAGTAAGTAACACCCTGTGTATTACATACATAATATGTATAATGTATTACAATAATATAGTGGTATTAATTCAATAAATTATAGATATTATTAACGTTTCCTTCCTAATTACAATTGTGTAAATACTTCAGATATGATCCAAAATAATAGTTTATTTAAAATATTTGTTACTTCAATGCATAATATTCAGTAAAAATAATTTTATTTGCATGTAAATTCACTTGCTATTTTAACTGGCATTTTTACGGACAAATTTCGTATTTTCTCGCCTCCTTATCAGTCCTGACTCATTAAGTAGGTAACAAACAATTTTTTGCCCGACTTCGTCCGTCGACGTTGAGCACTTGTGGGATATTTCCCGGGCAGAAATCTCATTCGTGCCTGAACACGCGTTGAAGACGGTCCAGTTTTGATTATCGGAGGTGTTTTACCGGCAATTTCTTTAAATTTTCCATAGAAGATGGGTCAAAAGTCTTCTTTGGCAATTCTTGTAGAATCGCGTTTAAAAATCGTTGTAATGTTCGTTGATTCGGTGATTTTCTCGCTGTTTAAACGTGATTTTGACTGCAAAAGGATCGACATAAACACATTGTGTAAGTGATTTTTTAAAATTAGGTTTGAATGAAAATTCTAGAATTATCCTGAGGTTTTAAGTTAATTCAATATTTCTTTAGGTAGTGATAGTGATACATGCTGGCGGCAGTTGGCGCACCCTAGAGGGCACTGGGTATCGGGTCTTATGTCACTCTCAAAATGGTTCGTACTTTTTAAATTATTTTTATATGAGGTGATTTTCCAATTTTAGGATATTGCATCTTCTGAATGTTACGAGGCCCCCACGTATTCTTCCAGCTAAATTTCTTTAATGGCAATTTCCAGGGTAACACGCAGCAAAATGTCCTGAGTTTTAAGAAACGTATGTCTTTGCTTTTTGTATTTCTAAAGATTGAAGGAATTTCATCATTTTTGAGTTAAGGGGGCAACGGATTTTTGAATTTATTCTTCTACACAGTTATTTTATGTCTTATGTCACTCTCAAAATGGTTCGTACTTTTTAAATTATTTTTATATGAGGTGATTTTCCAATTTTAGGATATTGCATATTCTGAATGTTACGAGGCCCCCACGTATTCTTCCAGCTAAATTTCTTTAATGGCAATTTCCAGGGTAACACGCAGCAAAATGTCCTGAGTTTTAAGAAACGTATGTCTTTGCTTCTTGTATTTCTAAAGATTGAAGGAATTTCATCATTTTTGAGTTAAGGGGGCAGCGGATTTTTGAATTTGACGTAATTCTACACAGTTATTTTGTACTATTATAATACTAAGTGTTAATTCAAATTAGAACTGTTTACAAAAAATTTAAATTTTAAATTCGCCGATTTACACGTCAAAAATTTAAAAATCACACCCTATACATCAAGGTAGGACACAAGCCGTTTTATAAAAGAATTTGTAACTAGGAGAGGCGCATAATTATTCATATAGTTACATCACACCATTGATATATTTCTTCACTAATTGTACAAAAATTTCATTTCATTTATCGTGTGTTAACAAAATTAACCGTTCTTAAGTACATATACCTATACATACGCACATACTACTGAAGGTAAAAGTAGGCTATAATCTCCGAATTGTTTGAACATTCATCGATATTCATGAAAATTTTAAATTAAACTTATTTTACCCTTAACTTCAAGAGTGACATGCGCTCAACTTTAGAGGTTTAGAGGTGATACTTACCCCTTTTGGAAAAAACTGAAAGAAATGCAAATTAAAGATTTTCAATCGGTGAAAATCTTATTTAGTTGAATAGAATATATATTCTATAACATTTTGAAGGATGTTTTATGACTTTAATCAATTTTTCAACCCTCAGAGACTTAGACTTAAGTCGAAAAATCACGAAAAAAAATTATTTTTTCCTTCTTGAAATATTAAATCGCCCATTAACATTACACTAGAAATTGGTTTACTGCTTATGATATAATTTATTAATTTGCTACAAATTTTCAACCCTTAAAAACCACACCTTATCTTGAGATCAATGAAAAATATTTTTTAGCAGCTTTAATCATTCTAATGGTGCATTTGTAAATTAAAATCGGTTTTACTGCATATCAAAAATTTATATATTTATTGATTGTGAAATGTCAACCCTTAAAACCAACCCTCACTCTAAAAACAAAAAAAAATCATTTAAGCTGCTTTAATCATTTCAATAATGCATTTTTTTTCTAAAAAAAAAAAATGCGTTTGGTTTTTTTACGATAACTCCGTTATTTTTTATGTTATCGGGTCCATCCAAAAACCATTTTAAAGGGCTATACGATCACCTACTTTTTAAAGCCTTCATTTTGAAAAGTTAAAGGGTTAAGTGGCTCGGGTCGGATGATCCTCACAATGAAATTTTGTCTTTGCACGTCGGTAACATGGCTATTAAATTCTATTACTTTTTCTTTAAACTGGACCAATTCAGATTGGATGGACCTTACGACAATTAGTCGAGGACTTTGTTATTTCCACGTTACGCTCATTAGTAAATAGGGAAATAGTAAATAGGGGGAAAAGTGAATTTTCAAATTTATATTATTTCAATAATGGCAGGGCACAACGAATTCTGGCGGACCGGACTGGACACGGTGCGAAATGCCCCTTACGCCAAAGTGTAATGATACCTAAATCGATACTTGTACGAATGCCATTGTAAAGATAGGATCGATGGACGTTGGGAGTCCTCGAGAACCATCGGTGAAATAATTGGTGAGTCAGTTTTATGCAATTAGTCCACAGATGATATGTCATCTATTCGTAATTTCTATCTGGCCTTTATTAATGAACGCAGGAGAGTAAATACAATGAGAGTATGGATATAGACAGGGAGAGGGAGCGAGAGAGAAGGGCGAGTGGATCTCGTTATAGTAATGAAACGATTCTTCTCTCTTTCTCCCAAATGATTCAAAGAGGGAATCCTATTAGGCCGGTAATGACATAGTCGAGAGTTTTACTTGCTTCCAACTCGCAAGCTATTTATTCTTTTTAAACTTTTCCACTGGTCCTTTATCGCGTCGCGTCTCCTTCCCCGGCAGATGATCATTATAAAAGTACAATTTGTATGCAGAGTAGTTCGAAACGGACGGTATGATTGTTAGGAAAATTAATAATTGTGAAGTACCGAGAGGAGACGTAATTTATTTAATGCGAAACGTAAGCGATCCTTGTTTTCGAGAATTTAAGAAACGATGTAATTTCATTCGGAAATGGGGCGAATCGTTACGACCGGAATTCTTTTAAACGACTCTAATGAATTTCAATTTCAGCGAATCATTCCGCGAAAATGGACTTTAATATTAGCAACATCGTGGCATCGGCTACACAGTGTGCGGATTTAGGGGTTTGAACGCTCAACTTGTGAAGAAAATTTCAAAGAAATTTTCAAAAGCAATAACGGTCTAAATTGACACACGTTACAAAAGTACTACCGGTTTAAAAGGTGAATTTTCGCCCTTTCCCAAAGTATTTATTTACCATACTTACCATACTAGTCGGCCACGTGGAGAATAAGAAATTAGAGTAATACTTCACATATATATATACAATACATCGCACATAACAAACATCTGGTTTTAAATATAAAAATAATTTTCGCGAATAGTAATTCTGGAATCATATTGTTGAAATAAGGCAAAAAAAATTAGGCAACATTTTGGCATATCGCGATATTAATCGTAGTACTCGTATTATGTAATTGAAGAAAGCCTGCTTTAATACCCTTGATCTGCCTAAGTACAGTTGAGTAGATTGTGCCTTAAATGCACCTTGTTCTAAGGGGAAAAGGCAAATTCATAAAGCCACAAATTTTAGTACAATATATAATATTTATTACATATATAAATAATATATAATAATAATAAATAATATAATAAATATAAATAATATAATAATATAATTAAATAATACATAAAATTTACTACAATAAGTAATTTAAACAGAAATAATAGAGAAAACAGTTGAAATAGTTTATTATATGAATTCAAAGGAACTAGGCTCCCAAATTCTGCAACAAATTATTAGGCCTAATCATAGTATTGAACCACATTATTTCTTTGGCAATTTTACAGAAGAATGCTTAATTCTATAAAATTATTTTTGGCAACATTAAAGGGTCGTTTGCAAACAATTTACTTCGCCCTTAGACTGTTCGGTGTTGTTTTGCCATTAGTCCAGTCATTGACCATTTTCCCGTAAAATTTTGCCAAGCAGCACTGATTTTCATAAAAATTTGATTTAGTTTCTACTTCCGCTCTACTTCGAAGTTGGTCCTGTGCCCGGAATTGCCCTGGGAGTGGATGCCACCCCCTCTCGGGGGTGAAATTCTAATTCTTATTCCAAGTAATTTTTGTTTTATAAAGTTTTTTTTGAAAGTCGATACGTTTCGACTCATTCGATAGTGAAAATGTCAATTTTTCTACCAAAAAACACGTTTTCAAGCGGTTTTTTGCGAATAACTCAAAAAGTACATATTTTATAAAAAAGTCATCCTCAGCAAAGATGTAGCTTATGCAAAAACAAAAAGAATGGTGGACTTATGGTGTTCGTAGACCCAATACAAACGGAGTAATATCTTGTTGAAAGTTGGTTCCCGTTTGTCAAAAGCCTAAATTGAAAATTTCGAGACGAAATTATCAAAAAACAATGCATTTTTCTGCTAAAACTCAGAAGACCTTTTTGAAAATGCTTTAAAAAACATTTATTTCGTTTTTTTTTCTACAAGTTCCTAGCATCAAAACTAAACGCGTTATGACCTAAATAAAGCTGGTTTCTATCTTTTTCGAGAAAAAAAAATGTGAAAATCATCCCCGTTGCCAATACGATATTCGATTTATTAAGTTGCGACATACGTTTAACTAAACTATCGATATCTGCAATGCAGCAGAAGCTGGGATAATTGAATTTTTGCTGCCTCTCCTTATTCGCTTCCCTTAAGCCTTAAGCCTGCCAAGCTAAAAGTATGATTTTTCGTACCCTCTACATAATTTCTATCAAGGTTGCATGTGGAGGCAAGTTGTACAAATGATCATAAAGAAAGTACAAGGGAATGTTCAAGAATCAGCCCTGTAGCTGTTGTCAATTTTTTGTCAACAGCTGTCAACTTTGACAATCCATGGACGAAATATCAATTGCGTTTTCAAAAGGAGTGGCTTTCCAAGTAGTTTCAATCCAACTTTTCGAAGTTTTATTTGAGGAAAAATTCAGCGATATTTTCTATTTGTTTATATGCCTAAAAAATCATTGCTGATTAATTAAATTTTAAAAATGCATTCGAAAGCACTTGATCTGTATGTCAAATAAATATTAATATGCAGGTTTCATTTTGAAAACTAAATAATATTTTGAAATTTCTTTTCTTTTCTTTGACAAAATTATTGTGCAAAAACTGTAGAATTGATCTGAACTAAATTTACAGGGTTGCTTTGTTAAATGTTCAAGCTTTTGTTCCTGAAATATATGTAGGATCAAAATGTAAAACAAAGGGCCCAAAAATATTAAATAACAGAACGATTATATTTGACCCTTTTTTGGTCCCCTTGCTATTTTACAATGATGCAATTGTTTTTACATTTCTTGCCTGTTGCACCTCAGGTAAAAAGTAGTTGCACAACTTTCTTTTCTCTGTAGTGATAATTTTTAGGGGCATACAAAAAAATAACAAAGGAATTGTGGATTTTATGTATTTTTTTGCTGTTTATTTTATGAAAAAATTAGTACTTTTCCCCCTAGGGCATAGTGAAAACATCATTTCTGGCAACGTTCCTGAACGACTAGAAAAATTAGTCATGAACATCTAACATTAAATCCGCCCTTAAATTTTGCGACAAAAAGTTAATGTTTTACTTAAGCATTATGTTTTAACTGACAAATTATTTTGGTTCAATGGATATATTAGGAGTGATTTAAACAGACCCTGAAACAATCTTTTCTTTTACGTTTCACAATTTTTCAAAATAAAATTAAAATCTAAACATAGTTTTAGGTTATTTATCGTGCGGTCATGTTCGCAAATATTTTCTTAGTACGTTCATCAATTACAATATTTTTTCGGAAAAGAAGGGTATCAAAATTAGTGATGCATACTAACGTTTCGTGATTTTAAGTTAGAATTTTAGTTACTTCACATTAAGTAAAGGAAGTGACCGATGCCGTACTATCAGGGAGTGTTCAAACACCGTAAAAGACTTAACTTAAGCCCTATCGACGAAGGAGTTTGATTTTTGTTATTGCGTATAGGCTCTCACGTATGTTATTAGGATAATTGAATAATGTTTCACATTGAATAGGTTTTAACCTCCCGGCACGTGTCGCAATCGCTAAGGTTTCGCTAAAAAACTCTTCGGTCGTATCGAATTTCAGTTAATTTCCCCCTCCAATCTCCTTATAGGAGGCGTACGTAAAAGGAATTTCCTAAAACACGATAAGTTTCCGTCCTTTGTATCGACATTCATTTTTCGAAATCTGATTTGAATGTGGCGATTCGCAATGCCATCGCTGCCATTATTTCCGATTCAGAAGACGGGACGGAGGCCTGATTTGATTTACAAAAAATCGAGCGAGGCCACCGCCTCGCCAAATACCGATCCGATGACGAAGATAATCATCCCGAACAATCAAAGTAAAGGAACGAGAGAAAGAGGAGAGTATATCTTATCCCCGGGTTCAATCTACTGAAACTTCGCAGCGTCCCTCATAGACTTTCATCTTTTTATCCGAGGAGAAAAGAAAGAAACTAAGTTTCTAAATTCAGTTTGAGTTGAAATTGAGAAAGCGCTCGAGTGTGTGCGGCCCTCTGAGCGGAAGAGAATCCATGCGGGGAAGATTGTCGCCGGGGCCAATCCTTTTCTTACACTCGCTGACCATTACTTTAAAATTGCTTTTGAGAATCTGCACCGGCCTTCGCCCTCCTTTCGCCTCCTTCGCCTTTTCATTATCACGGATTTCGTGTTTACCGACACCACCACCGCCGCATCTCTGGAGCGGGAAACAATACCGACGGGAGGGGACTCCAGATTGCTCCAGGATGATTATCCTGTTTTTAACCGACGTCCGATCAATCCTCCCTTTCTGTTTATTTACCAATCCGGAGGTCGATCGCTTCCGTTTCTTAACAGGGAGCTCAACCATTATTCCAATTTACCTTGGTCCAGTATCCACAATTGATAAGAAAAGCCCACTGCTTAGAATTGATGGGACTTCTTGATTTCTCTAACTGCAACCATTTTAACGCTTTGCTCATGAAGCTTCTTTCTCCACAAACTCTCTGCCATCTCAAATATCCCAATCCCTTTAACTAGAGCCCGGATTTATAGGCAGAAATTTTGGGTAAAAAAGGCAGTAAAAATCCGACGGGAGGGGACTCCAGATTGCTCCAGGATGATTATCCTGTTTTTAACCGACGTCCGATCAATCCTCCCTTTCTGTTTATTTACCAATCCGGAGGTCGATCGCTTCCGTTTCTTAACAGGGAGCTCAACCATTATTCCAATTTACCTTGGTCCAGTATCCACAATTGATAAGAAAAGCCCACTACTTAGAATTGATAGGACTTCTTGATTTCTCTAACTGCAACCATTTTAACGCTTTGCTCATGAAGCTTCTTTCTCCACAAACTCTCTGCCATCTCAAATATCCCAATCCTTATAACTAGAGCCCGGATTTATAGGCAGAAGAAATTGAAGGAAAAGGCGCCTATGAAGGCAGAAATTTTGGGTCAAAAAGGCAGTAAAAATCAGAAAAATTCAATTCAATAGGCAAAAAAGGCAATCTGCCTAAATTTCGGACTTTATTGATAACATGATAACTGATAGGTGATAGAGTTTTATCACAGGGTGCGGCGTTCGGTAAAAATTTATTTATTAAGCCTCTTGAATAAATCTGCTCAGTGATTACGCTGAATTTTTCGGTGCATATTGTTAATAACGTAATTGTGCAAAAATAGCATCCAACTTTTGCATACTTAAAGTAGACATGATAACGTAACATTTTATGCAAAATTGGCGCTTCAGCTTTAAACTGGGCAAATCTGTGAATTTTTGAGAAAGGGTGTATTTTAACGGCTTTTTCGAAGTTTTCTCGATGAAAAATGCTTCAATCACCTTTTAGAACCGTTGATTTTGAAGGCTTTTAATTCTCCACTAATCTTCTATACAACGTATTGCATTTCCGTCAATAAATTTCAAGCTATGGTGGAAAACCGGGAAAACGACCTACTTTTTTTTAATTTTTATTGTTTAAGAACATCCCAATAACTCTAATTTGTCTAGATTTTGGGTTTTTATCATCTTTGATCCATTTTAAACAAAGTTTTTTGGTCAGTCTGCTGTTAAATTTTATCTACCAAAAAAACTCCATAAACTGGGCTATATTTTAAAATGCGAATTTCCCATATTAATTGAAGTGGAACCATTTGCCTCAGGCGTTCCTTTGCGACCACCTTCAATTGAAATTTGGCTTTAGACGCGTGTTAAGTAAAAGTATGACACCATACAGTATGACAGCCAAGTATACCCATGTGTTCAATTCATCCTTCCATTCTACTCAGTTAACCAATTTGTAGTAAGAGCAATTCTTTTATTGTTTCGTTTTAAGTGAATACAGCGCAAATAATGTTTGAATTTGTCAGAAATTATGGGCATGGACGTTCAGTCGTATTGTAAATTGGGCATATTTTATCCCTGGATCCTCAAAAGTACATATCTATAAATTGTGCCTTTCGAAATATATCCATGCGTGGTGAAAGATAATTTTAGAATTTCCAACTTGTTTTCATATGAATATCGTGGTGACGTCCATTTTATACAAATACGCAATCCTGAAATTCACTTCAAATAACAGTGTTACCCCTTTAGTTTGTTACCAAATGCCGATCAATCACTAACTCATGCATTAAGAGTGATTAACGTACACAATTTTGTTTTGTGGTGTCACTTTTATCTGTCAACCTGTATAATAATACCAAAGGATCGGACCGAGAATTTCAATCAATATCGGAAATCCTGGAAAAAAGTATAAGGATATCTCGGCTGTTATCCTGGAAGCCTCGCTCCGTAATAAAACCCTTATTGGATTCCCTTCCTCCAATTAACGTCGACCGCGGTCGAAAATTTTATATTTCCCTTTGATTCCTCCGCCATAGTCCCGTCCGGGTCCCCCTCAGAAAAGATATATCCTCCTGGCCAAACAAATTTATTGCGGTGGGTCCTCCGGACCAGGAACATATCTCGATCACGTACTTAATCACCATGGTCCATGGTCCATAGTCCATTTCTCATGCTGTTCGTAATAAATTTTAAAAAGAGTTACATACTGTTACACGAGGGAAGGGAGGATTCCCTAGCGGGCGCCGGTTTTGAATCGGCGAGGGGATGTTCGAGCACCGCTAACTCGATGCTAAATACACGTGCCGAGACTACCCAATAGGCGCCCTCGGTAATATCGTACGCGGAAATTACAATCAGAGACGGATTTAATGGCACCCCGGACCTCGAGGAATGCCTTTAGAAAAAAATAGATCCGACACAAATTGCGCTTTGGGACACACAGTTCAAAGAAGTAGTATAAACATGTGTATTCGCGTTATGAGTCATGGAACTTAACACGTAAGGTCCATCCACTCGGCATCGGTCCAGTTAAAAAACAAAAAATTACCGATTTTATAGCGACCGCATTCAAAAAATACGTTTTTACCCTATACAAAAGCAGAGTATTCATGTGACGTACCGTTTTGACTTTCCCCCGTATATTTGGCGCGGAGAAATGTTGTTAGTCGCTACAATACACGTCTATTAGTATCGAAAATTAGACAGGTCCACTACAGCCATTAAATTTGAGCGCCGAGCACGTGTTCATTTTCAGTCATTAGAGTTCAGTGGTGTGTGCATGTAAGTCGCAATTATTATTTCAAAATGGCCTTTCTGAGGCCTTTCGACGTGGACGAAATTAATAATGGCAATGATATAGACATTATACACAGTGCTACAGAAACAAATGAGGCACAAATTTGGGATTTCGTCTTAAAATTGACAGTGTTAGTAACAATCTTTTATATTTCTTTAAATATGGCACGCCTACATGGCTATTAAGTTTTATTGATTTTTTTTAACTGGATCAATTGACACTGGAAGGACCTTACACGTTTTACTATAGAAGCAGGAATATTCACCTGCGTTCGCTGATAACGTGGAGAAATGCCCCTTGTTCATAAACGCTATGTAACTTTAAAATGAATTTTAGCTTAAAATACGTTTAGAATGCGTTTCACTGAAGTAACTGCGCTGCTTTATTAAATGTATTCTTAGCACCGATGTATGCATAATTACATATATAAAACATATTCTAAGCGTATTTTAGCCTAAAATCCATTTTAAAGTTAAATACAATAGATTACAGCTAAATTGAAAAATGAGTAATTTAAATTTTTTTAATAACAACTTGGGGTCTGCTTGAAAATCGTTCGTGTTCAAGGCGAGATATTAAAAATCATAAAGCCGCACAGCTTTAACCATTTTACTGACAATATATCTCTACTATTAACAAAGAAAGCCATGTTTCACCACCTAAAAACCTCTATTGAAAACCACCTAAAAATCTCTATAAAAAAACTATTTAACTTTAAAATGAATTTTAGCTTAAAATACGTTTAGAATGTGTTTCACTGAGGTAACTGCACTGTTTTATTTAATGTATTCCTAGCACCGATGTATGCATAATTACATATATAAAAACATATTCTAAGCGTATTTTAACTTAAATCCATTTTAAAGTTAAATAGATTACAGCTAAATTGAAAAATGAGTAATTTAAATTTTTTTAATAACAACTTGGGGTCTGCTTGAAAATCGTTCGTGTTCAAGGCGAGATATTAAAAATCATAAAGCCGCACAGCTTTAACCATTTTACTGACAATATATCTCTACTATTAACAAAGAAAGCCATGTTTCACCACCTAAAAACCTCTATTGAAAACCACCTAAAAATCTCTATAAAAAAACTATTTAACTTTAAAATGAATTTTAGCTTAAAATACGTTTAGAATGTGTTTCACTGAGGTAACTGCACTGTTTTATTTAATGTATTCCTAGCACCGATGTATGCATAATTACATATATAAAACATATTCTAAGCGTATTTTAGCCTAAAATCCATTTTAAAGTTAAATACAATAGATTACAGCTAAATTGAAAAATGAGTAATTTAAATTTTTTTAATAACAACTTGGGGTCTGCTTGAAAATCGTTCGTGTTCAAGGCGAGATATTAAAAATCATAAAGCCGCACAGCTTTAACCATTTTACTGACAATATATCTCTACTATTAACAAAGAAAGCCATGTTTCACCACCTAAAAACCTCTATTGAAAACCACCTAAAAATCTCTATAAAAAAACTATTTAACTTTAAAATGAATTTTAGCTTAAAATACGTTTAGAATGTGTTTCACTGAGGTAACTGCACTGTTTTATTTAATGTATTCCTAGCACCGATGTATGCATAATTACATATATAAAACATATTCTAAGCGTATTTTAGCCTAAAATCCATTTTAAAGTTAAATACAATAGATTACAGCTAAATTGAAAAATGAGTAATTTAAATTTTTTTAATAACAACTTGGGGTCTGCTTGAAAATCGTTCGTGTTCAAGGCGAGATATTAAAAATCATAAAGCCGCACAGCTTTAACCATTTTACTGACAATATATCTCTACTATTAACAAAGAAAGCCATGTTTCACCACCTAAAAACCTCTATTGAAAACCACCTAAAAATCTCTATAAAAAAACTATTTAACTTTAAAATGAATTTTAGCTTAAAATACGTTTAGAATGTGTTTCACTGAGGTAACTGCACTGTTTTATTTAATGTATTCCTAGCACCGATGTATGCATAATTACATATATAAAACATATTCTAAGCGTATTTTAGCCTAAAATCCATTTTAAAGTTAAATACAATAGATTACAGCTAAATTGAAAAATGAGTAATTTAAATTTTTTTAATAACAACTTGGGGTCTGCTTGAAAATCGTTCGTGTTCAAGGCGAGATATTAAAAATCATAAAGCCGCACAGCTTTAACCATTTTACTGACAATATATCTCTACTATTAACAAAGAAAGCCATGTTTCACCACCTAAAAACCTCTATTGAAAACCACCTAAAAATCTCTATAAAAAAACTATTTAACTTTAAAATGAATTTTAGCTTAAAATACGTTTAGAATGTGTTTCACTGAGGTAACTGCACTGTTTTATTTAATGTATTCCTAGCACCGATGTATGCATAATTACATATATAAAAACATATTCTAAGCGTATTTTAACTTAAATCCATTTTAAAGTTAAATAGATTACAGCTAAATTGGAAAATGAGGAATTTAAATTTTTCTAATAACAACTTGGGGTCTGCTTGAAAATTGTTCATGTTCAAGGCGGGATATTAAAAATCATAAAGCCGCACAGCTTTAGCCATTTTACTGACAATGTATCTCTACTGTTAACAAAGAAAGCCATGTTTCACCACCTAAAAACCTCTATTGAAAACCACCTAAAAATCACTGAGGTAACTGCACTGTTTTATTTAATGTATTCCTAGCACCGATGTATGCATAATTACATATATAAAACATATTCTAAGCGTATTTTAACTGAAATCCATTTTAAAGTTAAATAGATTACAGCCAAATTGGAAAATGAGGAATTTAAATTTTTCTAATAACAACTTGGGGTCTGCTTGAAAATTGTTCTAAAAATCTCTATAAAAAAACTATTTAACTTTAAAATGAATTTTAGCTTAAAATACGTTTAAAATGCGTGTCACTGAGGTAACTGCACTGTTTTATTTAATGTATTCCTAGCACCGATGTATGCATAATTACATATATAAAACATATTCTAAGCGTATTTTAACTTAAATCCATGTTAAAGTTAAATAGATTACAGCTAAATTGGAAAATGAGGAATTTAAATTTTTCTAATAACAACTTGGGGTCTGCTTGAAAATCGTTCGTGTTCAAGGCGGGATATTAAAAATCATAAAGCCGCACAGCTTTAACCATTTTACTGACAATGTATCTCTACTGTTATCAAAGAAAGCCATGTTTCACCACCTAAAAACCTCTATTTAAAACCACCTAAAAACCTCTATAAAAAAAACTATTTAACTTTAAAATGAATTTTAGCTTAAAATACGTTTAGAATGTGTTTCACTGAGGTAACTGCACTATTTTATTTAATGTATTCTTAGCACCGATGTATGCATAATTACATATATAAAACATATTCTAAGCGTATTTTAACTTAAATCCATTTTAAAGTTATAGATTACAGCTAAATTGGAAAATGAGGAATTTAAATTTTTCTAATAACAACTTGGGGTCTGCTTGAAAATCGTTCGTGTTCAAGGCGAGATATTAAAAATCATAAAGCCGCACAGCTTTAACCATTTTACTGACAATATATCTCTACTATTAACAAAGAAAGCCATGTTTCACCACCTAAAAACCTCTATTGAAAACCACCTAAAAATCTCTATAAAAAAACTATTTAACTTTAAAATGAATTTTAGCTTAAAATACGTTTAGAATGTGTTTCACTGAGGTAACTGCATTGTTTTATTAAATGTATTCCTAGCACCGATGTATGCATAATTACATATATAAAACATATTCTAAGCGTATTTTAACTGAAATCCATTTTAAAGTTAAATAGATTACAGCTAAATTGGAAAATGAGGAATTTAAATTTTTCTAATAACAACTTGGGGTCTGCTTGAAAATCGTTCGTGTTCAAGGCGAGATATTAAAAATCAAAAAGCCACACAGCTTTAACCATTTTACTGATAATGTATCTCTACTGTTAACAAAGAAAGCCATGTTTCACCACTTAAAAACCTCACATCCTATAAATTCCTCCATATTTTACAAATTTGGGTTAAACTTCATGACTGATGAATCGTTACTACATTTTACGAGTTATTAACGCGTTATAAGTAATTTCTTATAAAAGATCTGCTTCCACAAATGTGTGTACGCACATCGTACGTATAACTCATAAATTTTTCTGTCGTATATAGTGTATAAGACAGTGTAAGGTGTAATCCTTAGCTATGAAAAAAAAATTTAATTCAAAATTCCGAATATTGTGTATATATCGATTGGATAAATCTCCAGTGTCAACAAATACCCGGATTATTTTCCTAAAAACTCGTTCGTTATAATTTACCGTTAAGTATGTTTGTAGTAGAAGCAAAGGTTATACGAGAAAATGGTTTTCCAGTTCTGTTTGCGTCTGGAAAGCTATACCGCCGCCTCAGCATTTGATATGAGAGTAAACATTACTCCATTAAGCCAAAATCCAGAAGTTGTCGAGTGCCGTTATGTGCTGTTAAATTGTTATAATGGTCCTGAATCAAATTCTATTACGCTGTCTCAATAAACCGTCGCCTTGTCCTTTTTCCTTTCGCTCTGCAATATTTACTCAAGTTCTTCGGAAATGGAATAGACGTGGACCAGGAGATGTTGGTTCGGCGTTTGTGCTGATCAAGGACGTTCGTCCTTGTTGTTTTTTAAGGGGGAGGAAATCCCCGCTCTGTCTATTACGGGTCCCCTGATAGAAACATAACGAGTTGCCTGCTCCTTCGATGTTGTACGTCGATTCAACCTAACTACGGTATTTCTTATCGTGTAAAATCAAAGGTACGTTCTACGCACGCGCAGAAGCAGTGGAAATATAAAGGAATTAATATACATTTCCCTCCATTGTATCCCGTATCTCGCGACTCGAATTCGCACACGTAATCCCCGAAAGCATCGCTTCGGCTGTGAATGACACGACGTCGATGATAAATTACCTAATAATCGTTATGTCACAATTTCAATTAATCCCCGTTCCAGATTTTCGTGTTCGGCAAAGGAAACGTTTTTCTCGACTTCGTAGACGCCGTCGTCTCCCTCTCTCTTTCTCCTTCATAAACACAAAAACTAATATGCGTCTAAAGCGCTCTGCCCTCGACACAAAGCGTCGCTAAATACGTGGATGTTCAAAAAAGTTTTTGGTTTCGTTGTATTTTCACTTGTGATCGAACGATCTGAAGGCTTTTCAGGGGATCCGAAATACACGAAGGGGATTATCCTAAAAACAATAAGAGAAAAACCTTTTATTAAGCCAAGTAATGCATTTCATAAGTCCGCATTCTTCCTAGCACTATATTTTATTGTTAATTTATTACGCCAGAAGCGTTTTTATTGCTCCACCCCTTTCCTAGATAAAGGGGATAATCTGGCTTAATTCTTAAGTCAGGTCACCCATACCTATATCATTGGACCAGTGAAGATGCAGACAATTACCAAACGTCATATTTTATTTAAATTTTAAGAGGTTTTGAAGTGTTTTTGAGTGTTTTTGAAGTGTGAGCTTTTTGAACTGTAAAGAACTTGTAATGATTTTTTAGAAAAAGTCGTTTTTTGAATATTAATCATACAGTACATTTTTTATATCCACAGTATTAATCTTATAAACTTCTCTTTTTTTAAAAGACTATAGTGGTGGCAACTGTAAGAAGTTCTTTCGATTATTTGATTATTAGGGAGCATTTTATTACTGAGTCCTATTTAAATTGATCTAAAAAGTCATAAAATAAAGATTACGTCAATGGAAGTATTTTTCTTTTTAATTTCGTCTATGAATGATGTGAAATCAAATCATTATTGGCAAATTTAAAGTTCCCAAACTCTTCCATTAATGAAGTCTCGATTACAGTCATCAGAAATTTGTTTACATACGAATCTTTTTGCTACTATAATTAATTTTCTTCTTAAATCCATTCAATTCTGTGAACAATACTTGCCGGTTCATTAGGAATAAAAAATCTAAAAGGAATTAAATAACTTTCTTGTCTTTAGTTGCCGACTTCTGTGTTAAAATAAAATTGATATTAATGATAAAAACAGCCCTTGTAAGAAAAGCGTCAGAAACATGTTTACCACTCTTTTCTTCCTCTCGATTAGGAAATATTAAGAAACATATTCTAGGCTTATTTCAGAAAATATCCCTTCATCTTATAAGAAAATTTTATTTCCACAGAAAAATGTGCACTCGTCTAAGCCATTCGATTTTTCCTCTTTAGTGTTGCCTATTTGACTTTGCATAATTATCCATTTGAAAATGTAATTTATCTTAAGGTTCTGTACCTTAATTTGTACTTGAAAATTCATACTTGACGAACCGGCAAATATTGTTCATGGTATTAAGTGGATCCATGTTTTGGTTTACAAAGAAAATGCTTTTAGAGATATTTCAGGGGGTGAGAAATCCTCTGGGGGTTGAAGGGGTGATTTTGAGAAATTAATGATAAAATATAGTGCTATAAAGAATGCGGACTTCTTCAATTGGACGATCTGGCTTAATAGACGTATTTTTCAGCTAACTAAGCAACTTGTTTTGGTGCCATTAAAAGGAATTCGAGGAGAATAAAACACACACACGCACGCACCATATGCCTTTCAATATAACGTCGAAACCTTAAAAATAATGTTATTGATGGAAAATATTTTGCTTCTGGCTGTCAGTCATAATGGAAGCCTTTCCCCTTTACACAAAGAAGATTTCTAAAAGCGAACCCGCTGCAGTATCTACTCTCTACTAAACCTCCTCCTTCCCATCCTTTCTGGATTCCTTCCTTTTCCCGTCCGATTCGGGACAATCGATCCCTTTGCACGTGCGGATGACAGCCTGCCTTCATAATTGTATTAGATACCAATATCGCTTCCTTTTATAAAAGAAATATATTCGGAGCACCGTTGTGCAGGGAATTTATGTAGGTGAAAGGAAATACAGGGGGATTTCGTTCGGGGTGAATTACGTTGCTTGCTTATCACTTAGACGGAATTGAAATTCAGTAATATTTCGGTTATAGGCTTTCCGGCGGGGAGGATTCAATCTGAACGTAGCTGGAGGATCAAGTTTTAAATTCGATGAATAGAAATTACCGAATTGGACCAAAGTGTAAACTTAAGGTTGGTATGAAAGCGTCTTATTCGAATTCTAATCAAAGTCGAGAAACAAATTTTGACGCCGTTTCTCTCTTAAGGAAACAACGACTTTGCTCTCGGCGTTGATGGCGAATCTGGTTATTAGATTATAGAGTCTGACTGTCTTCAGCAGTAAATTAGCATTAAAATATGAGGTTTGGTAGATGTTTGCATCTTCATTGGTTCCAGAGATATAGGTGGGGGTGATCTGACTTAAGTATTAAGCCGGATTAGCCCCTCTATCTCGGAAAGGGGTGAAGCAATAAAATCGTGCTATGAAGAACGAAAGTAAGGATATATCGATTTGGCTTTAGAGCTTATACAGTCTATAACTGTTTTACAAGTGGACGTTCTGCAAAAGGGTTTGCAAAAAGTTTTCTGAGACTATTTATCAGTACGGCTAAAATTCGCGGTCTAAGCATAATTTTAGCTCCCAATTAAAAATCATTGAGGGTGTATAGCACCAAACACAAATTTCACCCCCATGCCAAGTTTGCTTATTCGACTGTCGTGCCGAGGCTCTATTCTCTACATTGTCGAACCCGGGCAAAAAATGTGCGCTCTCATCAATTTAATTAACCCAATTTGCGTACCCCCGCCGACCTCGAATGGCAAAAAAGGAGCGTCCGCGTTCGCTCGGACTTTCCAAACAATAATTTCGACTTTGAGGGCGACGATACGTCGTCCTCGCCTACCCTAAATCCAATAACCGAGCGTTCGCGAATCGGCCCGGGGGCGTTTTTAAATAAGTTCCCATAACGCTGCTGGTATGTCATTCAACAGTTCATTCAATTAAACCGGTCTAGACTCGTAAACTTTCAGCCCAGACGCCGCTCAAATCGTAATCAATAATTGATGAAATTTTAACTCGAGCAAATTGCTTCGAGCTCGGGACGTTCAATGGAACGTCGGGGGCGCGGTGTTGAGATTTTGGGGGGCGCACCGCTTCGAATCTCCAATGGAATCTACCTATTTCATGAGGAGGTGGAGAAATACCTATATACCTAGCAATATTCCAGCTGACTTAAATTATGGATACCTCACGGGAGGGAGCACTTCGAGTCGAGGCCTGGTAATAACAATATTGTTTTTATGAAGGGCTAAAGCACGCTGGGAGACGAGTTAAGTACATTAATTTACCGAATTGCTAGTATTTCTCTGAAAAAGTGCCAATTTACACAACGACTAATCTGTTCTGCTTCTTGTAGTGCCTTAACCATAAAGCTGCTCTTTACCCACACAATTCGAAGTGACGCTCAAAATGAATATACCACGTTCCTTATTTTTGTCCCCCTTTACTACACGACGTGTGTCTGAGCTGCATAGGATAGCGCAGCAGCCATACAGTATCACAAAAAATTTCTTGTGCTTGGTATACCTTTTGTAGTTAAAAATGAAATGACTTCTCATGCCAGTAGGGTAAAGGGGTAAAGAGGGCGTAAAAGATATTGGCAAATCTCCACCAAACTCGGCTATCGACCATAGCCCTTGACACGTTACAGTAAATGGTAAATTCGTTTATGGTACTTACTCACTCAAACATCCTTCCTTCCTGCTGCGCCCACTTCAATAAAACCGAGTTTAAATATATTTTAAATAGAGTTAGAGATAAACAGCACCTGTGCCTCAGCCCCTTATTTATTTCAAACGGATGGGGCAGTCTTCCTCCATCCTTAATGCTATTCGCATTTTGCCTATATTTAATTGACATATTGATTGGTAATCTCGTTTTCTGCCATTGCCTCCCACAGCCGATTGAGAGGTATGCTGTCATAAGCCTTCTTCAGGTCTAAAGATCCCTAATGCAGTTGGCCAAAATCCGCTTTGTTCCCCTGTTTTTCGATTCTTTCTTATATTATTCTACCACACAATCTAGCCTTGGATACAATTACACTTGGTTTCTTGTAATTGAAACAGTTCCTTCCTCCCTATCTCCATTCTTATGGATGGAATTGATGTAAGGTATTTTCTACCTCTTTGGTACAGAGCTCCCAAGCATGCATTTCTTAATAATTGAGCATAATACCTCTAGGGGGCGTGTTTATGAAGTTTTACTGGTACACCTGTAGACCCTGGGAACTTATTGCTCTTTATTCCACTTAGTTTCCTCTTAATATCTTCTATAATCTACCATCTATGATGAAGATCTTTCGCTTCTTCCACTTTTCCTTCAATGGCTTCATCTCACCAGTACCTATCCTTTCTTCTTACTTCTTAGTTTTCGTCCAGAGCTTCTCTTGGCGTTTATAAGATGTGCTCTTTTAATTCTTCGGGTTTCCATCATCACATTGCAAACCTTTTGGGGTTGAATGTGCTTTTCAAGCAAGAATGGTGGTGAAAACCTCCATGAACACTACTGTAATATGGAAGACTGCCATATCCCTGAAGGGGTTACTTTTAACAACTGTCTCGAATAAAAGCTTTCTACTTAGTGTTTATCTATACTTTTCTGAAACATTTGACACCTCTTGTCGAACACCCTGTGTATATTTCACGTGTAACTCTTCCTTAGCATTACGAGTACTTTAGCTGCTTATCTGCAGTTAATTACAACATGTTATATTTAAAAATATGGCGACAGATAAAATTTAAAACATTTTGTGACGATAAATTTGTTGAGCAATTTTTCCAACCCTCTCTTCTCTTCAGATTTCACGTAATTAAGTGCTACCAACTAAGTCAGTTTTGGTCGTATTGCCTTTGGAGCATAGACTTAAGTTTGCCAAATATTTGGGGCAGCAACTTTATTGTATCCCCGCGTTATTAAAACCCATACAAGATGGGTATTTTTTTTATTCATAAACGTAGACTTCGGGCTTCACGGTCGGCATTTCCGATCGAGATTAAAAATTCCTTTCTCCCAACAATAACGTCCATACGTCTAACAATAAAAATGGAGTCAAAATTGACGTGAGGAAATAAATCGTTCGTAACATAAATCGAACTGGAGATTAATTGTTCAAGAGCAATATAACACTTTCAATACCTCGGAGGTTTATAAACAACTTTGCTTTCCCGTTTATTTTTATTGGAGAAGTTGCTGAAGTTTGAACACGTAAGATTTTTCACGCTTCGATTTAACGGTTAGTTTGGAAAGTTATTCGGGAAAAAGCTACAAAAAAATGTTGTAAAGAAACGCTCGTAAACACGAGGTTAGCTGGAAAGTAAGGAAAACATCCCGGACCAGAATTAAAATATTCACGTGCTTGCGATTTTACGAGAAAGAGAAAACACGTTCGTCTCTTTACAAATTGTATTGTTATGGAATAATAACACACACCTTTACAAACGTCGGCGAAATTTCAATTTAATGGCGTCCGAAATTGAAAAATTATTTCATTACGCCATGTACATGCATGCTCGGAGAGCTGTATAATGCCGAACGGTATAAAGGGTGAAATTAATAGGCAATTCTATTCAAGGCGAAATTTAAAAAAAAACAAGATTCAATCCGTTAAAAAATGTTAAATTGATGTGCCGGTAGAAAGGGGAGAAAAAGACCTATATTAAAGCAATAACGCGTGTGGAATATTTTTGAAATTCAAGCTAAAAAAGTGCTCAATGTGCAAACGAGAACTAAAAAATTTCACGTAAATCTTATGCTTCTATTAATACGAAAATATTGAAATTCGGAGTTTGCTAAATTAAACAAGTTATTTACTATGTGTCTAATATCCTGATTAATGAACGTACCTGTGGTTGTACCTTCTTACTTCTATATATCAAACATGTCCTTTTATTGGAAGCATAGGTCTTGTTGACATCTCTTGTTTCTCCGTCTTGACATCTCCGTTTGTCCCCATGCACTAAGTAAATCTTTCTTTTTTCTTCTTCCTTCTTCTTCCTATAAGTGGTCCTAATTGGTCGATCCTGATCATCGCCTCGTCGAGGTGTCTCCTCCAAGATAATTTTCTATCCAAGTAGATCCCTAAATCTTTAACTTTCTTCTTCCACGGTATCGTCGGGTCTCTTATCTTGATGTTCGTCGTCGTTCCTTGCCTCGTTCTTCCTATCCATATCGCCTCCTTCTTGTCCTTGTTGATCCTGATTTTCCATCTCCTGGTCCAATCCTCCGTCTCGTCCACTTCCCGCTGAAGGTATTCCACCGCCTCGTCCGCCCCTATCGATGTCACGGGTCCGGGGGTCCGGGTAACACGTACCACAATTCGAGTCTCAAATAAAATGCGACGAATTAGATGTTTACATTACTACAAGTGCGCGCCTCATACGAAACGTAATGTGGTGTAAATAATGAAACAGGCGAGTTTGGCCCAGTAGCAGATTTTGAGGCCGGTTAAAAAGTTCGCCGAAACGGCCCTCGCGTTTAATTTGCGATTCAGCGAACGGCATCAGCGCGATTTTCCTGCGGTTATCTCCCCGCAGAGACATTCAAGTGAAAAAAATCACGTACGACACACGGAAGCCGGTCGCTGTCTTATTAGATCACATTTTTTCCGCTGAACAGTAGCGTACGTGTTAAAGTACACCGAGTAAAATAAAATTTATGCTCCATTTATATGTATTTATGAGTTTTCCGGGCCTCCGGGGATTAAAATCCAGTCAGAACTCCAATAATATCACGCTTCCGTCTCCCTACGTATGCAAAATTCTTATCAGAAAATGATGTGAACGGTAAAAAATGCGCGACATGCGCGCCCCCCTGCTACCGGAATGAAATGCGTGGATTACTTTCGGGAAGGGTGAAAATAGACAAGCCCATGATTGATTATCTTTCGACTCCCTCCGAGCCTATTCCTTTTACAATGAATTCTGTTGAAGCGTGGGCATCTCTCGATCGACACCAGGGAAGCATTTAGGAATATAGAGTCTCCCACATAATGAAACTTATGAATTAAGATTGATCCCTCTTACTATAGAGGATATTTCCCTAATGTACGATGCCATTGTAACAAATATTAAAGCTGCTGACTTATTTTCATATCATGTTACTACGTAGCTTGACACTTTTAATCATTTTAGGCTCCACTATTTCACCTGTTTTATATTTATTCGTTGACTTGATAAAATACTCGAGCACAAGAAATGGATATGCTCGTTATGGATTTTTTTCACCTCCAGTATATGGAAACCTAATCAAATAGGTTATATTAGAACTTGATTACAACTTAAATTGAAATAAGTACAACAACCAAAAACGCACACACCGCAGATCAAAAATGTGGTACATTTTATATATAATATAATCAGCAAGCATAAGGAAATAAGCATTAGATGTTTACCAGACAATAGTAATAACCACTAAAAATCTAGGAGGAAAATGTTGAAAGTCGTTCCAATTTCCTTTAGCACATTCACAAATTTTCCACATTTTTTCTCAGAGTTTTTAACTGCTACGTACCAGCTGTCAGGTACTTTGGAAAGGTAGGCAAAAATTTTCTTTCAAAAGGAAAATCTAAATTTTCGGCATTTATTAATATATCCTTGATGCAGGAAACCTCCTTCTATCAAAAAATGTTCTCACTAGTGACTTTTCGCATACAATTTTACCTCTACCATTTTTTGAGATTCTTTCAAATCACGAGTTTCTTCCACGGCTTTATTTACTCTAGAGCTAGTTTATTCCTGGGACGGGAAAATTAAATGTAAGCTCACTTTCCTTTCCTTCAGCATTCGTTTCATTTCCTTTGGCGCTTGTAATTCCTGGGGGATTTCGGATTTTTTTCAAGCTTATCTCCAACGTTCCCTTTTAAACCATTTTCATCCGAACTTTTTAATTGGCCCAAAATATTCGGAAGTAAACTAGTTAGAAAATATTTGTTTACTCTAAGTGTGCTCAAAGTGGCTAACATTATGTTTTTTATTAATTATCTTATACATATATACATTTTCTTATTATTAATTCTATAACATATGTCACATGTACATTCCACCATTTGTTGTTTATGCAAGTTACAGTTTAAAACTAATAATTTCTAATTTTAAGTAAATAAGTTATTTGCAAGACATTGTACTAATAACATTTCTTTTTTGCAGGTACGTAGATGAACTGTCGTTGTGGGTGAGTGAAAACATAATAGATACTTATACAGTAGGGGAATATTTCCTTTCACACAAAAGCAGGTATGCTGTGATAATCTCCATGGTAAAGCCAATTCACTATTACCCTAATTTTTTTAATTACCTAATATTACTTATTTACCTCTGAATTTCTCTTAATTTAGAATTCCCTTAATTATGAATCTAAACTAATCAAATAATGGGTCGTAGTAGACGAAAAATAATAAAAAAAACAAAATTATTGCCAACATGCAATCAGCAACAACCCTCTTTCAAGGAAGGTCCTAATAAAAAATGATTAAAATAATTTTTTATTTATAAATGCTTTAATATTTGTAGGGGTCGAAGTAGCCCAAAAGTCCCAGAGACAAATGTCTGTTTTTAAGTACGTTTCAGTTAACAAACTTCAAAAATAACCACCCACACACTTCATTAAAACAAGCGTCTTAACTAAACTCATTTAAATAACTTAAGTATGAAATTACTCTCCACAATACCGTTTACGTCACTACACGCGAATCGATACGATCGATCGTACTTAAATGGTTTACAAATACACTTTGCCGAAGCTCTCAAGCTCAACAACAATCGCTGCACTAACTCTTAAGTTAATTCTCTGGTTTTGCACTCAACTGGAGAAGAAAATTCAGTTATATTTTAGTACATCATCTTGGAGCCTAAGCTGTAAGTGTGCCAAGTTTAAAGTTTTCTCCTACTGTTCAGAGACTTTTACGTAAATTTCATCCCCTTTTCCACCCCCCGGTATATGAAATTCGGTGTTTTTTTTAATTTTTCTTGTCGCTTTGTGGTTTAAACTACAACAGTGCGGAGATGTTTTCGAAAAGTATCACGGAATAAAACCGACGAAATTGAATTTCAATCCTAATTTTTACTCCTTTGGAAAGGAAATTTTGGTGTACATTTTCCGCCATAAGGGTGCAAAGTTCCAGCTTTCCTCGTAGCTGGAAAGTGCCTTAATATTTCCAGATTAACGTAAATTTTGCTTCTATGGATTATTATTGGCAGCGTTGGGCCAAAAGGCGGATTAAATAATTGTTACCGAATTTATTTCCGAATAGTTTTTCCTGCCGCGCCGCGCCGGTAAACAGGAAGGTTTTAATGGCGTGTTTATTGTGTGGAATGGCGGCGAAAGAAAATGCGGATAGAATATATCCGGCACGTCGAGTTTTAAGAGATTATAGCGTAAAGTGATAATTTGGACGAGGCCGGATGAAAGGAACGCCAGATCGCAATGCTGTGAATAATTCATCTCACCGCCGCACATAAAAGGGCTTCTTTTGTTTGGCAAATATGTCTAACCGCGAATCGCGCGCGCGCGCGCACGCCCTCCTTCACTCTCTTTTCTTTTAGCTCTTCCTCTCTCTCACTCTCATTTTTCCCATCCACGGCCCGGAAATTTCTCTCCGGCTCTCCGGACGACTTTCCTCCGCACTTTTGTTATCCTTCTTTTTTCCCCGCTAACACCCTTCCATGTAAACGCTTTGTTTGTTTTTATCCATTATTAACGGCTCATTATGCTCAAACATTTACCTAGCTCCCTTAAATAAAATAAAATACTTTGTTTTAATTATACGTAACGAGTTTCTTCTCGCGTCGTTCGAAATTTGTTGCTTGGGCTCCTTCCAATTCTCCGCCGTTTCGTCTTCAAACTTTTGGCAATTTCACTTTGACTCGCTAAACCTTGAACAAACTTTTAACAATAGACAGCTTAACCGGATTGTCAGCGGAAATATTCGCATTTTAATTACCATTCAAATAGTATTCTATTAAAGATCGCCATGTTAAAATTACCGATTTAGTACATTGCACCCTTAAGTTTCTCAACTTTTATTTTTGAGAAAGTATTGTATTCTTGCAAACAGATAGTGCCGTACTGGCACAAAGCATGCCGCCGCTTTATTCATGCCGCCAGCTATATCTTCTCCATGCGATGATATAGCGAGGGATCGCCACTCGCGTCTATGCTTAAACTGTTCCTTTACACTAAGTACTGCAATTATACTACAATATAATTAAAACAAAATATATGAAAACAAAACAAGAGATAACCGAAATTCCTCCACTGTAATTAAGTAAGTCGGTATATACTCCGAACTTTTGAAGGCGGCGCCGTCTCACAATGGTGTCACGCTGTTTTACGCTCCTTAGCTTGTTGATCCCCAGTATAGTCTCAAATCGTATTTCACGGGGTTTTTCCTGAAAGTTGCCAAATTTAAATGAAACATTTGTGGGTTTCAGCCATTTCGGACTCGACCGTGCCAACTTGCATGCTAGGCAGCGTTTTGTGTCATGGCAATTTTCTTGGAAACAGAGAAATGTTGGTGGAGATAGTGGATAGACATTAAAAACTTTCATGTTCATTTCACACGGAATGTGTTTCTATTATTTGTAATAATAACGCCATTTCATTGGGGATCAACAGCCAAAGCCAAGAAGGACCTTGGTCTGCATGTAGTGTTCACTTCTCTTCTATCACTCGAGGTGTACCCCTTTGGGTATGATTCATTATGTATTTCCATCATTTGGGATACCTACCATTTGGTCTGCATCCAAGGAAAAGAAATGTCTCCTTTGTGTCCAGTACTAGTGGATGGTAGATGGATGCTAAATGATACCACTTATAACTTGCTATCACTCATGCTAACGTACTGATGATATATTCCATAGAAAATTGTATAAACTGGCATGTATGGTACTTTCTGCAACACTCAATTTAAGAAGCTAGAATGTGTCCCCATTTCACTCTCGTGTTGTGGAATAGCAATTCTAATTTAAGGAACACAGGTTGACTAAGGGGAATCAAACCTGTCCAATCACTAGCCCACCCTTTGCCATCTTATTACTATCTTATTGAACATAGTATATAACAAATTTCGAAAAATCGTATATAAGAAAATAAAGGAGGTCGACATCCTCGGAGGGGTTGATGGTCCATCATCCCTTCAAAACAATGCAATGGCCGCCTTTATTAAAAATATATTTTCCACGACCGAAATCACGAGACGGCGACTTTTGTTCGGCGATTTTAATCCTCGAGCGAGACAATAAAAAAACTGCAGTAATCTGCGACAGTTTCAAAGCGCAAGGGTGAATATTTAATGCAGCATAGACGACTTCATCTGGTGGGGGAGATTTTGACCACACTGTACGCTTAGAGACAAGGGCGAGGGATCGAACAGCAATCAAGGCTCGAAGTAACCAAGCGTCCACCTTTAATCAAATTATTAATTTTTCTCGTTTGGGAACGGCGATTGATTTGGGGACGAAATGTTAGAAATGTTATATTTCTATTGTTAGCTGCAACAATAATAAAATCCAAAAATATTTAAAATGCCTGATGGTTGGTCATTGTGTAAAAACGTGAACATTAATAAATGCAAATGAGAGGTCAGCATACACTTTTACAACAGTGACCATGGAACAATTCAAATTTTTGCAATTTAAGTAAAAAAAGCAAGTGCAAAATGAACACTTTTGAAAATTTATGGAATAATCTTTAAAAAGAAGAGAAATAACTGAAATTAAAAATGGACACTTCGTTGTACTTTTTTTTCTTAATAAGAAATGGTTAGGAAGAAAGTAATTCATTCAGTCAAATGGAGCAGATCCTTTAAACATTTCTTTCTTTCAAATAATCCAAATAGGTTTTATAGTTATCCTCTTAAAACCCTTAGGAAACTAGAAGGACAGGATTACTGTTGTTTTATTATAAAAACCAAAGGACAAAATCAAATACAACGTATTCGAATCAAAGTAGTGGAAAATATATTAAATTATCCTAATAGTATTGTTCTTTTTTCATTAAAAATGTATCATAATATTAATAATCGCAGTATGCTTTTTTACTACAAGTTACTTAAATTGTCTTAATTTGTCTTAAAAAGGTAAACTGTAATTTCTCCCTTAATCGACGTCGAGAGGGAACAAAAGAATATAAACGTAAATTTCTAGAATGGGTCCAAGTCACAAATTTAAACTTAATTTACGAAATCGCGGCGTGTAAAGCTTTTTCAAGGAAAATCCGCAATAAACGAAACGTCCTGCGAACCGTTCAACCCCAAAACCAAATCCCTTGAATAATTAGGGAATCGAAAACTGATTATTAAGGGTTTGGATCAACCTTGTTAGAGTTACAAATGCAGATGGGGGTAGATTTGCGCTGCTTTTGTCAGCTCCCTCCCGTCATTTAATCGGATCCCTCTCCCTATCCCTATTCATCAATTTCTTATCGACGTATTTCGATCTGTACACCGGATTGATTATTCTTACAAAGTCGCCGCGCTGCCGAATGGCGCTGATAGAATTATCTCACGTGTGTGCGGGTGCGTAGGGGTTGCTTCTGGGGTCCGTATTGGTTTTTCATACCGAAAAAGAGCGAAAGAAGACCCTTTTCATCCGGCCCTGAATGGACTTCTGCTCTTCGCGATTATTTAGCTTTCGCAGGGTCGCCGAACAAAGGTGGCTTTCACGACACTCTGAATTTCGAACGAAGCTCGAGCTCGAGTAATGTTATGTGGGAAGATTAAAAACAGCGGGTTTTTAGGGCTGCACTTCTGCCTGTATACGGAAAAAGGGTGCATGAAGTATCCTACGGGGCGATTGCTATTTAATACACGAGACTCGACGTTTTCCTCACGTTAGTTCGATGTTCGCTTCCCGTTTTATTTCAAATTCGTCATAAATAGGGCTCGCTATCAAATCATTTTAAGGGCGCGAAATAATACCGTCGTTAAAGCCGCGCCGAAATTAGACCCGTCTCCGAAAAGGTAGATAATACCCCTCATTATTCCTCTAAAATACACACTTCGTTATAAAATTTATTCCGATTCTTACGGCAAATTCTGGAGCTGAAGCTCCGCAAATTGCGGTCGGAACTTTCTTTGCTTGCCGGAAAATTTTACAACTGCTTTCCTTGCCTCCGAAGTACGAGGCATCAAATGCTGAAAGTTTTGCCTAATTAACTTCCAAATGAGTCTGAAATTTCCCCCCTCTTTCCCGGCCAACGTCGACCGGGGCGGTTCGAGGGAGGGAAATGGAACAGGGAGACAACTATATAGGAAAGTTGAAATAATATATTCATCGATAGGAATAAGTAGAATTTGGTGAATCTGCCGATGTGGAAGTTACTTATTCAAATTGGCAGATTAAAATTCTTCGGCAAATTGTGAATTACCCTCATGGTATTGTTCCAGCAAAAAAATGGGGCTGATTAATTTTGTACATGAAAATAAATTAAGCGCGATAAAATATTTATGACTCAATTCGCTGTGCAGAACTGCTATTTGCAATCAATATGCTATAAAAGCACGGTTTTAATTATTAACAATTTTCGTTTAGAATACGAGGTAAACATTTTATTGAACAGTTAATATCCGAGAAATAATGTAATTTTCCGTTTATTAAAATTTTCGTAAATGTACAAAATTACACAGGTTAATTAGGAAATGTGTATGTTAATCTTGATGCGTGGACATTTCTATTTCAGTACAGGCTCGGAAGTTTGAATAAAGGATCAATTGAAAAAGCTTATAAAACTTTCATATCTGAAGCTTTACGGTTAGCTGAGTACTATTTATTAGCTCAATTTATATACGAAATATTCGATGTAGGCGCCTATATAAAACATTCGTAAAGAGCAAATTTATAATCCAGTCTTGAGAATTCGTCAAACCTTAAGACTTGCTTACTGTGCCATATGTATTTTATAGTCAACTAAGTGCTCCTTAAGGATGAGATGAGGCCGAGGCCGGTTTGATCTTACCTTGAGTATCCCTCAGAAAATATTAAAATTTAAGTTCGCCTTCAGGGCATGGATTCAAGATGAATGACGATTATTATGAGTACATCAATCGAATTATTAATAATATAGATCGATTACCTAAACGGTATTTGAGAGACTGGCAAAATCCGCAAGATTTATATAGTGAACGTGAGATTATAAGGAGGTATCGCTTTTTTAAAAATACAACTGTACACATAATTTTGCCTCTGATTAATGATGCTCTTGATAAACCCGATAGTAGAGGTTTGCCAGTGGTTCCACTGTTCCAGTTCTTAATCAGTTTACGATACTATAGTACAGGAAATTTCCAGGCAAGTTGCATTTTTATACATGTATTTATATTTAGAAAAACAACGATTACTTATGATTAATTCAAGTTTTTCAAGGGTTGAGGGTTTAAATTTACTCTTTCTTAGTTTCATTACAAGTTTTGATTTGTTGTCGTTTATAACCTTACCTTGACACGATCGTAGAACCATAGAAATAGAAATAATACTCCATAGACCGGAAGCAAAAAGATTCTGTAACCATCGAACAGCTTTTCTGAGGTTCCACCAAGGTTTAAGTGATGGACTATAAATTTGCTCCAAAATAAAACTTTCTCCAATAAAAACTTTCTCAATAAAAACTTTTTCCTCCATAATTTGAGTGGTGCATAGAATACTTCATATTATTAGTACGTTATATAATAACAGTAGTATCGTGTAAGTGGCTGATTGTAGCGATATTTATTTAATAACGGTGATATTTAGCATACTTGTAGACTATCAAAACTCTTGAAACTCTAAAATTTGATCCCAAATCACTTAAATTCTTCCTGATTGAAGTGCCTGGGACGGCCTCTTTCAGCGTTTCCCCGCCCGTCGAGGCGATATTTTGTACCTTAATACCCCGTCCGACAGTCAATGAGCGGAATCGACACCACCTGTTAATTCTTAAGTTACCTCGTTTCCGTCCGGGAAGCGACCCCGGAGTCCGGTCGAATTCCCCGAGCTCACAGACCAAAGAGAACGTCCTGCAAGTGTGGCTTCAGTCCACGGTTAATGGAAAGAGCTGGGGAGAGAGAAGAAGTTGCATTAAAAGGCGTCGTCGGTTATCGGGTTGATGCAGGCGCCGTCCATTGAGCCACCGCCGACGTAAGGGAATCTGATAACGCCGGATTAAATTCTACACTACGACCACTCCGTTGCAACTTTCTAATTTGGGTCCGGGCGTGATTAATGCCGAGGAGGACTTAATCGATTGGGAATTCGGGATCTTTTGTGAGCCGTTCGAGGTGATAGAGGATCGAAATCCAGCAAAGCGCCGATCGAATACACCATACGTATGTCTACTAAGCAAGACTATCTACTTTATAGTTCCTCTATCGGCAAATTGTTCCTTATTTGTGTCTTTGATACGCCTTAATTCCCTCATTATTAACTTATCCCGGCTACACTAATTGAGCATGATTTACTCCTTCCCAAATAAGACCGTAGTAGAAGAAAGTAAGCAAAATTGATTTTTTGCTTGATGATTTATTACTTATCTCAACTATACTACTACTAATACTACACTAACCTCAATGTAATTACCAATGTCTAACAATTTTAATAGAGCATCTTAAAAAATACTACAGACAAAATCCTTACCTGGACAACATACAAATAAGACCAAACCGATATTAATTATACCTACAGACAGAACAAAATCTTAACTAAAAATCATCGAAATAAATTCTCAAGGCCTCAATAAAACCCCCACTAAGTCACGTATCACACAGGGTGTTCGCCTTTCCCAGGCGACCCAGCTCACGAAGTAAGGTCTCCTCTCAAATTTTGGAATACCTCATCACCTTTTTTGCTTTCGATTTTTGCACCCATTGGCGCACTCCTCTTTCAAATTTTTATCCCACTTCTCCACTTCCTATATTGAGTATCTCTCTAGAGGCACACCGCCACAATACCATTTTTCATTGCTCGCAACTGCAGTTGACCCGACGACGTTCGACTTTCCTCACCCCCTCTTGCCAATCCCTCATTCCCTTTGTCGTTTTTCTCGTCGTGTTGACCACAGTTGAGGCGTTAGAACGTGACCTCTTGCAAAAAAAATTTGATTACGAATTATTCCTGGAGAAACATCAAGCGCTATTATTTATCTCCATGACCCGCTATTTACGAATTGGCTATCAAGTGTGTCTAGAGGATAGAACGAAGAGGAACCTCATGAAGTATTTGCAACACTGGAAAACTTCATTATAATTGAAATTGAAAACCGAGTGCAGACAGCAGTGATGGCGCTTCAATTGAAATTGACGTACCTCGTTACACATTCAGCACATTTACTTGTAAGAGTTGCAAGCATCGTGAACAACTAGTCGAAACGGAGGAAACAATTTGAAGTATTTACAGCGATGTAGGAGGTGCAGGTCAAACAGGAGAACTGTCGATTTATTTATATAATTTACATCACTTTACTTAGTCGATTCGACTGAGGAAGGAGGTTGATCTGTACCTAATAAGTGCTGGCATAGACGTGGCAGCTAAAGAGGACATATCTAAAAATGTCGATCAAAGCTAATCAAGGAAGGAATTATGTGAAGAATGTCGCATTTAGAAATAGTGACACAAAAGCTTATTCATGCAACCATCAAGCCTTGCTTTGCGATACTGCAGTCCTTGTGGAAAGGATGGCAGTTCAGAAAAGGACTAATTTATAAGGTGCTGTTGAGGACATTTAAGTTAAGCTGAAACATGTCAATTAGACGAATATGAAGTACTACCAATAAGCATTAATACATAAAAACTATATATCGAACTGAAAGTCTTAAAAGATACTTGAGTAGATAAGCAAGCTTAAGTCTGCAACTTAATCGTACAGGATTAAGGTGATTTACAAGGGGAATAAACGTCTTATAGTTACAATAAGTAACATGGCACAAAGAGGTAGAAATATTTATTCCTGCAGATGCAAATTCCTGCGAGGGCCATAAAAGTAGTTTTCCAAATTTGAAACAATTAAATGATGAATCAAATTGAAAAATCAAATATTAAGTCAATCTGCCTAAGGAAAGTGGGCTTATTAGTTCAACCACGGAAACCTCCTTTAATACAATTACTTCACTACTATCCTCTACAAATTAATCAGCATTTATAATACTTTTCACGGGGTGGAAACAAATGACCGTTACGAATGTGTGGTTCTGACAGATAATAGCATGATCAATATACTCTTCTAACTATGATACTTTTTTTCTCTTGTAATATAGGTAATTAAACAAACTGTTTATAATTCACTTCATTCTTTTGAATCCATTTATTACCAGTCAGGGTGGATGCAGACACCCTGTATATTTCTGAATATTTTAATAATATTAAACGTGTTAGGTGAGTGTGGGTAATAATAAAGTGCTAACATACGAAGTAATCTAGAAATAAAAATTTAATCTAATTACTTTAATAATGTAGATAGGGATCTAATATGAAAACCCCCAAGGCAACAATTAAACTACTATCAGCTAGTGCCATCTCTATATCCTCTTTACACCTGTTCTCGCCCCTAGGAGCAATTCCACTATTATTTAACCGGTCACGTCACCTTCTCTTCATTAATTAATTCATTTCCATTTCTTTGTGAATGCCGTCTCTAATTTATTTGCACTTTTAAACGTCGACACGTACCGGCAATCTATTTAAAACGTGCTCGTGCGTTCCTACGCAATTTTATAAATTATTGGGAATCCTCTCCCGAAAATTTAATCCAGGACCGAGGCCTCGATATCGAATTGCGGAGAAATTTGTGGCCTTTCCGGAATAGATGGATGAAAAACCCAAATCGAATATTTAGAATTCGAGGAAATTCCGCGGTGGTCAAATCAATTTCCAATCTCGATAAATATTTTTCTGGTTGAAGGGGAGAACTATCTTTTATGTCGGGGTGAACGACGTTTATGTGTAATAATAGATTTGTCATTGCTCCATAATAATTCCCCTACTTTTGGCAACACTGCCATGCATTTCGATATCATCCGCCCTTATGTGGTATTAATCGTTAATATAAATAGATAATGTAATGAAATAACTTCACTACATTCGGCATATGGAAACGGATACTCCGTTTGATTTAATTTGGTACTTCTGGAATTCTCCTAACAACTTCATTAATTGAACTTGGGAACTCTGGAGATCAGTAACCAATCTTAAAGAATATATGAAGTCGTGTAATTTTGACACTGTAATTAAGTCAACACGGCGATAACGGTAATAGCGAAAATAGCAAGAACTATAGTCTGCTATATTATATATAATAATATTGTAAGTAATAATAAATATCCACTACTTACATGGTGTAAAAGTTCAGGAAGAAAATCGTTTAGAGTCATACAATATTTCTGTAAAATATGAAAGAGTACACTTCGACGTCAAAGTTCACTCATTGTAATTATATAATTAATATGCCACAGATGACTTGACCAATTGTATAGGTATGGTAACTAAATCCATATACATGATATAGTTAAAAATGTTGCTAATTACTTTTATAAAGAGTTCATGCAGTTCCTGCTAGGAAATTTTCTATGTTACTTTTAATGCGGCCTATACAGTAGGTCCACAAAGTTCATCGTCAAGAGAATTATGAGTACAAATGCTGTAGATATTAACCCAAATCGTCTTATACGAAAATTCTTCCTAAGAAAGGTAACGCCTTCTGACGACAGCATTTTTCAAATTTGTGACAAATTTTTAAACTTGAAACGTTTAATTCTGATGGAATGGCTGATGTTTTGTTGTTTCGCAAAAATATCACTTTTACTAATGTTTCGAAAATTGTTTGGATCCAATTTAACATTTTAATATTCAAGAAAAACTACTAAAAACACGAAGTATATGGAATAACCAAATAGAAACTAATTTTTGATCAAGCAGCCACAACAAAATGGTCGTCCTTGATAAAAATGTATTTAAGGCCGCAAAATTAACTTCGACATGACGCTTCCTCGTTCTTAGCCAAAACGGTAATATACAAATAATTATACAGTACGATGCTACAAAAATACGGTTAATAAGTGTAGGTCGATATTAAGTAGATGGAGCACTACTGTCAGTATCGCTTTCGTTGTTATTGCCATTTGTTTCATTTTGAGTTAGTTTTTTCAGGATTACTTCTGTATTGATTTTTTTAGTATGTTACTATGATAATAGCCAAATAAGCCAAACTTTGATTAGCTTTACTATTTACGAATTGGCTATCAAGTGTGTCTAGAGGATAGAACGAAGAGGAACCTCATGAAGTATTTGCAACACTGGAAAACTTCATTATAATTGAAATTGAAAACCGAGTGCAGACATCAGTGATGGCGCTTCAATTGAAATTGACGTACCTCGTTACACATTCAGCACATTTACTTGTAAGAGTTGCAAGCATCGTGAACAACTAGTTGAAACGGAGGAAACAATTTGAAGTATTTACAGCGATGTAGGAGGTGCAGGTCAAACAGGAGAACTGTCGATTTATTTATATAATTTACATCACTTTACTTAGTCAATTCGACTGAGGAAGGAGGTTGATCTATACCTAATAAGTGCTGGCATAGACGTGGCAGCTAAAGAGGACATAAGTGCAGTTTAGGGCCGCAAAATTAACTTCGACGTGACGCTTCCTCGTTCTTAGCCAAAACGGTAGTATACAAATAATTATACAGTACGATGCTACAAAAATACGGTTAATAAGTGTAGGTCGATATTAAGTAGATGGAGCACTACTGTCAGTATCGCTTTCGTTGTTATTGCCATTTGTTTCATTTTGAGTTAGTTTTTTCACGATTACTTCTGTATTGATTTTTTTAGTATGTTACTATGATAATAGCCAAATAAGCCAAACTTTGATTAGCTGTCCTTTGTTGCTGGTAGCCATTTGAGTTGCGATCGGATGTGTAAATAGCCTGGATAGGCCCGTTGAAAAATTCCCCAACGATGAAGTACGTGAGTAGCCTCGCGTATACCCAATTTAAAAATGATAATTGTTCTTGGAGGCAACGGATAGGATCGATTTAACAGTTTCCCAACCGGCAGTTCAATCCGGCAATAAAAGTAAATCTCCCCGCAGCTTCCGTCATTGATTTCAAGCAGAGCTCAGGTACCCGAAAACGCTATTAACACAATTCTTCGATACGTGCCCCGTGTACCCAATCCGGTGCGGATCCCGCAAGGTAATTTTCCATGGATGCACCGTAACGACAACCACCTCGCGGGCCCCCTAGCGGCCGATACTTATTACCGAGCGACGGCCGGGGAAAAGATAAGGAAAGGAGAGAAAAGCGACAGATAAATCGGCGCATTCTCGGGCCTTTTCGGTCCCGCTCCCGGTACCGGACGCTTCCTGCTGCATCTCCCTCGAGGCCGCTACATGCATTTTACATCACGTCCGTACGTACACGGAAAGTTGTTAATAACGGCCGATAACGATCCCTCGAACTTACTAATTCTGGCGTCGTGGTTGTAAATTTCGCCGATTCGACCGGCTGTCCGGCTGTGATAAATGCAACGTGAGGGGAGATCGGCCGATTGCTTATTTGCGGAAAGTTTTCAGGAGTATGCATGTACGCATGCCTTGGTTTCTATCAAATTCAAGCTAGACAGAGACGATTTTATACTTTAACCAATTAGGACCACTTATAGGAAGAAGAAGCAAACTACGACTAGAGACCAAGAGGAAGATTTACTTAGCAGGGCTAAGACCAATACTAACATACGGATCAGCGGCATGGGGACGAGCGACGAGGACACAAATGGAGAAATCGAAGAGGGTACAGAACACGGCAATGAGAAGGACGACGGACGCACCATGGTATATGAGGAACGCACAATTGAGGAGGGACCTGGAAATCGACGAATTGAGGAGGATCATCAAAGAGAAGAACAAAGGCAGAGGAGCACACGAACTCACTGATAAGGAAGGCCATGGACTACGGAGAGGACGAACCATCTAGGGTGAAGAGACCAAGGAGGGCGCTGCTCGAGGACTAGGAAAAGGGATGGATACCACCAAGGAGGAAGAATAACAGGACGGAACTGGACGAAGAGGACAACCACCAGGAAGGGGACAAAACAACATCGACACGTGGAGGAAGATTTTTATTAACATAGAGGTAGTAGTAAACGGTTATACTTTATTGCCTATTTGGAAGTAGCTCTTTATAGGAAGTCTTTCATGGATGGAATCCCTCCTTAAATTGCAAACTGTGGCCATATCCATAGTCATATCGAATAATAGGTATATTTCACATCATTGGATTATTATGAGTCCATGATGCCATAGTGGTTTCATGGGCAACTAATAAGGAATTCATATGAGTAGAAACATTCATTTGATTGGTATATTGGTGAAAGGTATATTTCATATCGTTAGATTATTATGAGTCCATGATGCCATAGTGGTTTCATGGGCAATTAATAAGGAATTCATGTGAGTGGAAACATTCATATGATTGGTATATTGGTGAAAGGTATATTTCATATCGTTAGACTATCATGAGTCCATGATACCATAATGGTTTCATGGGCAATTAATATGGGCAAAGTTTTCCTTGAAGTTTCTCCTCACGTTGATGATGTTATTTGTGCTATTCCTTCAGGAATTGAGCTAGAGATATTAGATGCATTTAATTCATACAACCAACACCTTGAATCCACTATAAAGGAAGAGAATGATGACAGTATTCCTTTTTTAGATACCGGGCTGATCAGGAAGGAAAGTAACAAAATTTATTCTTGGTTGGTGTGGGAAACTTTAAAATGCTGAAAGATATTAAAATTACTTTTCTATTCATACCTTCAAAATTAAAGTAATTCTAACTTTTGGGTTAAAGAACCGAATCACTAAGATTTCTCAGCCTTCCTTAAGAAAAGGTAATTTAAGTAAACTTTAGCATCTACTTTTGGAAAATTCATACCCATATTCATATCCATATCAATAACATTGCTAAATCTTACCTTGTGAAATTTAGCCAATATATCAGTATTATTATTATAGTTATCATTACAACTTTATCGATCGTACTCAGTTTTCCATTTAATTTTACTGTTGCAATTGAACATCCAAAAGTTTCCTGTAGATGATAAAGTAACAAAAAGGAGTAATAACGGAAAAGAGGAAGAAGAGGGAGAAGTTCATTTCGCGATATGTAATTTTCCCCTGGCAAAAGGGAATTATCGCCATCCCAACGACTATTAGAACGCTTTTAGTGATCAAGAACAAATTACAGATCAAGTTTTCCCACCTTGCGGCAGCGTCACGACGTCGCTGGCTTTTCCTATTAAATTTCCATTAAATCTTCCCACAATAGCGTCCCGTTTTTACATCGGATCCTCCAACAATTTGTAATTAAAATCATTCATCATGAGATAACGTGCAAGGCGGCAATTGACTCTAGGCGCATTTATTTTTACAACCTGCAAGGGAACAATGTTGCCGGTCTATCGCAATCTGAGGACTTCTTGCAAACACCTCGGGCGTCCTACTGATATTTATTGCTTTATACGATACACAGAAGTAATTATAACGAGTTCCTCAACAATCGCATTATCTCCGGATTATAGGCTTTTGAAAATTCTTTACGGGAGCGAACGAGGAAATTCTTGGGCGTATCGCATCCCGACGGCTAATTGGAAAGGAACGGAGAAAAATGGCCGATAAAAAGGGAAAAGTGAGGGACACTTCGGAATTTTATCAGTAAAAGTTTTAAGGCTCGTATCGGGGGAGGATATCTCCCCGTATTACAGATTACAAAGTTTTCAGCGATTTGTATGCTGATTAGGTTTTTTGATTTACGAGGTGGGATTCAACTATGTTTTATCTGGATTTAGCTAATGTCCCATCTTATTTAAATACTGAAAATGTATGCCTGAAATACTGTTTATGTTACAAAGGTCGTTTCCTTACATCTTGTACAAATTGATTAAAGGAAATATTTTCCTTAACATGGGAGAACTTCAGGAATTTTTCCTTAACATGTACTTAGTTCAGTTATCACCTCCATGCCTTAAACCCCTCAATGCCTCATTGCATTACTCCTTGTAGTGTTTGAGGCATCGAATACCTGCACTAAATTTTGTAATATTAGTAAGACGTCTTTGAGTATTGTTGAATTGAGAATGTCTCGTTTTGTCAAGATTCCCCTACAAATATTCAATGGCACTTAACTCTGAGTAATCTGTAAATATTTTTGATAAACGTAACATACGATAAAATATTCATTGCTTAATGATCCTCAATGCCCAATGCAAAGTAGTGGTAATTTCTTATAGACGATTGCATATTAAGTGATCCTTCCATAGAATTACATTTATTGTTTAGTATTGGAATAAAAGGCATTACCATTATTTATCGTTTGATATTCAATGGTAGTGGAGAATTTTTCTGAAGCAGTACAAGGTAATTGTAGTACCAAAGGATACATTTCAATTTTAATTGATTTAAATTATTGGATTACTCTCGAAAGGTGAATTTTCATCTTCTAACCTTATTACGTTTAAAATTGATCTTTTATTTCAAGCTAGTATTGGCAACGCCACCTAGTGAGCGATAATTACTCGATCACACGATTCCTCTCACTTGTCTAGTACGGATCGGATACGCGAAACACAAATTCGTAGTCTTTAGGCTAGTTCCATTGTACAACTTTTGCTGACGTTATGGCTAAGTAAAAATCTGCAAATTTTCCCATCTCCGTTCGCACATTTTCCGGCCGCTCTGCACCCGAAGAAACCTGATTTATCGATTCACGGTGTTTCTGGAAAATCCGCAAATTTTCCGACCTCCATGGTTTCAGGACGCGCATTTTCCGACCGCGCCATATCCGTGAGGGTTTGATACTCCGATTCTGAGCGTCACTTGGAAATCTGCGAATTTTCCGATCTCCGTGGCTTCAGTTCGCACATTTTCCGACCGCTCCGTACCCGAAAGAACTTAATTTATCGATTAAATCCGCAAATTTTCCGACCTCCTTTGCACCGACGTTAATCCAACGTTAGGCGGAATTGTTTTTACTGTAGTGATGGTTATAAGGAGATGTAACACTTTCCCGACTTTTCCAATTAAGACAGGTTTTTTCGCTTGAGTCCTGAAGGTTTTACCTACATAGTTGACTGTATACATTCCAGTTCTGTATTTATTGGACTGAAAAATACAGCCGAAAATGCACTGGTTGTAATTTTGGAAAATGTAATAACCGCATCCGGACCCGTCGCCGCTAATGAATTGAAAACGTGTCGGGCATTTCAATATCCATCCAGATCGAATCGAATCCATATGCGTGACTGTCCCAATTACGGCGGCACTTCATCAGTGTCTCCCATAAAAAACTGATAATAGCTATCTCATTTAATTAAGTCGTTAATGGAGTCAAACAAACCGAAAATCGCACGCACACAGGCTCTATCTCGATGGAGTCATTTAGATGTATCTATCGTGAAAAATCGATTTTTTTTTTCCGTTGCGGCGCCCCATTTGCCTCTGATTACACCATCGGTTTTTCGAATTTATGCCCCCTATCACTCAATGTCCTTAGCCAGGGCTGAATATTTCGGATGTGCACCGTCAGGATACCTGGCTGTCGGTGACATATGGCTCCTTGACACGTTCCGAACGTAACACTATCTACCCTAGTTCTATCGTCGACTTGAACTATCCATTTTGTTTGCGACTGCGATTCATTTTTCTTCCTTATGTCCTCCGGCTATTATTAATGAAATGTCACCGGGGGATTTGCATGTTTAGGAAAATTTATTGTCTCACAAAAAATTCCCCTACCGCGCTGGAACACACCTATGGAGGAACTGTTAATTTTTCTAATTACCCTTTTAATTGCTTTACTTCGTAACTAATGGTAAAATCAATTTGTAACGTTTACGGAGATAATAAATCATATTTTCACATTAACCCCCACCCTAAACCCCCATGGATATACTCGCAGAAATTTCCATCACACTGCTCATCTTACACACGTCACTATGGTCCACTAGGTCCACTATGTAGAATTTGCTTTATTTGCCTTAAAATGTTCTTAAAACTACCGCAATGCCAAAAATACAGCGCGCGACAAAAATATAGGGGCAGGGTATAATCTGAATACACTTACTAACATTTATTTATTTCAAATTGTCAAACTATGAAAAGGCTTAACTATTACCGACATATAAAGTCTGTATATTCGTACAAGTTTTGTTTTCTAAAATTGTGTTAATTATGACGCGACAAATAGGGGCATTGAAACACAAATATTTATTTTTGATATTAAACTTTGTTAAAGCCGAGTACATTTTCCATTTAACCTGATTGTTTCGAATAGTCTTTTTGAAACATGGTTATACACTTCTTTAACATAATTTTGAGAAATTTTATGCCAAGCATCCATGATAGCTCTTTTAAGATCACCTACACTAGAACACTCTTGAATTTTCATAGACTTTTTTCCAAGGCGTCCCCAAACATTCTCAATTATGTTCAGATCCGGGTATCTTGAAGGCCACTCCAACATTTTGGTATTATGTTCCTCAAGCCAGGAGGAAACTACTCTTGCTGTGTGTATCCTAGCATTGTCCTGTTGAAAAATGTGTTTACCTCCTGTCATAGCTTTTCTTTGCTTTAAAATGATGTTAAGAATATTTATATAACTTGTGCATTAATGGTTTTTGTCAAAAACCGTATATCTGTTTTTTCTTATACCCAATCGCAACCCATGTCATGACTGACCCTCCACCAGTATGACGACGTAAGAGAATTACCTCTTCCTTTCTTAAATCATGACATTAAAACCGTCCAAATTCTATTTTTTCTCGTCGGAAAAAATTACTTTGTACCATTATTTTTACCATGATATGTACTTCTGGGCAAACTCTAACCGAGCATTAATATGTTTGAGGGTTAGTGGAGGTTTTTCTTAAATTTTCTTCTGGAAATTAAGGAAGAAGCTTGGAACAATATTTTGTTTGACGTTTGGAAAGTGCTCGTGGGCGGCCTGGCGACTTTCTATTTCCATAATTCTCCTTATTTTTCACAAAATTATCGACAACATTGGCACTTCTCTTAATTCTCTTTGCTATTTTCCTGTTAGTAAACCCTTCATTTTTTAATGCAATAATTTGTCCTTTCTCCAAATCTGTCAATCTCTTGCCTCGGCCCATTAGAAAAAAACAAAAAAAAAAGACACTAATGCGTCGCAATAACGAGCAAAATGAATGAATGAAAAATACAATAATCTTTAACTGTACTGTTTAACGGTACTGTTTACACAAATTTAACTAAGGAGGTTAAAACCATGTATTATAAGAATTGATAACAAATATTATTTTTGTAAGAAACTAAGAGAATTTTTGTAAGAAATTTTTGTAAAGAAAAAAATACTCCTTTATGGTATAAATAGCCAACCAAAGAAGAGCAATGAACTGTCTGTATATGGTATTATTACTTCTGGTTAACAGTTATGAATGTTCCCAATACAGTAAAAAGAAGAGCTATAAAAGCTGTTACGTCGTTCCTTCTTCGATGAAGATGTGTGCGCAGAATACATTATTGTCGGGTGTTTTATAACACTTCTTAAGAGTCGAGAAGAATATTGTTGTAACTGAAATAGGCGATTGACTATGGATTTCATTCTTGCACTGATTCGTTTAATGTACAAAAGCATAAGCAAAATGTGCCATGTGCCAATTTAAGAACTTTCAAAAGGGTTTAAAATTAGAACTACCGACAAATTGGCGAGACACGTCGATTTTTATTTCGAGAGGAACCGTTTTGCGCATATTTTCAGCTTCAACCCCTGAGCCAGGGTCAATTCCACCCCAAAAATTTAAATAGAAAAGACGGGTCAAGTGATACCTGATTTTAAACCTTACCAAATTTCAAATTTGACGGTTTTTTTGTTTTTTAAATTTGGTTCAGTAATTTTCCAGAAAAAGAACAAAAGTTATTTCTTAGGCAAATAAATAAAGTGATATTTTAGTTGGAAGATTTCGAAATTAACTTTTTACTTCAGTAGTGATTTTTTTTGTATACTTTGATTGTTCTTGATCGTATTTATTTTTTGTAAAAAAAAGCTCTTCCACTAGTTTCAAAATTTTCCAAAATTTTGAACAGCAGGGCTGACGTTTAAGGCGAACCTGACAAGTTCTTCTAGACAGTGTTGCCATACCTCCCCAAAAACCACCACTTCTATAAATATAAGGGAGCTTAGGAAGTTATTACACGAATCAAAAGTTTCGAAATTGCCAGAAGGAAATAAAAGAACAATTTAGACAAAATTTAGATCTTTCAAAGAACATTCAAATTATCCACCACCAAAGAAAATCCAATGATGAAGTGAGTCGACTTATTAGAATGCAGGTTCCCCTAACAAAATAAATCGAAAACAAAGAATTAGTACGGTACGGGCATGTAAAGCGTATAAAGTATAGCCGACTTCCTTAAAGTTGATGGAATGGACCCCATCACGTAAACGAAAGAGGGGACGATCTAAGTAACCTGCCCGGAAGGAGTAAAAATGTAAGGGGAAGAGACCTCGGGGATAGACAAAGTGGGTATATGGAAAGAAACGAGAAATAAAATGAAAAGACTGATGCCATACAGTAAATCTATCAAATTTCTCTTTACTTCTTTTGGTGTTGCATTTGCAGTAACAAGAAAAACTGCGTTAATTCCATGGAAAGTTTCATATTTTATTCAAAACTCAAAAGAAGCTAAAAATCTGTCCAGATTCATTTCTCTACACTTATTTGCTTCAGAGTAGGAATAAATTTGCTTCGTACTGTTTATTTCTGGAATGTTTTCAGCAAGTTGAACGAACATTACCTCCTGCGTCCCTAAATTCAGGAAGATTAAAGGAAATTAACGTCCTTTTTTCCAAGAGAGGCGAATCCGTGTGAGGATAATTACTCACAACTGGCACACGCCGCATTTCATTTCTTGGCGTATTAATATGAAGGCAAACGTGAGATTCCACCAATGCCTTTACGTGTGCTGTTGCTCCCCCCCCCCCTGTTCTCCAGTACGAAATACCGGCTCGGTTCAGATGGTTACTTTAAACTTTAACGTGACTATAAATTAAATTTACAACACGGGAGTGTTCTTTGTCCACGTTTGCCATTTAAGAATGGTTACTGTTGGAATATTTCATAAAAGTGTGCAGAGCGCCGGGTAACACGTTATGAATTAAAGTTGTGTAAAGGCTCTGAAGGATTATTGTTTATGAAGTGACAACTGGTCACGCTTCATAGTGTTTTATTAAATCGTAAACTGTCTTGTTAACTCAAAACGTAACGTCTGCGCTCACATTTTACGACTAGTAAGTTCCACTTCGACAGCCGTAAAATGTATGATACAAATTTTTGTCGTCGCTGGAAAAGTACAAACGAAATAGAGTATTTTTCATAACGTCTTAATAATTGTATTGTAGATTTTAAAAAGTTTGACCACGTTTCCTGGGTACTTAGTACTGATACTGAATAGTCTACTTAAATTCCTACTTAAACACTAGTCAGTAATCCACCGGTTACATTTTTAATCAGGGCAGTTGTAATTAGTGAGTCCTAACCATTTGTCCTGATGATCATTGATGTTCCTTGAACTTCGACAGTAAATTTTGAAACATTTTTGCTAAATAGTGTGATGAAGATTTGTAATTTCATAATTACGGTTAAGAATACGGTTAAGAAAATATGTACACGAGGTGGCGATTCATAAGTTGATGCCTGTGCAAACCGACTCCCCGCGTATATCCTCTTTTCCTCCATATCCAAACATCACGTAGGTACGCTGTACGCAACTAGGGTAAACTACGGCAGAGGGATCGGTCGCCATTAGCAAAATAGCCCCGTAACAGCTAACAGCGAGGAGAAGTCAAACATTGTACACAGACATATTACCACAGGTCCGAACAGATATGCAAACGTCGATCGGATAACATTGTCCGAGCACGCCCCCTCTACTACACGAAATCATTAAACAGTGCATTTGGCAGTTTGTTTGCCGAGCGCTTCATGAATCGCGTAAACTCGAGTTAAAAATAATTGCAAACTTTGTAACATGAATCGAGCGATGCCAATAGCAGAAGATCGATCGTTTATTAATTTCGTTGGAATTGCGCCATTCCTCCGACGTTGTGCCACATTTTTCTCTCAGTTTTGTTTTCCTGCTGCATTTGCTGCGAAATGCATACATCCAGTTAATCCAATTTCGCCTATATAGAGCCATAAATGCCTTATGACAAATGGTAGGAAATTAGGGATTAACAAACTAAATTATCGCAATATTCTCTATGATCTTTGACGATATGGGGAATATCGAATAGGTTCTAACATCGCTTTGGAAACACTAGTCACTATACAGAGTGTCTTAATAATATAGGTCAAAGTTTCTGGCTGTGACGGTAAAATTATTATATTCTATTAAAATACGTTTTCATTTCCCAAATTGTCAATTATAATGAGGTAGTCTTAGGGCAAACTATTGATTTAGATTAAAAATAAAAGTTTATAGGTAATATTTTTGGTTGAAACTTGAGTACTTTTCTCGAAAAATTACTAAATTTGGTAAAAGCTAGAAGCATTAATCGAATCCTCTTGGTATCATCCTTCTTTTTTCTTCCCCCAACCTAAACCCACCTAATTCCCTACTTAAGCGGAATTAAACGAATCAACAGTTATTTAACCACCTGCAGTTAAGTCCACCCGTCCGTAGATAAAAATACCCATTGTAATTCCCCATTGGGCCGGCTATGAGCCAAGTATTTGGCACAAGTGCCTGCTTTCTCTTTTGGTTAAATCCATACCGGATCTCCCTGCAGCCTAGTTGTTTATATTAACGTAATTCACTTTTGTATAGAGAAGTTTGTGGCAACCTCAGTTGGTAATGGAGGAAATCCACCCTTTTCAGAGTGTCTTAATAATATAGGTCAAAGTTTTTGGTTGTGACGGTAAAATTATTATATTCTATTAAAATACGTTTTAATTTCCCAAATTTTCAATTTTAATGAGGTGTTCATAGGGCAAACTATTGATTTAGATTGAAAATAAAGGTTTATAGGTAATGTTTTTGGTTGAAACTTGAGTACTTTTCTCAAAAAATTACTAAATTTGGTAAAAGCTAGAAGCATTAATCGAATCCTCTTGGTATCATCCTTCTTTTTTCTTCCCCCAACCTAAACCCACTTAATTCCCTACTTAAGCGGAATTAAACGAATCAACAGTTATTTAACCACCTGCAGTTAAGTCCACCCGTCCGTAAATAAAAATTCCCATTGTAATTCCCCATTGGGCCGGCTATGAGCCAAGTATTTGGCACAAGTGCCTGCTTTCTCTTTTGGTTAAATCCATACCGGATCTCCCTGCAGCCTAGTTGTTTATATTAACGTAATTCACTTTTGTATAGAGACGTTTGTGGCAACCTCAGTTGGTAATGGAGGAAATCCACCCTTTTCAGAGTGTCTTAATAATATAGGTCAAAGTTTTTGGTTGTGACGGTAAAATTATTATATTCTATTAAAATACGTTTTCATTTCCCAAATTTTCAATTTTAATGAGGTAGTCTTAGGGCAAACTATTGATTTAGATTGAAAATAAAAATTTATAGGTAATATTTTTGGTTGAAACTTGAGTACTTTTCTCGAAACATTACTAAATTTGGTAAAAGCTAGAAGCATTAATCGAATCCTCTTGGTATCATCCTTCTTTTTTCTTCCCCCAACCTAAACCCACCTAATTCCCTACTTAAACGAAATTAAACGAATCAACAGTTATTTAACCACCTGCAGTTAAGTCCACCCGTCCGTAGATAAAAATACCCATTGTAATTCCCCATTGGGCCGGCTATGAGCCAAGTATTTGGCACAAGTGCCTGCTTTCTCTTTTGGTTAAATCCATACCGGATCTCCCTGCAGCCTAGTTGTTTATATTAACGTAATTCACTTTTGTATAGAGACGTTTGTGGCAACCTCAGTTGGTAATGGAGGAAATCCACCCTTTTCAGAGTGTCTTAATAATATAGGTCAAAGTTTTTGGTTGTGACGGTAAAATTATTATATTCTATTAAAATACGTTTTAATTTCCCAAATTTTCAATTTTAATGAGGTGTTCATAGGGCAAACTATTGATTTAGATTGAAAATAAAGGTTTATAGGTAATGTTTTTGGTTGAAACTTGAGTACTTTTCTCAAAAAATTACTAAATTTGGTAAAAGCTAGAAGCATTAATCGAATCCTCTTGGTATCATCCTTCTTTTTTCTTCCCCCAACCTAAACCCACTTAATTCCCTACTTAAGCGGAATTAAACGAATCAACAGTTATTTAACCACCTGCAGTTAAGTCCACCCGTCCGTAAATAAAAATTCCCATTGTAATTCCCCATTGGGCCGGCTATGAGCCAAGTATTTGGCACAAGTGCCTGCTTTCTCTTTTGGTTAAATCCATACCGGATCTCCCTGCAGCCTAGTTGTTTATATTAACGTAATTCACTTTTGTATAGAGACGTTTGTGGCAACCTCAGTTGGTAATGGAGGAAATCCACCCTTTTCAGAGTGTCTTAATAATATAGGTCAAAGTTTTTGGTTGTGACGGTAAAATTATTATATTCTATTAAAATACGTTTTCATTTCCCAAATTTTCAATTTTAATGAGGTAGTCTTAGGGCAAACTATTGATTTAGATTGAAAATAAAGGTTTATAGGTAATATTTTTGGTTAAAACTTGAGTATTTTTCTCGAAAAATTACTAAATTTGGTAGAAGCTAGAAGCATTAATCGAATCCTCTTGGTATCATCCTTCTTTTTTCTTCCCCCAACCTAAACCCACCTAATTCCCTACTTAAACGGAATTAAACGAATCAGCAGTTATTTAACCACCTGCAGTTAAGTCCACCCGTCCGTAGATAAAAATACCCATTGTAATTCCCCATTGGGCCGGCTATGAGCCAAGTATTTGGCACAAGTGCCTGCTTTCTCTTTTGGTTAAATCCATACCGGATCTCCCTGCAGCCTAGTTGTTTATATTAACGTAATTCACTTTTGTATAGAGACGTTTGTGGCAACCTCAGTTGGTAATGGAGGAAATCCACCCTTTTCAGAGTGTCTTAATAATATAGGTCAAAGTTTTTGGTTGTGACGGTAAAATTATTATATTCTATTAAAATACGTTTTCATTTCCCAAATTTTCAATTTTAATGAGGTAGTCTTAGGGCAAACTATTGATTTAGATTGAAAATAAAGGTTTATAGGTAATATTTTTGGTTAAAACTTGAGTATTTTTCTCGAAAAATTACTAAATTTGGTAGAAGCTAGAAGCATTAATCGAATCCTCTTGGTATCATCCTTCTTTTTTCTTCCCCCAACCTAAACCCACCTAATTCCCTACTTAAACGGAATTAAACGAATCAGCAGTTATTTAACCACCTGCAGTTAAGTCCACCCGTCCGTAGATAAAAATACCCATTGTAATTCCCCATTGGGCCGGCTATGAGCCAAGTATTTGGCACAAGTGCCTGCTTCCACTTTTGGTTACATCCATACACTTTTGTATAGAGACGTTTGTGGCAACCTCAATTGGTAATGGAGGAAATCCACCCAGGGTTTTGGACGGAGTTGTGCAAACAGGCTATTGATGCTGCAATGATCTTCTGATTTGAAGTCGGGCACAAATTGTAAAATATCTCGATCCAAATCGAGCCGTGAGATTTTGCTGGCTTTTCAGAGGTTACCTTTAAAGGGGTTCCCTTGATTAGCATCTTAGCACGGATCTTAGGATAACACGCCGTCTCCCGTTATGTAAATAAGACGCGAGCTAAATGTAGGTTGGTATAGATTTTTCGTTGGGATTGCATCACGGTCCCGCAGTGCATCCTGTCCTCGGTTCAGGAGCGCCCCGTTCGCCCTCCGGGACGACGGATCTCCGATCGCGTAAGTGCATTAGCGTGCAAAAGTTGCGGCTGCAAAAATAGGGGGCGAGACGTGAAAAATGTCCGAGCGCGGAAATGCAACGCGCGAAACTCTCGAAAGTGGTTAATATATTTCGGCAAATATGTTTCATTGCGGGCGTTAGTTTTCCTCGCAGTTAAATTGAAAAGCGTATGTGATATTTTCGACAATTCGTTTTCTACGGACGATAAACGGTTTCGATTTGTTATCGCCTACGGGCGTGAAATACGTCCGAGAAAATCGCTGCATAGAAATTTCATTGGCCAATATTTTCATATATACATCTAGATAAATACCTTAAGCATCGAAAACTCGAGCCACTTTACAATGAAGTTTTACTAAAAATATCCAAAAGCTTCTTATTAAAAGTCATTAAGTACCATAAGTAAGTAAAACCGCAGAGTACAAAGAATATATCTATAGGGATGACGTCATTCATAAATACAATATATATTGGTTAGCAACATTGATATAAAGAAGTAAAAATGAACTAAATAATATGAAAACACGATTTACATGAAACTCTTACACTCTTTTCACTTGTGGATAGTAATAGAGTATCTTTTTGGGAATTCTTTCGTTGTCATTGTATTAACGTTTTGCCTCCATTTATCTTTGTACTCATATTAAGTTCGTTCCATATATTTTCTTTCCTTATCTCCTTTTGATCCTTCCTTCCTCATTCCCCTGTACAGCCTTTAAACTCTTCTCAGGATTCTCATTTCTGCTGCCTATATTTTGCTCCCATTTTTGCTCACCCACTTTTTGCTCCCATATATTAGCAGAGGTGTCGCCATGGTCTTGTGAAATTCGATTTTTGTATCTTTTCGTGTTGTGTAATTTAATGTTGTGTTTATGGTACCACAAATTGCCTGAAATTTGTACATCTTTTCATCATGTCATTGTCTTTTTACCTTCTACCTTTAATATTTACCTTTAAAGGCCATAACTTGTGTCTTCTTTAAAGATATTTCGAGACTATATTGTGTACATAGCAGTTTATCTTCGTCTTCATGAAGTATTGTTTTGTCATCTGCGAATAGTAGGGCACTTAGAGTAGTACGTTGGTCTAGTTGTATACCTTGGTGGTCATTTGACCTCCAGCATTTTAGGACATCGTCCATATATTGTACATATTGAACAAGGCCAATGGCTACAGCCTTGCCTTACCCTATTCTATCTTGTCTATACTTTTTCACCTGTATTCACTACTGTTCTTGTCTGATATCGCTCTTATGAGATGCCTAGAGTAACCCTGTTCTTTCAGTATTCTGCTGAGATCTGTTGCTTTATTTCCTAAACCTCTAACATTCCAAGTGACAATTTTAATTCTATCCTTTATACTAAATCCTTTGTCCTTGTCATTTTCCACGTTTCCATCCGCCTTTACTTTAAAATACATACGAGTATTTTCTGATTTATCCAGTATATGGTTACGAATCTAGCTGGATTAGCCAAGTGATGAGGCTGCTATCATGAGGCCTCTTGGCTCGTCTCCCACAGTCGACATGTTCCACTTATTTAAAGGCACAGAAAATTCGCCTCTAACCCTCTCTTTTCTAAGAATTTTAGCAGAATCAATTCTCCACACTGCCTCCGAGGTCCATGCTAGCATTAACCACCATTTATTTTAAACAATAGTTATATTTTCTGATGGATCACAATAGAGATTTACCGGTCTATATGATAACTGACCCTTTTATATGGTTATTTATGGTGACTATAAGTAGAGTACTATTATAAGTGGAATAAAAAAATATTATTATGTAAGTTAGACTTACATTAACAACTTCGATAAAATGTCGAACAATTTTGAGTACAGCATATGACCCTTATACATTTTCTTTACTAATGATAATTACTGCTTCATTACTTAATTAGTATTTTTTTGTTACAGGTATGTCATCTGATAGACTTCTGCACCGTAGTAAAGGTAAATTTTCACATTACACAATTACACAATGCTTTCCTAAAATTTATTAACAAATGTAAAATTTGTTTACAACCATTGCATTTTCATCGCTTAGGCCAAACCCCTTAATTTTTACTTAAATTTTAACTAGCACCACTTTATGCTTAGAATGACTTTAATTGGCGAGGACTCTTTAACTAAGGTGCATTAAGAACCCATATGAATTTTCTAGTCGATTCACAACCACTAACTCGAGATATAAGAAAATCAAAATTCACAGTTTTTTTCAAATTAACATGGTACCTTATGGGAGTCAGCACATCAAATCATCATATCATTACTGTTAATACTAAGAATTAAGTGAAAATTGGTACATTGATAATAATATATTCTCCCTTTCGATTGATCTGATAAAAATTATTTTTGGATATTATCACTAATTATAATGGATTTAATAACAATAGTTTGCATTTGTGAGATCATCTGGAGGAACTTGGCAACGTCACACTTTCTAAGCGTCCATTAAACAAAGAGGAAAATTAGAGTGAAATTTTGTAGCTCGTCTTTTCAGCAACTTCCTGTAAAACATCCTTAAGTAGTCCTTTGATATTATTAAAGGAATTTTGGTGAAATATTTTACTTATAAATCCATTTGTTTTGGCTCTGTACTGGGAAAATTTTATCAGTAGGTTTCTAAAACACTTTTATCGCACAGGGTGAACCATCATGTTTCTTAATAAATAAGAAGGGCCTATAGCAAGAAAGTTTATATGAAGTATTGTCATTTTTTCGACCTCACTTAGCCGCGTCCAAGTATTGGCCAGGTATTTCTGAGACACCCTCTATATACGAAAGGTGTGGAAGTAAATAAATTAGCTCTATCAACATGTATTAAACGACGAAAACATGAGTACAGGTTTTTTTAAACAGTTTTTCACAAAGTGCAAAGCTCTGTGTCAAATGAATAGGTAATAAATATAAATCAGTCTGTACCCTTGTTCTTGTACACAGCGTATTGCGTAAAATCAGATTAATTTCGTGTATACTTGTAGGAGGAGATCCTGAAAGTTAATCATGGATTTCGTCCATGATAAACAACTTGTGGGTAACTTAAGCAATCATAAAATACTTTCGTCATTTTAATAAACAACAGAAAATCTTAAATAACTCCGTAAGAAAGAAAATAAACTTCCTATCCGCCGAACTACCGCCTAACTAACCATAAAACCTTTGACTGCTACTAAAGCGGCCATAAATATAAATGACAAAAGTTTCTGGTTTATTTCCCAAATGTAATAACTGCAGTACTGCCATAAATAAGCCTATAGGCATCGGAGCGACGAAATATTAGAAATTTTGAGTGTAATTTTGGAACCGCTACGCCGCCGGGGCCTGGGGGAGACAAAGCACATTCGACTTGTGTAGACGGCTGGCGAGACGGGGGCCGAAGGGCCCGATGTGTGGCCTCGTAAAACGCCGAGGGTGTTTTTATATTCAATAAAAACGGGCAGTAACAAATGTTAACGCATAAATAATATCGTTATAATTTAAAGGCCAATTCGACAACGTTGTAAAATTTATTTCGCATAGTCTGCAACTCCCTCTTACAACGACAGTTTAATGATCCACATATTGAAGTTTTTCAAAGGGAATGTATGTATCGCTAAAACGGCGCGACATACTTTCTTTCTATTTGTATGTGAGTAACAGGACTCCTGATAGCAGATCTAATGTAAAGTATACGCGTATGCAACCTATTCAGAAAACCGCACGAATATCCTACTGAGGACTGCGCCAATTATTAGCGGACACCACAGACTTCAAATATAAAAGTTTAAGTTACACTTCTTTAAACGAATTACATGTATCGATAACTGCAATTCGAACATCTTTTTATAAATCTTCTTAGTAATAAGGTTTCAATTATCGCGTCGTTAAAACGTTTTTTCTTATGAATTTTCTTGTGTATTCTCTCCATGCTTAAAATTGAGTACTTTAAATACGAATCATTCCGTATAATTCAATACTTTGAGTGGTGTTGGTCATAGGAATAGTTACTTTGGGTTGATTCATATTTGTAATTTCAGTCAGGTGAAAAGGAGATTATTGTAAAGAGGCATTCGTATATATGACGTATACAAATTGCCCTGGTTTCCCCTGTGTCTACTTGGATGAAACAATACTTTCGTGGAAATATTCGAAATTGTTTATCAATTAAAAAGTTCGGTATATTTATATACACCCTCATCGTTCACACCCCTGTTTCACACCAATGATCGCTCTGATACACGTTACATCACCACCCCTCCACCCCATTGTGTTCGCTACGTACAACACATTTTTGTTGTAGGCCGAAGTAATTACTTTTTTATCCAGTTTTAATACCGATATTTAATGTATCAATGAATCGAGCACATAACTTCCTACTTTATCAAAATTTAAAGTTATCCTCCAAAATCTTATTAGGATCACTACTACTTACTACAAAGGAGTATGGTGATTGCTCACCTACCGTAGTACAACTAATATATTGCTTCTAATTATTATTGCAACAAAACAACAGAACATTTCAAGTTATGCCCAGAAAAAGTAAATGTCTGTGTATATTAGTTTAAATAGTGGCTCAGTTAACATTTTGCTAGTATCGTTTACTGTTAATCTTACAGTAATAGAGCGTAATTATTAGTAATACAGAATACGTTAGAATACAAATTTCAATTGTACAAGGACAATATTGTATTAAGTAAGCATAGGCAATCTTCTACATATCATTGATTTTGCAGGTAACTTAATCGTACCCATTTGTACCCAAATACATGTAAAAGTGCTTACTTTAGAGATCTGCTATTAAACATATAAAATAGGTTGTACATATAGGAGTTGATGATTCACTGTAATGTGTGTTTACTAAGGCATGGGGTGCCCTATAGAAATGTGAGTCGTTACGGTCCTGTTTGGTTAAATATCCTTCGTCGTCGGTGATCCCCCCTGATTCGCAAAATCGCAAGACGCTTCCCGAAACCTCCCGTCATCTCCCTGTTTGACGTAAATCGGGAAACCCATGAAGTGACACCCCCAACAACCGAGTATAATTTAGGGTCGTCCCTCTCCCTCTCTTCCCTTTTTTCCCCCAATAATATGCTTTATCGACTGCATTATTCGTCGTCGTCGTGAAAAATGCACATGGGCCTTTTAATAATGTCCCGTGGAAAATTCGATCGGAACCGATGAAAATTGATGTGATGCGTAATGACAAAAAGTTTGCGTGCGGCGACGGATTTACTAGGTTATTGGATTAATTTATGGGGTGAAAAAAATTCCCGAGTTCGGATTGATGTTCAGGGCGATGAAAGAAGTTGAGGCTTTTTATCGAACCTTCTACTCTTTCTAACTTATGAACGTATAATAAATCGAGAAAGTTCGTTTATTTAAAAAGTTCGCGGTAGAATCGGGCTTTTAATTTTTGATGCAAAGGAAAACAATCGGTCATTTCTGAACTCCGGTAATAAAGTAAATTTGGAGAATTTTCCGAATGAAAAAATTCTATGGGCTAAATTAAATCAAAGGGCTTAGAAGTCAAAATTCAAACTGATCACTGAAGAGGTTGTGACAAACCACAAAATTATTAATTTTAAATTTTGAACATAATGGCTTCAACAAATTATTCAAATTAAGCCACATTTATTTTTCTTTTTCTGTTTATTAAAATATAAGGATTTTCCAAGGACAATTCCCCAAAAATATCTGGAAAATTGTATCCAGCAGTATGCAATGATTTTTCTTTTGGATTTCCACAGAACACAACAATACTGAGTGTTTGTGCCATTTCACCTAATATCGTCCACAATTCCACATAGTTCTACAACAATGCTAACAGCATCGCCATAAATTCGTACCAACGAGACGAAAACTGTAACGTTTTCCATATTTACCGTGTGGTTTCTCCATTGACGTGATCAGATGTGGAAGGTTAACCTTTTCCGACTTAAGGAAATCTCAATTTTGCGTTGCATGTCGCACGCTTTCGCTCATGCAATTCTCCTTTTCTTCCATAATATCGTTAGTTTTACGTATATTGTTCTATTTACTACTTTAATCCGCGATTCTTCTGTTAAAGGTGAAACGTTTATTACGAACTGTTAGAAAACCTGTCACGATTTTATATTATTTAATGACTAATTTTTATCATGTCTAATACAACTAAATAATATAGACGCTTACATTTTCAAAATATTCCCAAATTTGGACCTCACTTGGTAATGAAATTCCTTTTGGCTCCAACATTGACACTTTTGATGGGGTAGAAATATGTTGTAATTTGATTTCCATGAAAAATTTAATAAACGAAATTTAATTCGACAAAGTACACATGGTTACCATTAAATTGGATTTTATATTAAACTGCACGTTCACATAAATTTTGTTAATATTTCAATAACGTTTGATCATCACATGAGCATATATACTTGCTTTAAAACTAAATTACTTGTACAATAAGTACAATAATCACTGCTGCTATTTCAATTTTATCCTTTATGTTTTACTTGGATTGCCCTAGGAATTAAAAAAAGTATATAAAATATGAAACATTCTGATGTTCATTCCCTTATTTTGAATAGATTTTTAATTAGGCTACTCTTCGCTACTATATATTGTCACGACCGAGACCGAGAAAACCTACCGCCCCGAAGATGCTCTCTGACCCGCCTCCTTTCCTTAATCATGAAAAGGCAGAATTATATGAAGAATTAATAAACCCTAGCAGGTAACAAATACCTTTATAAAAGTTTACCAGAAACGCCAAATTTCTAAGTACAATGCGGTTTAGTGAGTTTAGAGTTTAGTTTAGATCAACTAAGTGTTCATTCATATACCGTATTTATATACCAACATATACCTTTGACGATCATTGATAGGTATGGCTGCTACTTCATTCTCTGATCTATAATGGATTCCAAACGTAATATCTATGTTAACAGTGAAATCAAAATTGAAGGCCTAGTGCATAGTCATACTTTAAATCGCTAAACTCTAACCCAAACAAACATGCTGTATGTCACACGAAACAACAAGGGCTTAAGCATTATGTACCATATGACCTCATTAAAAGATTTATAGTTTCATGTTATATATAGTTATATTGCAGTTCTTATCTTTATGCCCCAAAGCTACTAATTACTGCATTATTGGACAAAGCTATTCCTGGAAAGCTTGCTACTTGTTAATTATTATTTAAAACTATTTGCCTTATAGTAATACAAGGAAATTTTATAGTTAGTTATTTAACTGCTTACTAATGAATATGTAACAACTCTTTCTGGTTTGTGCATCTAGCCTAAACCACCCTTCCTCCTCCATGTAATTAATATTCCCTACATTTATCACTTGTTTCTTTCAAAGCCGCTCTCTGCGCTAATGCATTCAGTTCGGCCCCCGTCTTTTTTCTTCGGAGGGGTTGAATTATCCCTCACATAAAAAACTTTGCCTTAAGCCCCCCAATTTGGATCTGTAATCAATAGCGTGTCTTCTTCAACAAGTGTTGTCTTCGGAATATCAAATTTTACTGTTTTAATTCCTTCTTAAATTCCCCCTTTTTCCTTGTCACTCCGACCTGTGTTATCCGCAGATGAAATGAATACCGCGTTCAAAGGTATTGACGTGGCGTTTATGAAGAGTGATGGAAACTTAAACTTTGTCAATACGAGATTGGCCGTTAAGGGGTGTTTTATTTGTAAAGGGATTTGTCGAATTATTTAATCACGGAGGTTTGCTGCTTGTGGTTGTCATATTCATTGCTGTAAAGTCGTTCTTTTGAGACGAGAGTTCATAAACATTCTTAGGTTACTGGGACTAACTACGAATTTTTATTCGATATTATCTCTTGCATGAAATTTGTATTGTTTTAATCAGGGTAATCTGCAAAGTCTTACTTTTGACTTGCCTCGTTATTTACTCAGTATGGCGCATTTCCTTGGAGAGGGGAAGCGCGCGAAACGTACTATAAAAATTCCCTAGGTTTTATCAAAATGTCACCTAGTCAGATTGAATACATGAATATTTCAATATCAGCCCCCGAATCTATACGAAAAGAACTCGATTTCTGCACCAATCTTTTATTTTATTCATCATTGCTTTTCATATCAAGTAATCTCCGTTGCTGAACCCGCTCACTTCCCGTTTTCGGGGGGACAGAGGAACGCGACGTAGTGTCGGGGAGGATGCCTCTTCCTTCCTTCGGGATTTTACCGGGATATGACGAAATTAAGGGATAGGAAGGGGATATATCGGGTTGTCAATAAAATTTATCTGGGTGGAAGACTAATAACGAGATGCTCTCGAAACAAAATTAATACATAGTTGTGCCTTACCTTGGAAATGGATTGTGTAATTTAAATACCATAATCTAGTCATGAAAAATAAACTCGTCTAACTATCAAGTCATATTTCGTTTGTAAAAAGCTCCGTTTGTACTACTAAATTAATTACAAATACGAACTACCCCAAAGCAACTACCCCTATGGCTAATACCACTCAAGCTATATGGGATGATTCGTCTTTAAGATTCCCGCCTTTACGGCTTAAATTCATGAAATCACAAGAAAATGGTTTTTTCAGAAAAGGTATTTACGACTGCGACCAGGACTAGAACATGGATCTCTGGATATTTCCAGATTTCCTATTTCCTTTACGTTGTTTGTATAGACTACGGTTAGAGGGTAAGGGCCCCTTCCTCATGGCAGTAGAAATACCTTCTCCCTCGTTATTTTTTTGAGATTTATAGAAATGCGTTTTTTCTAACAACTCTACGAATATCATTTATAGTCGGACCATATAGTCATTCTTATTACCTGACGATGTATCGAATTTCTTTGGATTTCCAACAAAAATGTTACTGATAGTCACCAGGTATACACAGTACCGCAACGTCCGCCATATTTGGAGTAGAAATTTGGGCGGGTAAATTCAAATTGGAATTTTTTGATTTTATAAATTGTCTACACCACGTTTGTTACAGTACAGTACCTACAATAACTTCGCACAATCGATTAATTACTACTACTACTACTAATTACTATTTCAAACTGAAAATGTTTGTATGTGCTCGCAGATCCTTGGTTCACATTGCACATGTGATCGTGAAACTAAACCAGTTCATTTCTGTTTTCTCTCAGGATCTGCAAGTATCTTAAATAACTTAGATACTATTTTACACCAACTTGCTACAACAATTATGAGGCATATTGTTTGTTCCTTCTCATATAGCCTCTTTTTATTCTTCTTCTTCTTCTTCTTCTTATGTTAAGATTACTGGCTGGACTGCAAAGTAATTTACCCAGTACCGATTAGTTCGGTGAGCTAACGCTTCTAGATTAATAATTTGTTAGGGCCCCAGCGCTGTCCCCACACCGTGCACGACCTGCGCACTACGATTGACAGGCCGGGAATGCCACATAACCTCCATAGAAAAATATCCAAAATTGCCCCAAACAGCAGACACACAAACTGTCATATTTGGGAAAAAATTAAATGGGACTATTTAGGCTGCCATGGGAAGCAATCAAACATAACATCTTGTACAGACAAGGGAAATCTCTTGGATTTTTGTAATAATGTGTCAGCTATCAGCTAATCAGCTAACGACGGTTAAATCAAATATACTTTCGGGTCAGTAAGAACAGGACAAAGCATGAAATGGGTTTAACAATCAAACTTATAATGTACAACGGACATATAAAACCAGGGTAAAACAGGCTAATCATTGTGAACATTATGTGAGGATACTGTGGAGGTTGTTTGCCTTGACCTCTAGGTTTACCTCTAGGCTGAAATTTTCAAACATAGTCCAAGAGACCTGCAGGTCTTAAAGGAGGCAATCTATGAAATCAAATATGCGCTAAAGGATGCTGTATACAGTTTTCCATGACGTGCTTTGCAGCTGTAGTATGTGGATAACACACAGGTTCTTTACACAGGTTCATGGGGTAAAGTTTCTCATGGTGGACTTTTCATAAACTATTTTCTTTCTGTTGCTAAACGGATTTTGCTACGAAACGAAATTGTGAACGTTATGTGAGATACTGTGGAGGTTGTTTGCCTTGAACTCTAGGTTTACTCCTAGGCTGAAATTTTCAAACGTAGTCCAAGAGACCTGCAGGTCTTAAAGGAGGCAATCTATGAAATCCAATATGCGCTAAACGATGCTGAAAACAGTTTTCCATGACGTGCTTTGCAGCTGTAGTATGTGGATAACACACAGGTTCATGGGGTAAAGTTTCTCATGGTGTACTTTTCATAAACTATTTTCTTTCTGTTGCTGAACGGATTTTGCTACGAAACGAAATTGTGAACGTTATGTGAGAATACTGTGGAGGTTGTTTACCTTGACCTCTAGGTTTACTTCTAGGCTGAAATTTTCAAACGTAGTCCAAGAGATCTGCAGGTCTTAATGGAGGCAATCTATGAAATCCAATATGCGCTAAACGATGCTGAAAACAGTTTTCCATGACGTGCTTTGCAGCTGTAGTATGTGGATAACACACAGGTTCTTTACACAGGTTCATGGGGTAAAGTTTCTCATGTTGTACTTTTCATAAACTATTTTCTTTCTGTTGCTAAACGGATTTTGCTACGAAACGAAATTGTGAACGTTATGTGAGATACTGTGGAGGTTGTTTACCTTGACCTCTAGGTTTACTTCTAGGCTGAAATTTTCAAACGTAGTCCAAGAGATCTGCAGGTCTTAATGGAGGCAATCTATGAAATCCAATATGCGCTAAACGATGCTGAAAACAGTTTTCCATGACGTGCTTTGCAGCTGTAGTATGTGGATAACACACAGGTTCTTTACACAGGTTCATGGGGTAAAGTTTCTCATGTTGTACTTTTCATAAACTATTTTCTTTCTGTTGCTAAACGGATTTTGCTACGAAACGAAATTGTGAACGTTATGTGAGATACTGTGGAGGTTGTTTACCTTGACCTCTAGGTTTACTTCTAGGCTGAAATTTTCAAACGTAGTCCAAGAGATCTGCAGGTCTTAATGGAGGCAATCTATGAAATCCAATATGCGCTAAACGATGCTGAAAACAGTTTTCCATGACGTGCTTTGCAGCTGTAGTATGTGGATAACACACAGGTTCTTTACACAGGTTCATGGGGTAAAGTTTCTCATGTTGTACTTTTCATAAACTATTTTCTTTCTGTTGCTAAACGGATTTTGCTACGAAACGAAATTGTGAACGTTATGTGAGATACTGTGGAGGTTGTTTACCTTGACCTCTAGGTTTACTTCTAGGCTGAAATTTTCAAACGTAGTCCAAGAGATCTGCAGGTCTTAATGGAGGCAATCTATGAAATCCAATATGCGCTAAACGATGCTGAAAACAGTTTTCCATGACGTGCTTTGCAGCTGTAGTATGTGGATAACACACAGGTTCTTTACACAGGTTCATGGGGTAAAGTTTCTCATGTTGTACTTTTCATAAACTATTTTCTTTCTGTTGCTAAACGGATTTTGCTACGAAACGAAATTGTGAACGTTATGTGAGATACTGTGGAGGTTGTTTACCTTGACCTCTAGGTTTACTTCTAGGCTGAAATTTTCAAACGTAGTCCAAGAGATCTGCAGGTCTTAATGGAGGCAATCTATGAAATCCAATATGCGCTAAACGATGCTGAAAACAGTTTTCCATGACGTGCTTTGCAGCTGTAGTATGTGGATAACACACAGGTTCTTTACACAGGTTCATGGGGTAAAGTTTCTCATGTTGTACTTTTCATAAACTATTTTCTTTCTGTTGCTAAACGGATTTTGCTACGAAACGAAATTGTGAACGTTATGTGAGATACTGTGGAGGTTGTTTACCTTGACCTCTAGGTTTACTTCTAGGCTGAAATTTTCAAACGTAGTCCAAGAGACCTGCAGGTCTTAATGGAGGCAATCTATGAAATCCAATATGCGCTAAACGATGCTGAAAACAGTTTTCCATGACGTGCTTTGCAGCTGTAGTATGTGGATAACACACAGGTTCATGGGGTAAAGTTTCTCATGGTGTACTTTTCATAAACTATTTTCTTTCTGTTGCTGAACGGATTTTGCTACGAAACGAAATTGTGAACGTTATGTGAGAATACTGTGGAGGTTGTTTACCTTGACCTCTAGGTTTACTTCTAGGCTGAAATTTTCAAACGTAGTCCAAGAGATCTGCAGGTCTTAATGGAGGCAATCTATGAAATCCAATATGCGCTAAACGATGCTGAAAACAGTTTTCCATGACGTGCTTTGCAGCTGTAGTATGTGGATAACACACAGGTTCATGGGGTAAAGTTTCTCATGGTGTACTTTTCATAAACTATTTTCTTTCTGTTGCTGAACGGATTTTGCTACGAAACGAAATTGTGAACGTTATGTGAGAATACTGTGGAGGTTGTTTACCTTGACCTCTAGGTTTACTTCTAGGCTGAAATTTTCAAACGTAGTCCAAGAGATCTGCAGGTCTTAATGGAGGCAATCTATGAAATCCAATATGCGCTAAACGATGCTGAAAACAGTTTTCCATGACGTGCTTTGCAGCTGTAGTATGTGGATAACACACAGGTTCATGGGGTAAAGTTTCTCATGGTGTACTTTTCATAAACTATTTTCTTTCTGTTGCTGAACGGATTTTGCTACGAAACGAAATTGTGAACGTTATGTGAGAATACTGTGGAGGTTGTTTACCTTGACCTCTAGGTTTACTTCTAGGCTGAAATTTTCAAACGTAGTCCAAGAGATCTGCAGGTCTTAATGGAGGCAATCTATGAAATCCAATATGCGCTAAACGATGCTGAAAACAGTTTTCCATGACGTGCTTTGCAGCTGTAGTATGTGGATAACACACAGGTTCATGGGGTAAAGTTTCTCATGGTGTACTTTTCATAAACTATTTTCTTTCTGTTGCTGAACGGATTTTGCTACGAAACGAAATTGTGAACGTTATGTGAGAATACTGTGGAGGTTGTTTACCTTGACCTCTAGGTTTACTTCTAGGCTGAAATTTTCAAACGTAGTCCAAGAGATCTGCAGGTCTTAATGGAGGCAATCTATGAAATCCAATATGCGCTAAACGATGCTGAAAACAGTTTTCCATGACGTGCTTTGCAGCTGTAGTATGTGGATAACACACAGGTTCTTTACACAGGTTCATGGGGTAAAGTTTCTCATGTTGTACTTTTCATAAACTATTTTCTTTCTGTTGCTAAACGGATTTTGCTACGAAACGAAATTGTGAACGTTATGTGAGATACTGTGGAGGTTGTTTACCTTGACCTCTAGGTTTACTTCTAGGCTGAAATTTTCAAACGTAGTCCAAGAGATCTGCAGGTCTTAATGGAGGCAATCTATGAAATCCAATATGCGCTAAACGATGCTGAAAACAGTTTTCCATGACGTGCTTTGCAGCTGTAGTATGTGGATAACACACAGGTTCTTTACACAGGTTCATGGGGTAAAGTTTCTCATGTTGTACTTTTCATAAACTATTTTCTTTCTGTTGCTAAACGGATTTTGCTACGAAACGAAATTGTGAACGTTATGTGAGATACTGTGGAGGTTGTTTACCTTGACCTCTAGGTTTACTTCTAGGCTGAAATTTTCAAACGTAGTCCAAGAGACCTGCAGGTCTTAATGGAGGCAATCTATGAAATCCAATATGCGCTAAACGATGCTGAAAACAGTTTTCCATGACGTGCTTTGCAGCTGTAGTATGTGGATAACACACAGGTTCATGGGGTAAAGTTTCTCATGGTGTACTTTTCATAAACTATTTTCTTTCTGTTGCTGAACGGATTTTGCTACGAAACGAAATTGTGAACGTTATGTGAGAATACTGTGGAGGTTGTTTACCTTGACCTCTAGGTTTACTTCTAGGCTGAAATTTTCAAACGTAGTCCAAGAGACCTGCAGGTCTTAATGGAGGCAATCTATGAAATCCAATATGCGCTAAACGATGCTGAAAACAGTTTTCCATGACGTGCTTTGCAGCTGTAGTATGTGGATAACACACAGGTTCATGGGGTAAAGTTTCTCATGGTGTACTTTTCATAAACTATTTTCTTTCTGTTGCTGAACGGATTTTGCTACGAAACGAAATTGTGAACGTTATGTGAGAATACTGTGGAGGTTGTTTACCTTGACCTCTAGGTTTACTTCTAGGCTGAAATTTTCAAACGTAGTCCAAGAGATCTGCAGGTCTTAATGGAGGCAATCTATGAAATCCAATATGCGCTAAACGATGCTGAAAACAGTTTTCCATGACGTGCTTTGCAGCTGTAGTATGTGGATAACACACAGGTTCTTTACACAGGTTCATGGGGTAAAGTTTCTCATGTTGTACTTTTCATAAACTATTTTCTTTCTGTTGCTAAACGGATTTTGCTACGAAACGAAATTGTGAACGTTATGTGAGATACTGTGGAGGTTGTTTACCTTGACCTCTAGGTTTACTTCTAGGCTGAAATTTTCAAACGTAGTCCAAGAGACCTGCAGGTCTTAATGGAGGCAATCTATGAAATCCAATATGCGCTAAACGATGCTGAAAACAGTTTTCCATGACGTGCTTTGCAGCTGTAGTATGTGGATAACACACAGATTCATGGGGTAAAATTTCTCATGGTGTACTTTTCATTAACTATTTTCTTTCTGTTGCTAAACGGATTTTGCTACGAAACGAAATTGTGAACGTTATGTGAGAATACTGTGGAGGTTGTTTGCCTTGACCTCTAGGTTTACCTCTAGGCTGAAATTTTCAAACATCGTCCAAGAGACCTGCAGGTCTTAATGGAGGCAATCTATGAAATCCAATATGCGCTAAACGATGCTGAAAACAGTTTTCCATGACGTGCTTTGCAGCTGTAGTATGTGGATAACACACAGGTTCTTTACACAGGTTCATGGGGTAAAGTTTCTCATGGTGTACTTTTCATAAACTATTTTCTTTTCTGTTGCTAAACGGATTTTGCTATTCGCTTTCAGCGACTGTGACTAGAGTTTTCCCATGTATCCTCTCATTAATTAATGGAAAGTGTTACTTTTTTATAGTTTCCGAGCCGTTCCTCCGAAAACTCCGCTTTATCCATCCTGGCAGTAACGATTCCGAATTCCGTCCGGAGATCTCGAATGGTTAGAGTACAAAAGTTTAATCTCGTCCTCCGGTTCGTACCATATTGTTTAAATATCGTCGACATCGGTCGCGAAGTAATCAATAGACTGTTATTTCCAGCATTCAATAGTGCACTCGCCGAACGGAATTCCATCAGCTGGAACAGCTTGCCATTGTGCAAACGGCCGTTTATTTTCAGCATGTGGACGATTTAATAGAGTTCGACATCGGCATTGTATCGAACCGCAGAAGCAAAATATCACCATCGATATAAATTTCTGGTTATGAGCCGGGATTACGCCGTATATAACGGCATCGCGCGTCGCGAAAGTTATGCATAAAAATGATATGTTTAAAGGGGATTAAATTGCTACTGAATCTACCTCACGTTGCTCGCATATAGTTTAAAATTGCCGGCGGAATACCAAGTTTTGCTCCGCCGTGATTATGGGCACGTTATCGATTTTATTATGCCATAAAGACCGTTATGGGCTGTTTTTCTGCCATTTCGCACTGTCTCCCGCCCTAAATTTAATAAAAATTCGGGCAACGGGTTATACAACCCAAACACAATGTCCCACTTACTACATAATTGGAAGCTTTTTTGCTATTGATTTCACGCAAAATTTTTTATTTGTAATCGAAGTTTACGCTGACTCTTAAAACTCTTGACAGCTCTAATATCCATTCCCCGTTTAGAGTTGGTTGGAATTCGATCTTTTGACTCGACAATCACAGCAGTGACAGTTATAAATACTTTAAATCGCAGGGAGTCAAAATTAAACAGACATGTCAAATCGGTCTCACTTAGTTTTTTAAGAGCCCATTTAAGAAACCACCGTAAGAAAAATAATTTCGTGGATTTTTCTGCAGCTGTAATCGTCTGTCCTTCTCCATTGGGCATTCTTTTCCATCGTAACTAGTATTTTCACCAATCTCTTCATGGTCGTCCTTCAATGGTCCCCTTGTTTTATTCCCAAACGTTTGATACGTTGAGTGCTATCGTTTCAACTGTACTTTTGTATGTACGTTTCTTTATTTCCCTCATTGTATTTCTTCCATAGAACAGAATGGAGCTTTCTAAAGGTACTACGACCTTTTTTCATTCGATCTCCTATTTCATCATTACTATTCCCTTGTTTTCTGAATATCACCCCCATATACGTGCTTCTCTCCACTTCTTTACTTTTTCCATGGTTAGTTAGAATCTAGGCTTGCTTTATTATATTCTTCCTGGACTTTTCTAATCAGGCACTCAAGATCATCTTCAGCTTCCACCACAACAATTCAGTCGTCCTCAAAACACCTTGTCAATACAGTTTTATCGTTTACTTTCAGTCCCATGCTTTTACATCTCCCTGTCCACCCTACAAGGGCTCCTATCCAAGTAAATTTTGAAAAACATATAATTCTTGCAAATTTTTATTCAGTGTTTAGTCGCTTGGGTCAGGACCAGGTTAATTCTCAGATTCTTCATTTCTTTCCACACCTGTGGCATCTGCTGTGACTATGCCCTTTCCAAGTCTATCAGAGCCTCATGGGTTTCCTTCTCTCGTTGAACCCTTTTTCTGGTACGATTTTAAGCATAAAGATCGTGGCAGAGTGGAAAGTAGATCGGCCAGCTCTTAAGTCTGCTTAATATAGAATCCCTAATATAGGGCCACTTAATGTTTAGAATAAAGCCTTGCGATAAGTGCAATTCTCCCATAGTTTTTAAGGTCTGCTTTTGGCCCTTATGAATTGGTGTTGGAGATGATATTCTTCATTCTGCTGGGACTTATTTTCTATTTAGCCGTGTAATAAGCAATCTAAGCGATTCTTGTCATATTTTGTACAAAAACTTGAGTTCATGAAATCATTCCTTAAAATTTTGTTCAGATTGGTAAAAGTGCCGAAAAGTCAATAATTCAAACATGGGGGATGAACCTATCATCAAAACGTTTACATAGCTACTAGTTTCTTCCTGCGGTAAAACGGCAGAGAATCTCTCCTCTCTCGAATATAAACGTTATCAAATCCTATAAATATTAGTAGATGCCTCGTCCCTGAATATAGGTACGTAAATATATCACTCATATTAAAAAACTTTTCCTATTTTCCTTTATCCGGGCCTTATAGGCAAGTCATAAATATCTTGTTCGCATTTCGGTATTTGAGTATACTATATATCATGTGATGATAGAGAAGTTTTTCAAACAAACAGCATTAATGTAGATTCGGATGTCGCCCCCAGGAATTTTCGTTCCTCTGACGTGGCTGCTGCCTTTCTGACGTCTCTCTCGCTCGCAAACACGGTGAAAATTTCATTTCTTAGAGAAAATAACGAAAAACCATTCTCGGGCGTTCGCTTTCGAGTTTCGTTCGTCGATCATTTTCTTTAAATAAATCTCTAAACATGCGTTCGAAGGATGAAAAAAAAGCAATCAATCGCTTAGAAGAAGAGAATGGTTCAAATCTTTGTTTGATGGAATTGCTAAGTTTTAGGTTGGCACAACGATTAACGAAAATCATTGCATTCTTTTTCCTGAGCCTGTCACCTTTTAAACGGAGCAAAATAACTCAGCCTCGTAAATAATATTTTAAAGTAATACCAAAATCTCTTGGACTATTCAAATAAATAAATATTTCTACAAAATTGACCGTTGTAAAATTAAACTAAAAAAATTAGAGTTGCATACGACTAACAAAAGGACTGTTGACTAAAGAACAAATCCGTTTTCTTTGTTTTTTCACTTGAGGCAATATATGCGAGAACCCTAAATATAAATCATTCTCTGTATTTTACTATTGCTTGAGTAGCCCAATTTTTACGTACGTACGTAGTAAGGCAAATTTTTCAATAAGTGATGTGAATTGTACAATGCAATACTTTTTTTATGATGAATACTGATAAAGGGTGAGGTTTGTAAAACTTTTACAGTAGCTAAAGCAGTCTTGTTAGAATCTTGGTTACGAAAAAATACTCAGGGTTCCACCTTAAATTTTAAAGAAGCTGGTGGTCAAAACTTCTTTAATTTATTCTTGCACTTAAATAATAGCAGAAAAATGCTTTACAGGTATGGCACAGACTCATTAAAAAGGCCGAGGTCTAATTAGTAAGTTGATCATTTCGACCTAAATTTCCAAATTCTCTCTAAATAATCAAATTAAGTATTAAAGTCTAAACTCCACATAGTCTCATTCAAGGGGATGCCCCATTCGATTGGCACTCTAATTTCGGAAATCTATTTTTGGCTTGTTTTGTTTTATTTCGTTTTTCAACAAGTAAACTTTTGAATTTCCCAATGATACTCGCAGGGTAGCTCCATTAGACCATTCTAAGCCCTATGGCGTTAATTTCAAGTCGATAGGGCCAACGGTTTTCGAAATATCGCGGTTTTTCCAAAAAAGAATTTCCCCTCCATTCTACCTTCAATAACTCGGAAACTAAACGTCATAGGAAAGAAATTCCTTCACTCCTGGCATCAGGGAAGTATCCCCTTTCGATTGACCCCCAATTTCGGAAATCTATTTTTGGCTTGTTTTGGAGAAAATCTCAAGGGGTTTACCTTCCGTTTTTTCGGCTCCAAAATGTCAACTTTGGAATTTCCACATGAAACTCGCAAGGTAGATCCATTAGACCATTCTAAGCCCTATGGCGTTAATTTCAAGTCGATAGGGCCAACGGTTTTCAAAATATCGCTTTTTTTTTTCAAAGAAGAATTTCCCCTCCATTCTACCTTCCATAACTCGGAAGGTAAACGTCGTAGGGAAGAAATTCCTTCACTCCTGGCATCAGGGAAGCATCACTGAGTGTTTTGATATAATAAGTAACAATTCTTGAACTTTAACAATCTTATTTGGCAAAATTTTTAGTGTAAACAGAGCTCCAAACTAACTACCGTCCTGTTGCAGTTACCCTACGCAAATCTCGACGGATTCAAAGAGCCGGGAGTTAAAAAGTGCCCTTAAAACGAACTCATTTACATTGCGACGACAATAGAGCAGCCGAAATAAAAAATATCCCAGCTGGCGCCGAAATTATCAATTTACTCGTTGATGAATGGAAGTGAACGTAATGGGTAAATTAAATTTTCAATAATTCTTCCTTATATTGCAAAAAATCCTTTGTTAAATCGCCGTGAAAAAATTTTTGAATCGCGTAACAAACCTAAATTTAAAAATTAATTAGATAATTTGATTTCGCTCCCTCTCGGAAGCGACCGGCCTGGTTAATTGAAAATGAGATTCGTTCATCAATTTCGCTGTATAATTTCGGGTCAGCAGTTCCCAGAAAATGAATTTGGCGATCAATGTAGACATGTTGGATGTGATACTAAAATGCACATGTTCATATGGTCCATATGTATGGACCACTTCATCTAACATGAAATAGGGTCATAAATCCCACAAGAAACCTGATTAAGAAGCTTGATTAATAATGTTTACACAGTTTTTTAATTACAAAGTTACAAACTGCCACATCGGATATTTCCACCGTCATGTCCTTAGCCGTGCCATTAAAGACGATTTCATTAAAACACGATGGCGACTCCGATAGAGACTAAGCCTGCCTTTGCCTTTCAACAATGAACTTTAAGCAGAATCTCTCTCCCGAGTTCCCAGAGTGGTGACATTAAGTGACATATAAAGTAGATATGTAGGTTGTGTAAGGTAATGTAGCGGCAACATCTTCAAAATTATTAATGGCGCTCGAATTTCTGCGAAGAACCTTAATCTCCTGTCGCATGAATAATAATCGGAAACAACGATATTCGACGCGCGTTTGTTCCTCCAATTCATCCCGGGACGATTCCGAGTTATGTGTACTCTCTTATGTCCCAAAAAGTTTGTCTTTGATTGTTTCTACTCAGGGAAAAGAATTTTCTAAATACGTACTTAATGTTGTTCACTACACTGTGGAAATAATGCTTGATGAGAAATATTAAAGAAGAAAAGAAACAAGCCAAAGTGACTGTTACACCGCACGCTTGCTTTCTGTAACCTACAAATCGATCGATTGGCTATTTTAAAAATAAAACATCCCACTAAAGCATGTAGGACCACAGCAAAAGCCACCTAATTTAACAATTCCTCCGTTTCAGGAACAAGACACGAGAGGGTGTACGAATGAGGGTCGATATGCTCGGGCGCCAGATTTTAGAGTGTTCGTTCCCATAAAGCTACTGATAGTTTATGCTCAGGATATTGTCTCACGGACATTTGACTTGTAATTGGCTGGTGCAATTAGAGCTTCCTTTTGTTAAATATGTGATTTTACATGTTTAAGCGACAAAAGTGTGGCAATTCGATATCACCTCTGTGACTGTAAAATGCTTAACGAAACTGAAGATGTCCCAAAACTGAGCACGAAACGTTGGGAATACATACATCTATGACATAGCAAAATTTTGTTTTTTAGGGTAAAAATGAGATTATTTTCCAAAAAAGAAATTCCCCTCCATTCTACCTTCCGTATCTCAGAAAATAAACGTTGTAGGAAAGAAAGTCCTTCACTCCTAGCATCAGGAAAGCGGCCCCTTTCGTTCGGCACCAGAATTTCGAAAGTCTGTTTTTTGACTGCTTTTGGAGAAAATCTCAAGGGTTTAGCCGTCCGTTTTTTGGCTCCAGAATGTGAACTTTGGAATTTTCAATGGAGAAAACCTTCACCTTAATTGTTGATCATCAGGACAGGGTACACACGATATTCTACCCCTTAGCTTTAATTATATATTGTGCAGTTTCAATTGAACAATTAAGGTGTATTTTACTCACAAATCGTTCATATTCAACGTTGTTTAATCGACCGGTGTAAATGCATCACGGCATACGTCATTCCATCATATCACTTTGCTCAACACGCCTAGCTCTTTTTAAAGTTAACGCGTTTCCATCTTGATTACATTCGGTGTGTCCCTATTACCTTGATGTTATATTAAGATACCATTGAAATAACCTGTAGCATTTCTGATATAGCCTTTGTCTTGCGTTTATAATAGAACAATTTGTTCTTCCTCCACTCCATTTACTTGTACAAGATTATTTTTTATCTTGATGCGCAGTGCTCTTGAAGGATCTATTCAACTTGCCACGGTCACATGATGCGGACGTCTCGGCTAATAGGGAGCTCTTATCTATATTAGGCATCGTAATTAAATTATATTTAAGGCTAGCGGCGTCCACTTTTTATTAGGGCAAGAAGAAAGAATCGTGCAGTAACTCCTAATTAATGCCTCTAGAGACAATACAACTATAATTTTATACTAAATCATCAACGAACGCTTTATTGATGATCTCGTCGATCCGAAGCGAAGAGCTTTGAGAAAACGTTATGAAATTGCTCTGCGTTCACGACCTTTTGAAAAATTTTAAGCAAACACACACTGTAAGTAAATTGTTATACGTGTTATCATTGATATGTAACAACCTTATCACTGAATGTATTTCTTAAGTTGTTTTAATATAGCATTTCGTTACATCATGTTAATCATTTGGTAGCGTAACACGTGGAACATATAGGAAATGGCGTCGATATAATGCGAACGTAATTGGCCAGCGCGCGTTTCTATTCCTCTTTTGTCAAGTAACGTGCGCGGAACACTGAGCCCTGCGCCTAATAAGTATATATACCTACTCGAGAACTTGTGTGGGGTAGATGGCAAAATTTCAAGTCATAGGCACCAATGTTTAAGTGTAGGTATGAGTAAAATTGTTAACTCAAGCCCTTTTGGTTGTTATTGAAACACAGTTTCAAAAATTTTAATTGTTACGGTTGTTATGGGAGAAGCGTAACAATTCATTTGTAACAAAATATAATTGTTGTAATTTCACATCAATCCAGAGCCCATCAATTGAAGCTATACGTAATACTTTCTACGAATAGATACTCACAAAACAGATCTGAATCGCGTTGTTAGGACATTTCCATTCAGCTGATGTAATAATATGTTGTTACGTATCAATCATAGCGAGCATAATACTTCACTTACAGTATAGAAACAGTATGATACATAAGACGATAATGATGGTAATAAAGTATTTGGAAAGCTTTAAATTGTAAATTTTCCACTAATATTTTTCCACAAAATCATCCATATTAGGGTGGAAAGCACAAATTCAACATTTCACCGAGATTTCAATAAAATTGCATAGAGTGCAATAATCGCAGTTGGGAAATCGTAAACTGAGTTAAAGCGGTAAGGCTGTTCTTGCTTTATAGCCCCTAGTTTAGTGTCGTGTAAAGGAAACGTAATAAAAAAGCTGCTGGAAGCACTTTAAAACCAAACTTGATTTATTTATTTTTATGGCAGTTATGTCTCGAAACTTCAGGGAAATATTACGATTCTAGGAATGAATATGAATGAACGTAATTATAATTTCTTTCTGCATGAACAGAATCGAATGTACATCTTGAACCAGCAAAGTGCAGTGTCATAAAATTTTAATCTCTGGTAGAAACGGGTACAAAAAATTCAAATAGTAAAGGAAACAGTTCTTAACCCTCTGTATGTATCTCAATGTGATTAGATGAAGGAGTACAGATTACTACTAACTTATACCAGGAACATTCATAAATAATAGCCATATTATAATAGTAGTTAATATAGTATCGATTAATAACAATAGTAACTTAGTTTCATATCAACACTGACTGAACTATTTTACATTGGCAGAACGATAATACAAAAATAGCTTCCCACAACCATAATTTCAGACCTCTATCTGAAGTACCTTAATTGCCTTAATTTACCTTCACTGTCCTTTTCTATCATTTTTTTACAGATGTAACGCAGTGAAAATAATCCATAACCCTGTTGCGCATGCGCATACGTATACGTGTGGTATAGTGGGAGGGCACATCAAACCGTTCTCGCTCCTATGTCTTGATATAAATTAACAGGAAGCAGAACAATGAAGAGAAATCGTTATTTAGTTTATTCATGGAGCGACATAGGTATCCTTGATGTAAAATTTATTTTACTGCTGCTGTTATATTTTGACGCTTCGAAGCAAAATTTAACTCCTCACGCGATTCTCCAAAGTCAGACTACTTTTCGCTGATTTGAATTATTATCTTCAGTTAATCTGCTTCGTTATTCGTTGTGGAATCCGATAATCAATAACGACTTGATTTCACTCACGTGCAATTCTTAAGGCATAATAGAAGATTATTTGTGTTGCAAATAACAACGGGTCTATTTACCTATTACCTATTATTCTGCTGGCACTTACCTAGCCACCCCTTAATTAGGAACACGTTTTACTTTCCCATCCGTGCCCGTAATAGCAAGGTGTGCATAATAAAATTTACTGAACGATTGTTATAGCTACTGAAATATTAAGATTCTTCTAACAATTATTTAAGGAAAATCAAGTTTCTATGTTATTGTAACGATTATGAACCATTTTTCCAATTGATATGAATCCTGATGGTTGGATCAATACTGTGAAAATGTAACAAGAACAGAAATTAGTCGAGATATAGATAACATAGAATAGATAATCGATATAGATATATAATATAGATAACATGGGACGGTGCATTTCCATAATTTCTCGTCAAGCGTGTCCACATAATTCTTTTTATGTAGTTCTAGTAGTAACTAAAACATTAACATAATTCTTCCTCCTCCCATTGATGTATGATGATATCCAGCAGAGCACGCTCCTCAAGGGTCCCATACCCCCCATAACTCTCGGCAATCTGCAAGGCAGACTAGTATCAAAAGTCTTCAAAAAGTCAAAGAAAGAGAGGAGGGAGAAAGAGAGAGAGACATACAGACAGAAATCATTGCATTTAGTATTCAACACGTACAAATCAAAAATATTTTAGCGGCGATTTAAATTTATCTTTTACTTCACTCACACAGTCTTCGGCTTTTTAAAACTAATGCGTCATTCTATTATTTTAATTTATAAGCCTCGTATTTCAATCAGCTCTATAATCGATATGCTATTATTTATGTTAAAAGTATTGCAGTTTTCTCTTACATTAATGTATCAATTATCGATAACGAGAACCAACTTCCATCGATTTTATTCTGGCGGTGAAATGAACATAGTTGAGTTGCACATGCGCAGGAAGAGCACATGCACAGGTGAGGTTTGCACATAGCGGCTCGAGTCACACACAGTCACAGCACTGCATCGCTATCTAAAAATGTGACCTTTATGAGAAGGTACGATTTATAGGTTTGACTATAAATAAATTGAAGTTAAAATTGTATTAACTAACACTATCCGTATTAGTTCCAAATACCAATTGGAATATCTTTTATTCTTAACTTTTAACTTAACTTAAAGTTGTATCTTCTATTCTACATTACAGTTCACTGACTTTTCTTGTCATTATTTAAATTGCGCTAATTATTCCTTAATAAGTCGTACTCTTTCGTGCTATTACTAAAAATGAAAAGCTCGCACCACCTCAGCATGGACAATAGCTGCAATTAATGCCCCCTCGTAGCAAACCTTTCTCCAACACTGTAAAAGTAATGATTTCCGTCAGTGATCTATTAAAGTCGACGTTGAAATTTTGTTTGCATGAGAAAGTAATGAAGGCAAGAGAGAGGAATTCTTGAAATTTTCAATAGCGCCAGTAAACAGCGGATCTACCGTGAACAATATGTTGAAAAACCTTTCCATAATGTATATAGAACGCCTTGAAAATCAATCGACGTCGGTCGACGGAGTTTGAAAGTTAAAGTGAAGGAGAAAAACTGCTTCCTCTTCTCGCCTGCCAGAACACCATAAAATTGATAGTCCGGTTGGCTCGGGGAGCTTAGCTTGCACGATGCAGAAACGATTCGTTTTGGTGTAATTATAGTTGTGGACGTGATGAAAAATATTAAACGACCGCTGTAAATCAAAACGTACCTATAAATGCTGACAGATGTTAAAATAACGACATTGCTCAGTAATATCGAACGATAAGAAAGGCGAGAGTTATGACACTTCAACTTTACCTCATACCCTCTTTCACGATTATCCAGGGATGGTATACTACCATGTACTACGTGTACCATGATCAACACAAAAGGGAAGCGCATGACTTTTACGGGCAAATTTATATTTGCTCCTTGAGGATTCCTCAAACCATAAGGCGTACTTGCTGTGCCATCTGTATTTTATAGTCACCTAAGTACGCCTTAAGGATGAGTTGAGGCAGAGGTCGGTTTGATTTTACCTCGAGTATCCCTCAGAAAATATTCAAACTTAAGTTCGCCTTCAAGACGTGGATTCAAGATGAAATTACTTAAACGGTATTTGAGAGACGGGCAAAATCCGTTAGATTTCTATAGTGAACGTGAGTTTATAAGGAGGTATCGCTTTTCTATTTTTTCAATATGACCTCAATGCGCATAATCGAAAAGTAAGTTATCTACCCGATTTGCGTTCTCACGACCGTACTAGGAAGAAAATAAAGTTTTTCGGCACTTTCGCCCAAAAGATAGGGACGCGTGTATAGGTGGTGTTTAAGGGTGGCCCCGGAGGCCCTTTTTAATAATCGTATGTGTGTGTATGTGCGTCGACGGTACATCTGCGCCCCCGGAGCTCCGGCCAAAGGCGACCTGCTGCTTTTCATTTACAGGACAGGATTTGTAAAGGTGTCAAGGGTCCGGTCCATTAGAAAGGGTGCGCCTTCGTTAATGCGGTACATACGCGTTCTTTTCACTATTATTAAAAATTTCCTGTTTGCGACTACGTAGGACAACGCGGGCCTACAATGATCGTGTTTGTCGGGCGTGGAAAAGTATGCCTTTGTTGTATTTGTAATGACCCGGTGTTGAGTTAAATGTGTTACATGTGGAAATTTGACCCTGGCGCTGATGAATAAACGGAATATACCCAGACGTACAACGTAAATTAACGTAGCAATTTTATGTTTTTGTATTTTTTTAAACATAACGTGCTTAATATGTTACAATCAAAATCCTGTTAAACTATTTTGAGCTCTTAAAACTATTTCGTGTTATTTCAACTAATAATGTGTGCATTCAATGTAAAAATAAGCAGTCAATGTGAGAGCTCTTCTGTCAGTCATATGGTTAATTGTTACATTTCTTGTATTTCTTTTTTATTTTCGTTACCTTCGAAAAATACTTTTGTTGCTCGTATTGAAGTTGAAAAACTGTTTTTCTCCTGGTTTTTGAAAAATTGATAGCGACCAGGAAAAGGGATAAAAGTGATGAATCATGAATCAAAGTCAAGGTGACCGTTATTTTTGTTTCTCGAAAGTTTTCAGAAGTTACCCCTATTCAGGGGTTACATATCCCTCCTAAGTTGAATTTTTACAGTATTTTTTCTATCGACATTCAGTGAAACAAATAATAAGGGTTGAAAATACACCTTTAAGGCCTCTGAGGGATGAAACCATTCTCAAAGATCGAAATAAACAAGATTTTAAATGTTCTTATTGTTGCTTCTAAAAACATTTAGCAGTTTCAAGTTATGAGAACCATGAAACAACTATTTCTTGCTAGTTTTGATAAAACAACGAACCCTATGGACTCCATCTCCATGGTAACTCCATCTCCAGTCAGAATATTTTGAAAATTCAGAGAAATATTGAATAAAGGACTTTTATTTTTTTAAGAATTGAGATCATTATAACTTTTTTATTGACCTTGGTTAATTCTCACCCCTCTGAGGAGGTGAAATCACCCCCAAAATCACATTTTCTAAAATTGGTTAATTCTCACCCCTCTGAGGAGGTGAAATCACCCCCAAAATCACAAAACAAAAACAAAGAAAATTAGTTGTATTGTATTTTCAACTATGTGTGCAACTAATATTTCAAAATGACTAAAAATGTAACGAAAAATCCGTTACAATTGATTATGATAAATTATCTTAAATCTTTTATAGAAAAATACGTCTTTTTTCTTTATTTCTATTACTTTTCATTAACTTCTTCTGATTGGGGTTGGTTTTCCCCCCTCAGATATTGTTTTATATTTCTCATGACTTCTGAAACGTCTTAATAGGTTTTTCCAGAATTTTTAAAATATTTTTTTTATTTCAATTTTTGAAAAATAATTTTATCCTCTCGTGGGGCTTAAGGAGTGGTTCCAACCCTTATCAATTCTCATCTCATAAAAGTACATAATTGTACTTCTACTAAAGCTTTGCAACTAAATTAGAATACATTACAAATTTTGTCTAGAGTAGATAACAGAATAATACAGAATTTAATTGATATATTTTAATACAGCAGTCAATACTATTAGTACTTCCTTGAACATGAGTGAAAAATTGATAGTAGCCTTCGATGATTCGTACTAAGTTTCATTACTACCAACACGTGATAAGCACTTATTGGTAATTTTGTTTTATACGTACGATATTACTTCAAGTACCCCACTTATGGGAAATAATGGGTAACATACAGTCCATCCATCACTTATCGTCTATGGTATATCAACCTTTATAAAGTAATCGATTTTGCACTTTCCCTTAATTCAAAGAAAATTTGATTTCGACATCCTAGCTAATGAGAAATCAAGACAACAGGTAATAAACTAAGGTACTTAGGACTTCCTTGACATTGAAGCCTATAGATACTCAGGTAACAAGTTATCGAAAAATTTGTAATAGTAAACAACCGCCCTCACCAGGCAGAAAGATTTTTTACCTGAATCAGGGATAACGCGAAGTTGAAGGGAATTTTTGTTTCTAGTTAAATGTAAAAGAGATAAGCCAGTGAAAATCTCATCCTAGTCGAGAAACGGATTTGAACTTTTACTATAACAGTTTATGTGACTAACTACGTATTGAAATACAACTCCAAATACATGTACTTAATTACTGTACTTAGCAATACTGCTTATATCATAAGTTCCCACTTATTTTCAAAACGTGACTGAGCTAAGTTTCATCCAGAGCTCTCCAGTGGTTGGAACGTTACTTTTTAATTCCTTGCAAAAAGTAACGTTTTACTTAAAGTCGTTTCATTATAGTTCGACTATTTATCCAGAAAGCTTGTCAGGCACACAAATGCAGTATATTATGTACAGTATTGTACCTTTGAAAGTAACGTTTTTTCGGTTACCGTTACTTAAAAGAAATAATGCGTTACAATTGCTAATTACTCATACCCAAAAGTAACGCATTGAGTTTGTGATAACTCAAAAAAGTATCGTAATTACTTCCAATCGACGACGAAGCAACACCATCCATCGACGATTTGTTCTACATGACACGTAACGAATGAATTACGTACGACTGTTACAGACCGTCCCTGCGTCTCAGTCCACCCCTGTTAAATATACGGGGTCGTATCGAATCGATTAAACAAGTAAAACGATCATTACGTCCGCAGGAACGGCGGGAGGGATCTTCCAAAAACTGCGGGTGGCTCTTCTCTCACGCACGCTACACGATATTACAAATTGTTAGGGAGGATGCAACTATCGTTTTTCATTATTATTTTCTAATGGGAACGCTATTTGTTGCGCAACGTCTAATATTCGAATGTCGGCGACACGCGGAGGGACTCGGCTATGCGATACATTTCATTTTTTTGTCGTACGAAGTACATGTGATTCATGTTTATCGTAATGGGGGACAAATCGTATCCGAGAGAACTTGAAGCCATGGGAATAAATCACAATCATGGGAAGTTGCTTTGCGTTTTATCTTCAATCGAAATGTGCAATCCTGTAAGTACGTTAACCGTAAAATTTTTATAAAACGCTGTGTAATATTAGTGTTTTTTGGTACCTTATAAACTTATATAAAAGCTTGAAGCAATGACAGATTGCTACAATGTTGTTAGAAATTATCCTATAGCAAGAAAAAAATCGAACGATGAGAAAATGTATTATTAACTACAAGGAGCCACCATTTTGAACGGCGGTTCTCCAATAGCACCAAGCCTATAACAGGCCTCCCGTGGCATTTGGGTTACACCATCCCATCCCTTCGCAGGTAAAGCCAGGTTAAAGTGGGATATAAAATTGATTTAATCCAATAACACACAATTATATGCTACATACGATTTTGATCGATATGAATATATTTTTATTGAAATCCTTGTTTTTTCCCTACGTTTTCATGTCAGACTCGATATATCTCGAAAAAATAAAAGTTTCTGTATATATAATATATGTCTGAATATAGATAATACGGATTGATATCGGTATAGCAATACCAAAATAAACAATTACCTTCGATATCTTCTAAATTATCACTTCATTTCTAATGAATACCTTTTGTTAATTTTCTCGAAAATTACTAAACTGAATTTAAAATACCGAAAACCATTGTATTCACAATTTCATAAGCTTTAAAATGAGATATCACTTGACCCCTCTTCCCTATTTTAATTTTAGGGGTGGAATTCACCCTGGCTAAAGGGTTGAAGGTTCAGGGTCGAAAATATGCGCAAGATGGTTCCCCCTTGAAATAAAAATCGACCTGCCTCGCCAATTTTTGGAATTACCGTTAGTTCTAAACTTAAATCTGATCGAAAGTTTTTAATTTGTCACCCGGTATATATATTTTCAGTTTTATATATATAGAGTGTCCCCGAAAAATCTGTATAAAACTCTGCCATAAATTCTTCATGTAAGGCTAGATCAATTTGCTCCATCTTATCTTAGTACAAAAGTTGATAGATATAGTGTGTCAAATTATTTTATTTTATTTTAAATTTTCTTGCATATTTTTGTAAGAGATGCGTTAGGTAGATAAAATCTGAAAATAGTTTTACCTCTGATTTAAACACAATTATAATAGAAATTCATTTCTCAGCTTTAAACGTACTTAAACTTAAAGACTATCATCTGGTTTTGATCCTTGAAATGGGTTTCTTACTGGCTGCCAGGAGTACTGCTGATCGAAAAAATATGCTAAGTAATATCCATAATACCACGTACCAAAGGCAAAATTGATGCCATAGATTACTCTTAATGCACTTTAATGATCGATAATATAAATTACTCATAAATATTAAGCCGATATTCTAATTCTTTATATATTTTTACCAGTCTTTAGCCGCGAAGGGATGGGATGGTGTAACCTCGCAATGGGAGTAGTTTCCGAAATTTTATCAAATATAACTGTTTCATTATATCACACAAATATCACTTCTGCAACGTTTTAAGATGATTTTGAGATCATTTGGATTCGACATGCGTCTTCCACTTGAGTGAAAAGAGCCTGTCGTATCTACGAAGGCGATTCTAGCAAATGGCGAAGGCGCCTACTACTGAGTGTACTGTAACAATTTTAAGTTGTCTTCGAAAACGTTAATTGTATCAAATTCGCACAAAAGGACCTTTTACGTGAGGAATTCACTAGTAGCTATTTACATATCGTAACATGTCAATACTGTTAAAATTTCGAATATTTAACATCTACCTTGGTTCGAATTCCAGATGCGCTTAGTACCACAAAATATAGTACATCCACATCTAATTTATGGAACCTATTGATTTATTATTTTAAGCAACCTCGTATTTGCAACAATACCCAAATTAAACTCGGTGTGCGCCCAAGTTTGAGCACTGTTGAATTTCATAGAGTTGAAAATATTAGAAATACCGTTTAATCGAAAAGTCCTCCCTACTACCAGCTAGAATTTAATTTGCTGTGTTTATCCTGTCCTAAAATCATAACGAACAATAGAGTTTCGAAATTAAAGCTACGCTGCATGAATATTTAAAAACCGTCAATCTCGTAAACACAACGAACTATGAGATTCGATCAGTGTGAATATTAACGATGGTTCAACAATTAAACAAAGTAAATAATGAGCGCAAACAATCACAACTGCTGTTACTAGTTACAATTTATTTATGTATGGAATATTATTACATCAGATGTGTCGGTTGATGATTAGTGTATTATTGATACACCTAATGGTTTTGTTAGAGGTTCTCACTCATTATAAATAGAGCATGTGTGATATTGGATTTATGTTAATTGAATGTCATATATTCTTCTAATAGTTTATAATATTGTTTATAATAGGAGACAAGTGCCCACATCATTTTTAAGCTCTTTCATCCAACGAAATATTTTATAACTATTATATATAGCTGTCAGTTATGAGGCTTGAGCCTCAGGAGTAAGGATAAATAATTTAAAAAATCACTAAAGAGGAAACGTTCATCAGGAATAAATTTTTGTACTTTTGGTTAAAATTCTGTGCTTACTGTAAATTACTTTTAGAAAGTACAGATTCTTCAGTTATATGTTTTGTCAGCACGTTAAGAAGGTTTGAAAGTCTACGTTTTATCCATCTTTTACCTTCTTAAGTGCTCCTTGGCGGAGGCAAGAAGATTTTGTACGTATCAAACAGCTTATCTGAGGTTCCACCAAGGGTTCCTCCACCAAGTCCTTCTTGAGTATTCCTTAAGTGATGGACTATAAATTTACCCTTGGTCATTGTAATTCAGGAACTTTATTCCTGGCACATACACTTTTTGAATTGGTAAGTCGAGATTTGTATCCAATTATTGTTTATGAGGATAATCAATCATGCATCAAAATGGTATGTACCCATGAAAAAATTTGCAGTTATGAGGCTTGAGCTTGAGGAGTAAGGATAAATAATTTAAAAAATCACTAAAGATTAAACCTTCATCAGGGATAAATTCTGGTACTTTTGGTTAAAAATTACTTCGCCAAAATCTGTGCTTATTGTAAATTACTTTTAGAAAGTACAGATTCTTCAGTTATATGTTTGGTCAGCACGTTAAGAAGGTTTGAAAGTCCACCTTCTATCCATCTTTTACCTTCTTAAGTGCTCCTTGGCGGAGGCAAGAAGATTTTGTACGTATCAAACAGCTTATCTGAGGTTCCACCAAGGGTTCCTCCACCAAGTCCTTCTTGAGTATTCCTTAAGTGATGGACTGTAAATTTTCCCCTTACTCATTGTAATTCAGAAACTTTATTTCTGGCACATACACTTTTTGAATTGGTAAGTCGAGGTTTGTATCCAATTATTGTTTATGAGGATAATCAATCAGGCATCGAAATGATATGTACCCTAGAAAAAACTTGCAGTACATATTGATGTTAAGTATCACATATTATCTTTGTTGCCCCCAAATATATTGCAAAGCAACCTTGTTTGGCTTGATCCACCTTATGGGAAGTGTCTTGTCGATTTTCAGCAGCACGCCTGAAAGTGCATGAGCTAATTTACTGAAAAGTGAAGGGCGTATTTTAATTGAGTCGTAACGTGGAGACGCCGTGTCAGTTCAGAGCCGCAGCCATCATAATTTCCATCCACGTCAAGCGCTAAATCATAGCAAGAACGCTTCTCGCGGAATAATGAGACCGTACGTCAAGATGTGGAACACGGAACATGGCGCAGCACCCTTATTACGGCAGCAGGCAGAATGCGCCTGCATAGTAATTTGTGCGATGTCCGTGGGGCGTTCGAATAACCGATTCCAGTTTTATTTAATCTGAACGCCAGAGGCCTCCGCGGAGATTTCATAGTTAAGTACCGTGTGCCGGCCGAGGAGATGATGGCGGTCGAAGATCGTCGATTCACGTTGCACCTACGGACATTCTAGATGGACTCGGATCCGATTCAGTTCCATCTTCAAATGGAAGTGTATGTACATATTCAAGTTGTAGGTCGACAATAACCGTTTTCGTTGGACCGAGTAAAAAATAATACTTTAATGTCGGGTTCCGCGTTTGCAATTGGGTCAATGTATGCAACCCATCGTGAATACAGTAATAATACAGGAACTTGAGGTAAAGGGAGTAACCAGTGTATTTTTGGGCTATAAAACGGAATCTGGGTCGGAAAGTTCAATGTTACACCTTTCGTGGATCACCAGAAAATTCTCTACGGCGATTTTGAATGTTTGTTTACCCTTCAATTCTTGGATTTTAACTTTACTATTTGCACCATAAAGACATGTGTAGGTATATAATGTGCTAAAAAGTAAGGGGGAGGTCACTGACCTTAGTCAAATTCGATGTCGTTACCTTTTGAAATCCTCGACAACAGTATAAGCCTAGATATGAATGACGTCATATTAGATTTGTTTTGAACAAACTGTGGTTAAATTCAAGTTTTTACCAAGAACTTTCATCTCCAGGAAAATATCGAGTAAAGATTTTCCTTCTTTCCAGGTCGATCTCAAAAATGGCAATTTTTGTAGTAGATGAGTACAGTATTAGGGTGCTGGAAAAAATAATTTTAACTTTAGGAAAGCAGTAGTTTTTGAGAGAAAAAAAAATAAAATGTGGGAAGTTTTGCCAAATTTGCCGCTTTTCAAAGTGAAATTTTTAAATGTTCTCGTTTGTTATTCTCTATGTTAAACGATAATAACAAAGTTTGATTATTCAACTTTACGCTGTAATTCAAATTTCGTGAAAAGAGTGTGAAGAAAGAACGATTATAAACGACGCGCTTTTCGAGCTTTCGCCATTTTGAAATTTTGTCATATGTAATATATACTATTGTGTAATATTATCGTACATCGTTTATTTCATACTTTATAACGTTTCTGTAAAATAAAAAACGAACAGAACCAAGCCCCCTAAACTAACTCTGCTTTTCGGAAAATTCTCCACAGGAACTGATACTTTATAATTTTTCTAAAAGGAAAAACCAGCAGAATTACAAATTAATACGATTTCAATGCGTTCCCCTCGGTCGATTAACCACTACTACTTAAGTGTCATCGTCCTGTGGCAACCCTGCGATTATTTTGGTGTTCCATATGAAATACATGGAAAATCCCATGAAAATGGACATGCCCATAAAAATTTGTTAATTTGCATGTGTTATTGTGAAATATCGTGTGAAAATTAGTGCGATACGTGTAGAAAACATTCCATGGATGTGGCAGAATGAGAAATTGATGTCCCCTCATACTTGCAATATCGGTTAATAGTCGACGAAAAATGAGGTTAGATGGAAAATAACTTTTTTCTCAAAAAGTAAAAGGAAAGGCGGGAATTGAATGCGCATATCGTCTTCTACGGTTTTTTTTTTTGTTGATAAGTGGTGACTTTTTAATTTTCATGCAGTTAACCTCTTATGGAAAATCGCATTTTCACAAGGCTTTTTCCTAAAATCATAATTGATGTTTTCGAACTGGTTATTTTATGTATTTTCTAGTCATATATAGCTTTTATCGAAATTCCACCTAGAAAAAGGTAAATATTTGCCAAATATCGTAACTAAGAGACGGAGAATCGATGTAGGATGCAAATAAAGCCCTGATTTTTCAAAACTATCAATTCTTTAATAGTAGCACCACCCAAAAAACCCCAGTTATTAGTCTAAAGGTCCACCCCCTACTCATCATACGTTCAATACAATCTCTGGCAGAACTTCCACGTTAAATGGTTTACTAAAGTTCCTAATGTCTTCCATCTTAGTATTCCACATAATCTGACGTCGTCGTTGATAGAATTCGTGTTCCCAATCCTCGCCTCATAACTTATCGCCGGTAAATTTTCCAAGGTTCGCCTCACGCTCTTTTATTACTCGAATACCTTTCAACGAGCCGTGCCATATTCCCCTTAATTAAAGAAATTACTTTTAGTAACAGTCGATATTTATACTTTCGGGTAACCGTTACACACACCTCACCCAAATATTTCCTACCATAAATTCCCGTTCACCCTTCCCGCCTCGAACGGATTAATTAATTTCCAAAATGATATTGTGTTAATTGATTCTTTCCACCGGCTCAACAAACATTTAGACGTTACGAGAATGCCTTGCTTTTAACTTAATCATTTTAAATCGAGGCGAAGTGAAGGGGTGCGGCGAATTGATCCTGTTCTGGAAAAAGGAATGGTATATGAATTCGTTATTCTGGAAATAATTTAACATTGAGTCATTTGTAGTTACTTAGTAATTTTGTTGTATCTCTATGGTGAATTAAAACATCGTTATAAGCTTTGGCATTACATTAAGCTTTACAATTTCAAAAATTTTTAAAATAGCTTTTATTCTATCTTTTTTCAAATTGTTGTTTCGGTAGATGTGTTACGGGAAATATGGAATACCTTCGTATTTCATGTAATATATAATTTTGGTGTTTCAGTACGATAGGTGGCGCTACTCCTGTGCGCATCTACCCGATGTTTCGTGTCAAATTTAGGCACCAAGTCCTGGGATCTCCCCTCCCCCAACCACCACCAGAACCGACTATGTGTTGTTAGTACCCTACTATCTCCTGTTCCATGCCAAATGTCACAATTTCAGGACCTCTGGTGTTCCATGCCACAAGGGTCAAATGGGTCCCCCCACCGAAGGCCTGGAGCAGGAGGGCGGAGCTTGCTTCTACCAATGGGGGCTACTCCCCTGGGGCATAACGCCACCGCCACCGGCGTTCGCAAAAGTGAGGTTATGTACGGAATCTTATCGCCAAACCCACTTATTATATCTACTATAAATAAATTAGTTTGTTGTCAGTGTCTTATGATTTTTGAGAGTTTGTCATTAAGATTTTTGAGTAAACTCTGCGATGAAGATTAAATTTTTTCACAGGAACACTGTGGAATTGGCAATGTTTGAGCCATCGAAATTTTGAAGGAAGCACAATAATCTTTAAAAACTAGATTCTCCTGAGTCATCAGAGTTGAACAACTCTTCTGACCTATAGTACATTTTAAAAAGTTGACTGGATGGAGAACAAAGCTTTAGAAGTATACTCTACAGCCTGAATGTCGCGCATTTAAAAAAATGAAAGTATGATGCCTCACCCTGTATATTTTTAAAGATATTGCTGGAAACCCTACTTTTGCCTCAATTTTTTAAAAGCCATTCCAGTCCATGAACATCATGAATATTATTGCAGTAAATTTTACACAGTTTTGATGGAAATTCACGTTTCAAATTCTTTTAAGCGCATTTCGTAAACGATGTCAAGCAGAACAATCTTATCTTTTATTAAATCGGACTTAATTTCTGACGCTTAAAGTAGCTATTGTCACGCCCTTTCCCATCGAACGGAAGGATTAATTAATCCCTAAAACATTATTGCCTTAATTGATTCTTTCAGTTAACTCGGCAAATATTTAAGCGTCAGCCAGGGAGTGTTTTCCTTATATCTCGCATCTTAACAGTTTCTGTAATTTTCTTCCGTAATAAATCAGTTGTTTTATTACACATCTTAATTGCACCTAATACGGCAACTATACTAGTAACGTTTTAGTAGCGAGAAGTCTGTTTATTACAACCTCAAAAGGGAGGTATTTTTATCGTAAGAGCGTTATTAAGTTTCCCATTGTTTTCACGTTTAAGATTTACGGCGCTAATTGTCTTATTAAAGTTTTTATTTCCATCACAGTAAAATGATTCCATGAATGTTAATTGCGTTCAGTGAGACATTAATCGTGGGTTTGTGTTAAAATTCTTATCTAAGAATTTGACACCTAGTAAAAGTAATACCGTCCTCGATTACAGCAGTAATTACTGATCCAATTACCGGAGTCCCTGATATCGAAGGGTATAACCGCTACGGTTTATGGCCAGTTTATGCTGACAAAAAACGAACTTAAGCTATTAATTCAAAAGAACAAGACTTTAAAAGCGCCCATTAAACCGAATAGCCGAGCCTAGGTGGTTATAATGAGATTTTAATGGCGCCCTTAACTATTTCCTCATTACATTCATTACCTATTTTCGTGAAAATTTGGACTACAGGGTATACAAATAGGTTTCCGCCGTTTTCAAGAGATGGCTTCACTGACAAGATTACTTTGAAGTCATCAGATGTAAGATGCCATATAGAAAGTTTAAACACCTGGCAACAACATAACCTTGAAATACTATTATCTTTGTACTGGTGGTTTTTTGTTTTTTATTTTCGTTCAAAAATGTCGAGTTTTGTACCAAATAAGAGTCATTTGCGGGAAGTTTTGATTTATTTATTTAATTTAGAGAAGAAGCTTTAAAGAAGCCAAAATTTGGGTAGATTCATGGGTAGCCTTAAAAAATGAAGAGTTTTTCCGACGTGGCATCCGAATTCTGCCAGAAAGATGGCAGAAAGTAGCAGCTAATGACGGACAATGTTTTAAATAAAATTTAACGTACATTTCTTTTATAATCAATTGATAACTTTTTATAAAAAAGGGCGGAAACTTATTTGTACCACCAATAATTGAAAAACGATTTCAATAGAGACACAAGCAGTTTTAAACTCTTATTAACGGTTCGCGTTTCTCAAAATTACTGAATCCCTCGCCTTTCGTCCGATGTGTTAAAGAAACACTCCCCGGCATATGCGCATTTTAATGTACAATCTGTGTAAACCATTTTCATTACTTCAGCTGACAGTGTTTAATATTCGTGCTAAGCTATTTCCGGTTTCTAAAAGACACATGTTGAAATTCCATTCCATGTTAGAAGTAACTCTAATTTATATCGAGACAGTCGAGCTCACATACCGATAGCTCAATTAGGAGAGGCCCTTTGACAGACCCAGATTTATTACATTGACTAATAAGCCAATCGAGCACAGGGTTTGGTGTGAAATAATAGAGAATGGGAATAATTTGACTGCTTTTTAAGACCTTCTTTTTGCATTACTTAGTACGTTATGTACACAGTGACTAGCAAAATATGAAGCGCGTTTAAAATAGAATAAATACATTTAGGCCTAATAAATTTGTCAATTTAGTTTCATTAAAGTAATGAATGTAAATTAGTCCATTACTGTAAGGTCAATTATGACCTTATTGTACACAATATTTTTAATACTACATCGTTGCTTCTAATTAAACGGTTCTAATACGGCATCTTGGCTAAAGGATTTTTGATTTAATGGAATTTTAGTGGGGGATATACAGTGCCAGTCTCTAACTGAGAATAAATTCAGTAAATCAAAGACAGTTTTTTTGCTGGAAAAATGCTCGGATTAGCATTTTGAATTGCGTTTTTTTCTATGTAAGAAAATGTTATACAGCGTGTTCCAATTTTGAGATATGACGTCATCGACTATTTGTTTAAATGGCAACACTAATTTTTTATGAATTTCCTTAAAGGGTATAACAAGTTGCACATGCGTACTAAATATTTAATTTGTATTTCTTGTCCGATGGACCGATAGCACAGTTTGTGTAGACCTGTAAGTCTATGTGATGATATTTGCTGCCATTGATCATCGACTTTGGCGGGAAATTCAAAATTTGCGAAATTTTGAGGTTAGTGGGATTAGGCTATTCTAGCATTTCTACGGCAGTTTTCATCAGAAGATATTTAAGCTCGCTTACAAGTAAGCAACGTCTACAAGAACGTTTTCTCATGAAAAAATTCCTTTAGGTACCCCTCAATTTTAGCTAACCTTCAATATCGCTTGGAGCAAATGATCCCAAGTGTTTTTTAATGATCGAATCGAATAGAATTGTAAAACGTGACCAATTGACTTAGCCCTGTTAACCTGTAGTTGTAACTCTACGCTACGCTATACAACACGACTTCAAAAATTGTCAAAAATTAAAAAATTGTCATTTCAAAAATCTTTGTCAGCATAAATACTATATCAAATCAAACGCGTCTAAACATTTTTTTAAAGACAAAAGTATCCATTCAATGGATAAGAATCTGTAAAAAAAAAACATTAACTTCCTTCACAATTGAATAAATTAACAAATGTATTCTTATTAGTATTTCTCTACACTAATGACCTCGTAACGAGTATTAAGATTAAAATAATCTTATATATGACGCTATTAATTCCGTTTCTGCGAGTTTCATAATCAGTACAGACGAGAGTTCTCAGGAGTGGATCGAAAGAAAAAAACTGTTAATACATAATTCAATACATATAGCGGCGATTGAAACAACTTGACATTTCCCAATACATACGCTCTAGGGACTTATAAGGAAACGCAGCTTAAGTTTCTTCATTTCAAACATCTATTAAATGAACGATGGTATGATTTACGTTTCCCAAATTAGAAGCGTGCCATTGATATGCTAATCCCGCAGGATTAATTATGTTAAGAAGAAACTCTTTAACACTTTATAGTTAGTATTTCAGTAATCCGTGATATAAATCATCTCAAAAATCTTCAATGAAATAAATTACTGGCGTAAATATTATTGCGGCCGACACGTCTATTCATAACGTTTTAGTCAGAAAATATATATTATCTTGCCATCACGAAGTGTATATCTTCGTTATTTATTGCGTTATGAACAATACATTGCTGTTATGGGATACTTTCATTGATATTTATTAACTCTACCTACCTGTTCCGTTGAAATTGTTCCGACTTAGTGCGTTCATTTCAAGTCATCGGTATAATTGTCTGATAATTGCTTTCGTCACTAACGCATCTTAATAGATTTTACTTTGTGGTATTGTCGTCACCACAACACCGCCGTTTATGTCCTCTGCAAGCCAGCAGCCTGTATTCCTTAGCTAAACATTTGCAACATTTTCCTCCTGATAGCTTTTTGGTCTAATAAGTCGATTCATGACTTTCCAT